>CM032452.1:10718280-10948280 GCA_019049505.1 Pachyrhynchus sulphureomaculatus | reverse complement strand
TATATATATATATATATATATATATATATATATATATATATATTGCGGCACTGCCTCGCTACTTCGTTTATTTTACGGGCAGTATATCTACTTTACGTCTGCTTCTATAGTTTTGGGTGTACACATAGTTTATACTATTATGATTCATACTAACAGCAGACAGCACATGTATAAGATAAAAAGGAATAAACATACTTATATAGTTACAGAATTGAGTTAATTTATATTTATAATAATTATTTAGTATTCAAGATCAGATTATAGTAACTTTCCATTCCAGTGAATAAAGCAGGTTTATATTAAAACATCAACTGTAACTTCTTATGTATATCCTCATTAGTACTGAGTTATATATATTATATATTATATTAGCACAAAAAAGTTCTTCTTTCTCACATTTGGTCAATGTGGTTCCATGTTTGGCTGAGGGGCCCAAGCCAAGTCATCACAAACCCTATTACTATTGTGTATTAAAGAATGACCTGACAATATTACATGTTTTCAAAATCAATGACTTCTGAATGTGTTTTTTGTATGTTTGTGTTGAGTTCTAATTGTACTAAATGTGGTGTGAATGTTATTGGTGTAAGGCCTGGGGCTGATATGATGCGGGAGATAATGATGATTTTTTCTTGTTTCCATAGCCTTTTTATTTCTGTTGCAAGGTCTGTGTATTTAGTGATTTTTTCTGTGTATTTCGTTTGAATGTTTGTGTCGTTGGGGACAGCTATGTCAATTAGATAGGTGACTTTTCCTTTTTTGCACTGAAAAGTAATATCGGGTCTATTGGCGGAGACTATTTTATCTGTATGGACAGTAATATCCCAGTAGAGCTTGTAATCTTTATTTTCAAGTATGGATCTTGGTGTGTATTTGTAGTAGGGATCTGTGTTTTCTATGAGTTTGTATGTTGTGGCTAGTGCTTGGTGAACTGCTTTTGCCGCTGAGTCATGTCTGGCTGTGTATTCCGTTCCAGCTAATATTTTACATCCGCTTGTTATGTATCCGATCGTTTCTTTCTGCTGGTAGTATTTCCGGCATCTGTCTTCTGCAGTAGTGCCAAGTAAGAAGCCTTCTGTTTCAGGGAATAGCTGCCCATCCTGTAACTAGGTGTATGATTGTTTTTTATTTACGTGGTCTTGTTCTACGTGATATCTGTGTTTTCCGTGGAGTGTTTTTTCTGACCCCGTTTCCACGTTTCCTGTTGTAATTGGGTGTGACTGTGTGTGTCTGTTGGGTGGTGTGCCGGGGATAAGTCGAGAGGTGTGTGGTTTTTGTCTGCTTTCACCGTTACTGTGTGGAGGCTGGCTTGCTTGGTGTGAAGTTCCTAAGTGCTTGTATTTGTTTTGTGTGTAGTGATCTGATGTCTATGATTCCTCTTCCTCCTACCTTCCTTTCGATGGTAAGTCTTTCTTTGCATGCGTTGGGGTGTAATTTCCTGTATTTTGTGAATTGAAAACGTATAAGGATGTGAATGTTTTCTATGTCTGAGTGTGACCATTTGATGACACCAAACGAATATGTGAGTATAGGTTTAGCGAACGTGTTGGTGGCTTTAGTGAGATTGTTGGAGTTGAGTTTTGTTTGTAAAAGTTCTGGTGAGTATGTTTTTGAATTCGGTTCTGAGCTCTGTTTTGATGTAAGTGCGGTTGAGTTTGGTGCTTTGTTGGAAGCCTAGATATTTGTATGTTTCTTTGTCGAGCATGTTATCGAGTGTCTCGTTGTTGATGGTTTCTGTCTCATGATGGTCTTTCCATTGGCCTTTGGAGCACTTTGCATTTACTTATACCAAATTCCATATTGATATCTAAGGTGAATATTTCTGTGATTTTGAGGAGTTCTTTCAGCTGTGTTTTTGTGGCAGCGTAGAGCTTTATGTCATACATATATAGGAGGTGGTTTATTTTATGTTGGTTCACTTTTTGGTGTCTGATGTTGAAGCCATGGTCTGTTCTGTTTTGTGTATTTGAGAGTGTATTGGGATAGAGGCAAAACAATAGAGCGCTGAGCGAATCTCTCTGATATATACCCCCCTGTGATGTATAGCTCTATATATTATATATATTATTTATTATATTATATATTAAAATCTTCAAATTTCAATTTTCATATCAATTGAAACTGAGAGTGTAACAAACTTGATAGAATTAAAGAGAATTATATTTAGACACCCGAAGATGGTTTTTAAGTTGGTTCGTTGGTATTTTGGGCATAACTTTACTGCCCGTACTCCGATCGTTCTGAAATTTGACAGACATATTTGTGACATATATCTGCACATATTGGATATATATTGTTTTTAGTGTTCCGTACGGAACACTGATAAGATCACTTCGGTGCCTGTCTGTCTGTCTGTCTGTCACACCCAATTTTCTCCGAAACTATTTGACATAGAAAGATGAAATTTGGTAATAATATAGGAATTGATGGCCTCATCAGAGCCATATAGTTTTGAGAATTAAATTTTGACTTAAGGGGTTAGTTTTGGGGGGTGAAGTCGGAAGTGAAAAAAAATTTTTTTTACTAGGTCATCGAGTGTGGTGTCAAATAAAAACTTGTGAAAACACGAGTAAAATATATATATATATATATATATATATATATATAATATTATACTTGCGCCCACTTTTCTTTGTATTATTTTTAAAAATTCGCGAAAAATCGCTGTCCCGGGCCTTATCTCGAAAAGTACTTATCAAAAAATTTTGAAAAAATTCTGGAATATTCTCCACGGGATGTAGATTGAAAGAAAATTATCACGAGTGCATTACCTTTAATAACTTATCTGGTATATAAAAAAAAACAAAAAATTCAAGGTCATCAGATTTCAGTAAAGATTGGAAACAAACTTTGTTGAAAACTCATTTGGGGTGCGTTTTGTGAAGTCACTGATCATTTTATACCTCCGTAATAAAATTTTTTATTTTAAAAGCAATCAACGTACGGAACACTAATTGCGCAAGTTCAACTTGCACTTGACCGTTTTTTTTTATTTAGATTAGGCGCTAATGCTTAGAGAAATGAATAATAATAATTATTAAATTAAAAGAAAACGTTCAAAGGAAAATAAAACAAGTTACACTAAAGTTATTATTAGGTATGTTGGTATATATACTAGTATAAATGAAAACATTAAAGTACGTAGTTTATACAATAAAATCACTAATTTTCGTTTGTACCAGGTCACAAAAACTACTCCATATATGTTCAGGAACTTCTCGAGATTCCTAAAAATTGCGAGTTTCATTCATTTTCTTAGTCATTTCTGAAATGGATGAAACATAAATATTATCTCCTTCTCCAAGCTCGTCTTCATCGTCATTATCGCTTAAAATCTTTCCAAAAGTCACTGATGTCCCAATTTGATTTTCAGTTAATATTTCTCTCGTCATTAGTTCATTATCAGCACATACATATTCTTCAAAATTAAAGTGATTAAACATCTTGCTAATCTTGATTGCCACTGTACTTTGTTGAATGTCAGCATCGTAAACAAATTCTAAACAATCAGAAGGATCTTCTCGATGTTTTTCAATCCACTGAGTCAACGGTAGCTCATCATCTGAGTCATATCTACATTCCTTCCTTAAAAATGCGCCATGCTTAAAATAGTTTACAATGGTTTCTATACTTACTTTTTTGCCAAGCCATATGGATAAAGTTTATAGCGTCCAAGAGAGTTACAGAAAAAATGTTACCTTTATCGATCGTCTCTAACATTTTCATAAGTAAAATCTTTCTATAATGACATTTTAAAGAATATATCACACCTTAATCAAAGGCTGGAACTTTGCACTTATGTTTGAAGGCATAAAAACCAATTTTATTTGCTGTAGATCAACTTTAGGGTGCGCTGGGCAGTTGTCGATCAAAAGTAATATTTTTCTGTTTGTAAATTTTAATTCTTGGTCCCATTCGATCAGTTCATTTTTAAAACTTTCTGTCATCCAAGCTTTACTGTTTGATATGTACTTTACTGGTAAGTGTTTGTTTCTAAAACACCTGGGATTGGCACACTTTCCTATCACCATCAATTTTCTTTTCTCTGTTCCAGACATATTTGCAGTTACCAACACAGTAATCCTTACTTTTGATCATTTTCCACCAGCACAATTCTCTTTGACAAACTTTAATGTCTTATCAGGCGTCATCTTGTAAAACAAACCTGTTTCATGCGTAATAAAAATGTCCACATATTCATAACTTTCTCGAATTTTCGACCATACATTGGCCAACCACTGATCAACAGCAATCATATTCACTCCTGTAGTTTCTCCTACTATCTTACCTCCGCTAATATTATGTCGCTTTTTAAATCGTTCAATCCAACCTCTAGAACAGTTAAACTCGGTGCACTCAATTTTCCTTTCCAATTCACTAGCTTTCTCTTGTAAAGTATAGCCGGTAATAGGAACATGTTCATGTCGTTTTTGACTAAACCATTTACGGAGTCCTTTATCGACTTGGTCACGTTTAGATTTTTTTACTTTTTTACAACTGAAGTTTCTTTTATCATAGATTGATAACATTTCTGGCCTCTTCTTCCATATGGTAGAAACCGTAGATTTACTTAAATTCAACTGTTTGCAAACATCACTTTGTTTAACTCCATTTTCTATTTTCCTTATAATATCGTGTTTGTCTTTTAAAGTAAACGCTTTACGTTTTGGTGTACTCATTTTAAAATAAAAACTTAAACAATTTGATCAAATATGCATTAGAACCACAAAAAAAAAAAACAGTGAATTGGGGTTCCCAGCTAGTTTTAGTGAATTCCCTAGATCAAGTTGTAAATTCCCTAGATCAGGGGATGGCAACCTATGGCACGCCAAACAATTTTGAATGGCACGCGTACCTATTCAAAGTTTACACATTAATTCTGTAATCTGTGACATGTTTCGAAATTAAGTAAATAATCGAAGACAGTATTACTTTAATGATACAAACAAAAACGATATATTATATAGGTCACTAGGTATTATTACCAAAAACTACAAAATATATATTTTGTAATTTATACTTTTACTGAATGCATTGGTTTGGCTTTAATTTCGGCAAGCATTACAGCCGTCAAGCCTCAAAATATAAGCCTAGGCAAAAACACAAGTAAACGTCCTCAATTCAGATCAAAAGAGCCGCTATAAGGCGGTTTTTGTTTGACTTGACTTCAATGGTTCCGACGCGCGCCGCAACTCTTTTTATATTGCCGAACTTTAGTTTTTGTTAGATTTCACTTCTAGGCGGCCCTTTGATTGCAATGGGCGCGTTGTAGATAATAATTTTTGTTCTAAGAAACTTAATAAACGTAATTATTGGAATTTTCTGGAAACATTATTTTTCTATATATAGCAAGTGGCTACACGTTTGGATTATTTAGTATAGCAGTAATATCCGTTCCAGTCAATAGTCGTCGAAAAGTTTAAAAATTAAAATTACGTTGCGTTATGGCCGTGAGGAAACAGAAGGTAGACGTTCGATCATTTCAAACTTGGACAACAGATTACGGTTTTGTACAGCAAAACGATCGGGCCATTGGTGTCCTATGTCGGAAAAGCGTAGTTTTCCGGACTTCTAGTGTTCAACGACACTTCCAGATAAAACATGAATCGTCATTTAAAGATAACGCTGATAAAAGGGAGGCAATACAAAGAGCAAGTAAACAACACGAGAAACAGTCAACATTCTTTAGCAAAGTTTTCCAAGGAAAAAAAAATCAGGTAACTGAATGCAGTTTCAAAATTGCACAATCGTTGGCACAAAAGCGTAGGCCGTTCACTGACGGAGAATTTATGAAGCAAACGTTTTTGAGTACTGGCGAGATTTTATTCGACGACTTGCCCAATAAGGATACAATATTGGCCAGGATTAGGGATATACCGGCATCAGCGCGGACCATCGAGAGACGAATTACCGAAATGACACAAAATGTCCAAAAACATCAGAGAGACGCTATCAAACGGAGTTTTGTATTTAGTGTAGCATTGGATGAAAGTGTCGATATTAATGACATTGCCCGTCTGGCAATCGTTGCGCGATACTTCAATGATGGCAGTGTGTATGAAGAGCTGATTTGTCTGCTCCCATTGCAGGGAACTACAAGAGGAGAGGATATATTTTCAGAATTTGTTAAACATTTTGAAAAGCGGAACATTGATTTAAATAAAATTTTTTGCGTAACGACAGATGGCGCTCCTGCTATCATTGGGAGACATAAAGGATTTGTTTCCCTTCTTATTGAACGCATGGATCGATCAGTTTTGAATTTTCATTGCATAATTCACCAAGATAGTTTGTGCGCTAAAATCTCCGCTGGAAGTTTAAAATCCATGATGGATAGGGTGTTTAAAATAGTTAACTACATTGTCGGTCGTTCTTCACTGATCCATAGACAATTTAAGGCGTTTCTGCAGGAATTAGAAAGTGCATATTCAGATATACCATTGCACAATAATGTGCGCTGGCTCAGCCGTGGTAAAGTGCTCTCTAGATTTGTGCAATGTCTGGGCGAAATTAAATCGTTCTTGTTGGAAAAAAAATCAAGTGGATGCTTATCCTGAACTAGAAGATAAGAACTGGATCTGTATGTTAATGTTTCTTACTGATATTACAAACCATCTCAGTGAACTCAACTTAAAGTTACAAGGTTCAGGCAAAACAGTTCTGGATTTATACGAATCCTGGAAATCATTCAAATTAAAAATAGATTTATTTATCAGCGATATTACTACAAACACATATAAATATTTTCCAAATTTAAAAACTTATATATCCAGTGTCGACGATGGTGCACTAATAGACGAAATTCTTAAATAGATGACTAATTTAAAAGACGAGTTTATCGAGAGGGGTCAGGATTTTGATAAACATGGTCCTATGTTCGCTTTTTTAATCAAACCAGTTTTAATGGATTTTTTTCAGCAGTTGCTTTGACATATCTCTTTTCTCATGGATGGACATTAATGATTTTTGATCTTCAATATATTGAATTTAAAAAGCTCCGAGTTATGGAACACAAAATTTGTAGAATTAAGAAGGGTATTAGAAGGTGACTGCCAGAACCATTCAAACTAGATACTCAGTTGTTGGATGAGTTTACCAGAGAAATTTATTTGTCTTAAGAAAGTAGCGTTTGCCATGCTTACAGCTTTCGGATCATCCTATATCTGTGAACAACTTTTTTCCCATATGAGAATGATTTTAAACCCGTACCGAAGCAGGCTGACAACAGACAACTCGGAAGCATGTGTGACACTGAAAATAACCAGACATGAACCGGATATAAGAAAAGTCTCTAAAGAACTTCAAGCACAGGGTTCACACTAGGTCCTAGGACTAGTATAATAAAATTATTTGTTAAATGTTAAAATTTTTTTGTAATTAAACCTTCTAAAAGTAATATTTTAAGTTAATTTTTGTTAATTTTAGTTGTAGTAAGTACCTATGTCGGCACGCAAAATGTTGTATGGATGCAAACTGACACCCCTTAGTTAAAAGGTTGCCGACCCCTGCCCTAGATCAACATCAGCAACAGCACAGGGAGTGGCAAGTTCGTTATAAACGGACACAAGACATCCAAATTTGGTTCGCTTTATCCGGAAGTTCGTAGTAACCGGGTTCATTATAACCGATAAAAATTTACTTCGTCTTATGGAAGTTTTAAACGGATTCGTTATAAGCAGACTTCACTGTATATTCTACAAGTGTGTGAAGTGAAAGGCCTACAAAAAAATGTTTTTCTAATGCATAAGGAGTTTCTTGTTAACCGAAAATGGTAAACAACAATAACACGAAAACTTCATTATATTTAAATATTTCCTATAACTCCAACGTAACAACAGAAAAAACAACAAAGGAAACAAATTAGTGAAATTGTTTACGTCTTCCCATTAAATATTAACGTCGGTCAAGGCGCGTTTTTTTTCGCGAGTACACACTCCAAATTCGATTTATCTTTTTTTTCAGTTGCATTATTTAAATAAAGAAAGCAGTCTAATCGATAGGTACACTAATAGTAATATGCTGCATCTAAGTGATTAAACTACCTGTTTTTTTTTTTCATTGCTGTTTAATATGGAATGTACTAATCAATAATTCACAGTACGATGTCCAGCGACCTTTGACAAAACAATAATAAATTTACTGCCTGTTGCCTTATTACATTAACATTTGTTAATTTATAAGGAATACTTTTAGTTGCGGTATCTTTGTCTAGGCATTTTTTTAACTTCTATACTCTATTTATTTGAAAGCGATGACAATAAATCATTTAGAATTATGCAAATTAGTATCAAGCAGTAGTAAGGGCCCCAGAGTTTTACCTACATTTTATCTGTAATGCAGCATTTCAACAACTTTATTGTAATACCATTTTGGCATCGCTCTAATATTCGCAATCTCTTGTGTTTCAATATAATAAGAAAATGCCCCCTTTTTTGTTTTTTGGGCCTAAATAGTCTGAAATAATTCTGACCAGAGGGGTGCCCCTGGGAGTATACGTACTATTTGCGAATAGTATGAATGAAAGAGTTTTATAACGTAGGCTGAATAGTTTTTGGTCTGACACATAGATGTCGCCCTTTTCAAAAAATCCATATGATTTTTCGGAAGTACCAACCTTCAAACGCTACGTTTCAAAATTTTATGAAATTTCGACGATAAGTTTACAAGTTACAATGGTTTTAGTGACGCTAACTTCTTTAATTTTTTCGAAACAATGGAAAAAATCGAATTTCGTGTGTTGATTAAACACTGTTTTTTTGATGTGAAAAAATACCGTTCAAGCAAAGCAATGGCTTGAGAAGTGTTACGGGGATTATGCCCCTGGAAAATGACTCATCATTTACTGGTATGCTGAAACGAAAATCGTACAGATACAAATGATGCTGAATGCTCTGGACGCCCAATTGGGGTGGTTACACCGGAAAACATCAAAAAAGCCATAAAATTGTTTTGGATAACAGTAAAATGAAATTGCGTGAGATAGCTGACACCCTAAAGATATCAAAAGAACGTGTTGGTTACATTTTGTATGAACGTTTGAGCATGAGAAACTTCTGTTCGAAATGGGTACCACGTTTACTCATAGTGGACCAAAAACAACAACGTGTTGATGATTCTGAGCGTTGTTTGGACCTGTTTAAGCGCTATAAAAAGGATTTTTTTCATGCGATACGTGTCAATGAATAAAACGTGGATCCAAAACTACACACCGGAATCAAATCGGCACTCAGCTGAGTGGACAGCAGCCGGTGAAAGCCGCCCAAAGCGACCAAAGACACAACACTCGGCTGGGAAGGTTTTTGCCTCTGTATTTTGGGACGTACATGGAATAGTTTTCATCGACTATGCTGAGAAGGGAAAAACCATCAATAGCGAATATTATATAAAGTTATTGGTGCGTTTAAAGGCATAAATCGCAAAGAAACGGCCCCAAATGAACAAGAAATAAGTGCTCTTTCATTAAGACAATGCACCGTGTCACAAGTCAATGGTTGCGATGGCAAAATTACACGAATTGAAGTTCGAATTGCTTCCTCATCCACCGTATTCTCTAGATTTGGCCCCCAGCGACTATTATCTATTCGCAAACCTCAAATTAATGCTCGCGGGAAAGAGATTTGGCTCCAGTGAAGCAGTTATCGCCGAAACTGAGGCCTGTTTTGAAGGCAAACCTTCTACAAAAAAGGTAGAGAAATGTTAGAAAAAAGTTGGGCTGATTATATCGTTCTTGAAGGAGAGTATGTTGATGAATAAAGTCGAATTTTGCAAAGAAAATGTGTTTTAAAAGCCGCTAGACCAAAAACTTTTCAGCCTACGTGTTAACTAAGTTGGGAATGTGGAATCTTTGGCACAATGACACTACTCAGTATATATCACCACTACACCAAACACTTTATTTTTGCACTCGACGCGCGTTTCGCTAACCATGTTAGCTTCATCAGGAGCGATGATTGACATAATAATATAACGATAATAAAACAAAAAATCTAGTTCTTAATGAAGGTGAAGTCTTAATTTCTTTTGATGTTAGTTCTTTATTCCCAAGTGTGCCAATTCCACAAACTTTACAATATCTCGAAGAATTACTTAGAATGAATGACTTTGAAGACGAAATTATTCGTGAATACTTAACATTATCTAAACTTTGCATGGAACAAAATTATTTCCAATATAACAATCAATTTTATGTTCAGAAAGAAGGAACAGCTATGGGTAATTGCTTGTCACCTTTCATAGCCAATTTATTCATGAGTAAGTTTGAAATCGAAGCCAGTCAAGAATTCGAATATTTCCCAAGGGTATGGTATAGGTATGTGGATGATATTTCGCGATTTTTGATACAAAGAAAGCAAATATTGATGATTTTGTTTCTAAATTAAATAGCCGGTATGATTCAATTAAATTCACGTACGAAATTGAGAACAAAGGACAATTGCCTTTTCTAGATATTTTAATTATTAAAAATAATAATAGATTAGAATTTGATATCTATAGGAAGGACACAATAACAGATAGATATATTCCTAATGATTCATTTCATTGCAAACAACATAAATTAGCCTCAATACATTTTTTAGTTCATCGTTTGGTCACTTTCCCTCTGAATAGAGTAAACTTTAATAAAGAGAGGAATCGTATTAGAAATATAACTAGAGTTAATGGTTATGACGATGACTTAGTAAATAAGCTAATAAATAGACATAAATTTAGGTCTAATATTCAGAATTCCACCTTTTTTACACGCGAAGAAAATAACACCAAGTATGTCTCCATACCATATAATCCGAAATATAGCAAGGTATTTAATAAGGTAGGCCTCACCTTAGTCTATAAGTCATCAGACAATCTGAGGAATATCTTAGGAAATCCCAAAGATAAGATTCCCAATTGTGAGAAAAGTGGAATTTATGAAATTAGTTGTAATGATTGTGACAAAAAGTATGTTGGGCAAACTAAAAGGTCAATTAAAACACGATTTAAAGAACATTTAGCACACTTAAAATACAATAGAACAGAAAAGTCTAGCATTGCCGAACATGCCCTTGAAGCTGATCATACTGTAACATTAGATAATCTAAGATTAATAAAAAAATGTATCTGATAGGAGATTGTTGAACGCATACGAAAGTATGGAAATCATAAAATGTAAAAGTAGTTTAAATAAAGACAGAGGGCCTATTCCTTATAGTCCCCTCTACTGGTTACTAGACCGGAACTGATGGCCTTGCCTATGTCATTAGTTCCGCTTGAGTAATTCTAGGGTTAGGCTAAGTATAAATAGGGTAGATATGTAGTTTACCTTTAGTCAATCATCGCTCCTGATGAAGCTAACATGGTTAGCGAAACGCGCGTCGAGTGCAAAAATAAAGTGTTTGGTGTAGTGGTGATATATACTGAGTAGTATCATCATCCTTATTATATATTCGTTTCAGTGTAATTTTTTTTGCAGTCAATCATCGCTCCTGATGAAGCTAACATGGTTAGCGAAACGCGCGTCGAGTGCAAAAATAAAGTGTTTGGTGTAGTGGTGATATATACTGAGTAGAGCCTACGTGTTGTAATATTTTATTAGAAAAAAGTAATATTATATAATGAAACATTATTAATTAAAAAATATACAATGAGGAAGTCAAAAAAGTATTACCAATCTTCTATTTCCGACATACTTGAAAAACTATCATTGTCCGACTCATTTGAATTTACATGTATAATTAAAGGTTCAACAATGGCTTCCAGTGCCATGTCCACAGTCCACATTTTATCTTCTACCCTCAATACATGCTCGACGCATTTTCGCCAATTTTCTGTGGAAACATTAGATATGACATTCTGAAAAAGGTTTTGTACGACTACTAATTTATAGGTCGTATTGTTCCTGGTGACTTCATCTTTAACCTGTGCCCGTATAAGTTCTAACGGATTGAGCTAGCAGTGATATGGTGGCAGGCGATAACCAGTAATATTACGTTTTTTTGCCATTTCATCGATAACGAAACTTGTGTACTTGTCTTTATTTTTAAGAACTTTACAAGTTTTACAAGTTCTAATAATTCTCTCTTAACGCTGTCTTTTGGAAATGAAGTGTTTTTCTCAGTCATTCAAGGATCTCCTTTTTTAGCTAACCCAAGGTCGGAATTCGTTCTAATTTTTTGGAATGATACCTTGCGTTATCCATTACAATAACAGAACCGTCTCATCTAAGTAGTATATCCTTTTTCCTTCAGAGCCAGCTTTTCTAACGTTCCTTAAATAGTCTCTTCTCCAGTGTACAATTTCTCCACTTTCTATCAATAAAGATTTTCTTTCACACTTTTTCGTACCTTTTAAAACACTCCATAGTTTTACTCTACTCATTTTCGGTATTTTTGGGTGGCTTGTTACAGCCTGCAGGATCATATACAAAATTGGAATTCTTTTTTCAATAAAAAAGTCAGGAACAATACGCCTTACTGCTGTTTTGTCTGTGAGCTGAAGTTCTTTTCTACCGGGTCTCTTTTTTGGAGAGTCTGTACCCCTCCTTTTCTTCTCTTAAAATTCTGTGGCTTTACCAACTCCGGTCATTAGGGAACATTTTATCACGCAATCGTCCACACTTAAATCACAATTTTGATCGTTTTTAACGTAGTCAAATACATTTTTAACTATACCCTTTTTATTATGGGTTAGCTGCCCGAACTTTTGGTGTTTCGCTGGAGAAGACATTTTGTTAACACACTAACTTGTTACTAACTGGCTTCGGCATGCTGCTCTAAATATGTATTTATCGTTGGGACAACCTGAAGGTATGTAAATAAAATGATTTGATCGTCAATAAAATTTCGTACAAAAGAGCATTGTTACCTGAAAAATACCTGAGAATAGATAGCATGCCTCTGTTATAGGTCCGCCGCACTGTGGGCAGGAATTTAATTTTTCGTTGAAAATTGTCTAGAGCCCTCAATTATTAACGAAATCAGACAATTTTGTTTTTAAATACTCGTAAGCTAATTCCGGACAATCGTAAGGAAGCCGATTTGCAAAATATAACATCAGAATTTTTGTTAAATTGCAAAAAGTAGCACGGAACCGAGGGGTGAAACTTCAAAGTTCACGTAATTTCAAGTTTACGCGTTCAAAATTGGTTCATCGGGGGTTTCTGGGGTCGCTGAATCGATTTTCGGGGTCATTTTTATCATACCTCACCTTTTTGAGATGTGAAAATGGGGGTTGGAGGGGGAGAAATTACGATATTCATCTAAATTAGAGTTTCGCGTTCCTCGGAAGTTTTTGATGGGAAAAAATACTGTTCAAGTAAAGCAATGGTTTGATAAGGGTTACGGGACTCTACCCTTGGAAAATCACTCATCATTTACTGGTATGCTGAATTTAAACGCGGTCGTACAGACACAAATGATGCTGAACACTCTGGACGCACAAATAAGTTGGTTACACCAGGAAACATTAAAAAAAAAAACATAAAATTGTTTCGGTATCAAAAGACCGTGGTGGTCATATTTCGCATGAACATTTGGGCATGAGAAAGCTCTGTTCGAAATGGGCACCGCGTTTGATCATAGTGGACCAAAAACAACAACGTGTTGATGATTCTGAGCGCTGTTTGGACCTGTTTAAGCGCAATAAAAAGGATTTTTTCATGCGATCTGTGACAATCGATAAAACATGGATCCACCACTACACACCGGAATAAAAACCAGCAGTCAGTTTAATGGACAGCAGCATGTGAAAGCCGCCCGAAGCGACCAAACACACAACAGTCGGCTGGGAAGGTTTTGGCCTCTGTATTTTGGGGTGCGCATGGCATAATTTTCATCGACTATGCTGAGAAGGGAAAAACCATCGATAGCGAATATTATATAAAGTATTGATGCGTTTGAAAGTAGAAATCGCAAAAAAACGCTCCCAAATGAACGAGAAAAAACTGCTCTTTCATCAAGACAATGCATCATGTCACAAGTCCATGGTTACGATGGCAAAATTGCAAGAATGTCCGAATTGCTTCCTCATCCACCGTATCCTCCAAATTTGGCCCCCAGCGACTATTATCTATTTCGCAGACCTCAAAAAAATGCTCGCGGGAAAAAGTCTGGCTCCAATGAAGATGTTATCGCCGAAACTGAGGCCTATTTTGAAGGCAAAGACAAATCCTTCTACAAGAAAGGTATAGAAATGTTAGAAAAGCATGGGACTAATTATATCAGATCTATCATGGGCTTACCAACTTGTCGGTACCAACATTCAATGCAGTTATGCTATTCTTATATAAGCAATTGATTTTTATTAACTATCACACTTTTTGGTTTAATTTGACATTCTTGTGGTTCTGATATCTTAAAATTATTTAGCAGCTTTATTTTGTTACATCCCATTTGTATCTTTTCTCAACTTCAAAACACACTAAATAGAAAATTTGGCTTACACTTTGCGCCCCCTACAATTTACAACAAAACTGAGCTGATTTCGATTTCTCATCTCAGAAAACCTTTGCTATTCTGTATCTCAAAAATTAAGAAATTTTAGGACTAAGGTAATTTGGGTTAAATGGTTATATTTTCATCCCAGAAATTCAGAGTAACTCTATGTAGACGGAATACTGGGACACCCTGTATAATTAGCTAAAGTTTTATTAAAATATCCTAACTAAAAACCAGAAATAAATCTTATATTATTGAAACTATGCAATGTTTAATGATTTCCATCCCTTCCACCTGATTTCTTGGTAACATTGAAAATAACGAAAAGATAATGCAATTTTTCGACTCCTTGACTCAAAGATTTTTGAAAAAGACCTTGTTCATCTTCTTCTTTTCAACTTAAGTCTGTTCACTCTTGGACGTAGGTCTCTTCTAATCTCCTCCATGCTTCCCTGTCTTTATTCACCTTTAACCACTGTTTGCCCGCTACTACTCTTATATCATCGACCCATCGTTTCTGTGAACATCTAACGCTTCTTCCTGTTTCTCTGGGTTTCCATTCCGTGATCCTATACACCCATCTGTCTCCGAATGATCTAGCCACATGACCTGCTCATCGCCACTTTATCCATGCCGCGTCCAGAGTTACGTCGGTGACTTTAGTTCGGCTCCTTATCTCCTCGTTATGAATTCTATCCCTAAAGGAGATACAAGCATGCTTCTGTCCATCGCTCCCTGTGAAATCACGAGCTTTTTATGCTTTAGTGAGACACATCGTTTCCAGTCCGTATGTGCTGACCGGTAGAACACGGAAATTGTAGACTCTAATTTTTAGGTTGATGGGTATTGTAGTATTTTTTAAGATATGTCCTAGTTTTCCAAAAACTGCCCATTACCATGCGAATAACCTGGTAATTTCTGCATGGTGGTTTTCTTTTCAGATCTTAATAGTGTGACCTAAGTAGATATACTCGTCGACGCGTTTCAATGGAGTTATTTCCTATCTGTATGTTGGTATCTTCAGGACTCTAATAAATTTAGTTTTTTTTTTTAATTCATTTTACGACCTACCCTTGCAGAGACCACATTTAACTAGTTCACCATTTTCTGTAGCTCATTGATGTTATTAGCTATCACTACTAACACGTAGGCTGAAAAGTTTTTGGTCTAGCTATGTAAAACATCCTTTTTTTTAGAAAATTCGGCTTTATTTATCAATATAATCTCCTTCAAGAGCGATATAATCAGTCCAACGCTTTTCTAACATTTCTATACCCTTGTTGTAGAAGGATTTGTCTTTGCCTCAGTTTCTGTGATAACTTCTTCACTGGAGACAAACCTCTTTCCCGCGAACTTCAGTTCATGCAATTTTACCATCGTAACCATCGACTTGTGACACAGTGCATTGTCTTGATGAAGAGCACTTTTTTCTTATTCATTAGGAGCCGTTTCTTTGTGATTTCTCCCTTCAAACGCACCAATCACTTTATATAATATTCGCTATTGATGGTGTTTTTCCTTCTCAGCGTAGTCGATGGAAATTTTTCCATGCGCATCCTAAAATACAAAGGCCAAAACCTTCCCAGCCGACTATTGTATCTTTGGCCGCTTGGAGAGGCTTTCACCGGCTGCTGTCCACTCAGCTGACTGCCGACTTGATTCCGGTGTGTAGTGGTGGATCCATGTTTCTTCCCATTGTCACATATTGCATGAAAAATCCTTTTTATTGCGCTTAAACAGGTCCGAACAACGTTCAGAATTATCAACACGTTGTTGTTTTTGGTCCACTTTGAGCAAACGCGGTACCTATTTCGAATACAGCTTTCTCAAGCCCAAATGTTCATGCAAAATATGACCAACACGTTATTTTGATATGTTTAGGGTGTCAGCTATCTCACGCAATTTCACTTTACGGTCATCCAAAACAATTTTGTCCAGAGCGTTCAGCATCCTTTGTATCTGTACGACCGCAGCATACCAGTAAATGATGAGTGATTTTCCAGGGGCAGAGTCCCCGTAACAATTATCAAGCCTGCTTGATTGCTTAAACGGTATTTTTTCCCATCAAAAAACAGTGTTTAATCAACACACGAAATTCGATTTTTTTCCATTTTGACATGTATCGTTTAATGGTTGGTACTTCCTAAAAAGTCATATAGATTTTTTTTTTATTCGAAAAGGGCCACATCTATGTGTCAGACTAAAAACTTTTTAGCCTACGTGTTATGTCATCTGCAAAACCTAAGGTGCTGTCGATGTTGATGCCCTTCTCATCCCAATTTAACTCGTTGAAGGCGTCTTCAAGGGCCATCGTAAATAATTTAGGTGAGATAGTATCTCCTTGTTGCACTCCTCTTTTAATGGTATGTTGTTAGTGACAGTTGTTTCGTCAATTTTAATATGTATAGATGCTTCTTTGTACAGTCCCTGGCCAAATTATTAGACGCACTGCAAGATTTCATGTAAAATATTAATTACCGAGTGATATTGTACCGTTTTATTATTTTAAATTGATTTGGTTTTTATTTTTATATTATCCAATCAATTACCTATTTATTTGACATAAATAAAACAGCATTAATTTAGAAAAGCATAAGTTTATTAAGTTTTAAAGAAAAGTGAAATTAATGTTAGTAAAAGTCAATATTTAGTTGAGCCACCTTTAGCCGCTATCAAAGCTTTAATTCTGCGCGGCATGCTATCAATGCAAGATTGTACTGTCTCCTGCATTTGAGGATGAAGATTCCACACATGAATAATCTTTTCTAGGAGCTGGGTTTTGTTGGTAATCACATCTTTAGCCACTTCTCTTTTCATCAGCTCCCACACATTTTCAATGGGGTTCATATCAGGGCTATTACCCGGCCAATCCAACAGAGGGATATTTTTTTCTGCCAAAAAAGCTTTAACAGACCGAGCAGTGTGGCAGGGAGCTCCATCTTGCATGAAAGTGAATGGTTCCCCATTTGGAAACCATTCTCTGAGCTGCGGAATCAACCGATTTTGTAATACTTCTTTGTACTGATCTTGCATCATTATTCCTTTGACAACGTACAGACGTCCAGTGCCCTTGCCGCTGATGACTGACCAAATCATCACTTTGGTGGGATGTTTAACCGTCGGGACGACACAATCAGGATGAAACTTTTCTCCATGACGACGACGCATATACTGAGCTTTATTCTGCAAAATTTCGAATGTGCTATCGTCACTGAAGCAGACCTGTCAAAAATAGGAAAAATATGTAAACTTCCATGTTTATTTGCTTTATTTAACTGAAAATGATAATAATGTATCAATTATTGATTAAATTGCTGTATCTTACCGATCTCCAGAAGTCCACATCTTTGTCTTGCCATTGTTTGGCCCACTTCAGGCGCTTTGCTTTCATTGCAGCTGTTAACTTGGGCTTCCTGGCGGGGGGACAGGCCTTAAAATCTAATTCTTTTAATTTTCTTCGAACAGTGCGCTCAGAAGCATTTACGCTAGCATCCTGGAGTTGTGATTTTATTACCTTTGTGGTAGCAAATCTGTTTTCTACACAAATTTTCTTCAAACATCTCTCTGATGAGTGAAAATTGGTTTTCTACCGCATCTTTTCTTTCTTTTCGGGCTTAATTCCTTCCCTGACTCAATTTTCTTTTTTATGCGTCGTACACTAGCTTCAGAAACCTCCAATCTTCGTGATATTTCTCGGTTTGTAAATATTTTCGCAATCACAAGGGCCTTCACTTCAGCTTTTTTACGTGGTGAAAGATCGCCTTTTCTACCCATAATGAAAATAGTCCAATTACGTTTTTAAAACACTGCATACAAAATAAACTAATAACTGAGTATTATAAAACTGTTAAACAAACAATCACAGTCCATAAAGCCACAGAAACACGTCCGTACCTGACTCGATTCCGATCGCGACTGATACAGGTTTGTACTTGTTTACGTTCATGTATCACTTTGTCAACACAGTGTTGCCATATGTTAAAAATAAAAATACAAATATGTAGTCTACAACAATTCTTTTAAATAAAAATCAATAATATTGTAGTTTAAATATAAAAACTCTTAAGAAACATAAAATTACTAAAAAAATACAGTGCGTCTAATAATTTGGCCAGGGACTGTAGATGTTCTCTCTTATTTTTACATATCTAGAATCTACTTTTGCATTCGCTAGGGATTTTAGAACTGACCAGATTTCAACAGCATCAAATGCCTTGTGAAAATCAATATTCTGTACATTTTTCTATTACAGTACGTATGTGTAGAGGTGGTCGATCGTGCTAAATCCATTTGTGAAGCCTGCCTGTCCCGTAGGTTGATAGAAATCTAGTTTTACTGTTAGGCGAGTGGTTAAGATTTTAGTGAAAACCTTATATAAGTGCGACAGAAGAGATATAGGTCGATAATTTTTGATAGTATTATCGCCTTTCTTAAAGAAAAATATAACCTCCGAAGTACACCATTTTGTTGGTATTTTCCCCGCATAGAGAAACATTTATTTAGTAGGACTTTCAATGCATTTCAGAGATTTACCGCCAAGTTCCAGCATTTTTACAGTGATTTGATCTTCTCCAGGGCATCTGTTGTTTTTCATTTGGTTGAATGCAGCTTGTATTTCGTCCTCTGTGATATCTGGGAGCTCTTCAAAAATACCTATAATACAATAAATAGAAAGTTACCCTTCTAACTTCCTTCCTCACCACTTATACGTTGCATCAGTATTTGTAGAAAATAAATAATTATACGTAAACTTTACTCATTATCGCAACCAGAAATCTGGAAAATT
This sequence comes from Pachyrhynchus sulphureomaculatus, assembly GCA_019049505.1. Classification (NCBI taxonomy): domain Eukaryota; kingdom Metazoa; phylum Arthropoda; class Insecta; order Coleoptera; family Curculionidae; genus Pachyrhynchus; species Pachyrhynchus sulphureomaculatus. The sequence continues at coordinate 10,929,083 of CM032452.1, read as the reverse complement.
TCCCATAATACTAATAAAACTATACCATATTTTTAGTTACTTCATATCTTTCACTCGTGTTCCGCATTAAAATTAAAAGTTATGAGAAAATAACTCAGTTTTCACATTACTCGACTCCAAAAACCGTGAAAAGGACCTATAACATCTTATATACGAAACAGCCCCTTTAACCCCATACCGTTAATCCTTAACGTTTTTTTTTCTGTAAATAATATGCCTAAAATTTATCCACTAAATGAACTTAAAGACCCGTAAATATTTCAGAATGCTGTTGAAATTGTACAATATTAAACAAACCCCAAACTTGTTAGCTCCTTCCAGGATTAAAATTGCAATAAATGAACAAACAATCTAATTTTTAGATTTCTCAACTTAAAATCGTGAAAAGGCCATATAACAAGATATGTTCGAAACAACCCCTCTAATGTCCTCCCCCATCCCTTTCATCCCTTATATGTTTTACTCTGAATTATTAGGCATCCAAAGGGTTTATGATGCCACCAAAGAACAAGAATAATTTCCATGTTACTATTAAAACTAAATGAAATTTATGGACCTCCACCCCTTTTACCCCTCTTGGTCTGAAACAATATCGTTTAAAAATTGTAGTCTTCATCCCTTTGTTAGATATTATCTATGTACTAAGTTTGAAGTTGATGTCTCGTTTCATTCGAGAGTTATCGTGCCAACAGACTGATAGACAAACAGACAGAACGACGGAAATGAGTGACTATATTTTTCGTGATCGAAGGACCCTAAAACGTTAAAGAAAAATAAAAATATCGAAAGCTGCCGTTGATATAAAATACTAATACACTGGTAAGCAAAAAAGTCGACTCAAACTATTTAGCTTCATTTATCACGGATCCTAGAATTTAGTGCTCATATATTTTTACTGATTTTAGTATCATTTGAAAGCCCATTCTATTCTCTTTCTAATGATACCAAACTCCATAGCATACCTCATGCTTTTTACTGATTAAAATGATTGAAAGGGGACACAAGGAGAACAAGGATTGAAAATAGGGGTAAGAGAAAGAAAAAATTAAAGAAATTTTAAGTTTAACAATTAAATTTATTGATAAAAACCAAAATCCATATTTTGTATTACCCCCTAGCCCTTATTACTGCTTAACCTTTAAGCCCCTCAGCGATGCAGGGGCTGCATTTCTTGCTCGAACTCTTCTTTTGAGCTCATCCCACATGTGCTCGATTGGATTGAGGTCAGGACTCCGCGCAGGTTAGTCTAATGTGGGTATTCCCACTTCCGCCAGATATTGCCGCACATATACAGCAGCCTGTGACCTCGCATTGTCGTGCATTAGCACGAAGCTATCGCCAACAAACTCAGCGTAAGGAGCGACGTGTTCCTGCAGGATCTCCTCGATGACCGGTGAGCAGTTAATCCATCAGTCATGAAAACCAAACCTATTTTCGCATCCAGTGAGATACCTCCCCACACCATGACAGAACGTCCTCCGTAGGCGACCGTTGCAGTAATGCAGCACTACGCATAGCATTCCCCATTCCTCCTATAGACTTGTCTTCCATCAGTACCATGTAGGCACATTTGGGACTCGTCGCGTCGTTGAATAAAGCGGAGCGCTATTGCTCTAAGGTCCAATCGACATGTTCTCGGGCAATCTGAGTCACGCTTATCGATGGGCTGCTGTCAATTTAGGTCCGTTAGCTGTTCTCTTCGGAGTTAGGTTAGCTTCTTTAAGTCTTTTTCTGACTGTTTAATGACTGACAGCCCGACCACGAACTTGTCAGAGCTCCTGCTGGACCTCAACGCCGGCGCCGGTCAAATGACGATTTCTCAGGGTTGTGTTGACAGTGAAGCGGTCGTCTCGCTCCGAGGTACACCATTTTCTTCCTGATCCTGGTCTCTGTGTAAAGGCGCCAGTCTCTTGGTAACGTCTGTAGACTCTAGAGACAGCTGACTAGCTCAGGTGCAGTTGTGTAGCGACTACACGTTGGCTAGGCCCTTCTTGCAATAGGCCAATGACTTTTGCCGTTTCTTCCGGGCTGGTATCCATTTTCCGATGACATAATTAGAGAGCAGGTATAGCAGAGATGTTCACGGTTCAAGTTCAGATAAAGAAATGATAGGAAAAGGCTGTTGCATGTGTTTTTATAGGGATGAATAGCGCGCAACAAGTACTTGGCTGAACGAGTAAAAACGGTTCTATTGAATAAAACCGTTTTAATCAGTAAAACTTTTTGGAAACCCAAATATTTTTGGTATTATTGGAAAGAGTAGAAAATCGGCGTTCTAATGATAATAAAAATATTACCACTGTTTGAAAATGAAATTAAAAGATCGGTGTTAAATGAAGCAAAATCGTTTTAGTCAATTTTTTTGCTCGCCAGTGTAGTTAATGTTATATATAACAATAACGTATTAATGTTATACCTAATATTTTTTAACAAACATTGAAAATGGTCGGTACTGAATTTTTATAAGTTTAACAAATAATTTCCGAGGATCTCAACGCTCTTGTAACGTAACTGTAGAACGCTGCTGGATTCCTGGAAGTTCAGTTGACGTGTATTGGCAGACTTTTAGGCCATACGTCAATTTTTGTAACTGCAAGTTTAACCATTTTGTAAACTTAGTTTACGTTGTAATACCTATTGCGGGTGGAAAGTATTTTTAATTTAAAGTTTAGACCTTGTTTGTTTATTTTATCGAGTATTTCTCAAAATATGTATATCCTGGCATTTACTGATAAAATATTATTTATTAAATATTTTTATATTACGTCGGTATGTCGTTAATGAAACTATAATATTAGTACAACATTTTTAGTATTCCGTACGGAGATCACTTCGGCGTCTGTCCGCCCGTCTGTCTGTCCATCCGATTTTCTCCGAAACTATTTGAGACAGAAAGTTGCAATTTGACACTAACATAGGATATGATGGCCTCATTAAGGCCGTGTAGTTTTGAAAGTTTAATTTTGGTTAGTTTTGGAGGGTGAAATCGGAAGTGAAAAATAATTTTTTTACTAGGCCATCAAGTGGGGTGTCAAATGAAAGCTTGTAAAAACACGAGTTCAAAAATATATATAATGTATTGCGTGTAGACACATTTCTTTGTATTATTTTTTAAAAATTGCGAAAAATCACTGTGTCCCCCCCTATCTCGAAAAGTAATCATCATAAAATTTTGAAAAAATTCTCTACAGGGTGTAGATTGAACGAAAATTATTACGAGTGTATTACCTTTAATAGTCTTCTGATATATTAAAAAAAAAATTTCAAGGTCATCAGTTTTCAGTAAAAATCGGAAAAAAAAACTTTGTTTAAAACTCATTTGGAGTATATTTTGTGAAGTCATTTCATTTTATACTCTCGTAACAAAAGTTTTTATTTTAAAAGCAATCAACGTACGGAACACTAATTGCGCAAGTTCGACTTGCACTTGGCCGGTTACTTTAACTAAAATGCAGTGGTTTTAAGCAAAATTTCAGTTTTGGATATAAAATTGTTTGAATGTGTTATTTTCATTAGTCTATAATTCAAGATATTACGATTCTTGGTACCGGTATCAGGCGCTTTTTTTTTAACTGAAAGAGGAAACATTCTTTTTAATTTGTTATAACAGAATTTTGATTTTTAAGCATGACAACATTGTAACCGCTCAGGTCCGAGTTAATATTTTTAACGTATCTGTTTACTGCAACCATTGACGTACCTGCTGAACAAACATAAATCTTGTTTTCATTTTTTTTTTCATCAGTTACTTTTTATACAAGAATTTACCGTTCAAAATATGCTAATCGGTCTCATATTATAACACCCAGTATATATGTATTTTTTTATACTTAGAGTCAAGAGGGAGTCGAGGCATCACGCCAAAGATGGTTTTATGGTGGAAAGCTCCTCGGGGACAAACTCCACGTGGAGGAAGCAAAAATACCACCAGGGTACGTCGTACAAGTGATCGTCAATATGGAGAACTATTCTCCGATACCAAACAAGAAGGCCTTATGATGAGATGTGTAGATATAATATAGGGTGAGTAGTCTTACGAAGTGTTGTTGCTATTAATTTACTTTAACTATTCTTCTTCCTGATCGCGGTTCGATTCCGAAAGTCGTGACCTCTCATGCAACCGTGCTTGCCACGCTCCTCCACTCTTCATGGTCCTCCATTGTGTGCATAACGTCATTAAGCGACATATTTATTAAATTCTTTATTTGGTCGATGTGGCGATTTGGTGATCGACCTCTCTTTCGTTTGTTCTCTACTTTTTTCTGGATAACGAGCTTTTCGATGCTGTCTCATCTAACAAGGTGGCCAAAAAATTTAAGAATTTGCCTTTGAATGGTTGACAGCAGGCGTTCGTTTACTTTGATCCCTAATTCCTTTAGAATGGAGTTGTTTGTTCGTCTTGCTGTCCATGGGATCATCATCATCATCCTTCAGTAGCAGATCATTTCGAAGGCCTGTATTCTTCGGCGACATGCAGCGTTAATGGTCCAGGATTCTAATCCATAGGTAGCGATTGGAAAGATCAGGGTTTGGTCCAGTAACCTTTTTGTTTATTTTCCGATATGCCGATCCTTCCATATCCTAGTCAGTCTCGATAGTGCAGTCTTGGCCATGCCGATTCTCCTCTTTACTTCACCTTCGTAGTCACCTTGAGTAGAGATGTTCACACCAAGATAAATTAGGTCTTCTTTTTCCTCGATGCTGTGTGGGGCATGAAAAGGACGAGGTATGGTTCTCTGCCTGTCAACTACCATTATTTGGCTTTGTGCGCGGTTAGCTTTAAACCGGCCTCCATACTGAATTTCTTTACGCCCTGAAGCAGCTATGCCATATCTTCTTCTGAAGAAGCCAAAAGACTGGTGTCGTCTTTAATTATAATAAATCATAAAGTATTTTTAAATTGTTACCTAAATGTCTCTCGACTGGCCTGGATTTTGTGGATATTATTATAAAGGGGCAGTGTTCTCTACCATGGGTTTCTTAACTTTCGTTGGGGCAAAATTCTCGAATAACTCAGTAAACAGGTTTGCCCGGTCTGGAAAATAACCAAGGCGTTAATCAGAGGTAGGTGAAAGTGAATCTTGGCCAATTCCACGCATAACAAAACGGTCTCTTGCGGATCTTCTGGCCGAACGCACCATAACACCCAGATGTGGACAAAATAGGTTAGGAGAGCTCACACTATTCGTTTCTTCAGCTAAGTCCACTTCCAGCCATGCAATACCTACGACACGCTACTCCAAGCATTGAAGGTGGTAATTAAGAGCCGAGTCACTAGGAAAGATCCAGGACTGGACAGCATCGGAGTAGGAGCGTTGAAAAGTAATCCTCCCACAAAAATAACTTGTGAAGCTGACCAATTGATTAAACTCGGCTATGTCCCTGAAGAAATCAAAGGTGGTCGTGATGATCAAACAACGTAGAACATCGACCAAAGAGTCCAACAGTTAGAGACCCATCAGCCTGCTTCCAACAATTGAGACAGGGTAGAAAATGAAACACTTATGTTTGAGACCCATAAGATCTAAAGCCAACGAGCTCCATCTCAACCTAAAAGAGTAATACGATGTTCAACCTGAGCTTGAGACAGCACATCATATAACAAATGGGGGATTTCTCAAAAAGGGATTCACCTGGGGCGGTAAAATTAGATGTTTTGATAAGGTGTGACACGAGGGACTTGTACTGAAACTTAGTCGTTTTGATTTTCCCCCTGACATTACGAAACTGGTCCAGTGATTCATTTCAAACTAATTTCAAAGGTCATGGTAGACGGGGTGACCTTAGGTGAGCAAACAATAGATGCCGAAGTCCCAGAAGATTCCATTGTCTCCGCTGTTGTTTAATACGGCCGACGTACCAAAGGTAGAGCAGACAAACTTGGCGTTATATGCAGACGATACTGCCGTCATAGCTGCGGCAAGAAAACGTGACGCTTTAGACACACCTGAACCAACTAGGGGATCGGTTTGAGCACTCGGGGGATCTTTTTCTATAAGGCACAAAGAATTCCGCCTCACGGTACCTTTATGTTTCCAGGAATTATGCTTGTATGTAATTATTTAGGCCTACATTACGGCACGAGTCTAATATGGAAGAATTTGATAGCAGCTGTGATAGTTAAAGCCAGGACAGTACGTTCCAGGCTCTATCTGTAGGTGCAATCTAATAATATATGTGAACGATCAACGGTTGACCGACCAGAGCTTCTGTACAACTATCAGACACGTGTATAAGGCTCGTAGATATAATCGACCCTTGAAAGGTACTCGACTATAAGAAAGGCAATGTTAATTTAAATCTTAAGATGTAACGATCGACCATAAATATAGGTTTTAAAAATGTAGAAATGCCATGCAAGCGATACTGAATAAGACCCTGAAAATAATTGTCCCTTAGTGCGTTTCAAACGAACAATGCTACAATTCAGCAATAGGTTCAACAGTAGCTCTTGGAGAAAGCTGCCTGTCTTGCTAATTCAACGATCCCAGAGGCCTTCGTGCCAGAATAAGCAAGTACCTACTACAGGCAAGGTAAAAGTGGTGAACCAAAAAAGACAGATAACGGTATTCTTCGCTATTACATTGTGGATTGCATCCTCGCTTGGTTATCTTCGTTATAATTTTACTGGCGAGACCACTAGGTAACCGCAACCGATATAGGGAGAGATATGCGCAAAAATGTGAATCATAGATAATAATGTCCCCATCTCGGTCACAACAAGACGGTTATCCGTTCTAATGTATTCATAGATGTCTTTGAATAGTTCACATTCTACAACCTAAAAATAAAATCCGTTACTGGATTTTTATAAGGTGGGTCGGGTTAGTTACAGACCTACTGACGAGACCAGTAGGTGATCAAGACCTGCATAGAAACAGAAAGCCATGAGTCTGGATGGAATGTAGAAGGAATATGTAATTTGTTTGCTTCTACAACCGTTTAAAAGAGCGTTCAGACAACCGACCTCTTGGCAGAAGAATAACTATACGGAAGTGTCACATCTTCCGCACAAATGTGCATTTTCCAGCGGAAACTCTCCGGAACGAAAAGTAGACCAATTAGTTATCAAAGTTAAAGTTATTTGCTTATTATATTCAGTTATTTGGGATGTCGGACATTAAAAGGATAACGATACGATGTAACGTGTATTTTTTAAAATATGCATAGATTGCATACGCTACCTGGTCTTTGTATAAGTGATATATGGAATTCATGATACAGGTTTTAATAATTTACAGCCAGGCAGTTTTTTCTAAAAAAGTTAACATTGCTGAACCCAACATAGTTATATCGGAGCACTCCATTCCTCTAGCATCATCGCTCAATTTGCTGGGCGTTAATTTGGGAGCAAATATGTCTTAGCATAAGCATGTTGCATGCATAGCAAAGAGAAATACTCAGTAGTTAGGAATATTATTTTGAACTAGAACGTTTTACAGTCCACAACAATGTTAATTCTGTACAAAGCTCAAATTCGACCAAAGATGGAATACTGCTCCCATGTTTGGTGTTCTGCTCCCAAGCATACACTGCATTTATTAGATTTAATTCAGAAGAGAACTGTTCGCCTGATTAAAGACTCAAAACTGACCATTAACTTTGATTTCTTGAAACATCGGAGAACCGTTGGTGACTTGAGTCTATTCTACAAGTATTTTCATGGAAAGTGTTCGATGGATGTATCCCGCTTCATTCCTCCATGCATGCTAGGAATACACATAGTGCTAATATTTCACATTCACATGAAGTTCAGCTTGTCACCCTTTTCAAGCAGTCTTCAATATGGAGAACCTGATCCCTTTGGAATGATGTGCCCAGGAGTGTGTTTCCGACCGAGTACAATTTACAGCGATTCAAGACCAACATGAATTGTTTTTTCCGCACACGAGTCGCTCCTGTAGAGCTTTAGGGATTTCCCTGCAGTAGGTGTGCCACATAAACGATCAAAATTGCAAATAAAACTGTACGAACAATGTTATCAATATTAGAAATATTTGACAAAGATTATAAAAAAAACCAACCCTAGCTGCAAGTAACCTATAATAACACTATTCAGTCAGTATTCGCATCCTTTTTTCTCGGTTATTTTCTTAAATTTGGCTATCCGCGTTGAACTCTTTATTTTCCACGTAGACGGTGGTGATCCTGCAATTATTCCCGTTTTTTTTTTTTTTTTAAAATTCTTATAATTTCCAGTAAAAAGAGGTACAATTGTTTTTTTTGCTGCAGCTTTACCGTCCCAATGCAGTTTTATTGTTCCAGTTTTTTTCTTAAGTTTTTTTTTTCGGCAAGTTTTTCCCATGTTTTTACCACTACGTAATATCACAGGGAGAACAGTATATACGTATAAATATGATGGGGAAAGGCTTGATGCAGGAGTGCCGTTTCATTTGTGGAAGTTTGTTCTACTGAAGATTACAATGAAAACCAATCGGGCCAGTAACATGTATAGAATAAATAATGCAATATTACTTTTACTTTTTAATACACTGGTGACAAAAAAAATCGACTCAAACTATTTGGCTTCATTTAACACGGATCCTAGAATTTAGTGTTCATATATTTTTATGATTTTAAAGGGTGTCCCAAAATTCACGCAAGAAGTAATTTTGATAGAAAACAGAGGTTTTTAATTAAAAATTGTAATTTTTTTATTGATTCATAAAGTATACAGCATAGGGTTATGTATGGAATAACATATCGAGTAAATGGCCTCCACGGCCTTGCTGGCACATACGCACCCTTTTGTCGAAATTTTCCATGGCCGTTTTGCATAAATGTGACTGAATTTCGTTGATACAGCGCTTAATTTCCTCCTTCAAGTCGTGGGTGGTCGTGGGCTTGTTGGCCTAAACCTTAGACTTTAAAAAACCCCAAAGAAAAAAGTCCAACGGCGTTAAATCGCATGATCTGGGCGGCCAATTCTGATCACCAAAACGGGATATTACAGGACCAGGAAATGACTCATGCAGTAATTTAATTGTTTCTCGGGCTGTACGGCATGTGGCTCCATCTTGTCGAAATCCATGTCGTCCACATCCATATCTTGCAATTTAGGCACAAAAAACTGGATTATCATATCGCGATAATGATCACCATTAACTGTTATTGCCTGGCCAACCGCATTTTCGAAGAAGAATGGTCCCAAAATCCGCACTAAACACTGACACGTTGTGGATGCATTTGTTACGCAATAGTCACGTGTGGATTGTCTGAACCCCAAATGCAACAATTTTGTCGATTAACGAAGCCATCAAGATGGAAATGAGCCTCATCGCTGAAGATGATTTTCTTCGAAAAATCAGTATCCACTTGTTGTTTCAAATAATCCATTCAACGAAGTCTCTTCGTTGTGCGTGGTCAGTAGGCTTCAGTTCTTGAGTCAGTTGAACTTTGTAAGCATGAAGATGCAAATCTTTCGTGAGAATACGCTGTAGAGAGCTTCTCGAAATGTCCAATTCTTGACCACGGTGCCGAATTGATGTTCCTGGAGCCTCAACAACACTCTCACGAACTGCTTCAATGTTTGTGTCGAACGACTTGTTGAAGGACGGCCAGAGCGTTTAAGATCATTACTTGATCCAGTCTCCCTGAATTTTTCAATTAATCTCTTCACAGTTGATGAGGTTAAATCACTATTCCGACCATATTTTGTACGAAATTTCCGAACTGTAGCTGCCAAACTTTAAAATATTGCTCAACAATGAAAACACGTTGTTCTTTCGTGTAGCGCTCAATTTTAAATAACCCTGAACTGTCAGCTGTCACGCTGTGTTTTTTGTTTTGTTGGTAACACTTTACCATACAAATGGCGCCAAATTCAAATCTTGCGTGAATTTTGAGACCCCCTTTAGTATCATTTGAAAGCCCATTCTATTCTCTTTCTAATGATACCAAATTCCATAGCATACCTCATGCTTAATACTGATTAAAATGATTGACAAGGAGAACAAGGATTGAAAATAGGGGTAAGAGAAAGGAAAAATTAACCAAATTTTAAGTGTCACAATTAAATTTATTGATGAAAACCAAAATCAATATTTTGTATTACCCCCTAGCTCTTATTACTGCTTCCAGCCAGTTTTTCATGGAGCAGGTGAGCTTTTTCTACACCGTCTGTGCGATTCTTCCCCGCTCTTCCGCTATCGCAACCTTTAAGTCCCTCAGCGATGCAGGGGCTGGATTTCTGGCTCGAACCCTTTTTTGAGTTCATTCCACATGTGCTCGATTGGATTGAGGTCAGGACTTCGCGCAGGCCACTCTAATGTGGATATTCCCACTTCCTTTAGGTATTGCCGTACCGATGCAGCAGCATGTGGCCTCGTATTGTCATGCATTAGCACGAAGCTATCGCTAATTAACCCAGCTTAAGGATCAACGTGTTTCTGCAGGATCTCCTCGATGTACTGGTGAGCAGTTAATCCACCGCTACGAATCTCATCAGTCACGAAAACCAAATCGGTTTTCGCATCCGGTGAGATGCCTCCTCACACCATGACAGAACCTTCTCCTTAGGTGACCATTTCAGTAATGCAGCACTGCGTATAGCGCTCCCCAAACCTCCTATAGACTCGTCTTCTTCCATCATTGCCATGTAGGCCCATACGGAACTCGTCGGAAAATAAAACGGAGCGTCATGACTCGGGGTCCAGTCGACATGTTCTCGGGCAAACCTGAGTCGCGTTTTTCGATGGGCTGCTCTCAATTTGGAGTCCGTTAGCTGGTTCCTTCAGAGTTAGGTTAGCTTTTTTAAATCTTCTTCTGACTGTCCAATGACTGACAGTCCTACCACGAACTTGTCGGAGCTCCTGCTAGACCTCAACGCCGGTAAATTGACGATTTCTTAGAGTTGTGTTGACAATGAGGCGGTCGTCCCGCTCCGAGGCACACCAGCTTCTTTCTGATACTGGTCTTCGTGTAAAGGCGCCAGTCTTTTAATAACGTCTGTAGACAGCTGTCGGGCTCAGGTGCAGTTGCGCAGCGACTACACGTTGACTATGCCCTTCTTGCAATAGGGCAATGACTTGGGTCGTTTCTTCCGGCATGGTATCCATTTTCCGATGACGTAATTAGTGTGTGCAAGTGTAGCAGATATATTGACGGTGCAAGTTCCGATAAAGAAATGATAGGAAAATGCAGTTGCATGTGTTTTTATAGGGATGAATAGCGCGTAACGAGTACGTTGCTGAGCGAGCAAAAACGGTTCTATTAAGTAAAATCGTTTTAATCAGTAAAACTTTTTGGAGTTCCAAATGTTTTTGGTATTATTGGAAAGAGTAAAAAATCAGCATTCTAGTAACAAAAATAATACCGCTGTTTGAAAATTAAATTCAAAAATCGATGTTAAATCAAGCAAAATCGTTTGAGTCGACTTTTTTGCTCATCAGCGTACATGAGCAATAAAGTCACCTTGATGAGTAAGTAATTTCCTTTTGAAACTCATAATTGATACAATTTATTCCGCAAAAGGTTCTAGAACGTCATAAGTAATAGAAATATATACAGTCGGTCAAGTAAGAACGTGTCGCGCATTATTTATTAAAAAAATGTATTTATTTAAAAGTTTTCTACGTTATTCGATAGCAAAGGATTGTATTTAAAATGCTAATGATTTAGTAGTTTGTCCAGTCCCTATCAGCGTCGATGATCGTTTGGCATCTTCGGCGCATACTTTCGACGAGTTTTTCCGCGTATTCTTGGGGCAAGGATTTCCGAAGTACCCGAATTTGCCCTGACAGCTGCTTCACTCTGTACACTTTTTACTACGAAGCTTCTGCTTGATGTATAACCACACGGACCATTGGGTTTGTATCAGGCGACTAGGATGGCCAATCTAGTGTGACTATACCGTATTCCCCTTTCCACTGGCTACAGGTTTAACTTCGATGTTTGGGGTCGCTGTCCTCTTGAAGAATCCACTCCTCATTTTTAGCGACAAACGACCGTTTGGCAGAAGGTACTAATACCTTCTTATAAAATGGGAGCCTTTTTTCAGCGTTGAATTTAAAGCTAAAGAATGTCACAAAACTTTTTTCCGAAAGACATCACCAAACATGGATCTTCACAGGGTGTTTCACGGTGCGCTGAACCAATCTGTTAGTGGAAATTGACCAAGCGCGTGGGGTGACAACACAAGTCCAAAATAAAGCTTCATCGGAAAGAATTACATTGCTCCAGTCTCGATCTATGTTTTCCTCTGTGTTTTTCGCTCAGCAATGATTTCTTGAGGGTACTCTGCCACTTCAAATCTGGGGCATTGAACACTAGGTTGGATTCCCGTTACCTTCTTTGTATAACTTCAGCTGCTGCTAACATGGAGTTCCAACGCTGTTTGCAGCCGCCCTTTATGCGCTATTGTATTAGGCCTAATAACAGGGTTGCCTCCTCCGCGAAATCTGCTGTATTAAAGTGCAATATTTTCACCTTCATCGCTATCGTGGTCTTCATCCGTAACCCTGGGCAAGGGCCTCTTACAGAGTGCTATCAGCCGGAGCCAGTCGAACCTAGTGTTACTCCTCGATTCCTCGTTCTTCCTTATCTGGTGAGGCTTCCGGCTTGGGAATAGTGTAGCGGAAAATGCATTGAATATGAGATTTAAGTAAAAAACTCTTTATCCTGTTTTTATTTGCTAATCTCTTAAAAGCGTGTTAAGAGACCTTTTCAAATATCATCATCATAATTAGCTTATTCCGCTCATAGTCGAATGTAGGCCTCCTTAAGTCGTCTCCAATGTACATATTCGTTGTCATTTCTGATAATCTCAGTGTTAGGAATTCAATTTAAGAATCTAATATTTAGCATTTCCCTTTCCATTGCTTTTTGGGTTACTTGGAGGTTGTACATTACTTTTATTTCAAGCCCATGGTTCAGTCAGAGTTCTTCGCTGTTATCTTCAGTTTCGTTGTTCAAATATTTCGTTTTGGTGAAATTTATTTTTATTTATTTATTTATTTATACAAATTTTACGGGAAACCCAATTGTAGTACGATTTTAAAACAGGTACAAATGCAGATACAAACACGTGACAAAGATTATGTCTAAATAAAAATATTTAACAAACACATAAACATCCTCAATAACAAAATATATAAAATAGATTACAGGTAATGACCTGAACTAACCTCAGAAATTTAAAAACACTAATAGTATTAACAATAGTAAACACTGATCAAGTAGAACCTCTACAGAGCCCTCAGCAGCTGGGACCTAAATCTCGAGACAGAGCAGTTAAACATATCGGGCCGCCCATCCAATGAATTCCAAGTCCTCAAAACTCTATGAATGGGAAAGTGCCTACCATAATTCGTGCGATGGATGGGGATGCAAAAGAGATCATGATGGCGAAGATTGCCTCTGGGTATAGACCTATTTCTCGAGACTTGTTATTCAATTGAGCATTTCTTGTAATTCTTCTTTTGTATTGGTCATCAGAGTGACATTATCTGCGAACCTTAAGTGATTCAGTCGTTCACCGTCCATTAGTATTCCTTTGTTTTTCGACTATAGCGATTTGAACATGTCTTCTAGAGTCAACGTGAACAGCTTTTGGGACTAATTCCACTTTTAATTTGGATTTTGTTTGTTTTTTCTTCAAACATTATTTGTGATGTGGCATTTTTATATATGTGTTCAAGAATAGTTCTATATCTTTCGTCGATTCTGCGACTTAAAGCGTTAAGGATTGCCCATATGTCCACTGAATCAGATCCTTTTTTGTAGTATTCATTTGCTTTTTCCACAAATCTAATTGTTTGAAGATGGTCCAAAGTGCTGTATCCCCGTCTAAATCCTGCTTGTTTCCTTGGTTGATAACTGTCTAATTTGTTCGTTAATCTATATGTTATGATTCTAGTGAGGATTTAGTATAGTACTGATAACAGGCTGACGAGTCTGTAATTTTCCAATTTAAATTTATTCCCCTTTTTAGAAATAAACACAATCAAGGCGTTTAACCAGGCTGTTGGTATTTTACTTTTTATAAGGCATCTGTTAAATACAGCTTGAAGAGATTATATTGACGATATCCTTTCATACCCCATTATATTTTGTATAGTTTAATAATATATTTCTGTAGCTTCCCTTATCTCCTGGGTTTGGGTGATCTCTTTGTTATCGTCAGTTTTATTATTTGGTGTCTCTCTTTACTCATTAGGTGTTTCAAAGTTTTTCTCTCTTTCAGGGCTTCCTCTATTTTTGAGTTCCTGTACTGTCTGATGTCTTCTCTGATTTTTTTCTGTATTTTCATTATCCATTTCTGCCAGTTCCGACCTGCCATTCCTTAATAGCTTTCTCTCATTAGATTTTGTGTTTCTTTACTTAATTTTTATGTTTTCTTTTTTAGATATTGCTATTTGTTTTGAAGTCATAAGTAGGCTGTTGTTTATTTGTGTGTTTAGTTCATCAAGTCTGTTTTTGTTTATGGGTCTAGCACTTGTGCTGCAGGGGTATCCCTAAAGCGCTCCATGAGCGGCATATGTGCGGAAAAAACGATTCACGTTGTTCTTGAATCCCTGTAAATCGTACTCGGTGGGAAACACATCCTTGGACAAATTATTCCAAAGGGATGATGTTCTCCATATAAAAGACTGCTTGAAAAGCGTTGTACGCAGAGTAACAAGTTGAACCTCATATGGATGTGGAGTATTAGCGCGACGTGTATTTCTAACATGCACCGCTTTGGGAGGAATTAAGCGGGCTACATCCTTCAAACACTTTCCATGAAAATACTTGTAGAACAAACTCAAGTCGCCAACCGTTCTTCGATGTTCCAGCGAATCAAGGCCGCCGGTCAGTTCCGGGTCTCCAATCAGACGAACTTCTCTTTTCGGGACAGAATCCAACAAATGCAGTGTATGTTTGGGAGCGGAGCCTCAAACATGGGAGCAGTATTCCATAGTTGGTCGAATTTGAGCTTTCTAAGAAATTAACAGTTGTTGTGGAGCGTAAAGCTTTCTGGTTCGAAATAATATTCCCAACTTTTGAAAAGCTCTCCTTGCTATGCCTGCAACATGTTCATGCCAGGACATATTTGCTCCCAAACTAACGCCCAACAAATTGAGGGACGATGCTAGGGGAATGGAATGCCTCGACATAACGTTAGCAACGTTAACTTTTTTAGAAAAAACTGCCGCCTGGGTTTTTGTAGCGTTAAATTCCACTTGATTACTGTCACCCCAAGATAAAATTTCTTCCAGGTCGTTGTTAAGTTGAACGACCTCCTGCTGTCTGCGGATATTCTCCTGAGTAGCCGATGTCCGAGCGTTCAAAGTGAATAAAGAGATAAGCGTACTGTCATTTGCAAAGCTGTAAATTGGATTCCCGGTCTTTTCCAGCAGATCGTTAATGTAAATGAGAAAGAGAGTAGTAGACAGTATGAAACCTTGAGGGACACCGGCGAAAGATTATTTGGTAGTTTATGTGCTCTATATGATTTTCTAATTCTTGCCAATATTCGTCTGTGTTTTGTTTCTTTATTTTTGTTGGTGCCTTTATTTTTGTTGGTACCTTTATTTTTGTATATGCGTTATCATTCTACTCTCTTGCTTTAGATTTATTTTTATTTTTGTTCTGGACATCCGATGGCCACTGCCAATGCTTATCGTATTCAGGACTGGCGTGTCGATTAAAATATTTTTATCATTTAATATATCAATTTAGTTTCTTGTTATCCTATCTAGGATTTGCCATGTCCATCTTCTGACTTTTAGAAAAATGTGTTCATATCGTTCTAGTTATTCCCGTTGGCCAGATTTGATAATATTTCTCTTTTGCTGTTACCCATACCCTAATACCCAAACTAAATTTCCCGACGCGTTCCTCATTTGTGTTCACTGGTTTGCTTATTTTGGTATTTCAAATATACACTATGTTAATAATAGTGCTCATTTAATATTCTACGTGTGTTTGACTTCTCAGTCCCCACTAGTTAACATTTCCAAGTATAGTTTTTTTTTCATAAGAATGGAAAAAAGGGAACTTTTTAATAAAAATATTATTTTTAAAATATAATCAGGTGATGATAGGTATGTTTAATACAAACAAAAGTTTTTTTCCGTTCATGTCGGGTTTTAAAATCGATTTTCTGTCTGTTATCTAGGTAATATCTATTTATCGACGTTTGCGTTATCAGACTTTGAACCAAATTGGAAATACGTATTATTAAAATCAACATGGTATTATTGCAAGAATACAGTAGGTAGTAGAATTATAGTTGTACCAGGTATACAATTATGAAATGCGGATTTTTTTTCTAAAAAAAACATATTAAATTCGGAAGAATGATAAAAAGTGCTTTATTCAAAGTATGCTCCATCGCTTGTTATACATTTTTCTCATCTTTCGGGCAATTTGTGCCCCTTTTACTGCGAACGATTCATCGAGCCATTTTTTCACATCTTCGTACGAACCAAAGCGCTGCTCAGCAAGTGCGTGACCCATCGATGCAAACAAGTGGTAATCGGAAGGAGCCAAGTCTGGTGAGTAAGCCGCATGGGGTAGAACTTCCCAGCTGAGTTGTTCCAACGTATTGCGAACTGGTTTGGCCGTATGCGATGGAGCATCGTCATGAGGAAAAATGACTTCGTGTTGCCTCTTTCGGTATTCTCGCCTTTTTTCAAGCAGCCAACGGTTCAAATCGGTCAATTGTTGTTGGTAACGTTTAGTATTAACCGTTTCCCCAGGTTTTAACAGCTCATAATAGACCACGCTCTTCTGGTCCCACCAAACACGGACCATCGTCTTTCTGCCAAAGCGATTCGGTCTTGCGGTCGATGTGGATGGTGCGCCTGGGTCTACCCATGATTTTTTGCACTTGGGATTCTCAAAATAAATCCACTTTTCATCCCCTGTAACTATATAATGCAAAACGACTTCCTTTTGTAACGAGCGAGCAAAATGTCACACGTGTTTTTGCGCTTTTCCATTTGCCTGTCGTTCAACTCATGTGGTACCCATCTACCGGTCTTCTGAATCTTTCCCATCTTTCGTAGCCGCTTATAAACAGCTTGTTGACTAACGCTTAATTGCTCGGCGAGTTGTTTTTGTGTTTGCGAATCATCTTCGTCCAACAATGCTTAATATTCCACATCTTCGTATTTTTTTTGGCGGTTTTCCACGTTCCTTGTCTGCAACATCGAAGTCACCACTTTTGAAACGCCGAAACCATGGTTCACACGTATCTTGCGATGGAGCATGTTCACCATAAGCTTCTCGAAGTAATCGGTATGATTCAACAGCAATTTTCTTCAAATGAAAACAAAAAATTAATGCTGTCCGCAAATGCTCTTTGTTCAGTATAAATTTCGACATATTGAACACAACACTATGTACACACTTTTCCAATTTATCACTCGTGCGCGTCTGACACTTGTTGATGATATAACAAAATGGCGCAGTGTCAAATCTTTATAGCACAAACTGCATTGGTGCTCCATTTGTTGTCTGAAATCCGCATTTCATACTTGTACACCTGGTAATTAGTTTCATGTTAATAATAATAATGATCTTTATTATGTAAAAGATATATTATATTTAGTTTCGTTTCGTCCAATTTCCATATCTTGCTGTCATTCCATTGACCCTCTCTTGGTTCCTAGCGCTTATTGCTATTCAAGTTCCTTCTTCCGAAGTCTTCTTTGGTCTTCCAGGTTTTCTGCGGTTTAATGATATCCATTTCATAACTCGTTTAGGCAATCCAGTTTCCTCATTTCTCTGTACAGGGCGATCATTTTTAGACGCTTGGCCCTGATTTATGGAAAATTGTTGGATATTTATTTATTTTTTAAATATAGAATGGTATAATGCGTGTCAAGGAGTATACTAACGTATTTGACATTTGATAGTGAAAACGATGCTGGGCGCCGCGACGTCAAACAACTTTTTTTTTCATCGACATACCTTTTGTAAAACGGCATTGGAAAACCCTAATTTTTTTAAAGAAATGGTCCTTAAATTTTTCTTTTCTAATTTGTTTTGCAAAAAAGTTATGCGGTAAATACCCTCTAAAACAGGGTGCTCAAACGGTCGATCGCGATCGACAAGTCGATCGCGAGTGCTTTTTGAGTCGATCTCGAGTAAAAAATTCCGATATAGAACTATTTACAGATTTTGTTTTAGGGAACTAAAACAAAATGTAATGAATAAACTTCTAAAATTTATTCGATCCACAATTAGGCCAGAATAACCCCCTCATCACTTTCTTTTATCGTAATAACCCCCTACTAGCGGCAAAAGGCGACTTTATCAAAGGAACGCGCGGTACTTGTCAAAGAAAAGCCGCGTTTTTGATTCCCGCCGATTTTCCTAGAAACTTCGGGCGGCGTATTTGACGGGAACATTCGAGACTTCGTTCGCGCCGAAATAAATGTTGCGCCTGCAGGAATAGGAGTCAGTCTGAGTTGTAACTTGAAGGCGATACATCGATACAAAGTTTATTAATAAATAGTTCAAAATGAGTGCGGCGAAGAAAAGTAAAACTTATCATTTTAATAACGATTGGGAGGAAGAATTTTTCTTTTGTATGGTAAAGGATAAGTGCATTTGTCTCATTTGCCGTGCGTCAGTTGCAATACCTAAGCGTGAGAACTTAGAGAGGCATCATAAAACGGTTCATAAAAAGTGAGTGAATTAAGAAAACGAAAAGTACGTGATTTGATAACTTGTTTGAAAAAAGAACAAACCATCTTCACAAGACCAGCCAAACAATCAAAAGCTGCAACGATCACGTCATTTAAAATATCTCATATATTGGCGAAACACAAGAAACCATTTGATGATGGATTGGTTGTGAAGGAAGCATTTATTGCAGCGGGTGAGACTTTATTTGGAGATTTTAAAAATAAAACAGAGATTATGTCTGCTATTAGAGAACTTCAGTTATCTCGTCACAAGGCGTGTTGAAGTCATAAGTCAGGACATGGCAGATAAACTAAAACATGATATCATGGAATGTACATACTTTTCTTTACAGTTCGACGAATCCACCGATATGACAGACACTGCCTAGCTGTGTATTTTTATTCGAATGGTATTCAATGACATGTCGGCTAAGGAAGAGTTTTTGACAATGATTCCTCTGAAAGGAAAGACCCGTGGCGAAGATATGTATGACGTTTTCTTCAATTTTGTGACAAACGAACAACGGTTTTGTGGCATTGTGTCGAGCTAATGATGATTTCCCTTCATTTTTCTCCTTCCATTGCATTATACATCAACAAGTTTTGTGTTCAAAAGTTCTAAACATGGAGGAGATTATGGGCATTGCAATAAAAATTGTGAATTCTATCCGTGCACGTAGCTTGCAACGACGGCTCTTTAAATTGCAGTTGGAAGATAGTGAGTCAGCTGAACACACTGATTTAGTTCTTCACACGGACGTCAGATGGTTGAGTAGTGGAAAATTCCTAGAAAGGTTTCAAGAATTATTGCCCGAAATAACAGCTTTTCTGGACGAAAGAGGTGATGACACTCAGATGCTGAAAAACGGAAAATGGCTGACTGATTTGGCATTTTTGACAGAAATCACAATGCATTTAAACACCATTAATTCGGAGCTTCAAGGTAAAGGAAAAACTATTATTGAGATGATTAGCGCAATAAACGCATTCAAAAGTAAATTGCAACTTATGATAGATCAACTGAAAAGAAAGGATCTGAAAAACTTTCCGTCTTTGAAAGCAAGAATTCCTCAGTTGAATTATGATATTTATGAGGCAGAATTATCAAATGTTTTGGGCCAATTCGAAATACGTTTTTATGATTTCAGTAAATTGGCAAATATCGCATCATTTATGAGTTATTCTTTTTCGTGTAAAAACATTGAGGAATTAGCTACTGAAATAGCAAGTCAGTTTAACATGGTCTCATGTTCTGTTGAAAATAAATTAGTGCAGATTATATCAGATATACATCTCAAAGCCACAGCATCTGATACAAAATTCTGGTGTTTTATATCTGAAGATAAATATCCGAATCTAAGGCAAATCGCCCTTCAACTGACGGCAATGTTTGGGTCAACTTACTTGTGCGAGTCTGCATTTTCTGAAATGAAGATAATTACGTCAAAATATCGCAATCGACTAACTGACGAACATATGTCATCATGCTTGCGATTACCACTCGGTAATTACGTACCATCTTATGAAAAGTATGCTGAGGACATGCAGTGCCACGCTTCAACATCCAAAGTCACTCTTTAGTTAAGTTTAGACAGTAGAACTTGTTTGTTTTGTAAGAACCAATAAACTCGCAATTTTGAATAATTATGAGTTTTTTCATTGGCATTTTAGAGCAGACCTACACTTACCTTGACTAAAAAAATGCCTATTGTGCGAAAAACTAATATCTATGCCTCGATAAACCCTACCTAGACAACAATCCTGCATCACACTTACTTTGCAGCCTCTCAGAGTCGATCGATCGTAGTCAAACAATATTGAGGTAGATCGCCAGCAGTTCAAGTTTGAGCACCCCTGCTCTAAAATATTATTTTTTGGTCATCGCCATTGCCATGGATTGTATGCCACGTTTAGCGGTTTGCAAACAATTTATCTGGTAGGCTGCTGTCATATTTTAATTTTACAGTAATTATACAATTATATTATTTAGTTGTGTGCAAAATTTCAAGAAGACCGGATGAGTAGTTTTTATGTAATCGTGTACGGGAGTTCCAAAAACATGGTTTTGAGAAAAACGCGTTTAAAGTTTCAAAAAGTATAAACTGAATGATCTTCGGGACTTACCGTCTAATCTGCTATCAGGGCCATATAATAGTCCCTCAGTTTCCTCGCAAAACTCAATTTTGCTCTATCAATTCTTCTTTTGACGTTAAGATTACCAATCGTAATATCTAATTCCTTCATCGTTCGTAAAATTGAAGTATCGCCTTCATAAATACTCCAGCTGCAATGTACGATGCAATTTCAATAATTTTCAAACCAGAATTCAAATGTTTTGGCCATTCGCCAAATGGTTGCATTGAAACTCTTGTTTGCGTTCTGTGTGTGGCCGCCTAAACATCGTTCTAATAAATCATCTCGGACTAGATCTTGGTAGATTGGGAGAATATGGTTTTGTACATCTGGATGCAGTGGTGCAGAGTGCTCCAATAACTTCAAATCAGCTCCAGTAACTTTCAGCACTAAGTGGACAGTACTCGTGATTAGGATTTTCGTCTTTTGAGCACATGTAGTAATAGGTCGCTAAAATTTCTCGTTTCACATCGTGGACACTATTAATATTTCTACGAATAGCCAAGCCATAGTGAAATGTGAGCTTTCTATTAAGCGTCAGTTAATTTTCCTTTACCGCCAAGCTTATGCTTCGCGGTAAAGACACATCTACACCAGCGGCGGCTCGTGATGGAATTTGGCGGAGGTTCACAAACCTCACAAGGCTATGTTGTATGTAGCATTATGAACTAATAAGAGCGTGAAAACACGATTTCCAGATACCTACTTAATTTTAAATTTTACGTATCTGTTCATATACAGAGTTACAGGGAAAGTCGTCCTAGATAATTAAGGACGTTATAGTTTAGGTCGTTTCTGACCGATTTGACTCTATGACATGATGTCCTAAACTTAACCGTTTTCGAGATATTGAAGTTTAAAGATTTTCTAAAAAAAAACATGTTTTTTTTGCTTTTATATCGATTTTTTTTTATTAGAGGTTCTCGAGTGCGATATTTTGGTTATTTTTAGTTAGTCTGTATGTCAAGTATCAAAAATCATCAAAAAAATTTGAACTAGTTACTAACAGTTTCAAATGGCGGCTTGTTAATGTTTCTAAATTACGAATTTTTACCAAGTGTTTCCTACTTTAAATCAATAAAGAGAAAAGAAAATGTTTGGAAGTTATTCTGCAAATTATTTTAAAAACTTTTACTTCTTTTAGCTATCTAAAACGGTATAATATCTACTGGATCTATTGAAAATTCTAAGAAAATGAGATTTCAATAGGCCCAAATGTAGAGTAACATAATAATAGAATTTAGATACTACCAATTACCGGTTTACTACCTGCACCTTCAAACAATAAAAAGGGTTGGGTAAACATTTTTTCCGGTCGGGGTACTCTCTGTGCGAATGACATTTTCTGTTCACTAAACATTATTGAATGATTTTTAGTCTGCTCATGCGATTCGTCCGTGGTAGATGTGCTATACCGTGTTTTTTAAAAATATCTGTGTTTCATCTTCTGACTGTGTGAATTGGCTCGTAACTGGATTTTGATCTCTGCTTGTGAATATGGCAACGTATACCAACGAGGAATATGCTGACATCCTAATGTGTTACGGATTACGGAGTGTCGTCGCGTGCACGTGATGAATACATACTGCGATATCCTACTCGTCGTGTACCTGATGTTAGCGTATTTGATGGAACTTATCGAAGACTACGAGAAACTGGTTCCGTACAAAGACACATGGGACCACCACGTATCTTTGACGAAGACGAAGAAAACGAAATACGACGTCTCTTTGAGGTGGACCCAACCACATCTACAAATGTTGTCGCACAACAGCTTGGTATTTCGCAGTGGAAGGTATGGTTTGTAATGCATACTGTTGGGCAACACCCTTATCACTATACGCCCGTGCAAGTCATTGAAGAACGGGGATCCGTTGCGATGATTAGAATTCTGCAGATTTATGCTCAATACCGATGTCGAAGATGCATCTTTTTTTAAGAAAATACTATGGACTGACGAGTCGAAATTCGACAAAGACGGTCTTACAAACTACCACAATGCCCACTATTGGGCTTCTAAAGAGGAAGGCAACCCAAACAAAAAAAGAACGAAAGGATCACAAACAAGATTCAGCATAAATGTGTGGATGGGTATAATTTCAAATTATTTGGTTGGGCCATTCTTCCTGCCAGATAATTTGAATGGCGAGGAATACGACAATTTTTTGCGGAACGATTTACCTAATTTGATGGAAAACCTACCTATTGGTTTGAGACAAAACATGTACTTTCAACACGATGGCTGCCCAGCTCACTACAGAGGAAGTGTTCGTGCATAGCTCTGTGACAATTATCCCAACAAATGGATTGGAAGAGGCGGACCCATACCTTGGCCGGCGAGAAGCCCAGACCTAACACCGATGGATTTTTATGTGTGGGGTCACATAAAAAGTCTCGTATACGACCAGATGACTCCTATCGAAAACGTGGATGTCCTAAGACAAAAAATAATTGATGCGGCTGACGAAATGAGGCGGCACCTCACAACCAACGTTGTGAAAAGTAATTGAAGAAAAAGAATGAGAATTTGTGTTAGAAATAGGGGCGACCATATAGAACATGAATTATAATTAATAAAAAATATTAAATTGCAAGGTTTTTTGTTTTATTTGTGTGTTTTTCGTATTTTCACCTAGAACTAAAAATTTACCTTTTGCTACCCGAGCCCGCTTTAGGTGTCATTCTGTGTACAGTTTTCCTATTAAACTCCTAGTATTATACCTTTTTTGATAGCTAAAAAGACGTAAAAGTTTTTAAAATAATTTGCAGAATAACTTCCATACATTTTTTTTTTCTTTATTGATTTAAAGTAGGAAACACTTGGTAAAAATTCGTAATTTAGAAACATTAACAAGCCGCCATTTGAAACTGTTAGTAACTAGTTCAAATCTTTTTGATGATTTTTGATACTTGACATACAGACTAACTAAAAATAACCAAAAAATCGCACTCGAGAACCTCTAATAAAAAAAAAAAATCGATATAAAAGCAAAAAAAAACATGTTTTTTTTTTTAGAAAATCTTTAAACTTCAATATCTCGAAAACGGTTAAGTTTAGGACATCATGTCATAGAGTCAAATCGGTCAGAAACGACCTAAACTATAACGTCCTTAATTACCTAGGACGACTTTCCCTGTAACCCTGTATACAAGACATTTTAAAATTTTCTAAGGTCCATGGTCACAAATGAAAATACCTTACCTAATATTAATTGAAAATGCCAAATGTCAATAAGTTAAACATATATCAAATATAAAATCACTTACCAATACAGAAGGTCCAACTATAACAGGCAAATGGGCGCGGTGTATTGACACATACGTATAAACGCGAACATAAATAATATACAACACTTGACGAAAGAAATTGCAGTCCATATTAGAAATATAGCAAAATTCATTGTTTTGTTTAAAACATCTAACTATAAGCTGAACATTCTAAACACAATGTTTAAACGAAAAGTTCATACGGCGATTTTTTAAATTCGCAAATTTGTTAATCACTAATTGATTAAAATCACTAACATCTTCTATCATTTTCTTTTCTATTGACAACATGTCCAGTGCTGAAAGTCTTTCTCCATTCATGGTACTTCTCAAAAACGACTTAATTGTTTTTAAAATGGTGACATTTCTTTCAGTTTCAGCAGTTGTCATCCGAATGGTAATAATTAGCTGCAATGAAGTGTACGTTGCGGAAAATACATTTTTTAAATTATTTTCTATTATAAATCGAATTTCTAAAATCTGGCCGTTTATAAATAAGTTCAAGTTCAGTTTGTAATCTAATTTTGTCCAAAAATGGATATGCCTGAACTATATCATTTAAATAGTGCGATTGGAATTTATTCTCAAACTCCGAGAACTTAGAAGACATAAACAGAAGTGAACCACTTAGATGACTATTAAATGAAAACCTTTCTTTAATTTGAATTAATATATAACCACATACTTCTTTTGCTGCAACTACTTTCGTTAAATAAGGATCTTCCTTACGCCTTTTATTCTGACAATGAGCTACATCTTCAATTAAAGTAGGAATTTCTTCAACATTTTGTCTTTCAGTCACTATACATTTTTCAAATATATTAATTGCTCTGGCTACCTGTGCAAGATCAGAAGTCGATTTTGGCAAACTGTTATATAGGATATCGGCGTGTGACATAATTTTATAAAATAATGTTAGCCAGAATACAACTTGTTAAACTAATTGCATTATGATCTTGTGGATTCAAAAATCGTTCAGTTGGGGTACCATCTTTTAAAATTTATCTGAAAACTACTACCACTTGAAACTTACAAGAAATATCTGTGGTCTCATCTGTTATAACAGAGATGAATTGGGCGTCTGCTATTTCATTCTTTATATATTCGTGGAAAACTTGTAGCATGCAATCTAATAATTCATTCTGAATTATTTTTGACGTTCCTTTGAAGACCGTAGACTTTTCAAAATGCTCTTTTAAAGCCAGATCCAACTCTGCACTAAAATTGATCCCTTTCATCGTGTCCTCGCAAAGGTAATTCGAAACATCCACAGAACTTTATACAATTTATAATTTTCGACAAAATGTATCTGTTTTTCAATACATTGTCATTATGTTTTTCGATATCTCTTCTGTAGGCACTATCCAGTTGTTGTTTTATATCAACTTTTCCCAAAAGTCTTAGTTCTAACAGCGAATTTATATGAACCTGCCAACTTTCATGCTTTTTAATTTTTTGTGATAAGTGTGCCAAATCGACTACCCCACTTTTCACCCAATTCGCTTCAGCACTTTCAGATGCAAATGGCAAACGGGGAAAACAAAACGAGCTGTTTTTAACACTGCATCTGCATAACCATTCATGTTTTTTATATAATTCACTTTTGAAACTTCTTTTGAACTGGCGTTTTTGTTCCTTACTTACTTGAGTAATACTAAGATTCGGAATCGGTTTTCCCGCAGCTTTAACTCAAGTTTGTCTTCTAAAGGCAACTTCGAAAAATTTTATTTTAAATAATTCACTGTATATTTAAGTTTCTTTTATCGCCTAACAAGTTACTACACCCCGGCTGTGCACCCATTTTTTCGTTCATTACATCAATTATAATCAGTTTATGTCTGTATGTAATTGCATTCACGACTTAATACTAACAGTACACCCTTTGTTGCAAAATATTGAGCGCCAAAACTAAATTTAACCCCTCTGACTGGAACCGCTTAGATTAGATGTAAAATATAAACAAATCAACACGACGCTTCTCTCCCAACCCAAATTAGCAAGATCACCAAGTAACTGTGAACCATGGAGAGAGAAAAACGACGAATTTACATCTTCGTATTAGAGAAAGACACAGTTTGCCAGAACGCAAAAACGTATAACACGAGGTAGCGCCGTATACCGCCTTGCTTTACATCCAGTTTTTGGAGTTTGTGCGCTTAGGGACTCGAGAATTAACGGTACGTAAAGTATTAGGGTTGTTATAAATTGTTCTTGTCAATTTGTAGGGAAGGTTCATTTCTTTAAAAGACGTCTCTATGACTAAGGTATAATACAAAATGCATTTTGCCTTGTTGTTGACAGGGGGTTCACGTGTTCATGTGCTCCTATAGAGATCCGCCACTGATCTACACATACTTATACGTGCTTTCAAAACACATACATAGACACATTTACACATACTTATACACGCTTTTAAATCATCTGTTCTGTACCTGGGCCAACGGTAAAGGCATTTTAGAAGAAGGAATAATAAAAGGTAAGCGTCCCTGCCTGAGCGTCCGAATGTACCTGCGGCGCGTTCAGAAACCGTGCAGAGGCGACTCACTTTAGCGGGCTATAACTTTGGCGGGAATTCGAGTTTTGCTTTGAAACTTTAGGAATATGTTCTTGAGATATTCTACAACCATTTTATGAAATAATCCCAAAACGCATTTTTTGAAAGTTATAAAGGTCCCCCCCCCCTTTAGCGAAGGAAAAGTGGTGTTTCACCAAGATAATGCACCAGCGCTCACAACTCCATAAAATCGATGGTAAATTAGGACCAATTGGGCTTGAAATTACTTCCTCATACGCCATATTCACCAAATCTGGCCCCTAGCAACTATTACCTGTTTCCGAATTTGAAAATTGACTCAAATGAAGAAGTCAAATGGGAAACTGAGGCTTACTTTAGAGAACTTGCAAATCATACGATAAGAAAGGTATCCAAATGTTGGAAGATCGCTGGAAGAGGTGTATCGCTCTTGAAGGAAACTATGTTGAAGAA
The DNA here is from genome assembly GCA_019049505.1 of Pachyrhynchus sulphureomaculatus. Classification (NCBI taxonomy): domain Eukaryota; kingdom Metazoa; phylum Arthropoda; class Insecta; order Coleoptera; family Curculionidae; genus Pachyrhynchus; species Pachyrhynchus sulphureomaculatus. The sequence continues at coordinate 10,902,080 of CM032452.1, read as the reverse complement.
TGAAAATCGATTATTGGCAGAAACATTGTTAGTGTTCCGTACGGAACACTTATAAGATCACTTCGGTGTCTGTCTGTCTGTCACACCCGATTTTCTCCGAAACTATTTGACATAGAAAGGTGAAATTTGGTAGTAATATAGGCATTGATGGCCTCATCAGAGCCATGTAGTTTTGAGAATTAAATTTTGACTTAAGGGGTTAGTTTCGGGGGGTGAAGACGGAAGTGAAAAAAAAAATTTTTTACTAGGTCATCGAGTCTGGTGTCAAATGAAAGCTTGTGAAAACACGAGTAAAAAATATATATATAATATTACACTTGCGCGCACTTTTCTTTGTATTATTTTTAAAAATTCGCGAAAAAAAACGCTGTCTCGGGCCTTATCTCGAAAAGTACTTATCAAAAATTTCGAAAAAATTGTGGAATATTCTCCACGGGGTGTAGATTGAACGAAAATTATCACGAGTGCATTACCTTTAATAATTTATATGGTATATAAAAAAACATCAGATTTCAGTAAAGATTGGAAACAAACTTTGTTGAAAACTCATTTGGGGTGTGTTTTGTGAAGTCACTGATCATTTTATACCATCCTAATAAAAATTTTTATTTTAAAAACAATCAACGTACGGAACACTAATTGTGCAAGTTCAACTTGCACTTGACCGGTTTTTTTTTCTTCAAAAGTCTCTGGACTTTTGAAGAACCACTACTTATATTGTCCTTAATATATATTTTCTTTTTCAGTTACAAAATACAATTAATCGAAGAAAATCAAAACAATACAAATGGGACTCTCCAAAAAGCAGGTTGTGAAGATTGGTGTTTGGAGTCCCTAAAAACTTAGGACCATATCTAAAACTAGATAATAACTCAACAGATATTATATATTAAATCAATAAAATGAACAATAAAAATCAAACGTATGAGCGTATCCTGATAGATAAAAGTACGCAACAGAAAAATTTTCAAATAGAGAGTCAGATGTATTTTTTAAAATTAAAAAAAGTTTATACTTCGATCAGGACTCGAACCCAAGACTTGAGCTTTCTGAGCTGCTGTTCAGCCAATTGAGCTACCAAGGTTTGTCAGTTTAATCAACATTAATAGGTAATTCTTTTTTTTAATTTTTAAAAATTCATCTAAATACCACTTTTTGAGATTACTATTGATGAAATCTCGAGATATTTTTGGTTTTAGAACTGACGATTAAAAGAAAGACAAATTTTAAAAATTAATGCACTTAATTTCAAGTATTTTTTAGACATGTTTATAGTTAATAGTGTTTTTTTAGTGATGATTTTTTTTGAAATATTTATTTGTAACGATAAAAAGGCATAGATATTAACAAATATAAAGTCTGTGAACTCTCCAGGATACACTGTAATTAATCTTTAAAAATCAACAACTAAAATTTTAAACCAACAACAAAACATTAAAGAGCTTTTTCTAAGAGTTGTCTGCACTTACGTCATAGTAGTAGTTTTAGCCGTATTTATTTTGTTAGGTATTCATAACAGCTATAAGCATATTTTCTTGATAAATTAATGATGTGAGCCTTAGACCTGCTCTAAGCTCCTTTGAACGATCTTGACAAAATATCTAATCAATTCCTAACAAATGAAGGGGAGGTTAATGACATTTTTACAGTGACGAATTGAAGGTTTAGTTTATTATGAAAATTAATCACCTAAAAAACACGTGAGTTGGCGTAGTACTGGTCTTGTACATTTTTACATTGACTTAAACGGCGTTCACATTTCTGGAAACAGGCCTAGAACTCTTTTTCCAGATGTTCTTGGGTAGCTGTCTCAGATTTCGTTGGGTATCAGTTACATTAGAAAATCGTCGTTCTTTCAGTACAGTCTTTAATTTTAGAATTAGCCTGTAATCATCATCAGTGTCCAGTGCTGGACATAGACCTTCCCTATAGAATTCCATGTCTGTCTATCCTGCGCAATCTGCAACCAGTCGTTGGCGGTCCTTTTAATTTCATCTAACCAACGTTTCGGTGGTCTCCCTCTGCCACGCTCATCTGCCCTTGGTGTCCATTTCAATATTTTACGCGTTTATTCCATGTCTTTAGGTCTAGCAACGCCCATTTCCATTTTAGAGTAGCCATGCGCGTGATATCTGTGACTCCAGTGCGTCTAAGAAGATTATCGTTGCGTATTCTGTTATTAAGAGTCACAACAAGCATTGACCTCTTCGTACTCCTTTGCGCAATCCTCAGTTTGTGTGCAAATTCTCTAGTAAGTGCACACGTCTCAGTTTCATAAGTAAAGACTCGAAGAAAGCACTGGTTGAATGTTTTTCTGTTCAGACTAATTGGAATATCGTTCTTAAATATATCCTTTAGAGCTCCATACGCTGCCCAAGCTAGACCGATTCTTCTTCTAGTTTCAGATGTTAGGTTTCGGTCGCGGTTGTTTTTTTATCAATCACAGGGAGCTAAATCAGGTAAATAAGCAGGGTGATCTAATTGAGTAATCGCTTTTTTGACTAGAAAATATCTCACAGTGCAAATGCACCTATTTTCATATGGTCCATATGCTACGTGCGACAATTACAACGTTACAATACTGCGTTTTGCTGATTTTCGCACAAATTTAATATTAATAAGTAGCTATTAATTTCCGTTATCTATTACCTTTTCAATAACTAACTCGATCAGCTTGAAATAATTCAAATATCTTCAAATACAAATGCGAATGCCTCCTACATGGATATGTATGTCCAGTGATTAAGGGCTCTTACATATTGCAGCATATATTAGGGTAATGTACCTGTATGTGACATCTATGAAGCTATTTTGAAAATAGATGAACAGAATGGCGCGGAGACCTGTAAATATTATAAAAAATTGAATTAAGCATACTGTAGATGATGAACTCAAGTGACTTTTGCAAATGTCATGGTAAAGTATCGTGAGATTAGTTTCGGTTAGCAGTAATAGGACTTCTGTGACTTTTTTATGCTCTTTATTAGTGCGATAATGCAAATAGAACGAACATTTTAGCACCTTCCTGTTCAGAGAATAACGACGATAAAAATGATAATGTCGTCATTACAGAGTACGAAACGACCCAAAACTGCAAGTTTTTTGTCAACGCCTTATGTTCTGGTTCATAGCGCCTATAGTATCTTCGTGGCTTTTTAGTTGGTGTCTGGTCACTCTTACGTGTCTAGAAGTAGAAACTAGCTACGTACAGTCAGAGTCGCTTAATTCAGTATTTAAGACTCTTTTGTGGATCTATTTGTTCTGTATTCTTGTAAAATTCCGGGGGTCATTTTTACGTTTTGCTGATTCCCCCCTTTCCATTCTGTAATCTTCATTGATTGAATGTTTTAATATTATGGATTCTTAGGGTATTCCCTGTAAAAAGTCAAATGTTCGTGTATGCTAGTAGGTTGGTTATCTGATTTACTAGATTTTTCTTGTTTGGTGGAGTGTGTAACTTTTCTCTTTTATGTTTTCCTTTAAGCTTTTGTTTGGTGAAGTCGTCATGTTATCGGACTTCCCCTCTCGTTTACGCATTTTTTCATTTTTTACGTCGGCTTCCGCTCCATTTCGGACTTACTTTTTAAAATTCTGATGATTTGATTTAATATAATATATTCTGCAGATGAACTTACATGTATTTTATTTTTTTGTTGTCAGGTCGTCGTTCGATTACGCACATTGTTGTTGCGAAGTTTGCGACTGAGCTGCCATCTCACTTTTTACTGTATTCTTCACTCTTCATTTTACAACTATGCACGACGAAAACTCAAACTGTACTGTTTTTTGCTTTAATTTTTTAAATGTCGCCAAATCATTAACACCTGATGGTGGTGGATATTGTGGATACTTAGGGTATTCCCTATAAAAAGTTAGATGTTCGTTATACGCAAGTAGGTTGGTTATTTGATTTATTATTTACGTATTTTACGTCAGCTTCTGCCCCATTTTCGGGCTTTGCTTTTCTTTTCCTCTTTGTGAGCCAAGTTCTCTTGTGTAAAAGCATTCTTAGTACTTACATTTCAAAAATTTTGACGATTTAATATATCAGGTTTTGGAGACGAACTTGCATGTATTTTATTTTTTTGTTGTCACATCATCTCGCGATTACTCGCGTTGTTGTTGCGAAGTTGGCGGCTGAGCTTCCATCTCACTTTTTACTACATCTTTCACTTTTCACTCTTTATTTTACCATTGCGCCCGACGAACACAAACTGTACTGTTTTTTGCTTTAATTTTCTAATGTCACCAAGTCCTTGTTAGGACCTGGTGGCGTAGTGTTTTTTTGAATGGCTAACAACTTGCATCATCCTACCTAATCCACAACATAACTAAAATTGAAACCATCAAAAATTATGGGATGTATATGTAAATGACTTTTAGAAAAAGCATACGAAACTAAGGACATATTGATTTAGGTTTTTACAGTTTTTATATAGGAAATATTTTTGATCACTCATATATATATATATATATATATATATATATATATATATATATATATATATATATATATATATATATATATATATATATATATGTGTGTGAATGTGTGTGTCGGGGATCCACGACGGATGATCTACTAGACGTTTCTGTAGAACCACTAAAAGTATCGATTTGAAATTTTGCATATATATATATATATATATATATATATATATATATATATATATATATATATATATATATGTTGGTGAACATGCTATATAACATATTTTCAGCCGTGAAGAGTTGCTGCTTCTAGAGGAAAATAACAACAACTTTAATATTCCAAAGGGAACACTGTGTATACTATATCATTTTTGGATTTCCCCTCTTATTGTGACTAACTTTTTTTGTACTAGCCTATGCCTATCTCTGTACGAGATTTTAATTGTTTTCCTTTGTTTTATTCAAAAAACATTACCTAATTGAATAGCAAAATATCTGTGCTTCGAAAACTTCCAGAAACTCAACTCCAAGTTGGGATTATGGCACTTTTGTGACACTTCTTGCCTTAGTGGAATCTAGCGACTGAAATGCTCGAATCACCCGATTCTTTAACTCTTCTCTAGTATATGCCACTGTTTTGTAAACAATAACTTCAAAAATAAAAATCGGGAGGTGTTAAATCCGGTGAACTCTGAGGCCAATTCCAGGGCTCCAAGCGTCCTGTACCATCGATCTTCAAAAATTCTATATAGCTCAGCCGTGCTATATGCAGGGGCCCGGTCAAGTTGGTACTAAGTACTTTGATATTGTACCCACCGGAAGATTATCTGTAACATCCTCAACTAATTTGAATTTCATTTCCAAATAATTTCTGAATGTTAACTTTTCATCATATATTATATAAAGTATTTGATTGTCAATGGTTAAACTAAATACATTAAAACTAAACTTGTTTTGAAAATAAGAGTTTCTCACAACATAAGGATTTTCGGTTGCCCGAAAATGTTTATTTTTCTGGTTAAAAATTCCTTCAGTAGACAATTTCAACTCTTCAGTCCAAATTATTTTTCCTCTTGGATATGAACTAATAAATTGTCACAAAACTCTACCCTCTGTGGACAATCTTGAGGTTTGTGAGCTGGAACTGTGGTATATTTGTAGTCGTTCATATTATGCCTATGCAATATTCTCAGAATAGCAGCTTAGTCTAGCTTCTGGGTGCTTTCAAAGCTTGAGCGGAATTTTGCGAAATTTTTTTAAATTCTTCTAAATTTCGTATTAGTCATTATTGGTAAATGAGGATACATTTCGTAGAATTTTCTGGAAGTACGCCTGATATTTTTATCAGACTGTGCTTATAATATAAATAAATTCATACTCGAATGATTATTTTCTTTCATCTTACTAAATATTTTATTTTACACTTTATACTTAACAGTGAGAAATACAACAGCAAAAACTAATAAATAACGATAAAATGTCAAACTTACGCGATAATAATTCTAGAGGCTACTAATTAAGTGTCAATATATAAATGATTATAATTCAAAACATATTCAAGTATAGGACCATTATGCATTAAAAAAATAACATGTTCCGGCAGACTTTTGAAACGAAAATTATAGTATATAAAAGAGACACACGCCATTTAATAAACAGGACGGTTAGCAATTTTTGTAATGAACCAACACAAAGTTCCTGATCCATCTTGTATGCTCTCAATGGGATTTGATTATAGGATGTGATACTTTTGGACCTTAACTAATCCCAACCGGAAGTTGAGTTTCTGGAAGCTCTAGAAGCAGATATTTTAATATTAAATTAGACACTATTTTGTGAATAAAAAATGGAGTATTTAAAATCTCGAAAACTATAAGACATAGGTATAGGATAGAACAAAAAAAGTTATTCAAAATGGGAGAGACAATCCGAAAATGATACAAGATACAGAATGTTTTTGTATGAAAGTTACTTCATCTTTCCGATACAAGCGATAATACTGCTTGGCTCAAAATATTTTAGATATATAGAGCAGGTTCACCATACAGTCAAAATTTCAAATCAATATGTTTGGTGGTTATCCAGAAACGTATAATATGCCATCCACCGTGGATCACCCTGTATATATAAGTCATTCTTTGCCAACCGTGCCACCTTTGCCGCCATTTCAAATATTGAAATAAAATGGTCTGTGGAGGTTCAAGATTTTCATCAAAGGCAGCACTTTTAAATGCCATTTGGCGTTATTTGAAATTCACTATGGCGTCGCAATATGGCGTATATTATCATTCTAGAATCATTATAAATTGCTCAAAAGTATGAGGAGCCGTTACTGTACAGTGTAATGTATTGTGACACGCGGAAGCCGATAAAAAAATAGAAAAAAAGGTCTACCGTGTAGATTTTCCACAAATTGCAATTTAAGTGTTTTAATGTCTGCGTGTTCCATTTTAAATGTCCCAGGCAAATATCTCGAGAAATAAATAAGATAGCAAAAAATATTTCAGAGAACAGTTGCTAGGTTTTGAGGCGGTCAAATATTAGTGCCTTAAACTTAACTTTGAAATCAATTTTCAAGGTCATTTCAAGATCAACTGTTTTTTTTTAATGGGACCCATATTTTTTATGACAGCAACGTGTTCCTCAAGCAAGAATACACAAGTTTTGAAAATTTTTCTCGGTAACACTCCGTTTTTAGTGTTCCGTTCACTTATAAGATCACTTCGGTGTCTGTCTGTTTGTCTGTCACACCCGATTTTCTCCGAAACTATTTTACATAGAAAGTTGAAATTTGGTAATAATATAGGAATTGATGGCCTCATCAGAGCCAAGTAGTTTTGAGAGTTAAATTTCGACTTAAGGGGTTAGTTTTGGGGGATGAAATCGGAAGTAAAAAAAAAAATTTTTAGTAGGTCATCGAGTGTAGTATCAAATGAAAGCTTGTGAAAACACGAGTAAAAAAAATATATATAATGTAATACTTGCGCGCACTTTTCATTGTATTATTTTTAAAAAAATCGCTGTCCCGAGCCTTATCTCGAAAAGTACTTATCAAAAAATTTTCGAAAAAAGTCTGGAATATTCTCCACGGGGTGTAGATTGAACGAAAATTATCACGAGTGCCTTACCTTTAATAATTTACCTGGTATATAAAAAAAAAAACAAAAATTTCAAGATCATCAGATTTTAGTAAAGATTAGAAACAAACTTTGTTGAAAACTCATTTGGGGTGTGTTTTGTGAAGTCACTCATCATTTTATACCTCTGTAACAAAATTTTAAAAGCAATCAACGTACGGAACACTAATTGCGCAAGTTCAACTTGCACTTGACCGGTTATTCAATTCTTCGTTGATAAAAGACTCTTATGGTAATAACAAAACAACCAGGACAAATTGCATTTTTAACATCCTATTCGTAATCAGCGGCCCCAAAAACATAAAAAACGATAGTTTTTTGCAACATTACTTTGTGCAGTAACGGCTCCTCATAATTGTGAGCAATTCATTTTTGCTTCGTAATGATTCTGAATGATAATAGACGCCATATTGAATTTCAAAAAACGCCGAATGGCATTCAAAAGTACTCCTTTTGACGAAAATTTTGAGCCCCTATAGACCATTTTATCTTAATATTTGAAATTGAAGTAAAGGTGGCACGGTTGACAAAGAATGACATATATATATATATATATATATATATATATATATATATATATATATATATATATATATATAAATAAATAAATAAAAAATGATTTTTCACTGTATTTTTAGATAAAATATCACATATTGATTTTTGACTGGAAATAATGTTATTATTGTAAATAGAAATGTATATTTTAATTTAGGAAAAACGACTTGTGTCGATCAGCGAACACCCAGTAAAATGAATTTAATTTGAATAATTTTAATTTAGCATGTCTGGGTACTTTGGTGGAAAGATATTTCTTTTAAGAAATCTACTGATCGCCACAGATATAACTTTACAAATTTTAGTTGGGTAGTTACTAAAAATATTTTAAAATTGTGACGACTATATAATATATAGGATGGTCCAATTATTAGGTACGTTTTTCTTTTTTCTTTGAGAAATGGCCTTAATAAATGCATCATTTTTTCCAAAGTAAAAAAAAAAACAAGGTATGTAAAAATAGTTTTTTTTTAGATTTATTTTATGAGACATTTGTAAAAATAATTACTTATTTGTATAAGTTGCTTTAATTTAACTTGGTACTGCAATAGTTTAGGTGTAAGATTCTTTTTTACAGTGTATGTAGAGTGGTAGAGAATATGTGTATATTGTTCGGCAAAATTTCCTACCGTGTAGTACTATAAAAAGCTTTCACGGCTTGGATTAAGTGACAATATCAAGGTTAAGGTCTTCAGGGGGTTAACACAACTCGAAGCGATAAGTTTGTAGCAACTAATTTCGTGCTATTTCTATTAAACTTTTTGCCTACACATACAACTTCAATGACTTCATATTCTTCATTCAGAATGGAATATCAGATGCGGTAAATTACGCCTGAGAAGTTATCTGTTACAGCGCATTGGTTTTTGCGTGTTTTCGAGTACACAAAAGTTAAAGTAACCCGAAATAAGCGCGTCGAGTTGCACTAATGTCCGAAAAACTTGTCATCTAAAAAATAAAGAAAATAGGTTATAGATAGTGCTATGAAAATCGTTTGGTGGATTTAAACCGGTAAATCCTTACATCAAAAGTAACCGAGGAAAATTATTAATAAATGGTGCTCCTTTATAACTGGTAAGAATATAGACGCTCGACGTTTATGATTTTCAGCGTGTACGATAATCGTCGCAATAAGAAGACAAGTCAAAGACAGTTGTCTCGACCTGAGCCTAAAACGAAACTTTGTTATGACATATTAAACGATTTTTACCTTTTTCAACTTAAAAAAGCGCCTGATGATGTAGAAGCAAACTTCATCTGAATTTCAGTATTTTAAACACAAAGATTCTCTATCGAAAATATCAAAAACAAATAAGTATCTATTCAGAACTGAAACTCACTACACTTTCATTAAACAAATTGTTTTAACTTTTATCATATTTTCATTAAATATCCAAGTTATAATTTTTAAAGCTACTAAAACTGAGGTTAAAAATTTTAGGAAATACTCGTCGGAACAAGATCCAAACTGTACGAAAAGGAAAGTAAACACTTCATACGAAATGTAAGTTTACAAAATGGTAAAACTTATAAGCTAAAATTCTACAAAAAAATCACAACTTGCCAACAGACGTCAAACAACAAAAATTAAATGAATTTTCCTTAATTTTAAAAGTTTGTGACTCTTTGGTTGAAGTAGTAATATATAATTTAAATTAAATTTTTTAATAACATGATGTTTGGTTAAAGTAACCGCCACAACTGTTAATTCTTTACAAAGCTCAAATTCGACCAACTATGGAATACTGCTCCCATGTTTGGGGCTCCGCTCCCAAACATACACTGCATTTGTTGGATTCTATTCAGAGAAGAGCTGTTCGTCTGATTGGAGATCCGGAACTGATCGGCGGCCTTGATTCGCTGGAATATCGATGAGCGGTTGGCGACTTGAGCCTATTCTACAAGTATTTTCATGGAAAGTGTTCGAAAGATGTGGCCCGCTTAATTCCTCCCAGAGCGGTGCATGTTAGAAGTACACGTCGCGCTAATACTTCACATCCATATGAGGTTCAGCTTGTTACTCCTCGTACAAGGCTTTTCAAGCAGTCTTTTATATGGAGAACATCATCCCTTTGGAATAATTTGCCCAGGACTGTGTTTCCCACCGAGTACAATTTACAGCGATTCAATAACAACGTGAATCGCTTTTTTCCGCTCACGTGTCGCTCCTGTAGCGCTTTAGGGACCTCCCTGCAGCACGTGTGCTAGACCCATAAAAAAAAAAAAAATTTTCTTACAGGTATTGTTGTAAATATTTCTCAAGACGAAACAAAATCTAAATTTGTACTCTCCAATGAAAAACTTTACCTGATTAAATAATCAAATATTAAAATGTTACAATAAACTACATTCTTAAGTCCTAATGACAAATACTAAATACTGTACTTGAGTTAAAAAAAAAAACATTGCTTTCTAAAACACTTCAATGCATCAAAAAACTCGCCATTATTAAAACCGAAGCACCATAATAAAAACTCATTAAAATAGGTATATTTTTCTGGTTTAAGTGATGCTGCTCTAATCAAAAGCTTAAGAAAATATTCTATATACTATCAGAATAAACACTTAAAAACACAACTACATATTTAGGCCCCAAAATATGCGGGACAACGAAATCAAGTACCGAAAATACAGTAATTATTAGTTTCTATGGAGAATATAATCTTTAAATGGGTAATTTCTTTTAAAACACTAAGCTTCAGCATCAGTCGCTTTTTTTAAATCGAAAAGGGCAATAAAATTCCTTTTATTCGTTATACATTAAATTAATAAATTGTTAATTTTGAGCGTGGCAATTTGTAACAATCCAGGTTATTTTCGAAATTGAAGGCAATTGTTTTGTGTCTATTTACTACACCAATTGGCTTACTTCCTGAAAACCCATAGATATTTAGGATTGATTTTCTTATTAGCTGTCGCGAATATTTAATTAAAGGCTTTTACCAATTTCAATATATTAAATCATTTTTCTAACACCCTATATATATAATATATATATATATATATATATATATATATATATATATATAAAAAGTGAGACCAAGAATTAATGGTTTGGAGGTGTTCAGAAGGTAATGTCAGAGAAAGACCCGGAGATTGGGAAGATCGAGGAGGGTCGAAACTGGAAGCCGGAAGGCGAAGAACGCTATAAAAGACCGGATTGATGATGATATTTTTGTTAGTATAGTAGGTTAGTGTGTTTAAAACACTGATCTTAGAAATAGGTTATTTTCTTCAGTATCAGCAAAAAGTTAAACTTTCTTTAATTTGTAATCAAATAAAATAGGAAATTGTCAGTTTTAAGCATTGCAATATTGCGACAATCAAGGTTATTATTGTAGTCAATTGTTTTTGGTATGTATATTAGGTACAACCATTGGCGTACTGCTGAAAAAACATAAATCTTTAGAGTCCCTATTCTCGTTAGTTATGACGAAGTACCATTTATCACAATTTTTCGACAGTTCCACTTGACAAAGGTTTACCGGTTTAAATATATTAAGCGACTTTATATATACATATATATTATATATATATATATATATATATATATATATATATATATATATATATATATATATATATATAAATATAAACATAAACATAAATTTAAACATATATAAATATATATCTCTCACTCTGTATACCATTACTGACTGATAATAATTTTTTTATAATAATTTCACCACGTTATTAGCCGCAGAAATATACAAAATAATGATATAATTTTTTTAACAATGAATGTAGTTTTTCCGTCCTTTTCTTCAAGATAGGTTCGTGTAGCAGTTTCGAACCGATCGACAGTAAAGTGTTTTGCGGAAGGCCATAGCGAACTATTTTTCTTTGATTTGATTTTTTTCTAGCAAGTTTTAAGCTGAGTGCACGAACAGATACGTGTATATATTTTTGTTGTCAATTGCTTACAATAGACCTCAGATGGTCGATATCATTGACAATTTTTAAATAATTAATTGAAATGAGAAACAGCTGATGTTTAATTCTCTTAATAGAAAGTCGTGACAATTAGGTCTTTCAGTGGACAAGAATGACAGTTAATAAATAATTTATCGTAGCAGGGTTCGTACTCGACTGGAAAGCCTGGAGATATCAGAGAACTTAAGATTGACACCAAAAGTAAAAAAATTAAAACACCTGGAAAAAATGTAGACGGTATAAAATTCTTCCCAAAAAAGCTGCGTTACAATAAATAAAATATAATAAAGTTAAGAATCAGATCTGCCCTTACAATATCAAATATTTCAGGCTTAATCGCATACGATCATAGGCCCGCGAAGTCCCTTTTTACCACATGTATAGAAAACAACTATTACAAATGTCGTACTACAGTTTTGACTTCGGCACGCAGCTTTATGTTGCGATACTGAGTTTGCGCATTTCGCACGATTTTCCTCTTCTGGTAAACATTGGTCAGGGTCGGATTCAAATTATTCTTAAGTAAAAAAATACAATGAACGAATGAACTAAGAGGTTGATCTGTACGTCGAAGGATTATTAATGCTTTAAACTACGCGCTAGATATATCTTAGGCTTCTTAATAGCGAGTCAGTCCATAGGAAAGTAACATAATCGAATTTTGAAACCCAACATTAATTATGCATTCACCATTTTATTATTATGTTAGTTTTATAGTTATAAACCGTTTTTAAATTATAATAAAAAACATGGAAGACCCAAAAATTTATTTGTTTCAGAGAAAAGTAAAGGCTACTACAACGGGTAGATAGAATTTTGTATCTGCTTCCCATAAACCGAAAAACGAGTTTAAACTTTTTGTAACTGATTCTTTATAGAAAACTTATACTTACACTAATCAGCTATGCCTGCTGCATGCAGTATACCTTCCTTTCTTCAAAGGTTTCATTTTCAGCGCAGGTCTAAGGGTACCGAAAGAACAATAGCTGCAGCTGCCGTGGGTCGAGTAGCAGGCTACTACGACGCGCTCTCTTCTATATGCTATAGCTTCCTAAATATTTAGAATTTCTATCCAAAAATTTTACAGTATACTCTCAATATAGTTTACTTTAGAAATATGTAAGAAAAAAATCGATTTTTTGAAGCCGTCACACCGAGTAATTCCCGTAAAAATATTTTTTAAAGCGTGTTCAAATCACAATGGGACAACATTGAAATCTAATTTTTGGTTGGCTGATTTTCCGGTGTGATGTCGTCATAAAACGTTTAACATATATTTAAGTTGTTGTTTTGAAACGTCTGTAAAAGGTGTAGTGCGCGTAGTTCAATAATGGAAGTTAATTTTATAAGCTTTTAGTGGCTTTTTGTGATGTGTATGTGTTATGAGTTGGAAGATCTTCCTTCTATAAATATTTGTAAATAATATTTGACAAAGGTGATGTTTTTTTCTAGATCGTGCAGAATTTCTAATAAATTTTCTCAGTATCAAGGATACTGATTATTAACGAAAAGAAGCAACACGTAGTAAGAGAGCAAGCGCTCAAATTTCGACAAATACGCTAGAAATAAAAAGTGAAAATGGGAACAGTTAACATAATAGTGAAACCTTATCTAATGCTTTTACTGCTTCTCCTCAGTTTAAATTTTTGGAAACGTACAAAATAAAGTGCTCCCCAACCGAAGAAAAAGTTTTTTAATTTTTTTTTTCTTCAAAATGTACGGCTGTGGAGGTAATTAAAGCAAAATTCCAGTTTTTAAATTTGAATTCTGTTTTTATTAATATTTTTTAGAAAAAAAATTTCCGTTTCGAGAGCATTCGAGCATTTTTTAACATACCTTGCATGATTTCTTTCATATTAATACCAATTGCTTTAGCAGCATGCAGAAACTTTTAGCATAAAATTTTTTCGCAAAGGTTAGTAAGAAATTTTCTCGTTTACAGGTTCAGATTCCAAATTATCTCGATAAATCGTGCTCTTGCAACCCCTGTTCGTAAGAAAAAATTTATTTCAAATGTTTAAACTTTACATGTTAGTATAACAACAAGGATATTCGAGATGCTTAGTCTAATCGTACGTAAAACTCCGGAATATACACTAATTTGACATGAACTAATTCATAGCACGATAGTTTCACAGTTTTCAGATCTTTTTATATTTAATCAGGGAACTTTTGTTAGTACGAACCTAACATAAATAATATAAATTATATATATATATATATATATATATATATATATATATATATATATATATATATATATATGTATATATATATATATATATATATATATATATATATATATATATATATATATATATATACAGTGGCGAACAAAAGTATGGAAACATTTGAATTCCCATCTCTAGTCTTAACATTTAAACGGTTTACAATTACAATATTTATCTATTAATCGTGTACTTGCTAACAAACATTTTGAAGACTAAAAGATGTTTATTAGAAATGTGCTTGGTTTTTAACGTAACAAAATTATGAACAAACAGAAGTATGAAAACGTTTTTGTTATAAAATAAAAATTCCACTGAGACGACTAAGATGACGAAAATATTTAATATTGAGTGGGATATCCTTTTGCGTCAATCACTGCTTGACATCTTCTACCCATAGAGTCAATAAGCCTAGCAAAAAAATCGGCTGGTATTTTTTCCCATTCTTGTTTTGATGCGATCTAAAGTTCGTCCCGGTTTTTTTGTATTTCTTTTCCTAATTTGTTTATCCAGATAGTGCCAAAAATTCTCTATCGGGTTCAAATCAGGTGGTTGTGAAGGCCAGCGCATCATACTAGGAGTTTAATAGGAAAACTGTACACAGAATGACACCTGAAGCGGGCTCGGGTAGCAAAAGGTAAATTTTTAGTTCTAGGTGAAAATACGAAAAATACACAAATAAAACAAAGAACCTTGCAATTTAATATTTTTTATAAATTATAATTCATGTTCTATATGGTCGCCCCTATTTCTAACACAAATTCTCATTCTTTTTCTTAAATTACTTTTCACAACACTGGTTGTGAGGTGCCGCCTCATTTCGTCAGCCGCATCAATTATTTTTTGTCTTAGGACATCCACGTTTTCGATAGGAGTCATCTGGTCGTATACGAGACTTTTCATGTGACCCCACACATAAAAATCCATCGGTGTTAGGTCTGGGCTTCTCGCCGGTCAAGGTATGGGTCCGCCTCTTCCAATCCATTTGTTGGGATAATTGGCATTGAGCCATGCACGAACACTTCCTCTGTAGTGAGCTGGGCAGCCATCGTGTTGAAGGTACATGTTTTGTCTCAAACCAATAGGTAGGTCTTCCATCAAATTAGGTAAATCGTTCCGCAAAAAATTGTCGTATTCCTCGCCATTCCAATTATCTGGCAGAAAGAATGGCCCAACGAAATAATTTGAAATTATACCCATCCACACATTTAAGCTGAATCTTGTTTGTGATCCTTTCGTTCTTTTTTTGTTTGGGTTGCCTTCCTCTTTAGAAGCCCAATAGTGGGCATTGTGGTAGTTTGTAAGACCGTCTTTGTCGAATTTCGACTCGTCAGTCCATAGTATTTTCTTAAAAAAAGATGCATCTTCGACATCGGTATTAAGCATAAATCTGCAGAATTCTAATCGTCGCAACGGATCCCCTTCTTCAATGACTTGCACGGGCGTATAGTGGTAAGGGTGTTGCCCAACAGTATGCATTACAAATCATACCTTCCACTGCGAAATACCAAGCTGTTGTGCGACAACATTTGTAGATGTGGTTGGGTCCACCTCAAAAAGACGTCCTATTTCGTTTTCTTCGTCTTCGTCAAAGATACGTGGTCGTCCCATATCAGTCCGCCGTCTTTGTACGGAACCAATTTCTCGTAGTCTTCGATAAGTTCCATCAAATACGCTAACATCAGGTAGACGACGAGTAGGATATCGCAGTATGTATTCATCACGTGCACGCGACGACACTCCTTCGCAAAATCCGTAACACATTAGGATGTCAGCATATTCCTCGTTGGTATACGTTGCCATATTCACAAGCAGAGATCACAATCCAGTTACGAGCCAATTCACACAGTCAGAAGATGAAACACAGATATTTTTGAAAAGCACGGTATAGCACATCTACCACGGACGAATCGCATGAGCAGACTAAAAATCATTCAATAATGTTTAGTGAACAGAAAATGTCACTCGCACAGAGAGTACCCCCCCGACCGGAAAAAAATGCTTACCAACCCTTTTTATTGTTTGAAGGTGCAGGTAGTAAACCGGTAATTGGTAGTATCTAAATTCTATTATTATGTTACTCTACATTTGGGCCTATTGAAATCTCATTTTCTTAGAATTTTTTTAATTTGCAGAAATTTCCATACATTTTTTTTTCTCTTTATTGATTTAAAGTAGGAAACACTTGGTAAAAATTCGTAATTTAGAAACATTAACAAGTCGCCATTTGAAACTGTTAGTAACTAGTTCAAATTTTTTTGATGATTTTTGATACTTGACATACAGACTAACTAAAAATAACCAAAAAATCGCACTCGAGAACCTCTAATAAAAAAATCGATATAAAAACAAAAAAAAACATGTTTTTTTTAGAAAATCTTTAAACTTCAATATCTCGAAAACGGTTAAGTTTAGGACATCATGTCATAGAGTCAAATCTGTCAGAAAACGACCTAAACTATAACGTCCTTAATTATCTAGGACGACTTTCCCTATATATATATATATATATATATATATATATATATATATATATATATATATATATATATATATATATATATATATATATATATAATATATATATATATATAATTTTTTTAATTCATGTCGGCTCAGAATAAGATATTCATCAATTTAAAAATGTCAATTATGTTGATTATATGCGGTCACCTGAAAAAGACAGGCCTAAAAATTAAAATTTCAAAATAAAGGAATATATTTAATATAAAAACAACAACACACCTGCACTTATTAAAATACTCTGATAGATGTATTTTTAAGACTGTTCGAAAAAAGATATTTATTTGTACGTAGGGTGTGTCCACATTTATTCGCCTTAATTTTGCAAAAAAAAAACTACGCTGAGTCACCAGCAGAAAAAAGTTATTTTAGCTTCTGAGAAGTACATTCTTGAAGGTAATGGGGAATAGTGACGATTTGCTAAAACAAATAACTGTACGCTTCTTGTTAAACAACACGTATTTTATGGTATTACATTATAATCTGGGCGCACCCTGTGAATGGTAATAGTGTTTTTAAGGGTTCGTTGAACTGTGTATGTCTGCATGATACTCATTTTTTCCAAAAATAATATTTTTGTAAGTGTATTCGCATTTTCGTTAATATTGTACAAAATGTTTGAAAAATATATATTAGAAGTATAGATAACGATATGATAGAACGAGTTAACTTTTAGTCAGTGTCGAAAAGTCATTTTTTAAAAGGTTAGATGATTGGACGTATTTTAACATAAATATACGGAGATTTGGTAATTTTCAACGTAGTTACAAATATTTACTAAGTTTAAATTATCAAAAATCAAAGTCAATCATCGCTCCTGATGAAGCTAACATGGTTAGCGAAGCGCGTGCCGAATTTTTGGTGCAGTGGTGAAAAGCCAATGACATGACACTGGCATCTCGTAAGACTGCTGCCGAATTTTTCGTTTATTTTTCAAACATTTTATAGCGAAATCACGATTTTAAACACACTCCACACATGAATTTTAATTAAAAGAGAACTAAAATTGATTGCACGGGTTTGTAAGTGTGATTTTTCAAGAACGAGTGTCAATATTAATAATAAATAAAACTTAAGAAACGTTTGCAATATGAAATATAGTTTTAATGATGATTAATAGCGTGTACCTTACAACTCAGTTTTTAATTGTTTATAGATATAACTATTACTGATAATAAAGGATTTGTTACAAAAAAATGTGCGTTTTGTCTTGAGATTCAGTTTAGCATGATAAATTGCAAATTTTTCACTACAACATGACCCTGGCTCCTAGACTCCAATTGTTCAAATCTTATAAAATGAGTTATCGCGTCCCCCAGATTTAATGAGGCAGACCTTATCAAAGGTGTGGGATTCAACATCCACCCGTAAAGATATTAGAATAGAGGAGGTAAGTTCTCGAGAGAAGCGTGGTACTCATAGAAAGAGAAAGAAATAATAGGTGTCATACTGTCTCTCTTACTCGGCGCACACCCACAACACTAAGTTGGAGTGCGTACCCGTGTGAGAATGTTCGTATTTTTCGCTCGCTATGATAAGAAAGACAGAACGACTTATATTTCTTTCTCTTTTTAACGACGCCACGCTTTCGCTTACATCAGGCTCTATACTTTACCTCCTCTACTTTAATACATACCTCTATGGGATCCAACTCTGTTTTGAAACTCATTTGGAGATTATTTAGCCATACCTCGCTATGCTGGCTAATGGCGGGTTGGCGAGTGGGTATGATATGGTATAGGATACTAGCTTTATGTGCAGGATACAAGGGGTAGGATAAGGTTTCCTCTCGGTATTTAGAGTAGAGAGAAAACCAAGGCTCATGTAGGCAGGGTGGCTTCTCTGAAGTAAACCTATCCTCCACAGGGGTCGTAGAAAAGTGTCCACTACTTAATCGATATTTTTCAAATAGTAGAACAAGTCCCAACAAGAACGTTTCCACAAACAAAGTTCTCCTAAGAACACTTGAATTTATATATTTACCGAACAATCCTGGAGTACGAGTAGAATATGCTCAGGAGAAAATATTTTCTTGTGGTATCTCGAATAGCAATCTGATAAATGCATTGCTGGAACTAACGTTACTTGACAGTAAAAAATAAATATACCTTGATCTAACCTAAACAAATTTTATTTTATTGTATTTTTTGTTTTACAGAAACAGTAGTTGGATTACTTTGATTTGAAAAGATGCACAGATAATGTAGAAACATTAGTAAAAGCAAAACGGGGACCCTCATAACTCATTCATAAAGAAACACGATGAATGAACTTCAGGACTATACCAAATTGGCTTGCAACCCAAACACAAAACCCCGGTCAAATTGGACTTGTACAAATTAGTGTTCTGTACGTTGATTACACAGGCCAACAAAAAAAATATTTGTAAAAACTATTAAAACCAACCATATGACATCGATTAAATTTCAAAATAGGGAAAAAAATCCTCTTCCTGCTTGAAAAACTTAGCAAACTGTTGATCTCTTGTTCTATAATGGTAATTAGATGTTCCAGATTCCAATAAATGTTTTTCTTTCAGCCTAGAACCAAGTAATTCTGCTTTTTTCCTTAGTCAAACCCAAATCTCTCACTAAATTATTTAACTCGGCTTGTGTAAACTGTGGTTTTAAATTTTCTAGAGAACATTGAAACTCATCATCATTCGGTCGACTTTCATTAAATTCGGGACTGGACTGTAAAACGTCATCAACATACTGAGGTGGCTCAGTGACAGGAAGTTCCGGTCTATGTCTTACCGGCCGATTAGCTGAAGTAAAGTTAGGATAGACAATTTCTTTCTTATTTTTGAAGTCATCCAGAAACATCAACGCTGCAAAAACAGCAATCATTTGAATGATTTTCTTGCTCTCTCCATACTGCAAATCTAAAAGCTTTCTTTTCTTTCTTATACCATTTCCTAAGATTCTCGACACAAACATAACATACTTTGTGAGGAGCCCAACATTTTTCTTGATTTCCGATTTCTACACCAAAATATGCAAAGTAGTAGGAGAGTTTTTACGACCACGATTAGCCATACTTTGAGTGTGAATTAAAGCATATAGGTTAAACACTGCAATGCGAGGTTATATTAACTGGAAGAAAACAAACAGCTGTGACATTTATCGGAACTGCCAACCTAATAACATTCGATTTTACTGCCAACCTTATAAAATTCTGATTTTATTGCCAACCTAATAACATTCGAGTGATAAAAAATAAACTTTTCACGTTTTGAATATTAAAATGTGAAAAATTGGTGAGTGATACGACTTTTTTATTTTTTCGGACTCAATACACCAAAAAACGTAGGAATCAGGTAAAATTATTTAGAAAGTTTTTTCATCGTTAGCCTGTGTTACTTTTAAAATAAAAATTTTTGTTATGGAGGTATAAAACGATCAGTGACTTCACAAAACACACCCCAAATGAGTTTTTTTTTGATCTTTACTGAAAACTGATGATTTTGAAATTTTTGTTTTTTTTTTATATACCAGAAAAATTATTAAAGGTAATGCACACGTGATAATTTTCGTTCAAACTACACCCTATGGAGAAAATTCCAGAATTTTTTCAAAATTTTTTGATCTGTACTTTTACAGATAAGGAGGGAACAGCGATTTTTCGCGATTTTTTAAAAATAATACAAAGAAAAGTATATGCACGGATTACATTATATATATTTTTGAACTCGTGTTTTTACAAGTTTTCATTTAACACCCCACTCGATGACCTGGTAAATTTAAAGAAAAACTCTATGTGTTAGCAACAACGTTTCAACATATGTTTTTCGGGACCCGAAAAATACTATTTTTTGGGTTATTTATTATTAAAATAAAATAGCACTATAAGACAACATAGCCCTACAGACAAACAAAAGGCAGGCAATTATTAACCACCAAAACGTTTACTGAGTCGTTTGTGCTGTACTCATATAAAAAAAAAAACATTTGTTTACCAAAGAACGTTTAATTTTCCTACTTAATTTAGATAACAGCCTTAAAATTTTCATCTTAATCTATTAAAATACTTTGATACCAAAAACAATAACACAAAATATGGCAATTTTTCATCCTAGTATCACTTCGAAATGTGTTAGTGCATGTTTTATGTTTAGGATCACACACACAAGCCTTGCCTGTCAAATTTGACATTTAAAATTGGGAAAAACGGATTTCTTAAAAAAAATATCGAAAAAGAAGAGAAATAAGAAAAAAGGATTTTACGTCTATATGCCAATTTTTAAAAAAATTTGACACTTTTTTCAATTATGTCCCCGAAAATGATAATAGAAAGTTTTTTCTTATAAATTATATTATATACTTTTTTTAGTGGTTAATGTTTTACTAAATATTACGAAAAAAAATTAATAGGTACCTAGAAAACTAAATTCGAAATAATATGATATAAGTACTAGTGAAATTGTGAATCACTTCTTTTGCACATGCGCCGCATCTGTATCGATTTAGAAATTTCCTGAACTGAATATGACTATTATAGTTAAAGAACTCTGGGTGTTGGCACCAAGGTTTCAACATAAAATATTTTTTGCGGGGCCCGAAAAATACTGTTTTTGAGTTAATATTAAAATAAAATAGCACTATAAAACAACACACTCCTACAGACACACAAGAGGAGGGCAATTATTAACAGAAATTTTTACTGTAACGTTTGTGCTATGCTCATATGAAAAAAAAAACATTTGTTTACTAAAAAACGTTTATTTTTTCTACTTAATTTACATTACAGCCATAAAATTTTTATCTTAATCTATTAAAATACTTTAATACCAAAAAAAAATGACACAAAAAATTTTTCATCCTCGTATTACTTGGGTAACCTTTTTAATTCATGGGTTAACCATACTGCTACTGACAGAAGTAACAGTGAGCCACTTTGATGACTAGCAGCGATGGAAGTTGGAACATAAGTAAGAAGGGTTGTTATGCCAAGTGCAACCTGGAAGACAACAGAAATTTATTAAGAATAAATCATTTCTCGAAGATCTTGACCTAATTCTTACTAATATTTTTATACTAGGTATCAAAAAATTAATATATTTAATATTTAAAACAACTCGACAAATTTTACCAAAATATGAAGGATAAACTTAATGACTAGAAATTTACCAGACGTATTAATCCACCCATATATATATATATATATATATATATATATATATATATATATATATATATATATATATATATATATATATATATATATATATATATATATATATATAAAAATAAATGTAGATTTATCGACCGTACTTTGATAGCAAAAAGGTTTTTTTTTTATTTATCGGGTTTGCGATCTGTGACAATTAACACTCGATTGCTGTTAAACTCTCTATATTTCATTGTACTTCACAACTTCATCGGGAGAAACTATAATTTTTAGAAAAAACAGTGTCAGGAAATTTATTTGTAAATAAATAGTTATGTTAAAAACTTACCAACTAAGAGATGGTCACAACATTTATAACAATAAAAGAACATCGACTACATTAGACACATAACAGAAACAAGAAAATACTTATGCACAGTGACAAATAACAGTTAACAATGAACTAATCTAGGCTATAAATCCGAAATCGGACCCAAAACGAAAAAACTATCATCAAATACAGTGGTTTAGTTATGCATAAGGTGGTTCAGTTATTGACTTGTAAAATTTTTAAGTTTAAAATATTACAATACATTACACTTAATTTACTGGTATCTGCCCTATAATTAACACAATCCTTATGTTTGTTTATGTGACACATTTCAAGAAACAGCCGATCCTTGTAATTATTTACTCTCTCCAAAACTTCCACATTGGCAAAATCGAACTGATGTCCCGTTTTTAAAACATGGTCAACTAAGGCACATGACCTCTTATTTATTCGACAATCGCTTTTGTGTTGTGTAATTCTTTGTTTTATCCACTGTGATGTCTGTTCGATATAACATGAAACACAACCCAAACAGGACAACTTGTAAACTACATTGGTGTTATAAAGTAGAGAGGGTCTTTGTTTGAGTTGGGTAAACAAGGTACGGCTACTGAGACTGTTATATTTAACTATTTTAATGTGTGGAAAATCTTTGAAGATGGAAACCATTGAATCTGTTAATCCGCGCACAAACGGTAACTTTTTATATCTGACAACATTGTGAGTTTCCTCTGTAGGGCCATCAAAATTGTTAGAATTGTAAATAAGTTTTTTCAAAATGTGTTTTGGATACCCGTCGTTGGAAAAAATTTTATATAACTTGGTCAAATTGGCAGGCAGGTAACTCTCGTGGCTAATATGTGTTATTCTGTTCTTAATTGCTATTACGCTATTATATTTTTGGTTTATAGGGTGATTTGAAAAATAATTAATAAACCTGTTGGAAGCTATAGGTTTCTGATACCAATTCAAAATTAACACATTATCCTCAGTTCTAATGACCTGTGTATCCAAAAAGGGGATGCTACCATTTTTCTCATGCTCGATGGTAAATTGCAAATGAATGGGACATCAAACTGAAGTTGTGCCAATACCACATCAAGCAAATGATCTGAAACTATATTGGCCAACACGGGACTTATGGGAAATCCCATTGGGGTTCCAAATATTTGTTTATAAAATCCATTGTTGAACCCGAAATATGTGTTCAAAAATAAATCTCATGAGTCTCATGAGATTGATATTTGACAACGTAGTGTGCGCTTCAATCAACAACCACTTGTCTTCCAGGATTTTTAAAACCAGATCAGCAGGAATGTTGGTAAATAAGGAGACCACGTAAATATGACGAATATGATAGACCGATTTATAACTAGGTTAAGTTCAAAACTGTTATCCTTAGAAATAAAAATAACATGTGACCACATTTCAAGACTAGAGCGAAAAATCACGTTTATCAAGCAGGAGGTCAGAGGGATGATCCCTACTAATATTTTCACAAATTATGACCACCGGCAAAAGAGTAGATATAACTGGTTGTTTGGAGTAATAAAAAAGAAAAATATAATCAAGTTGAACAAGTTGTCTGACAGGTACGCATCCACTGATGTCTTATTTTACAACAATGACAGTTGGTTTAGAAACATATCTAATAGAGAAATTCCGCATGATACAGCTAATTTTTTATCGTTAGGGCCTAAATTTGGTATTCCAATAAAAAAAGAACATTTACGAATGGATGTGTTCTTAGCACAGGTAGAAAATATCTTAGAAGAAATTCCTGATATGTCTAAGGATATTTTGAGAGCTAGAGTAACAAATTTGGTTACAAATTACCTACACAACTCTCATAACAATAAAATATCACAACTTAGCTGTATTTACGAAAAAAAAAAAAAAAATTCTAAAGAATCATCCAGACATATATCTCCTACAGGCTGACAAGGGCGGTTGTACCGTGGTAATGGATAAAACTGAATATATTGCCAAGACTGAGTTATAATATAATAACTTAATAAAGGAACTTAAAACAACCAAATAAGTGTGGGGGTCGCAAAACACCAGTCTGTTTATAATTCACATTTCCCCAAATTGTACTGTCTTCCAAAAGTACATAAACCCGACATACCTTTAAGACCTAGAGTAAGCTCAATTAATGCCACTACTTATAACATTTCAAAATTCCTGTCTAATATATTAAAAAATGCTCTATCAGACATTACAGGTGATAATATAAAAGATACTTTCTCTTTTGTAAACATGATAGATGGGTTGCAATTACCACAAGGTCATGTGTTGATATCGTTGGACGTGGTCTCCTTATTTACCAACATTCCTGTTGATCTGGTTTTAAAAATCTTGGAAAACAAGTGGTTGTTGATTGAAGCGCACACTACGTTGTCAAGTATCAATTTCATGAGAGTCATAAGATTTATTTTTGAACACACATATTTGGGGTTCAACAATGGATTTTATAAACAAATATTTGGAACCCCAATGGGATGTCCCATAAGTCCCGTGTTGGCCAATATAATTTTAGATCATTTGCTTGATGTGGTATTGGCACAACTTCAGTTTGATGTCCCATTCATTTATAAATACGTGGACGATATCATTTGTTCGGTACCTCCGAACTATACTAAAAAAAAAAATGTTAGATACTTTTAACTCTTCCAACAGTCATTTGCAATTTACCATCGAGCATGAGAAAAATGGTAGCATCCCTTTTTTGGATACACAGCTCATTAGAACTGAGGATAATGTGTTAATTTTGAATTGGTATCAGAAACCTACAGCTTCCAACAGGTTTATTAATTATTTTTCAAATCACCCTATAAACCAAAAATATAATAGCATAATAGCAATGAAGAACAGAATAACACATATTAGCCACGCCAATCTGACCAAGTTATATAAAATTTTTTCCAACAACTGGTATCCAAAACACATTTTGAAAAAACTTATCTACAATTCTAACAATTTTGATGGCCCTACAGAGGAAACTCACAATGTTCTCAGATATAAAAAGTTACCGTTTGTGCGCGGATTAACAGATTCAATGGTTTCCATCTTCAAAGATTTTCCACACATTAAAATAGTTAAATATCACAGTCTCAGTATCCGTACCTTGTTTACCCAACTCAGAGACCCTCTCTACTTTATAACACCAATGTAGTTTACAAGTTGTCCTGTTTGGGTTGTGTTTCATGTTATATTGGACAGACATCGCAGTGGATAAAACAAAGAATTACACAACACAAAACCGATTGTCGAATAAATAAGAGGTCATGTACCTTAGTTGACCATGTTTTAACAACGGGACATCAGTTCGATTTTGCCAATGTGGAAGTTTTGGAGAGAGTAAATAATTACAAGGATCGGCTGTTTCTTCAAATGTGTCACATAAACAAACATAAGGATTGTGTTAATTATAGGGCAGATACCAGTAAATTAAGTGTAATGTATTGTAATATTTTAAACTTATAAATTTTACAAGTCAATAACTGAACCACCTTATGCATAACTAAACCACTGTATTTGATGATAGTTTTTTCGTTTTTGGTCCGATTTCGGATTTATAGCCTAGATTAGTTCATTGTTAACTGTTATTTGTCACTGTGCATAAGTATTTTCTTGTTTCTGTTATATGTCTAATGTAGTCGATGTTCTTTTATTGTTATAAATGTTGTGACCATCTCTTAGTTGGTAAGTTTTTAAAATCACTATTTATTTACAAATAAGTTTCTTGACACACTGTTATTTCTAAAACTTATAGTTTCTCCCGATGAAGTTGTTAAGTACAACGAAATATAGAGAGTTTAACAGCAATCGAGTGTTAATTGTCACAGACCGCAGACCCGATAAATAAATAAAAAAAAACCCTTTTTGCTATATATGTATATATATATATATATATATATATATATATATATATATATATATATATATATATATATATATATATATATATATATACATATACATATATATATATATATATATATATATATATATATATATATATATATATATATATATATATATATATATATACTAGGTGTATAAATATGAAATGCGGATTTCAGAGAACAGATGGCGCACCAATGCAGTTTGTGCTATAAAGATTTGACACTGCGCCATTTTGTTGTGTCATCAACAAGTGTCAGACGCGCACGAGTGATAAATTGGAAAAGTGTGTGCATAATATTGTGTTGTGTTAAATATGTCGAAATTTATACCGAACAAAGAGCATTCGAAGACAGCATTAATTTTTTGTTTTCATTTGAAGAAGACTGCTGGTGAACATGCTCCATATACGGAATCAAACCGCTGGCCTCATGATTCACAGCAGGCTCTTTAGCCCACTGTGCCAATCGGTCCGGCTTATTTCATTCTATACCCAAACTTTTGATAAAGCTAATTTTTTGGCGAAATACGTGTTAAATACAAAAAAAATCAATAAAAGTGGAAATGTTACTGCAAATTTAGTGTTTCATTCTCACTGAATATGAATTTCCATCAAGTAACAGCCGAGTCAGTTAAGTCTTTTTTTTTGTCTTTAAAAACGATATATAAATTAATCGAAATAACAAGGCGCTCATAAAAAAAAAAACGTGCATTTAAAAAACACTTGAAACTTGTTAATTTTCATAAATTTACTTTAACAGACTTAAAAAAAATTGTCAATAATTTCTATTTTCTAACTAGAAGAATCCTACCTGTAGATATCCCACTGCAGCCAACGTACTAGCCGCGATATAAGCCCTCCTCGGTAACACTCTTTTCTTACTCAGCCACCAGAGGGCGGTAATAAGCCCTAACGTCGTGGTTCCAAGCACTCTGTGATCGAACTGTACCGTCGTCGGGTTTTCGGTAAAGTTCGATAGTTTCGGAGAATAGGCCATGATGTCATCGGGGACCCATTTGTCGGCCATTTTGGGGAACGAGTTGTAGACCAGGCCTGCGTCAAGGCCTGCAACGAATGCACCTGGAGAAAAAAGTCGCTTATGGAAACCAAATTTAACAAAAGAGGGAAAAGAAGATTATAAATTACGCCATACTACTAATTTATGTTGATCTGAGATGAACATAAGAAAATTCAGGTCTATTTTTAAGCCTATTGGATATTTAAGGTGAGAGCTGAAGCGGTTTTTTACACTAACATGTCCTTAAGGGTGATTAATGGGTTATGGTGGGGACGTTGTGAGGCTACTTAGTGACTGTTTCTCTTATAATCAGTTATTCCAAGTGAACGAAATTAGTAATGCGAATGGTGTGAAATTAGATCTGGTGGTAACACGAGACAGTAAAACATCTGTTCGGGTGGCACTGGAGAGTCTGCTGCCCTGCGACCGGCCCCATCCTTCCCTTATGGTTGATGTGCTGCTATCCTGAGCATTTGCACTATGATTTCCGTTTCTATGACTTTAAGCGTGCGAACTATACGTTAAATAATTATTATCACTCAGTGGACTGGGAATATGTCTTGGGTGGTATTGCGGATGCAAATGCTGCAAAGTCTGTCTTCGATGAAGTTTTGTATGCTGGTATTAGTCTGTATGTCCCTGTGGTTCGTTCCAAAAATCCGAAGTTCCCGAAGTGGTTTTCTGATGAACTTAAAGATCTTATCTTAAAAAAGAAGTTGTGTCACAAAGAATACAAAAAAACCCGTCGGTGGGAAACTTATCAGAAGTTTTCGGAGTTAAGAACCCAATCCAATATCTTAAAGAGTAACTGCTACTTGCAGTATGTTAAAAATATTGAGACAAATTTAAAGCATAACACCGAACAATTTTGGAATTTCATTAACAGTAAAAAGGGGGACAAGTCCACCCCTACCTTAATAAATCTAGACGAGCTAACAGGGACGGATGGACAGACTATTGTGGAAATTTTTAAGTCTCATTTTCGGGGTGTTTATAGGTC
The DNA here is from genome assembly GCA_019049505.1 of Pachyrhynchus sulphureomaculatus. Taxonomy (NCBI): domain Eukaryota; kingdom Metazoa; phylum Arthropoda; class Insecta; order Coleoptera; family Curculionidae; genus Pachyrhynchus; species Pachyrhynchus sulphureomaculatus. Next base: position 10,873,908 of record CM032452.1, on the reverse strand, counting down.
GGATACTGACGGTGATGAGCCTGGGCTTGAGGACGGTGGGGATAGTGGTGGATCATTCTCCTCTGTTGAGATCTCCCTGGGGGAAGTGTTTGACTGTATGTCCAAACTTGACATAAATAAGGGACCGGGTCCTGATGGTATATCTCCCAGATTTTTAGTTGACTGTGTCTATGCTTTGGCCAAACCGCTCCATATGCTTTTTAAAATGTCCCTAGAGAGCGGTGTTTTTTCTGACCGACGAAATATAGTTTCATTACTCCAGTATTTAAGTCCAGCGACAAATCAGGAGCTAAAAATTATCGAGCTATTTCCATTCTAAGTTCTATTCCAAAAGTATTCGAAAAAATTGTTTGCGACAAATTAAAACCATTCATAAAACCTTTTTTTGTTCCGGAACAGCACGGTTTCGTTGGTGGCAGATCGACGGCTACAAACTTAATCTTGTTGGTTCAAAGTACTATTGATGTAATGGAGGCGGGTGGTCAGGTTGACGTGGTTTATACGGATTTCAGCAAGGCCTTCGACACAGTCAACCACGATATCCTGATAGGGAAGTTAAGAGGTTCTGGGTTTTGTGGATCACTACTGAATTGGTTGACCTGCTACCTTACATACAGGAAACAGTTTGTTAAAGTAAAGGGCTTTGTGTCGAGTGAGGTATCTGTTGCATCGGGTGTGCCGCAGGGTAGCCACCTGGGCCCGTTGATGTTTAATATATTTATTAACGACCTACGAAAGATGATTCTATTTTCAAGGCCCTTGTTTTTTGCAGATGACTTGAAATTTTCTATGGCAATTCATTCTGTTGACGATGCTATAAGGCTGCAGGGAGACTTGGACATGGTGAGTGAGTGGTGCAGGAAAAACAAAATGAAACTAAATATTAAAAAATGTAAGATTATGTCGTTCTTTCGAGTGAAAGTTCCGCTTTTGTATGACTACAGTATTAATAATTGTCTTCTCGAAAGAGTGTGTGACTTGGGTATTTATTTGGACACTAAGCTTGATTTTCATATTCATTATGACTGTATTATTAACAAATGTATTAAACTCCTTGGTTTCGTCTGTAGGAATACTAGGGATTTCCAGACCGTAGATAGCGTGAATATTTTGTACAAGGCCTTGGTGAGATATTCTTTGGAGTATCTGTCATGTGTGTGGTCGCCATGGTATGCTGTGCATATTGAGGGTGTTGAAAGGGTACAGAGAAAGTATGCTAGATATGTCTCTTGCAAATTTAAGTGGAACATCACTGCCTATGGGGACCAGCTATGAAGACTTCAGCTGCAATCACTTTCAAGACGTAGGAAAGTTGCTAATATATGTTTCTTATTTCGACTTGTAAATGGTCATATAGACTGCTCTGATCTCTTGAGTCTGATAAATTTTCATGTTCCACCAAGATCAACAAGGGACCACGTACTCTTTGCCCCGAGGTACCACAGATGTAACTATGGCCTATTCTCACCGATCACTAGAATCACTAATGGTGCCAGTGAAACGGATCTTGATTTTTTTTAATCTCTCTTTAAAACGTTTAAAAGAAAAACTGTTGACAGTCCACTGAGTTTTTGAAATGATAATTACTGGTGTTGTTATTGTATTGTTATAACTTTACTATAGTATTGAAATTTTTCTGTAAATACTATGTACAAAATGGGTCTGCCCGTAAATAAATAAATAAATAAATTAGTCTTGAGACTAACTTTAGGCGTTTGGCTGAACAACTGACAGATAGCAATGCTGTTTATGCTGAAGGTGTAACGGTAAAGTCCGTCCATACATATAGTGAAGTGACTAAACCTAATCCTTAAAGGGTAAAAACCATAAATAGACAATAAAATAAAATTTTATGGTTTTCTCTGGGCACTTCAGAAGTAGGTAAATCATGGAGCGTACTTAAAAATATGATATCTGTGCGTTTTACCTGCTTGTAAACAACAAAGGTAGATTTTAAATAATTACTAATGAAATTTTAATGGTAGTTATAAGACATGGCATTTACCCGAAAATAACTTGCTTAATACATATTGGCACTTACTGTCTAGTAATATAAATATAGCCGCCACTTAGTTTAAGCTTTCGAATTATTGTTACTTCGTGTGCGATAGAGCAGCTTAGTTATGGAAAATATTTGCGAGTCAAGTGTATCTCAACAGGTTACCCCGTCCAAAAGTAGAAAACACTTATCTACTGATGCCAAGGAAATTGTAAAGAATGTTTATTCAACCCTAATGGAACGTGGTAATGTTAGCAAGCAAGCAACGCTAGAAGAAACAGCCACATTAACGAACATTCCAACAACAACGGTATAGAAAATTGTAAACAACCCTGTTCTAGTGAGGAAGAAAAGAAGTGATTTTTTTTTCTCAAGGATAGATGGAAGTGATCAAGATATAAAACAGCGTAAAATTTACCAGATATACGAGTAACAAAGTGTGCCCACATTGAATAATTTAATGAAAAGGCCTGAAAGAGATGAAACCGTGATTAAAAGTAGTAGGACAACATTATGGAAGTGTATTCAACACATAATAAAGATAAGTTTTAATGGAGTCCAAGAGAATTCAGGAATGGCGACTGGAATATTTGGAAAATATAAGGTTTTACAGAGACGAGCAAAGGCCAATTATTTATTCGAATGAAACATGGTTCGACACAAACGATACTCCGGAAAGGGGTTGGGTTGACTCAAGTGATAACTGTAAAACAAAAGTAAAAATAAAAAACAGGTAAAAGGATTACGATTTTGCATGCTGGATCTCAAGAGAGATAGATTCCGAATGCACTCTCTCTATCTGCAAAGAACATAAAAGATTCTTCTCTCGATTACTATGAGGACACCACTGCTGAATTATTTGAAAATTGGTTCAAAAACAAACTAATTCTGAACATACTTCCAAATAGTGTAACTGTGATGGACAACGCAAGCTGTCATAGTAGGCAGTTGATCAAAGCTCCCTGCTCAAATGATACAAAAGCAACAATTCAAAACTACATGCACGATAATGACATTTACTTCCACGAAGATCATACCAAACCGCAACTGATAGACGTTTTGAAGGGTTTAAACATAAAAAAGGAATATGTGTTTGACAATTATGCAAAGTATATGGGGCACACAGTTTTAAGGAGTCCACCATACCATTATATATTTAATCCTATAGAGCAGGGGTGCTTAAACTTGAACTGCTGGCGATCTACCTCAATATTGTTAGACTACGATCGATCGACTCTGAGAGGCTGCAAGTAAGTGTGATGCAGGATTGTCGTCTAGGTAGGGTGTATCGTGGCATAGATATTAGTTTTCCGCACAATATGCATTTTTTTAGTCAAGGTAAGTGTAGGTCTGCTCTAAAATGTCAATGAATGAATGAATTGGTTCTTACAAAACAAACGAGTTCTAGTGTCTAAACTTAACTAAAGAGTGACTTTGGAAGTTGAAGCGTGGCACTGCATGTCCTCAGCATACTTTTCATAAGATGGTACGTAATTACCGAGTGCTAATCGCAAGCATGATGACATATGTTCGTCAGTTAGTCGATTGCGATATTTTGACTTAATTATCTTCATTTCAGAAAATGAAGACTCGCACAAGTTGACCCAAACATTGCCGTCAGTTGAAGGGCGATTTGCCTTAGATTCGGATATTTATCTTCAGATATAAAACACCAGAATTTTGTATCAGATGCTGTGGCTTTGAGATGTATATCTGATATAATCTGCACTAACTCATTTTCAACAGAACATGAGTCCATGTTAAACTGACTTGCTATTTCAGTAGCTAATTCCTCAATGTTTTTACACGAAAAAGGATAACTCATAAATGATGCGATATTTGCCAATTTACTGAAATCATAAAAACGTATTTCGAATTGGCCCAAAATATTTGATAATTCTGCCTCATAAATATCATAATTCAACTGAGGAATCCTTGCTTTCAAAGACGGAAAATTTTTCAGATCCTTTCTTTTCAGCTGATCTATCATAAGTTGCAATTTACTTTTGAATGTGTTTATTGCGCTAATCATCTCAATAATAGTTTTTCCTTTACCTTGAAGCTCCAAATTAATGGTGTTTAAATGCATTGTGATGTCTGTCAAAAATGCCAAATCAGTCAGCCATTTTCCGTTTTTCAGCATCTGAGTGTCATCACCTCTTTCGTCCAGAAAAGCTGTTATTTCGGCAATAATTCTTGAAACCTTTCTAGGAATTTTCCGCGACTCAACCACCTGACGTCCGTGTGAAGAACTAAATCAGTGTGTTCAGCTGACTCACTATCTTCCAACTGCAATTTAAAGAGCCGTCGTTGCAAGCTACGTGCACGGAAGAATTCACAATTTTTATTGCAATGCCCATAATCTCCTCCATGTTTAGAACTTTTGAACACAAAACTTGTTGAGGTATAATGCAATGGAAGGAGAAAAATGAAGGGAAATCATTATTAGCTCGACACAATGCCACAAAACCGTTTTTGTTTCCAGTCATTGCTGGTGCTCCATCGGTTGTAATGCACACTAGTTTATATATTGGTAGCTTGTAGTTTGTTACAAAATTGAAGAAAACGTCATATATATCTTCGCCACGGGTCTTTCCTTTCAGAGGAATCATTGTCAAAAACTCTTCCTTAGCCGACATGTCATTGAATACCATTGGAATAAAAATACACAGCTGAGCAGTGTCTGTCATATCGGTAGATTCGTCGAACTGTAAAGAAAAGTATGTACATTCCATGCTATCATGTTTTAGTTTATCTGCCATGTCCTGACTCATGACTTCAACACGCCTTGTGACAGTCGGACGAGATAACTGAAGTTCTCTAATAGCAGACATAATCTCTGTTTTATTTTTAAAATTTCCAAATAAAGTCTCACCCGCTTCAATAAAAGCTTCCTTCACAACTAATCCAACATCAAATGGTTTTTTGTGTTTCGCCAATATATGAGATATTTTAAATGACGCGATTGTTGCAGCTTTTGATTGTTTGGCTGGTCTTATGAACATGGTTTGTTCTTTTTTGAAACAAGTTATCAAATCACCTACTTTTCGTTTTCTTAATTCATTCTCTGACGGAAAATCCTTTTCATAGTTTTTATGAACCGTTTTATGATGCCTCTCTAAGTTCCCACGCTTAGGTATTGCAACTGACGCACGGCAAATGAGACAAATGCACTTATCCTTTACTATACAAAAGAAAAATTCTTCCTCCCAATCGTTATTAAAATGATAAGTTTTACTTTTCTTCGCCGCACTCATTTTGGACTATTTATTAATAAACTTTGTATCGATGTATCGCCTTCAAGTTACAACTCAGACTGACTCCTATTCCTGCAGGCGCAACATTTATATCGGCGCGAACGAAGTCTCGAATGTTCCCGTCAAACACGCCGCCCGAAGTTTCTAGAAAAATCGGCGGGAATCAAAAACGCGGCTTTTCTTTGACAAGTACCGCGCGTTCCTTTGATAAAGCCGCCTTTTCCCGCTAGCAGGGGGTTATTACGATAAAAGAATGTGATGAGGGGGTTATTCTGGCCTAATTGTGGATCGAATAAATTTTAGTAGTTTATTCATTACATTTTGTTTTAGTTACCTAAAACAAAATCTGTGAATAGTTCTATATCGGAATTTTTTTCTCGAGATCGACTCAAAAAGCACGATCGCGATCGACCGTTTGAGCACCCCAGCTATAGAGCATATTTCGCATTAATTGAAATCTGCCATTCGTAATAATATTTGCCCCACTGTTAATTCCAGTGTACTGAAACTTATGAAAACAGAAGTTTTTAATATTTTTTTTTATGGGTCTAGCACACGTGCTACAGGGAAGTCCCTAAAGCGCTACAAGAGCGACATGTGTGCGAAGAAAGCGATTCACGTTGTTCTTGAATCGCTGTAGATTGTACTCGGTGGGAAACACAGTCCTGGGCAAATTATTCCAAAGGGATGATGTTCTCCATATACCAGACTACTTGAAGAGCGTTGTACGAGGAGTAAAAAGCTGAACCTCATACGGATGTGAAGAATTAGCGCGACGTGTACTTCTAACATGCACCGCTCTGGGAGGAATTAAGCGGGCCACATCCTTCAAACACTTTCCATGAAAGTACTTGTAGAATAGGCTCAAGTCGCCAACCGTTCTTCGATGTTCCAGCGAATCAAGGCCGTCGGTCAGTTCCGGGTCTCCAATCAGACGAACAGCTCTTCTCTGAATAGAATTTGAGCTTTGTAAAGAATTAACAGTTGTTGTGGAGTGTAAAGCTTTCTGGTTCGAAATAATATTCCCAACTTTTGAGAAGCTCTCCTTGCTATGCCTGCAACATGTTCATGCCAGAACATATTTGCTCCCAAATTAACGCCCAACAAATTGAGTGACGATGTTAGAGGGATGGAGTGCCCCGACATAACTATGTCGGGTTCAGCAACGTTAACTTTTTTAGAGAAAACTGCTGCCTGGGTTTTTGTAGCGTTAAATTCCACTTGGCTACTGTCACCACAAGCTAGAATTTCTTCCAGGTCTTTGTTAAGTTGAATGACTTCCTGCTGCCTGCGGATATTCGTCTGAGTAGCCGATGTCCGAGCGTTCAAAGTGAATGAAGAGATAAGTGTCATCTGCAAAGCTGTAGATTGGATTCTCGGTGTTTTCCAGCAGATCGTTAATGTAAATGAGAAAGAGAGTAGGAGACAGTATGAAGCCTTGGGGCACACCGGCGTTGATAGTGAAGGTGTTAGAAAGAAATCCGTCGACTGCCACTCGTAAAGAACGCTCTTTGAGGAAACATGAGAGCCACAAACAGAACCTTTCAGACATACCATAAGAACGTAGCTTAGCCAACAGCCCATCGTGCCAAACACGGTCGAATGCCTTGGATATATCAAGAGTAACCGCTCGAGATTCTCCAAAGTGTTCAATTGCGTTGTTCCAGACATGTGTTACATAAGTCAGAAGATCTCCTGTTGATCTATTTTTACGAAAGCCATATTGGTGATCGCTAATAATGTTGAATCCTTCAAGATATTTTAGAAGATGCTGATTGATAGCCTTTTCCATATTCCAATATACTTCTACAGAGTTGAAAAATCATATATCCATATTGCAAATAATACAGAAAAGCTAATAATTAAAACCAATGATAATGATAGCGATAGAGATATTATTTTAAGTGAATAATGTAATTAATTTTAATGAGTAAAGTGATGATTTGTATTTGTAATAAAAACAATTGGTAATAAGATGATTTGTAATAAACATAAATAAAACATAGTATGAACATTGTTTAATGTCTTTCCAAAAACCAAAATAATTAAATTCTAAGCAAAGTACGGACCTGTTGTTGTTATATTTGAATTTTACAGCTTACACTAATAGGAATCAGTTAGTCACTTCACTATATGTATGGACGGACTTTACCTCTACTCTGATTTCAGAATCTGCGCATTTGATTATTCGCACTGGAAATGTCATACAAGTTGGATTTACGAAAGTCCGTTGCTTCCTTGTTTGGACAACTGTCCACGAAGCAAAATTTTGAAGCGTTTGAAGATAAGCCAATATCTCACGCCACCGTATTTCGTGTTTTGCATGATTGCCGTGAAAGCAAGGAACCAGAAAATAAAAAAAAATCGGTCGGCCACCTGTTCTTAGCAGAAGAACAACGAAAAATCTTGTGTCAAGCGCAAAAGAAAAAGTTGGGCAGACGCAAACAAAATTATTGAGAACATACGGTGTTTCGCAATCAACTCTGCATCGAATTTTGAAGATAAATAATGTTCAAGTTCGAAAACGTAAAAAGGCACCGAAATATACCGCAAGACAGCTCGAAAAAATACCGAAATGTTGCCGTGCACTTCGTATTAAGCATTTCACGCATGGGAAATTCATCGTTAGGGATGATGAAAAATATTTCACATTTTCCAATAGTTCTTTTAGTGGAAATGATTCCTTCTACTATACTGACTATTATGAAACAGCACCAGATGCGACCAAATACGCCATCAAAATGAAGTTTGAACCAAAAGTATTGCTGTGGATTGCCATTTCATTGAAAGGTATTTCAGCTCCATATTTCCAACCAAGCAGTGCTGTTGCAGTTAATTCTGATGTGTATATCAATAAATGCTTGATTAAATTGAAGCAGTTTATCAAAGAAAATCATGCGCGTGACAAAATAATCTTCTGGCCAGACCTTGCACGTTGTCATTATGCAAAAGAAACACAAGAATAGTTCAAAAGTCAAAAAATTGAATTTGTACCGCAAAATCACAATCCACCAAATGTTTTACAGGCACGACCAATTGAAAGATTTTCCGCAATACTTTCACGTAAAGTTTATGAAAATGATTGGGAAGCGCAGAATCACCGGCACTTGATTGGTAGAATAAAGAGGAAGTTGAAAGAAATCGACGTTTCGGTCGTCCAACGCCTGATGGATGGCGTTCCAAGCAAGCTGAGCAAAATCGAAGATAATGGTTCATTCGCTGCAATGTAAATGTGCTATTTGATAAATTTTAAATAAATTTATACGATATATTTTTCCTGCTTTCACTTATACACGCGCCTGAAATTAGTCTCAAGACTAATCCTATATAAGTTGATTTAGTTTAGGACATTACTGTAATTTAGAAACCAGAGAACTCCCTAATATAATTGTAGGCCACTCAGGTAGTGTCACTCTTACTACTATAACTTAATGAAAATTGCTACTTTCGATAGCAAAAAGACGGTACTACCTTTGAAAAATTGATTTGCTTTTTGGACAGAGAGTGTACATTTTACCAAATTACTCTAATTACGTAATTAACTTCTTACCGGACAAGGCCGTTAAAAACACCATTCCCTTAGTCGAATGAGCCAACATCCTGAACTTCCTGCTAGCTTTTATTACTGCGGCATTGCTAATTTTTACTGTTTCGGCTGGTAATAACTGATCGAGGGCCGACCACAAGAAGAGAGTGTAAAGTCCGAAAGCAAGAGCCAAATGGGTGGCCAGACGGTACTGGGAGACTCTCGGAACATCCTGGGGATCGTGAAAACGGTCCTCTAAACCCGATTTTACCATGTACCAGCCCATAAGACCCTATAAAATGTTTTTTAATATTATTAAAGTTTTATTGTTTTAAGAACCTATTAATTAAAAATATTTGGTTCAATGTTATCTAGCCTAACAAAACAGATATTTTGGAATTGGTTAAAATATTACTCGTTATAAAAACGAAGTGACATACGAGGCTGGTTTGAAAAGTCCGTGCAAAGTCCGAGAGATGGCACCACCGGCGCGTATCGAGGTCATGTTTAGTTAGTAGCATCTCTTGAATGAACGCACACCAAGTTTCAGCCATATTGGTCTATTTATTTGTGTTTGGCATTCGTGTGAATCAAGGAAGTCGAGTGATTTTCAAGAAATGGACGAAAAAGAATTTCGTGTGGTGATTAAACATTACTTTATGAAAGGCAAAACGCCTCAGGAGACTAAAGAGAAGCTTGATAAACATTATGGTGACTCTGCACCTTCGATTAGAACAGTTTATAAGTGGTTTCAAAATTTTCGGACTGGCCATATGGGCACAAGTGACGCTGAACGTTCTGGACGGCCTGTGGAGGTTACGACTCCAGAAATCAATGATCAAATCCATGATATGGTGATGGATGACAGAAGAGTTAAGGTGCGTGAGATTGCTAGTGCTGTGGGCATCTCGACTGAACGGATACATAATACTTTGCATAAACATTTGGACATGAGAAAGCTATCCGCAAGATGGGTGCCGCGATTGCTCACGCTTGACCAAAAACGGAATCGTGTGAAGTGTTGCAAGGATGGTTTGCAGCTGTTCCAGAAGAATCCGGAGGACTTTAAGCGTCGTTTCGTCACTGTGGATGAAACATAGATACATTACTATACTCCTGAGACCAAACAACAATCTAAGCAATGGGTTACCAAGGGGGAATTTGCACCAAAAAAGGCGAAGACCGTTCCTTCGGCCGGAAAGGTTATGGCGACTGTCTTTTGGGATTCGCAAGGGATAATCCTCATCGACTATCTGGAAAAGGGTAAAACTATTACAGGTGAATATTATTCATCGTTATTGGACCGTTTGAAAACCGAGCTGCAAGAAAAACGCCCGCGATTGGCCCACAAGAAAGTCCTTTTCCATCACGACAACGCACCAGCACACACCTCAGCAGTTGTGGTCGCAAAATTAATGGAAATAGGATTCCAACTCGTTTCACATCCCCCCTATTCTCCAGACTTGGCTCCCTGGGACTACTATTTGTTCCCCAATTTGAAGAAATGGCTGGCGGGACAAAGATTTTATTCAAACGAGGAGGTGATTGCAGACACTAATGGATATTTTGCAGACTTGGACAAATCCTATTATTCGGAAGGGATCAACAAACTAGAACATCGTTGGACGAAGCGTATAAGCCTAAAAGGAGACTATGTCGAAAAATAAAAAAGGTTTACCCCAAACACATAAGTAGTTTTTATTTTTGCACGGACTTTTCAAACCAGCCTCGTATTACAATATAGAGATGTAACAGGTAGTAATTTTTAGGATTCGACAAAATAGGGTATAGTATTTTTCAAGATCTAAGAAAGTTATTTGGCAAATTGATACAATAAAAGCATTAAACGACCGTTAGGATCTTCGCACGTACCTGGCCGTAACAGGGTCGTAATTGATATATATGCCGCCCATACATGCGAATTTACAGCTGAGTGAAAAATGTCAAAAGTGTATATCAGAAACAAGAGAGGTCCGAGAATAGACCCCTGTACAACTCCAGACACCACTCTTCCACTGGAGGAACATTTACCGGCAATATCTGAAAGATATATTTCAAAAAAAGACACTGATATGACATCAAATCCCAGATACTTTAGCTTCGCACAAAGCAATTCGTGATCCAGGACGTCAAATGCCTTGGAATAATCAAGAGAGACCGAGATAACAGCTTTATTTTCATCGAAAGCTCTCGCTATTTTGTCGGTGAGAATTAATAACGCGGAAGTGGTGCTATGGGTCCCCCGAAAACCAGATTGATGGGTGGGGAAAAGACTGTTATATGTAAGATAACGAAGGACCTGTGTGTGAACGGTTCTTTCAAGCACCTTAGAAAGGACGGGGAGAAGACTGATAGGGCGAAAGTCACTAACAAGAGTTGGACTTTTAATTTTTGGGATTGGACAAACTATGGACTGCCTCCAGTACATAGGAAAGTAACCAGATTCCATACAACAGTTAATGATGTGTGTCAAGTGATTCAAGATCACAGGCAAACTAAGTTTTATCATAAGAATTGTCATTTTATCACACCCAGCGGCGTTAGACCTGATGCTACAAACATTTTTCGAACAGTTTTATGACTTACCATGGTGAAACTAACTTGCATGTCAACATCGTATCTGTTATCACCATAAAAAGGTATTTTATTGTCACAGTCATTTACTTCATACAGGATCATAACTTCAGCTGAGACACAGCCCATGTCTGGTCGCTTACCAGAATATATATATATATATATATATATATATATATATATATATATATATATATATATATATGTATATATATATATATATATATATATATATATATATATATATATATATATATATATATATATCCATTTTTGTCTTTATCCACTATTCAACTTTTAACTCTAATGAAGTGCACTACAATACTGTTTTATCCTGAATATGCCGCAATTTCAGAATGTCAGGATGTCTAACTATTATAAAATATGCATTGTTGCCGCTTTTTAATGAATAAATTAGCAATATTTATTTTGATTTTTTCGCAAACGTAGAGCGGAATAACATAGATAACAATTTTTTTAATATGTCTTTAACATATCGACCGTATAAATTTTGAAATATTAATACGTTACAATATACTTAGATTTTTCGTTTTTTCTTTTTCTTAAGTTTGGACTAAACATTCAAAAGTTGGTCTATTCATATAAAAACTCTAATAAATAATACAAACATAATCGAAAAATAATGTCAAACGTGTCAGTAATATATAATATCAATTATTTATTACTATAAACAGTAGAACCCCGATTAACCGAGTCGCGATTATCCGAGCTCCGGATTAACCAAGCCAATCTAAGAACCTGATTATCCGAGGTACGCGCCTCTATGCTGCCTATTAACCGAGCTTCTAAAATATGTATGTACATATTTCCATTTAAAATCGTCGAGGCCTTCGGGGAATCTCCCTGGCCCGTGTGAGGGGTTCCCCTATTTATGTTTTTGGACTCTTTTAGCATGTAAATTTGCGTGAATGCGTTATAGCGTTTACTACGGATAAGTACGAGTATACTCACATAATTTATTTGGATGGAGTTCTGGTAGTTAAGTGTCATTAATACGAACTGCTTTGTTTGAATTTTTGTTTGTCGTATTATAATGGAGCAAAACAAGCGTAAAAGAATCGTCGTTCCTATTGAAGAAAAATTAAATGCCATCAGAAGAATTGAAGCGGGAGAGACAATTAAAGTTGTTGCACGAGATTATGGACTAGGTGAGGTAACAGATGGAGATTGGAAAAGAAACTGCACAAAAATAGAAGAGTGGTGTATAAATCAAGCCTCCTCGTCCTCAGGAAGAAAATCATTGAAAACCGGCGACTATGAAAAGGTTAACGAAGCTTTATTCATGTGGTTTAACCAACAGAGATCAAAAGTTGTGCCTCTGTCAGGTCCAGTTTTACAACAGAAAGCAATAATGATTAGTAGGCAATTCCCAGAGATAGATCAGTTTGCCGCCAGTTCTGGATGGCTTGACCGCTGGAAAAGACGGTACGGTGTACGACAACTGACTGTATGTCGTGAAAAACTTTCTGCTGATGTGTCATCAATTGAGAAGTTTAAGCAGAACTTTAAAAAGCAAATCGAAGATTGTGGATACACATGTGATCAAATTTACATCTGTGACGAAACTGGTCTGAAATATAAAATGCTTCCATCAAAAACATTGGCATCTCGACAGGAAAAATCAGCTCCTGGGCACAAACGAAGTAAGGAAAGATTAATTATAATGGTATGTTCCAATGCATCTGGCAAGCACAAAATTCCATTGAAGGTGATTGGCAAGTCTGCACGTCCAAGAGCTTTAAAAGACATCTCACCCAAAGCCCTATCGGTCTATTAAAAAAGTCAGAAGAGCGCATGGATGGATGCGACCTTATTTACTAACTGGTTTGAAGAAGAGTTCGTGCCATCTGTGACTAAATTTTTGAACAGAAACCGTCTTCCTATTAAAGCAATTTTGTTAATGGATAATGCCCCCTCTCACCTTGGAGAAGGACTTCATGTGGGCGAAATTGTAAAATTTTTTTCTCCAAATGTAACCAGCATAATGCAACCAATGGCTCAAGGCATCCTCGAAAACATTAAAAAAAATTATAGACGTTTATATCTTGAGCATCTGTTAGAATACACAGAAAAGGAGGATATTATCAATGGGATGAGAAAGGTTACACTGAAAAATGTTATTTACTGGGTAAGTCAAGCTTGGGATTCTGGGCGTACTACCACTATTCAAAAATCTTGGTCAAAAGTTATTGATTTTGAGGACTATAATGACAGTGAAGAAGATACTACATTAAATAAATTAGCTTTGAAATTGAGAAGCCATGGAGAAATGTCCTGTTCAAATTTTGACAGCGAGATAGAAGAAAAAGAAAAAAGTTTATTTGAATTAATGCAAAAATTAAAAGGTTGCGAAAATGTGACAAGAGAAGATGTTGTTGAATGGATTACAGCAGATGATTTAGAAGAAGAAATGAGTATTGAAGAAATAACGAATGCCTTTCAGGAAACCGAAAAATCAGATGACGATGACGAAGCGGCGGTGCATGAACAGTCTCCCACTAAGATCTCTCATCAAGAAGGTTTTGGTTCTTTGGAAAAAGCTTTGAGGTATATCGAACAACAACCAGAGGCAACCCCCGATTTGCTTCTTCTTAATAGATGGAGAAACACTGCAGCGAGAAAAAGAAGATGCAATATGAAACAGAAGCGCATAGATACCTATTTCACTGTTTTATAATGTATGTACCTATTTATATGTTAAAAACGTTAATACATCGGTTTAAAGTATTGGTGTTTATTTTTTGAATGAATAAAAAACAAATCCAGATTATCCGAGTTTTCAGTTATCCGAGAAGGGTGCCCCACACGTTACCTCGGTTAACCGGGATTCTACTGTACTTCATTAAAAATATAAATGTAGGCTTACAACAAAATATTAATATATGTTAAGCTAACGCAATTTACTTTTGGTTTCACCTATAGCACCGCAACCTCCTTAATTCCTCCCAGAGCTGTGCATACTAGAAATACACTTCGCACTAATACTTCACATCCATATGAAGTTCAGCTTGGCACTCCTTCTACAAACCTTTTCAAGCAGTCTTTTATATGGAGAACCTCCTCCCTTTCAAATGATTGCCCAGGACTGTTTCCCACCGAGGACAATTTACAGCTATTCAAGACCAACGTGAATCGCTTTTTCCGCACACGCGTCGCTCCTGTCGCGCTTTGGGGATTTCCTGTAGCCCGTGTGCTATGCCCACAAAAAAGAAAATCTGATGACAATGGAGGACGCCTGAATCAAACAGTTTGTCTTTTTAAGGATATTGGTTGTGGCATCTTCCTCAAAATTTTGTATATTGGAATCTCATAAACGTTCGATTTTCTCGTTATAGTCTATAGCTCTCATTACTACAGTAGCATTTTCCTTTTCTGCAGGCATAATCAAGACACACCTTTCCTTGTTTAGTTCCCTGATAGCTCTCATTTCCCTGCCTGTAAGCTTGCTCGACTTGGAATTCTCAATGTTTCGGTGTGAATTTTTTTCGCGCTACCCCACCGTAACTGATATCACGCAATGAACCATTATTCCACTGCCTTACAGAATATCTGATTTAAAGTTTTAAACTACGACCTAACAGCAAAATTCAATATTTTTAGTGGCGACTTTTACATGAAAACATTATGCTGAAATCACGAGAGTTTATTTTTCATTTTTACTTCTTACCTGTGCTCCTATTAAAGCCCCAAACGCCAAAACTCTCTTTTTCAACGCCGGCGTGAATCTTCCCTTACTCCAAAAGTAGGCAGCTGGAATTAAGAATACTGCACCGAGAAGCCTACCCCATTGTCTGTGACCGTATTCCATGTGCCAAATGAATTTGAATTCGGTGAGAGTCATGTCTCTGTTTTTACTAAAAATATACAAGCTGATATTAAATAAAATTCTAAAAGGTTGTCGAAAATGCATCGGGCCTTTTCATCGCTAGATGGTTTCTAAGTACCTTATCTCTGGTAATACTAGTCAGATCTTTAAAATGTGATATTTCAGAGAACAAATTATTGATTTAGTCCAATGTTACAACATCTTGTACAAGTACAATTTCTTAAAAAGAGAGAGAAAAAAGTTGCGTAGGCCCTATACTTTTCCAGTAACCCAATATTTTACTCTCCGTTTACTTTAGGTCTCATTCTCACAAAACCAGAATAGTAAAGTAGCGGTATAATATCAAATTCTCACACAGTACAGAAAATTCAGTTCTTTTCTTTGATACTACCTTAATAAACTAGAGCTGAATTCTCGAAGCATTCATTTTCAAGTTTATAATCTATGACAGAAGCAACAAAGACAAAAGATCCTTATTTTCGCAGTACCTTACCTATTTTTTTTTTATAGAATTTCAACTCTGAAAACTGCGTATGTAAAGTTCATAATACAGAATGAGGGATTATTAACCCCGTTAAAGCCGCTGTCTTCAAGTGTCAGTCTTAAATATTATTAATTTTGATGGTGTGAGTGATGAACAACAAATCAAAAATTGCAGCATTCACACTCTCCTAAAGTAACGGCGTGGATCGTACAGTGGTCGCAAGGGATTATCGTCCCATTCTGTAATGATGACTGAGACCACACTAGGACCGGTATATCATGGTGATATGTGGAGATGATTGAGGATTTTTAAGCTCGTTTTACAAAATTTTGATGTTCCGCGGGATCGGTCGAGGTCACATTTTTGCCAGTTACAGTTACAATTTTCCGAATAAACTGATTTCCAAAAGAAGTGACATAAGTTGACCTCCACGTAGTTCTGATTTAACGCCGATGAATTTTTTCTCGTGAGAATATCTTAGAATTAAATTTACGATAACAATCCACGCTTACTGGAACTATTAGAAAAAACATCCGAGCAAGAAATGACAGCTACCACGGAAACGACGTGCTGGACAATGATCAATAGTGAGAGAAGAGTCAGTGTCACTTTTTTTACTATATTTACTAAATCCGCCTCTGTTGGCGCTAAGTTAATTAGATTGTTATTAACATTTTTTTATATCCAAAAGTTCAGTGCTGAACGAAGCAGGATCATAAACACTAACATATACTTCCCAAATATGATGACCAATATCCAAAGAAGTATCTACGACCCGACCGTCTAACGACGTGTAGGCGTAGACATTGCATCTATCTCCCATCTTAATTCTTTAAATCTATTTAGATAAATGACATTGCCAGATATTTTCAGTTTTTTGTAAATATTAAGCTTATGTTTAAGTTTCTTTATAATATTTTTGTTGTACTACAGAGTATACATATATATATATATATATATATATATATATATATATATATATATATATATATATATATATATATACATATATATATATATATATATATATATATATATATATATATATATATATATATATATATATATATATATATATATATATATATAGTAGAACCCGGTTATCCGAGGTAACGTGGGGGCACCCTCCTCGGATAACTGAAAACTCGGATAATCCGGATTTGTTTTTTATTCATTCAAAAAATAAACACCAATACTTTAAACCGATGTATTAACGTTTTTAACATATAAATAGGTACATACATTATAAAACAGTGAAATAGGTATCTATGCGCTTCTGTTTCATACTGTATCTTCTTTTTCTCGCTGCAATGTTTCTCCATCTATTAAGAAGAAGCAAATCTCTTGGGGTTGCCTCTGGTTGTTGTTCGATATACCTCAAAGCTTTTTCCAAAGAAGCAAAACCTTCTTGATGAGAGATCTTACTGGGAGACTGTTCATCCACCGCCGCTTCGTCATCGTCATCTGATTTTTCGGTTTCCTGAAAGGCATTCGTTATTTCTTCAATACTCCTTTCTTCTTCTAAATTATCTGCTGAAATCCATTCAACAACATCTTCTCTTGTCACATTTTGGCAACCTTTTAATTTTTGCATTAATTCAAATAAACTTTTTTCTTCTATCTCGCTGTCAAAATTTGAACGGGACATTTCTCCATGGCTTCTCAATTTCAAAGCTAATTCATTTAATGGAGAATCATCTTCACTGTCATTATAGTCCTCAAAATTAATAACTTTTGACCAAGATTTTTGAATAGTGGTAGTACGCACAGAATCCCAAGCTTGACTTACCCAGTAAATAACATTTTTCAGTGTAACCTTTCTCATCCCATTGATAATATCCTCCTTTTCTGTGAATTCTAACAGATATTCAAGATATAAACGCCTATAATTTTTTTAAATGTTTTCGAGGATGCCTTGATCCGTTGGTTGCATTATGCTGGTTACATTTGGAGGAAAAAATTTTACAATTTCGCCCACATGAAGTCCTTCTCCAGGGTGAGAGGGGGCATTATCCATTAACAAAATTGCTTTAATAGGAAGACGGTTTCTGTTCAAAAATTTAGTCACAGATGGCACGAACTCTTCTTCAAACCAGTTAGTAAATAAGGTCGCATCCATCCATGCGCTCTTCTGACTTTTGTAATAGACTGGTAGGGCTTTGGGTGAGATGTCTTTTAAAGCTCTTGGACGTGTAGACTTGCCAATCACCATCAGTGGGATTTTGTGCTTGCCAGATGCATTGGAACATACTATTATAGTTAATCTTTCCTTACCTCGTTTGTGCCCAGGAGCTGATTTTTCCTGTCGAGATTCCAATGTTTTTGATGGAAGCATTTTACAATTCAGACCAGTTTCGTCACAGTTGTAAATTTGATCACATGTGTATCCACAATCTTCGATTTGCTTTTTAAAGTTCTGCTTAAACTTCTCAAATGATGAAACATAAGCAGAAAGTTTTTCACCACATACAGTCAGTTGTCGTACACCGTACCGTTTTTTTCCAGCGGTCAAGCCATCCAGAACTGGCGGACAGAGGCACACCTTTTGATCTCTGTTGGTTAAACCACCTGAATTCGTTAACCTTTTCATAGTCGCCGGTTTTCATTGATTTTATTACCGAGGACGAGGAGGCTTGATTTATACACCACTCTTCTATTTTTGTGCGGTTTCTTTTCCAATCTCCAACTGTTACCTCACCTACTCCATAATTTCGAACAACAACTTTAATTGTCTTCCCTGCTTCAATTCTTCTGATGGCTTTTAATTTTTCTTCAATAGGAACGACGATTCTTTTACGCTTGTTTTGCTCCATTATAATACGACAAACAAAAATTCAAACAAAGCAGTTCGTATTAATTACACTTAACTACCAGAACTCCAACCAAATAAATTATGTGAGTATACTCGTACTTCTCCGTAGTAAACACTATAACGCACTGCATTCACGCAAATTTACATGCTGAAAGGGTCCAAACACATAAATATGGGAATCCCTCACACGGGCCAGGGGATTCCCCGAAGGCCCCGACGATTTTAAATGGAAATATGTATATACATATTTTAGAAGCTCGGTTAATACGCAGCATAGACGCGCGTACCTCGGATAATCAGGTTCTTAGATTGGCGCGGTTAATCCGGAGCTCGGATAATCGCGACTCGGTTAATCGGGGTTCTACTATATATACATATATATATATATATATATATATATATATATATATATATATATATATATATATATATATATATATATATATATATATATACATATATATGTTATATATATATATATATATATATATATATATATATATATATATATATATATATATACATACACATATATATATATATATATATATATATATATATATATATATATATATATATATATACGAGGCTGGTTTGAAAAGTCCGAGAGATGGCACCACCGGCGCGTATCGAGGTCATGTTTAGTTAGTAGCATCTCTTGAATGAACGCACACCAAGTTTCAGCCATATTGGTCTATTTCTTTGTGTTTGGCATTCGTGGGAATCAAGGAAATCGAGTGATTTTCAAGAAATGGACGAAAAAGAATTTCGTGTGGTGATTAAACATTACTTTATGAAAGGCAAAAGGCCTCAGGAGACTAAAGAGAAGCTTGATAAACATTATGGTGACTCTGCACCTTCGATTAGAACAGTTTATAAGTGGTTTCAAAATTTTCGGACTGGCCATATGGGCACAAGTGACGCTGAACGTTCTGGACGGCCTGTGGAGGTTACGACTCCAGAAATCATTGATCAAATCCATGATATGGTGATGGATGACAGAAGAGTTAAGGTGCGTGAGATTGCTAGTGCTGTGGGCATCTCGACTGAACGGGTACATAATATTTTGCATAAACATTTGGACATGAGAAAGCTATCCGCAAGATGGGTGCCGCGATTGCTCACGCTTGACCAAAAACGGAATCGAGTGAAGTGTTGCAAGGATGGTTTGCAGCTGTTCCAGAAGAATCCGGAGGACTTTAAGCGTCGTTTCGTCACTGCGGATGAAACATGGATACATTACTAGACTCCTGAGACCAAACAACAATCTAAACAATGGGTTACCAAGGGGGAATTTGCACCAAAAAAGGCGAAGACCGTTCCTTCGGCCGGAAAGGTTATGGCGACTGTATTTTGGGATTCGCAAGGGACAATCCTCATCGACTATCTGGAAAAGGGTAAAACTATTACAGGTGAATATTATTAATCGTTATTGGACCGTTTGAAAACCGAGCTGCAAGAAAAACGCCCGCGATTGGCCCACAAGAAAGTCCTTTTCCATCACGACAACGCACCAGCACACACCTCAGCAGTTGTGGTCGCAAAATTAATGGAAATAGGATTCCAACTCGTTTCACATCCCCCCTATTCTCCTGACTTGGCTCCCTCGGACTACTATTTATTCCCCAATTTGAAGAAATGGCTGGCGGGACAAAGATTTTATTCAAACGAGGAGGTGATTGCAGACACTAATGGATATTTTGCAGACTTGGACAAATCCTATTATTCGGAAGGGATCAACTAGAACATCGTTGGACGAAGTGTATAAGCCTAAAAGGAGACTATGTCGAAAAATAAAAAAGGTTTACCCCAAACACATAAGTAGTTTTTATTTTTGCACGGACTTTTCAAACCAGCCTCGTATGTATATATATATATATATATATATATATATATATATATATATATATACTCGTATATATATATATATATATATATACTCGTATATATATATATATATATATATATATATATATATATATATATATATATATATATATATATGTATATATATATATATATATATATATATATATATATATATATATATATATATATATATATACTCGTATATATATATATATATATATATATATATATATATATATATATATATATATATATATATATATATACGAATAATAGAAAATATATAGGTCTTACTATTTAAATTCCGGAAACTGTTGATACTTAGCGAACTCTTCCTCCCAGTCTTGCCGAGTTCTGGGCATTTTTTCGCCTAAGAGTTTCCAATGAACCATAGAAAGGCCTGACTCAGTCAGTCTCGTTACTCCTCCTAAAAGAAAATTGAATATATATATTTTTTTTAACATCTTAAAAAATTTCAAAAAGGCATCAATACTTTTTAGTTTACAAAAACGAATTATAAAATCCTGCAGATTAGTCTTCAAAAAAACAGAATGTTTCACTATACCCGCTCTATCCTACGTTTCCTTTCAGCTGAAAATGCGCTACAGTTCAGCTAATACCCAAAAAAGGCAAGAAGACCTTGACAAACAACTACCGACCTGTGGGACTACTTTCAGTAATATTGAAAGTCACGGAAAAGGCTATCAATTAGTATCTTCTAAAATATCTTGAAGGTCTGAATACCATATTATTAGTAACCATCAATATGGCTTTCGAAAGCAAAGATCAACAGGAGATCTTCTAACTTATGTAACACATGTTTGGAACAACGCAACTGAACACTTTGGAGAGTTTCGAGTGGTTGCACTTGATATATCCAAGGCATTCGACCGTGAACGGATTGTTGATCAAGCTACGGTCTTATGGTATATTCTGTTTATGGCTCTTGTGTTTCCTCAGAGAGCGTTGTTTATGATTAGCAGTTGACAGACTTCTTTCTAACACCTTCACTATCAACGCCGGTGTGCGCCAAGGCTCCATACTGTCTCCTATTCGCTTTCTCATTTACATTAACGATCTGCTGGAAAGGACCAGGAATCCAATCTACAGCTTTCCAGATGACAGCATGCTTACTTGTTCACTCACTTTGAACGTTCGAACATCGGCTACTCGTGCAAATATCAGCAAACAACAGGAAGTCCTTCAACTTAACAAAGATCTGGAAGAAATTCTATCTTGGGGTGACAGTAACCAAGTAGAGTTTAACGCTGAACCCCATACAGTTATGTCGCGGCACTTTATTCCTCTAGAATCGTCACTCCATTTGCTGGGCGTTAATTTAGGAGCAAATGTCTTAACATGAACATGTTACAAGCAGAGCAAAGAGAGTTTCTCAAAAGCTGGGAATATTATTTCGAACTAGAAAGCTTTACACTCTACAACTGTTAATTCTGTACAAAGCTCAAATTCGACCAACAATGGAATACTGCTCCTATGTTTGGGGCTCTACTCCTAAACATACACTGCATTTGTCGGATTCTATTCCGAAGAGAACTGTTCGCCTGATTGGAGACGCAGGACGGACCATCAACCTTGATTCCTTGGAATACATGTCGCGCTAATATTTCTCATCCATATGAAGATCAGCTTGTCACTCTTCGTACAATCCTTTTCAAGCAGTCTTTTACATCGAAAACCTCATCCCTTCGGAATGATGTGTCCCAGAGTGTATTTCCCACCTAGTATAATTTAGAGCGATTCAAGACCAACGTGAATTGCTTTTTCCAAACATGAGTCGCTCCTGTAGCGTTTTAAGGATTTCCCTGCAGCACATGTGCTATGCCCATAACAAAAAAAAGCACTTTAACATCAGTTAAGTTTCTGCGATATTTAGGAGTTTTCATGTGTAGATTCAATTTTATAGTGAGTTATATATGCTTACAAAATTTACGAGGTTCTTGGTTTAATTAAGGCAAAAATTGATTATGGAAAAATTATATTTTCTGTCCAATTGGTGTTTGTTATAATAAACGTTTCGACCCCATTTGGTCTTCATCAGTATTATTTTGTACTTATCCTACAAACAAATTACATTATATAAAATATTTTATTACATTAAGAATGCATATGTTACAATACATTTTGTTTTGTAATAGCTATTCCTTAAAACTTACCTAAAAAGGGGGATTTCATCATAATTAAAAACCTTTAAATACATGAATTTCCAAAAAACCAAAATCATTCGAACTGAACATAACCAACAAAAACCAGAATTTTTGGAAATGATCCACACAAAGAACATATCAACGAAAATATTTTTGTTACATTCTCTGTACGGCTATGTCCTGCAGAAAATAAATATAATTTTTAAACTAAATTCAGTGACAAAAATGTGAATGTGTTTGTGGACTGCTTTGTCTTTTCATGTATTTACAAGTTTTTAATTATGATAAAATCCCCCTTTTTAGGCAAGTTTTGAGGGATAACTATTACAATCCAAAATGTAACATAGTGATACCATTCTCAATGTAATAAAATATTTTATATAATGTAATTTGTTTGTAGGATAAGTAAAAAATAATTCTGATGAAGACCAAATGGGGTCGAAACGTTTATTATAATACAAACACCAACTGGACAGAACATATAATTTTATCATAAACAATTTTTGCTTTATTTAAATCAAGAACCACATTCTCAAGAAAAAAGAATATTCAAAACTGGCTCAAGAAACGTTTTCAATTTTTATATTTATATATATATATATATATATATATATATATATATATATATATATATATATATATATATATATATATATATATATATATATATATATATATATATATATATATATATATATATATATATATATATATATATATGATACAAACTTTTTAGAATTAAGAGAATATGCTATTTTGTACTTTTTATCGTGAAGTGACTATTTAGTGTTAATAAGAAAGTATCAATTCAACAAACCATGAAAGGTTATAAAATATATAAAAACGTCCGCTGAAAAACCAGGAGAGGATAAAAAGAAACAAATACGATTGTCATTTAGTTTATTATAAAAGTAAATATTAAAAAAAATATAAAAAAAGAAAATAAATTATTTTTTTATCTGTATTTAAATAAACTTAACACTTAATCTAGTTGCTAATCTTCTAGATAAAAAAAGAACTAGTTATTTTTAACTTATATCTGTCATATTCTTCCAAATAAGCTAATAATGCTGCAGTTTAGAGCTAAACATATTTTTGTGATTAATTGAGTTATAAAGGGAGAAGAGAAAAAACCAAATACATCATCATAAAATGCTTTAATTATACTAACCACATATACAACTAAAAAAATCTTCTAAATAACAATCATTCCTAACAAAAATAACATTTTTCAGTTATTCATAAGTATTGGGCCAACTTCTAAGAAGCTGTGATTTACTCAGGTTTACATTTCTGATCGTGAATGCAGGTAAACATCAAGAATTTAGTTCACTTCATAATTCTGTATCAATATCATGGAGGGAAGATGTTGAAATGCACATCATTAGACATTCGGAAAACTGTTATAAGGTTGTATGGTAAAGGAAAAGTTTCACGTGAAATAGCTAAACTTTTATCCATAGGAAAAACAACGGTTAACAATATAATTAAAAAATGGGAAACTACAAGTACTCTGAATGATAAACCATGTTGTGGAAGATCAAGGAAAACAACTATTCGTGTCGACAAAGTAACTAAAAAAAAGCAGTTGCAGACATAAAAAAGAATACTGCAATTATTACATGTGAATTACGTGACGAAAATTTAGCTGACATCAGTAGAAGTACTGTTTCTCATAGACTAACACAAATTGGACTTGTTGGACGTGTTGGAGTAAAAAAAACCGTTCATCAGTAAAAAAATAAGAAGGCCAGATTAGAATTTGCAAAAATACACCAAAATTGGACAGTTGACGACTGACGAAACTAAAGTTAATTTATTTGGAAATGATGGAAGAAGATATGTTTGACGAGCAAAAGGTACTAGACATGATTTTCGGTATCAAATACTGACTGTTAAGCATGGTGGTGGTAGTATTATGCTTTAGGGGGCAATAGTTAAAATTGAAGGTACTATGGACACTGTTATGTACAGAGATTTTCTATCAGAACACATGCTTCCTTATGGACGTCGAAATATGCCATGAGGATAGATATTTAAACACGATAATGATCCGAAACATGGATCCAAGCTTTTGCAAGATTTTTTTAGAGTTTTAGAATGGCCAAGTCAATCCCCAGACTTCAACCCCATAGAACATTTGTGGGAAGAGTTGAAAATGAAAGTGGGAACTCGGAATTGTTCCAATAAAGGTGCTCTCTGGAAAGAAGTTCAAGAAGAGTAGGCCAATATCACCAGAGACAGACTTCTCAAATTAATTGAATCAATGTATCGATCGAGTATTCGCTTCGAAGGGTATGGCTGCAAAGTATTGATAAGAATGTATCTTTTACTGCCACTTTTTTCTGAGTTATAGTGATTTTTGCTATATTATATACCTTTTTATCGTGAAATTTCAAGTTGGTCCACAACTGAAAAATGTTATTTTTGTTATAAATGATTGTTATTTATAGTAGGCATATATTATAGTAAGGCAACGACAGTAACAATTTATCTGTTATCTTTGTCATTACTGCTTTTTGTAAATTATTATATGTGCATTCTTTTTCTTTGTAACTATAATTACTGTTTTACTATTTGGAGTTGCTGCTCTGTAAGTATTCATTGTATAAATAAATAAAAAGTAGAAGATTTTTTAGTTATATATGTTGTGAGTATAATTAAAGTAGTTTATGAAGGTGTATTTGATTTTTTCTCTTCTCCCTTTGTAACTCAATTAATCACAAAAATATTTTTTGGCCCAAAACTTTTGCACACAACTGTATTTAAGAGATCTTACAATATTAAGGCAGCAAGAATTTTATTTGCCTTTTATAAAAGAATTTTATTATTCTTTTATAAAAGGCAAATAAAATTTTATTTTAAAAGCAATAATATTTTCTTACTTAGTACATAATCATCATTATAACAAAGATCATAATTATATCTATTACTGATTCAAGTTATGTGACTTTAGGATCCCCTAGTTTTCTTAACAATTTCTTCAATGACAACGTATATGCTTTTTAAAATACCATAATAAATGCTGATACCTAATACTACAGCTACAAAAACCATCCCACTGCATGTTAACAACCAATATCCCACCGCTTTTTGGCCTTTCTGTGATGAATTCGATGCTAATCTTAATGTTATTGTACCACTGCCTCTTTGAAATGCCTAAAAATAAACAAAAAACTGTCAATTATTTAGCTATCTAAAATACTGATAAATAATGTTAAGCACTCCGCCAATGGTAACAGTTTAATGACCACCTTTCACGGAGTTTTAGAGAGGAGAGTACAAAAAAAGCATATTTTTTGTAAAGGTAGCTTACATGTTCCAATAGCAAATAATGCTGCATTTATTAAAATTTTTTTTTTTAATGTTCCGTACGAAACACTAAAATTTATTTTTTTAGTGTTCCCTACGGAACACTTATAAGATCACTTCGGTGTCTGTCTGTCCGTCTGTCACACCTGATTTTCTCCGA
Organism: Pachyrhynchus sulphureomaculatus; assembly: GCA_019049505.1. Taxonomy (NCBI): domain Eukaryota; kingdom Metazoa; phylum Arthropoda; class Insecta; order Coleoptera; family Curculionidae; genus Pachyrhynchus; species Pachyrhynchus sulphureomaculatus. Next base: position 10,847,903 of record CM032452.1, on the reverse strand, counting down.
AACTATTTGTCATAGAAAGTTGAAATTTGGTAATAATATAGGAATTGATGGCCTCATCAGAGCCATGTAGTTTTGACAGTTAAATTTTGACTTAAGGGGTTAGTTTTGGGGGATGAAATCGGAAGTGAAAAAAAAATTTTGTTACTAGGTAATCGAGTCTGGTGTCAAATGAAAGCTTGTGAAAACACGAGTAAAATATATATATATATATATATATATATATATATATATATATATATATATATATATATATATATAAATATATATATATATATATATATATATATATATATATATAAATATATATATAATATATATAAATATATATATATATATATATATATATATATATATATATATATATATATATATATATATATATATATATATAAATATATATATATATATATATATATATATATATATATATATATATATATATATATATATATATATATAATGTAATATATATTAATATATATATATATATATATATATATATATATATATATATATATATATATATATATATATATATATATATATATATATATATATATATATATATATATATAATGTAATACTTACGCGCACTTTTCTTTGTATTATTTTTAAAAAATCGCGAAAAAATCGCTGCCTTATCTCGAAAAGTCTTATCAAAAAATTTTGAAAAAATTCTGGAATATTCTCCACGGGGTGTAGATTGAACGAAAATTATCACGAGTGCATTATCTGTAATAATTTATCTGGTATATAAAAAAACAGAAATTTCGAGGTCATCAATTTTCAGTAATGATTGGAAATAAACTTTGTTGAAAACTCATTTGGGGTGTGTTTTGTGAAGTCACTGATCATTTTATACTTCCGTTAGAACATTTTTTTATTTTAAAAGCAATCAAGATACGGAACACTAATTGTGCAAGTTCAATTTGCACTTGACCGGTTTTTGAGAATAACATCAACTATTACCTTAGGGTCAAAATATGTAGAACTGACTACCTGAAATTTTTTTTTCTCAGATTTCAAAGATAACTATGTTTTTCGATATAGGTACAAGTACCTTTTAAGCCTCTAAATTTTTTTTGCAATACTACAATTATTTTGCGAATAATCGCTAGTTGAGTATTTATGTATAGAACTTTTCATTTATTCATATTTCGAAAACGAATAGAGATAATTGAGTTAATTTTTTTAAAACATGAACCTAAATTTCTATACTTTTCAGTTGAATTCGTGCAGTTGTAAAAATTTGATTTTGCAAATTAAACCATGTTGTTCTATCACTTACCTTACTGGACATTTACAAAGAACTTAGATTGAGGAGTTATGACTATGAAGGAATTTTCCGTGGCATTACAGAAAGTGACAATAGAGGAATAAGCGGAAAACTCAAGTGGGAGAATAACTGGATTAGTCTCGTCGACATAATGCTTCAATTCTCCATCTTAGGACAGAACACTCGTGAACTTTACCTCCCTACTCGCCTCCAAAAGGCTTTCATCAACCCGAAAGAACACCTAAATGCAGTAAATAATATTAAGGAAGGACAAGGTGTAGAACTAAATATGTACCGTAATATCGAAGTGATCAAGTCTGCTGGTATCGAACTTCAAGGCATGAAAGCTAGTCTGGCTCCAAGACGACAGCAAAACCAAGCTGCGCCTAAGTTAGAAAGATACCAGATTATACCATTACTCAACTTTTAATGTGTAAAACGCCACTGAGTACATTAAAAAAAAGTTAGTAACCTCTTATATTAAAGAAGTTATTAATATTTTTCTGATGACGCGCGGCCTCCAACGCGCTCGTGAACTCTAACGCGCGAACTGCTATCGTTGACGCTCTCGAAAAACTCATTAATTTTTAACGAAGGAATCGTAATAGTAATATCAAGACGTTTTGCATTTATTATTTTATGAACAATTAAGTAAAGATTATACGATACATATTAAATTATTTCAAACATTAACTGTTACTACATCAATTGGTGATTTTCTTTCGGTATAAACGCATGGAATTGGCGAGTCTTAGATATAGCTTTACAAGTTTGATGCTTCGATTGATAAACGTTTTTGTGAGCCTCACATTCTTCATTTGTACAAAAATCGAAGCTTAACTGGGATATTGCTGAGTAAGCTTGAAATCTACGGATTCAGAGGTGTGGCGTTGGCCTTACTTATCATCGCGCTGTCAATCTGTCTTTTTTAACGGTGATGAGGAATTGAGTGTCACTTGTGGAGTTCCACAGGGCTCTGTTTTTGGGTCCTCTGTTATTTTTACTTTATATTAATGACCTTCCAAAACTTAATGTTAGAGGGGTATTTACGATGTTTGCCGATGATACAACTGTGACGTGGCACAATAGCGACGTTGTACAGTTGGAATGTGACAGCAGTGGGGATATAGTGAAAATCGTAGATTTATGTCATTCAAATTATCTAACCCTGAATATTTCTAAAACTAACATTGTTGCGTTTAAATGTCAATTGAACGATATTTCATTTGATTCGCAAATTATTGAAGGCTTGACCTAAAACAAATTTTTGGTTTGTTTATAGACACTAAATTGAGATTCTCTACTCACATTTTGCAGCTTTGTAAGAGGATTGCCAAGGGATGTTTTGCCTTGAGAGTAGTGTCTCGGAATTTGGATGTTTCTATCACGAGAAATGTACCAGGTGTACAAGTATGAAATGCGGATTTTTTTTTTCTAAAAAAACATGTTAAATTCGGAAGAATGATAAAAAGTGCTTTATTCAAAGTATGCTCCATCGCTTGTTATACATTTTTCCCCATCTTTCGGGCAATTTGTGAATACCAGGCCAGTAAAAATCTTCCCCTTTTGCTGCGAATCATTCATCGAGCCATTTTTTTCACATCTTCGTACGAACCAAAGCGCTGCTCAGCAAGTGCGTGACCCATCGATGCAAATAAGTGGTAATCGGAAGGAGCCAAGTCTGGTGAGTAAGCCGCATGGGGTAGAACTGCCCAGCTGAGTGCTTCCAACGTGTCGCGAACTGGTTTTTCCGTATGTGATGGAGCATTGTCATGAAGAAAAATGACTTTGTGTTGCCTCTTTCGGTATTCCGGCCTTTTTTCAAGCAGCGAACGGTTCAAATCGGTAAATTGTTGTTGGTTACGTTTAGTATTAACCGTTTTCCCCAGGTTTTACCAGCTCATAATAGATCACGCCCCTCTGGTCCCACCAAACACAGAGCATCGTCTTTCTGCCAAAGCGATTCGGTCTTGCGGTCGATGTGGGTGGTGCGCCTGGATCTACCCATGATTTTTTGCGCTTGGGATTCTCAAAATAAACCCACTTTTCATCTCCTGTCACTATACGACGCAAAAACGCCTTCCTTTTGTACCGAGCGAGCAAAATGTCACACGGGGTTTTGCGCTTTTCCATTTGCTTGTCGTTCAACTCATGTGGTACCCATCTACCGGTCTTCTGAATCTTTCCCATCTCTCGTAGCCGATTGGAAACAGCTTGTTGACTAACGCCCAATTGCTCGGCGAGTTGTTTTTGTGTTTGCAAATCGTCTTCGTCCAACAATGCTTGCAATTCCACATCTTCGTATTTTTTTGGCGGTTTTCCACGTTCCTTGTCTGCAACATCGAAGTCACCACTTTTGAAACGCCGAAACCATCGTTCACACGTATCTTGCGATGGAGCAAGTTCACCATAAGCTTCCGAAGTAATCGGTATGATTCAACAGCAGTTTTCTTCAAATGAAAACAAAAAATTAATGCTGTCCGCGAATGCACTTTGTTCGGTATAAATTTCGACATATTGAACATAACAACACAACACTATGCACACACTTTCGCAATTTATCACTCGTGCGCGTCTGACACTTGTTGATGACACAACAAAATGGCGTAGTGTCAAATCTTTATAGCACAAACTGCATTTTTGCACCATCTGTTGTCTAAAATCCGCATTTCATACTTGTACACCTGATATACTTTGCTCTGATTGGGTATTAGGGGGTATGTTTCTGGAGTTCCTGCTCTAACCAATTACTGAATAAGGACTTTATGCTACAAGAGCGAACACTGCGTTATATGTCCCAATTAAGTTCTCGGCAATTCTGCAGGAATGTGTTTTATTACTAAGAGAATTCTGACGTTGCCTTGTATATCTATTATTGAAACTGCCTGCCTTATCCATAAGAAGTTTGAGGAAGAGATAGGGGTTTCTTGTGCGTCCATGACGCGTTCATCTTATGTGGCCTCACTACCCATTCCCTCTTCAGCTTTAATAAGGGACTCGATAATATATATGAGTAAGAAAATAATAACCGATTTAGGAGGAAAGTTCGAAAGCTCTTGATTGAAAAGGCCTACTATTCAGTTACGGAGTTTTTTGATGACACTCTTTGATTGCTGAGTGTGTATATATCTTTTTCTGTATTATGTTACTGGCATCTTCTTGCTTCTGCATTGTTTTCGTACTGACTGATATTTGATTGTATTGTTTCTGCTATTTAACTTGAACTCATATGACTCATATTTTATTTTATTTTTTATATTATATTTTTTTTAATTTTGTATTGATGTAAATGATTAACTCATATTCCATGTTTTTAGGTTAGATTAGATAGCTTTGTAGACAAAGGAACAATCTTTTTTTACAATAAAGTTTTATTTAATTTGATTTGATTTGATTAAAAATAATTAACTGGCCAATCAAACAAGCATTTAGATGTTATTTGATTTTCACTATTTCTCTGAAGACTCGTAGTTTTCGCACTTTTAACGCATCCACCAATCCCATCACAAGCCCCTTTTCCATAAGAAGTGGCGAAAACATGTCTGCACTAATACCACATTTAGATTCACGCGAGAGTAGAGAAGAAAAATTGAACTTGTTTTTATATTGAGATCCAGCTCCGTCAGAAAAATAATAAATTTCTCGAATGGCAGAGTCACCAAATGTAGTTTTCAAATGTTGAATCAATTTCTTATTATAATAAGAGTCGCCAAATGCAGCCCGCAAATGTTGAAGGCTACAATTTAAAGGCTACATTTGGCGACTCTGCCATTCTGAAAATTTATTAATTTTCTGACGGAGCTGGGTCTTAATATAAAAACAAGTTCGATTTTTCTTCTTCACTTTTGCATGAATCTGAATATGGTATTAGTGCCGAGTGGCATTTTTTCGCCACTTCCCATGAAAAAGGGGCTTGTAATGGGATTGGTGGATGCGTTAAAAGTGCGGCGAGAATTGCAAGTCTTTTGAAAAATAATGAAAATCAAATAACATCTCCCAAACGCTTATTTGATTGGGCAGTTAATTATTTTAAATATGTAAATTTCGATTTTTGTGCAAATGAAGAATGTTAGGTTCATGAAAACACATCGAACTTGTAAAGCTATATCTAAGACTGGCCAATTTTATGCGTTTATACCAAAAGAAAATAACCCATTGATGTGCAAAATATTTTCTAGTTCTGAAGAAGCAGTAACAGTTAATGTCTGAAATAATTTAATTTGTATTGTATAATTTTTTACTTAATTGTTCATTAAATAATAAATGCAAAAGTTCTTGATATTACTATTATGATTCCTTCGTTAAAAATTAATGAGTTTTTCGAGAGTGTCAGCGTTAGCGGCTCGCGCATTATAGTCCACGAGCGCGTTGGAGGCCGCGCGTCATCAGAAATATATTAATAACTTCTTTAATATAAGAGGTTACTAACTTTATTTAAAATTTACTCAGTGGCGTTTTATACATTAAAGGAGTGCAATCTCCTTTTCGAGTGAAACCAAGAACATGGTTTAATTCGTAATTGTTTAAAAAAATTGTTTATAACTTTAGCAAATTAAATTTTTACAACTGTATGAATTCAATTGAAAAGTATAAATATTTAGCTTCATTTAAAAAAAAAAATTAACTCAATTATCTCAATTCGTTTCTGAAATATGAATAAATGAAAAGTTTTGTACATAAATATTCAACTTCAACAACAATTATTTGCAAAATAATTGAATTATTGCAAAAAAAATTTAGGGGGAAAAAGGTACTTGTACTTCTATCGAGACACATAGTTATCTTTCAAATCTGAGAAAAAAATGTTTCAGGTGGGCCATTTTACCTATTTTGACTCCTTAATGACAGTTACTATACAGTAAATTTTAATTTAATAAATGAATATTTGGAAAGTGTAGGCTGAGCTGCTCTGTTTACCAGAACTGGACTGAATGATAACAATACATTTACGATATTAGTTATTTTTACATTGGGTATATAATGCTCCTCTTGAAGAAGACTTTAGGATGATAGCCTTCTGAATTTAAGCATCATACAGTAGAAAAAACAAAATAAAAAGATAAAGTAACTGGTTTACGAAGCATAACTGTAAGTTTTTATGAGAACCCAATATATTTAGTTAATATGTTATTTTTTTAATCAAATAATCAGATTTTTCTGAAGCTTTTAGTTATTACTCAAGACTAAAAACATACAGGCAGTTTAAAGTTAAGCATTCTTTCATCTACCCCTATAAACAAGTACCATAGCCAAGAAGTGTTGTTAGAAAGCCTACAGCTGGCTCTTCACATACAAATATTTAATTTGTTATGCTGATATACATACACACACACACACACACACACACACACACACACACATACATATATATATATATATATATATATATATATATATATATATATATATATATATATATATATATATATAGAGTTGTCGAAAGAGTATTGAGCTTCTTCCTCATTAGATAGCATTAGTATCACATATCTCAGGTAATATAAATCGCATTGGGCCATACTTAGCATCAGTAAAGGGTAACATTTGACAGTAGCAGACAAAAACTGTTGGAATTCGTTTATTCACACTTAAGAGCTTTAAAGATGAGTGAAATTTCTAAAAAGTTTTGTTGATTTTAAAATTTTATGGCGATGAAGGCACAAATGTTTAGCAGGTCTATGAAGAGATTTGTGCTATTTATAGTCAAGATCTGTTATTAAAACTGACAGTCAAAAAATAGTTGTCACTTTCAGTCTGGAAATTTTGATTTTAAAAATGCTCTAACCAATGACAGAAAAAGTTGATAAAATTTTGGAAAAAGTTGAAGAAGACCAGTATGTAAGTAGCAACGATATCGCCAAAGAACTATACATCTATCATCAAACAGTTTTCAATCATTTGAGGAAAGCTGGCTACAAAAAGAACCTCAATGTTTGGGTACTATATGATTTGATGCTAAAAAATGTACTTTGTCGAATTTCCATTTGTGAATTTCTACAGAAATGTAATGAAATTTGGCCCTTTCTGAAGTGGTTAATCATGGGCAATGAAAAGTGGATCATATAGGATAATAATGTGCAAAAAAGATTCATTCACAAATATCTGAGTTTGAAGGGAATCCAAGCTAGACTGAATTCTCTATATATTTTCATATATAATTTTAGATTATTAGCAAAAGAAGGAACTGTCTACACTGAAAACAATAATTTAAACCATTATTAAATTTTGTAAGTAGAATAAAATACCAATAATAACAGGTTTTTCTATTTAAAGAATATATTTTGTCTACCTTACCTTCAAATTATTTTGTCTCAAAAATTGTTGCCTTCTACAAACTAAATTTGTATAACCGCGTAAAAGTGCTACTTTATTGACATTTCTTGAAGTTAGTCCAAATAGCTGCGGTACTCTTAGAGCCGATGAACCACATAAACGCGATATGCTCAACATAATTAAATGTATGTATTATCTGAAAGTGAATAATTTTAATACAACAGGTTAGTAACTAGGTGATTAGCTAGCTATAAATAATACAATATGCTTATAATTCCCATCTATACTGCACTGATGCATGTAGATGATATATTGACTTGCTTTACAGGCACAGATCGACAATTAAAACTTTTTCTAGATTATATTAACCAACTTCATAATAATATTACTTTTACAACAGAAATAGAAACAAATAAATCAATTCATTTCCTAGATTTAAAAATATCAAACAAAATAAATAAACACGATTTTGAAATCTTCCATAAACCAACATACTCAGATATAACTATACACACTAATTCTAACCACCCGTTCACCCATAAAATCTCGGCTTATAATATTTTCATCCATAGACTAATAAATACACCATTAACGGAAGAAAATTTTCAGAAAGAATTACATTTGTAGATAATATTTTAATGAAAAAACAATTTAAAAATGCAATGACTGGTGTACCCGTACAAACAACTAAACAAAGAAAAATTTCATACACTCACTTATACTGGAAAATTAACTAATAAAATTCAAAATTTTTTCCATAGAAATCATGTAAATATCGCTTTCTGTACAAATAACACATTATCTCGACATATTAAAAATAATAAAAGTAAAACAAAAAAAGAAAATAAATGGGGGGTTTATGAATTATGCTGTGGCACTTGCAATAAAACGTATATAAGACAAACAGGCAGACATTTTTATAAAAGAATAAACGAACATAAACAAAGCTTTAGAATGAAAAATAACAAATCTCACTATGCCAAACATTTAACAGAGGAAAATCATACATTCAATGAAGATTTCAAAATTTTGCATAACGGAAGGAAAGGAAAATTACTGAATTGTTTAGAACAGGTAGAAATTAATCAGAAAAAAATCCTCAGGTCTATTACTCAACGATCAATTAGATGGGGGAGGGTCTGCTTTATTGAACTTGTTCTAGGTATTAAGGTAAATATTGTTAATGAATTTAGTACTTGTAATTAGGTAAACTATGTATTCTGAAACACATTTTGTTAGTTAACTTACATCGTGCTCCAGAAGAAGACACAATGTGTCCAAACAATTGTCAGCAATAATAAACATAAGTGGTGATCTTAAACATTTGTTTAAATTTTTATTCCTACCCATCTATACGTTCATAATACGACCTTTTTAAAACACACTTGCAAATTTCTGAATAGATAATAAAGCATAAAATAGTTGAACTAACCTGAACTATTATTTTCCTTAACAATTCAAACTTTTCAAAATATTTTTTTGTGGTATACTTAACCTCTTTGGTTTTTGACATTTAATCTGTGGTTCATTATCCATAATTCCCATTTTCTAGATAAAAATACTTGTTTTTCAAAATTTACCTATGATAGATTGATTTTCTACCAATTAACATTTTATCATTATTTTACAAGCTCGTTGATTATGAAATCCGTATACAGATGATTAAACCGATTGATTAAGAAATATATATTATACCTTCCAAAGAAAGTTGTGACGTCAACTCTGGTTGAACACTATTAAAAAAAAATAAATGTCGAAAAAAAAAACCAATCCTAAAAAGGGAACATTTGGAAACAGGAAAAAAATAAAAAATATGAGAAATCGTGGTTCTTATGATGTCAAATTGGAGTAACTTTCCGAGAGTGGACGAGTCATGTATATGTACACAAGATTTTGCTCATAGGGTTAAAACCATAGACATAGCATTACCTTTATTAAAATTACCACTCTCTAGAAAGAGATAAAGCGATTGTGCGGCCAATACCTATCTCTTTTCTATAGGCCTGTAATAAACAAGGCGCTGTACCCCGAGACGGAATTCAAGGCGAGAAAAGCCCCATACCCGATTTTAGTTCAAATAGAACACTTAGAAATATTATTTTTAAGAGCGCCGTAGCTTAGCGGCATTCTAAAAAGAGATAGCTACTGGCCACTTTTTCGCTTTATCTCTGTCACACTTTTGCGTCCAGATTTACTTCACAGCGGGATACGGAACACAGTCCATGCTCTATGTCTATGGTCAAAACCATAGACATAGAGACTGGACTGAGCTTTCCGTATTCCGCTGTGAAGTAAATACGGACGTAAAAGTGTGAGAGAGATAAAGTGAATGTACGGGTAATGCGCCTTGGTTATTACGTTATTACAGGACTATAGAAAAGGGACAGGTATTTGTCGCACAATCGCTTTGTCTCTCTCTAGAGAGTGGTCAATTTAATGAGGCTAATGCTCAGTCCATCCTCCATGTCTATGGTTAAAACCACACAAGTAAATACGATTATTTACTCGATATTTTTCTTTCGATACCAAGTACTTTCCGTATCGATACTTTGCAACCGAGTACTGAGTAGGTATCGATAAAAAGTACTAGTATCGGTACTCAATTTGCCTCAATGATAATTTTTTTGTGTTAGGGATGCTCTACTCGGTGCAATCTAGAACCATTTTTTAATTGTCACCACGAGAACACATCTTTGATTTTTAAACAGTCGGCGGCCTTGAGCTTCGCACTAGATTGTTCCATTTCATGTATTTCAATTTTAACCACAGGCATCCGTATTAATCTACAGTCATATACCATAGTAATCAGTGGTTGTTCATCCCTACTTGCTCATGTCATACTATAGTTTTTATTCCAGCATGCAGCTTTGTATAGCGATACTGAGTTTGCGCTTTTCGCACATTCGGCTTGTGAATTTGAAGGAATCGAATTCAAATTATTCTTGTAAAAAGTCGAAGGACGATTGATGAAAATGTTACCGTTGACGTCTTAATAGTGATTTAGTACATATGGAAGTAACAGATTAGAGAGCTAAGACATTTCATGATTATTACTAACCTAAAACAAAACTTAGTCTAGTTCCATAGTTAGGAGTCCGGACTAGGGGGCTGAGGGTCTTTAGTAGCGAGTCTTGTCGTTGAAGGGACGTCCATAAGTATTTCTTGTGGTGAGGTTTGGATAGTGCGTGGGTTTGTGCAGGAATTTGGCTGAGCGTTGCTCATGAATTCCCGGATGGTTGATACCTGTAGGTTGCGATAGATTTATACGCTGTGGACACTCCAGGGGGCGTTTACGATGATGCGGAGGGCTTTATTTTGGACTGTTTAAAGGATAGGCACATGACATTTTATAGTAGCGGATAGTCGCTTCATCACAATCCTGGTGATGAACAGGACTACTTCAGGGACGCAATCCTACTTACGCGAGCCTGGTTTTTCTCCTAATTCCCTTATTTGGGAGAAAATTAGTCCTAACCTTACTTCTGACCCCTATCCCCAATATCTCTCTCTCCAACCATATCCATCCTCTAACTCGCTTTTAGCCAGCGCGGAGGATTATGGCTAAAATCCCCTTCAAAACACACGGAATTATACCGCAGGTGGGTAATAAGTCCCACACCTCAATAGAAGTCTGCCCTAAGGATTCTGGAGAGGGCAAAAGTTCGCTAATCTTATTCACAACAAACAAACCTGGAACATCGCAAAGACCCAAAATTGGAAAATATAAAAGCAAAACCATCTACATTTCCACATTCAACGTGAAAACGCTATCAACAGAAGAAAGTCTCTTGGAAATAGAAAAAGAACTTAAAGATATACAGTGGGCAATAGTGGGGGATATCGGAAGTTAGAAGATGTGGAGAAGATCGTGTAAAACTTAAAATTGGTCACACTTTCTTCTATAAAGGAAATGAAGGAAATAAACTAAACGTAGTGGGATTCCTCATTCATAAAAATATATCAAACAATATAACAGAGTATAATGCCATATCGAATTGAGTAATAATGATTGAAATGAGAATATCCAAAAGACATAGTTGCAAAATAGAACAAGTCTATGCTCCTACCACCGACACGAAGAGGAGGAAACTGAGGAATTTTATGAAGAAATAAATACTGCCCTTAAGTCTAGTTCAGCACATTACACACTAATAATTGGTGACCTGAATGCTAAAGTTGACGTAAAGCAGGAGGAAAATGAACATGGCGTAGGCCCTTACGGGTCAGGAATGAGGAATGTTAGAGGAAAACTGTTATAAACTACGTTAACGAAAATAACCTCCATATCATGAACACATATTTTAAGAAAAAAGAAGGAAGAAGGTGAACATGGAAAAACCCAAACGGAATAACAGCTAACGAGATCGATTATATAATATCTCACAAGAGGAACATAATATTAGATGCACAGGTTATAAATAGGGTTAAAATGGGAAGTGATCACCGAATGATTGGGGCAAAAATAAATTTTAACACAAGGATGGAACGAAGAAAAATGATTAAACAAAATATGAAAATGATAGATGAAACACAATTTAAACACAAGAAAAATGAGTATATACATAAACATGAAATCAAAGAGGATACTTCATCCCTCAACGAAATTATTAGAAAAATCGTTCACCGTATAGTAGAATCTGCGAAAGAAGTAGCTCTCAAGAGAAATATCAAAGAGGAAAAGCTCTCTAAAGAAAAGGTCAAACTAATACAAAAACGAAAATCCATGAAATAAGACACGGTGGCATGTGAAAATAAGTGTATAAAACTTATCATTAAACGAAGGACAACTACAAATAACAAAATTAGTAGATGAGAAGAACCAAATAATAATACAAACGAATGAACTACAAATGAATATGTAAAGATTGTACAAGGACCTTTATGTGAGTAAAGGTGAACCACCACCAGACAAAAGTGGGACAGTTCGAATACGAGTAACACGAAATACAAGATTCTTTAAATAAAATGGCAAGGGGAAGAGCAGCAGGTGAAGACGGCGTACTTGTTGAAATGTTGCAGCAGGGCAGAGAGCCCATATTATGAATGCTAGTTATATTGTATGTGCCCATATTATGAGTGCTAGTTGTATTGTATTGTGTCTTGATATGTGTGATGTACCTCGAGACTGGAATAATGCTGTGGTGGTCTTGTTCTTCGAAAAAGGAGATAAGTCTAAATTAACCAACTATAGACAAATCAGTCTACTATCCGTAATGTACAAGTTATTTTTAGTGTTCCGTACGGAACACTTATAAGATCACTTCGGTGTCTGTCTGTCTGTCTGTCTGTCTGTCTGTCTGTCTGTCTGTCTGTCACACCCGATTTTCTCCGAAACTATTTGACATAGAAAGGTGAAATTTGGTAATAATATAGGAATTGATGGCCTCATCAGAGCCATGTAGTTTTGAGAATTAAATTTTGACTTAAGGGGTTAGTTTTGGGGGGTGAAGTCAGAAGTGAAAAAAAAATTTTTTTACTAGGTCATCGAGTGTGGTGCCAAATGAAAGCTTGTGAAAACACGAGTAAAAAATATATATATAATATTATTCTTGCGCGCACTTTTCTATGTATTATTTTTAATAATTCGCGAAAAATCGCTGTCCCGGGCCTTATCTCGAAAAGTACTTATCAAAAAATTTCGAAAAAATTCTGGAATATTCTCCACGGGGTGTAGATTGAACGAAAATTATCACGAGTGCATTACCTTTAATAACTTATATGGTATATAAAAAAAACAAAAATTTCAAGGTCATCAGATTTCAGTAAAGATTGGAAACAAACTTTGTTGGAAACACATTTGGGGTGTGTTTTGTGAAGTCACTGATCATTTTATACCACCGTAACATAAATTTTGACTTAAGGGGTTCGTTTTGAGGGGTGAAATCGGAAGTGAAAAAATTTTTTTTTACTAGGTCATCGAATGTGGTGTCAAATGAAAGCTTGTGAAAACACGAGTAAAATATATATAATGTAATACTTGCGCACACTTTTCTTCGTATTACTTTTAAAAAATCGCTGTCCCCTACCTTATCTCGAAAAGTACTGATCAAAAAATTTTGAAAAAATTCTGGAATATTCTCCACGGTGTATAGATTGAACGAAAATTATCACGAGTGCATTACCTTTAATAATTTATCTGGTATATAAAAAAAAAACAAAATTTCGAGGTCACCAGTTTTCAGTAAAGATTGGAAACAAACTTTGTTGAAAACTCATTTGGGGTGTTTTTTGTGAAGTCACTGATCTTTTTATACCACCCTAACAAAAAATTTTATTTTAAAAACAATCAACGTACGGAACACTAATTGTCCAAGTTCAACTTGCACTTGACCGGTTTTTGAAAATTATAACTGCGAGACTCACAAAGAAATTAGACTTTTACCAATCTAGAAAACAAGCCGGATTTAGAAAAGGCTTTAGTACACACGTCACCTTCAAGTATTAAGAACTTTAATAAAAACTTTAAAAAAAGTCAAACGAGTATAATTTCAAGATTTGGGTGGCCTTTGTGGATTACGAGAAAGCGTTTGACTCCCTTGAAATGTGGGCAACATTAAATAGTCTAAGTAACTATAGAATTGACAGCAGATATTCGCAAATTATTCAAAATATATATAAAAATGCAACATTTCAGATAGTATTGAAAGAAAACACCAATAAAACAGAAATGAAAAAGAAGGGTACGTCAAGGTGACACCACCTCGCCGAAATCGTTTACATAGGCACTAAAAGATCTTTTCAAACAACTTCCATGAACAAATAAGGGTATAAATATAGGAGGAGAGCAATTCAATCATTTGCGATTCGCGGATGAGATTGTGCTTATATCTAACAACAAAGAAGAATTGGAAGAAATGCTGAACGAACTTAACAAGTCCAAAGAGATTGATCTGAAGATAAGCATTGCCAAAACCATGTTCATGACAAATGACGACTGTGATAAAGAAGCAGAACTGAACATTGAAAACGCGAAAATCACAAGAACGGATTCATACGTATATCTTGGACAAAAAATAGTAAAATCCAAGGAAAACCTGAAAGCGGATCTATCAAGGAGGAGGAACATCTTCCTTTTCAATATCCCAAAAACACTAATAGCGAACGCATTTGATCAATGCATGTTGCCAGTATGGATATATGGAACGGACTTTGAATCAAGATATTATAAATCGCTTACAAGTAACTCAACGAGCGATGGAAACGAGGATGTTGGGAATATCGTTTAGGGATAGGCTGACTAATGAAGAAATTCGAAGAAGGTTCACGATAACTGATGTAGCTGAGAGGGTAAGGAGGTTGAAGTGGAGTTGGCGGGTCATATCGCAAGACTCTCTGATAAATCGATGGACCCATAAGGTAATCAACTAGAGGCCCTGAAATGAGAAAAGAAGTAGAGGACGCCCGCAAACCCGATAGCCTGACGACATCAAAAGACTAGTGGGATACAAATGGATAAACAAGGCCCAAAACCGATGATGGATGTACTTAGGGGAGGCTTATGGCCGACGAAGGACTGCATAGCTGATGATGATGATGATGATGATGATGATGATGATGTTGACGACATGACATCGGGCACCATGCCGAGCTGGAGTAAGTGAGGACCGCTCAGATGATCATTTTGTAAATTATCAATTTATTTCGTATTGAAAATTTAGTGGACTTGCTGAGAAGTGAATAGACTTTCGCTAAGAGTTGGGGAGCGGGTTTTGCCTTCTTGGGGAATTCAGCGAACTGGTCTTTCCATACTAGCCACTTGCCTTAGTGAAGATCCAGGTACTTGATATTGTTGGTTCACTGGTGTCCCGTGCTCCAGAGGATAACGGGGGCCATCATGAAGCTGGTGGATTTAGAATCAATGCAAACGTTGCTGCACCACGGACCAAATAATTTGCAAATCTTATAATCGCTTCAGACCTTTGTTAGATTAAGCAATAAGAATAAGTTTTGTTGATTTGTTTTAGTTGTCGCTATTCTCAAGTTGCTTTAATTTTAGTGAAGGTTCGGTCAACGGGTCGTATTGCTTGAAAAACGCTTTTTTTATTTAAAGACATTTATTAATATTACATATTATTGGCTACATTTTTTTTTATATAGATTCCTTACATATAAATCAATTAAAATTTGCTGCAAACAAAAAAACATTCAATAGATTTTTTTGTCACTTGTGTTTTTTCCTACGATGATTGTATATAGTAAGTTATCACAGAGATATATATTTACAATTTGAAAAATATGTAACAGACACGTAGGCAGGAGAGGGTTCGAGTGGTCGCATTCCGAGTTGAATTCGCTTAGTTAAACGAATTTTGCGTTACTGAAAATAATTAATTGTTACTGAGATCATTATAGAAATGTCTGCATTTTCGTTAGCTCCTTGACAATAAATTTCTTGCCTACGTCGCCTGAAAGTAGGCATGGGGATTTTGTACAGGTGTAAGGTTTTGTTAGGAAGGTACATAAAACTTATACAGTGATAATGTAAAAAGATAGTTACTTCACTTCTTACAAAATGTACAATTTTGACTTCGTTCTCTAAAGATTGTATTCGTGAAAAAACACTTTCAGCTTCACGTTTAAGGGTCTCTTGCCAACCATCATTTCCGATTTACGTCTGCCGGTCTGTCGTTATAACTTCCTAACAAAATGACATATCGATTTCAAATTTGATACGCATGTAGTACTTGAAGAAACATCGATTATGTCATTTGAATCTTTCCTTGTGTTTGTTTACAATAAAACAAATTTTGAGCCTAATTATTTTTAATCAGACAAATAAAGGCTTGATGGTTTGGGAGGGGGTAAAAAAACCGTCCCACTTCTGTAAGTGCTTGTATCTGGTACACAGTTTTAGAAAATCGATTCGACCCTAAAAAAAATTGGTAAGTACAGTCGGTGTGTTTACGTAAAAGGTATCGAAAAGACGCGAAGGTGAGGACGTATAAAAAAATGTACGAGGCTCTCCCTACTACTCTATCAAATTCACGGTTGTGTACATACCGTATTGCCAAAAAAATGTGCAGTAATTTTAAGACTTTTTTATGTCTACGAAGTAATTTGTTATGAATTTTAAGGGTTTTAGTGCAGAGCGTTAAAGGAAATGAGTCATTTTGACTCCTACTCTAGAATCTAAAAAAAATCACTATACATGAAAAAATATTGTAAATGATTTTGGTAACATGGTATACACAATTTTGACTGGATGTTGTGACTACCTCATATGGTGATCGTAACTTTTTAATAGAACAGGGCAAAACATCGCGTAGAGCTTCTTTCATATAGTTTTTGACACTATACCTTTCAACAATATCGATTTTAAATTTGGTAAATATGTAATAATAGGAAAGGAACCCATTGTTTTGAGCTATTTTGATTCAGGCGAAAGCGACAAAAGAGGTAGGAGTTGACAAATTTAGTACGGTTTAATTAGGCTATATTTTATTTTGGTTTTTTCATAATATAACCAACATATAAGGGGTTGAAGATGTGAGGTTAGAAAAGATGTCTCCTATATGCAGTCAAGGAATCTGAAAATTATATTATTACTTCCCTTATTCAAGGAATTACTGTTTTCATGAAATCATCCTTGCATTTCTTTTTGTTTCAGGATCCCTAGAGCATGAAAATCATAGTCTCCAAAGTCAGTCTCTCGGTTTTTCGGTCCATCTATCTCATGACACGATAACTCTTGAACAAAATGAAATACTGATTTCAAATTTGGCACACAAATAATTCTTGAAGTACGAATCGGGGCTATAATTTTTTAGCGTTATTCCTTTAGAGGAAGGGGATGAAATGAAGGGTGTTGGTAAATTGCCTCCACGATGGTAGTAGTAAAAATGGTCAGATTTAATGAGCCTTATTTATAGGTAGATTGCCTCTCAAACCTTTCTTCTACCTAATGGGTATTTCCCAGTAATTAAGGGTAGATATACAATATTGCAAATAAGTATGGTATATATAGCTGATATATAAATAAATAATAAATAAATGGCTTGGAAACACCCCTCTTGGGGTAGGGCTACCCTTTGGGTTCTCTAGATCTAGTTTATAGGTTGATCAGACCCGTTTTCCTTGTTGTTATATTTCTCTGCTTAGGTGTTTCCAAAATTTTCTGTTCGACGTCTTTTCCTTCCAGTTCGTAATCCCTGCCGCCTCCATGTCTTCCTTGACTTGCTGCAGCCATCCTATTCTTGGTCTACCTCTCCTTCTACGTCCCGGTTCCCATTGAAGTATCTCATATATTGGTGCTCCTGGGCCTGCTCTTCATGTGTGCCCCAACCAATTAAATCTCTTCTGTTTTATTTTTTTGACTATATCCTCCTCCACTACTTCCAAAATTTCTTGATTAGTCCTCCTTCTGTACACTCCTTCACATATTCTTATTGGCCCTAGGATCGCTCTTAATATATTTCGTTCAATTCTTCTCATGTATTCCTCTTATTTCTTTGTCATGCTTATAACTTCGGTAGCATACATTAGTTTTGGGAGTATTATTGTCTTGTATATCCTCATCTTACTGTGTCTTCCTATTATCTTACTACTTAACAATTTCTTATTGCTATGGAACAACTTTTTTGCTATTATTAATCTTTCCTTTACTTCCATTTCCTTGTTCCCATCCCAATACAGCGTCACTCCCAAATATTTAATCTTCTCTATTCTTTCGAAGGTATATTCGTTTATTTTAATCCTTTCCATTTCCTGAACATTTTGTTTTCCATTTTTCATTATTTTGGTTTTCTCTTTATTTATCTTCAACCCCATTTTTGCTTCTCCTACGCTTATTTCTCTCACCATTTCCTTCATTATTTTCTGGTTCTTTGCAATAATTACTACATCGTCCGCATATGCCACTACCTGGCTGCCTCTTGTTCGTATTGAACACTGATTTATATTCCTTAGTACATATTGTAGTGTTAGGTTGAATAACGTTGCCGATAATGCATCTCCCTGTCTAACTCCTTTGTTAATTTCGAAATCTTGTGTTCTTCCTTTCTGTGTTTTGACATTGGCGAATGTTTCTTTCAGTGTCATCATACATAGTCGTCTTATCTTGCTCGGTACTCCTAGTTCTTTTAGCATTGTATTTAATCCAGTTCTCTTAACCGAGTCAAATGCTTGCTTAAAGTCAATGAACAACAATTCCAAGTTTAGTGCATGTTGTTGTGCTCTTTTCAATGTTGACCACATGTATTGCATCTACCGTAGATTTTCCTTGTGTAAATCCACATTGGTATTGTCCTATTACATATTTTAGTTTTTCGTGTATCATCGTTGTCAAAATCTTGTAGGCGGTGTTGAGCAGAGTAATTCCTCGATAATTTTCGCATACTCGTTCATCGCCTTTCTTGTGTATTATTACAATTTCACTTCTTTTCCAATAATGTGGCATGCGTTCTTCTTTCCATGTCTGTTTAATTAGTACGTACATGCTTTCACAGAGTTCTTCTTCGCCGTATTTGAATAATTCCATGTTTATCCCGTCTTTGCCTGGCTCTTTTCGTTCTTACTTCTTAGTATTATTTCTTTTATTTCATATCTTGTTGGTTCTAGAATCATTTCCATTTCATTTTCTTCTTGCTCGTTTTCTTCGGTTATGTATTCTTCCTGTATTTCTTCGTTTAAAAGGTGCTTGAAATGTTCCCCCCATATAATAGTATACTGTTTTTCTTCTTCTATTATTTTTCCCTCTCTGTCTTTCACTCCTCTGATTTTTCCTTTATAAGTTCTGATCTGTATTTTGATCTTATTGTAAAACTGTTTTGTGTTAACTTTCCGACCTTTTGTTTCTATTTCTCCAATTTGTTCATCTATCCATGCTCTTTTTGTTCTTCTAATTACTTTATTACATTCCTTCCTAATACTTTCATATTTCCGTCTGTCCTCAGTATTATTTGTTTTCAACTATTTCATCCTGGCATTTATTTTTTTGGTTGCCATTCTTTTACATGTTTCATTAAACCACTCTTTCAATTTGTGGTTTCTTTCTATCCCTATGCTTTCTTGCGTTGCTTCTCTCACGCATCTTTTCAGTTCGCTCCATTTATTTTCAATGCTTTCTTCTGTTTTTTGCGTCAATAGTTTTCTTCTTAAAGTTGTTTTTTGTGTTTCGTTCAATTTTTGTACATCCCATTTGTTTTCTTTGTTCCTGCATGGTATTCTCTTTTTTAATTTTTGTTTTATCTCCGCCACAACTAAGAAGTGGTCGGAGTCTGCATTGGCTCCTCTATACGTTCTTACGTCCTGCACTGAGGATTGCCTCCTTCGGTTTATTAGCACGTGGTCTATTTGTGTTTGTACTAATTGGTTTGGTGCCGTCCATGTGACTTTGTGCACTTCCTTGTGTTTAAATTTTGTACTGTTTATGATCAGGTCTGTGCTTGCTGCCATATTGCATAATTTCTGTCCGTTTTTGTTTGTCTCCTGATGTAGAGTATGTTCACCTCCCACTGTTTGTACGAAATTCTCTTTACCTATTTACGCATTGAAGTCTCCTACTACCAATATGGAATCCTCTTTGGGGATTTGTCCTATTTCGTTTTCTAGTTATTCATAGAATTTCTCCTTTTCCTAATCAGGTGCATTTTCTGTCGGTGCATATATATTAAGTATGGACGTTTTGAATGGCTTTGTATCGAGTCTTATGTATGCCATCCTTTCGTTTATTGGTTTGAACTCCACTATCCTATCCTTCAACTTTCCTCTTACCATGAATGCAGTGCCACCTTGTCCTTGTGTTTCGCTGCCAGAATACTTTACTGTAAATTTGGGTTTACTTATTTCTCCGTTCCCCTGCCATCTTATTTCCTGTATCGCAGCTACCTCAATGTCATATCTTTCTATTTCTCTTGCTGATATATAGCTTATTATATTTGTCAATTTGATTTCTAAATTCCATCCGTAAAGACGCGAAACATTTTCTTAACGTGAATCCCAGAATCATTTTAAGTGAAAGAGGAAAACAGTTATTACTTTTAAACAACTATAAATACAGCTTCCAAAAGTTTTTAAAAAAGTGGTAAAAAGCGTTGGACTTGCACAAAGAAAACGTGCAAATCTTTCCTTGTTACTCTGGGAGAAGTGGACAACAATATTGTCGTTACAAAACATGTCCAAGAACATTGCCATGACGTAAAGATAGAAAAATTACATCGTCAAATTGTTAACACGTCCTGTAAAAGAAAAGTTGTCAAAGTCGAAGATGTGTCAGAAAAACCCAGCCAAAATTATACGGCGCGTACTACAAGAAAATCTACCATCAACAGTTACTACGTCCGACGTTGCTTATATTAAAAAAAATATGTACAACACTCGTCGGAAAAAACACCCTGTATTGCCGAAGAGTATTGAAGATACTTTTAAAATTCTGGAAGAGATCAACATCGAAATATTTAGAGGTGAACCGTTTTTACAGTAGAAGTGGCCAAATAGTTGTATTTTGTTGTAAATCAAATATCCAGTTTTTGGAAAAGGTCTCACGAATTTATTTAGACGGTACCTCAGTTCTTTTGTCAATTTTTTACTATTCATGGACATTACATTCCATTAATTTTTTCGTTGTTGCCTGATAAACGGATGGAGACGTACATAAAATTATTTAATTTCATAACGGATATTTTTAAATATAATTTTGTCAAACTAGAAATTTTGGAAGTTGTAATTGATTTTGAAAAAGGTATGCACAAGGCTGTTTAACAAACTTGGTCACTAGCGAAAATAGTTGGATGTCGGTTTCATCTTTCACAATGTTGGTATCTAAAAATCCAAGAATACGGCTTACCATGTCCAAATAAAGATTAAACTTCTGAAGTTGGTAAATGGTTACGAATGACATTCGCCCTTACTTTTTTAAGACCGATGAAGTCATCGATTGTTTCATATTTGATTTGCTGTCAGTTGCACCCGACTTAGAAAATATTCAAAAATATTCTGATTATTTAATAGACAACTATATTTTCCCCCCATATCTTTGGTCTGAAAATCCAGCCGAACTTATCCGCACTACCAATGCTTGTGAATCATTCCACAAACATTTTAACGACTTCTTCTACAAAGCAATTTACCTATTATTTAGAGTCCAGTTTTATCTTGGGAGGCAATTTACATGTACCCGAAATGAGAGAGCATCTATAATCTTTGTATAGTTCCAGTAATATTATTAGAATTTTTTCCGGTTTTTGATTGAGACCATTAACGAACTGTAAGCAATATTGTCAATCGAATATGTCGGTCATACGTTCTTTTCAGGGTTCTTAGAATCGAGTGATCTGAAAATTGTTATTTTTTCATTATTTATGTGAAGAAATGTGACGAGAGCGATCTAAAAAAAAATCCACTGATTTTCCAATTTAGGTTTACAAACTGATTACTTTTTAAATAATGTAACCTATTTTGTAATTATTATTTGCAATTTTAACAGAAGTACTTCGTCTACTCAACTTTTATTTATCACTCATGGATTGGATTAAGTTATTCTTAAGTGTGAGAAAGTCAGTACTTATTTTAGAATTGTATGTTTGCGAGAGAAGTATCGATTTTTTTTGGGTACTAATATTTTAGAATATCTATATTTTTATAAAATTTTATGACCTTCCTAGCATCCTTTTTTCAGAAAACATCGATTTGCACACTGAAAAAAAAAAAAAAAAGTCACACTTAATAGATGTTTTAAATTTTCGATAAACGAAAATATAATTATTTTTATATTTCCAAGCAGTATCAGTCTATACTGTGTATACTATAACTGTTCGTAAATTATACTATACAAAAAAATAAAAAGTATATGACTAAATAGAATTAATTTCTAAATAGGTATAACATAAAAAGAAAACACACGCGAAAAATGAATGGAACATTCTAGAAATTCGTAAAAAACGTGCCCTTTTACACTTACATAGCTTTTTTCAATTAAAAAAAGGTTATACCTTGACCAAAATTTGAACGGAAGGCATTTAGCTTTCTGGGCCCTTACCACTGAACTTTTTGTTAATTTCATTTACCTATCGGTAATACCTTTTACATTAATGAAAATTTATTATACAAAAAGTATTTCATTTATGGATATTATTGATCTATATACAGGGTCGTCGAGAAAAATTAGAAATTTTATGAGTTCTTGGTATGGATAAAACAGCCAATATAAAGCAAGGCATAGGAACAAGAAGTCACCTACTAAAACTCCAGTTAAAAAAAATTAAAATGACGTCAAAAAAAGTGATGAAGAATATAAGTAATCTTAAAAATTTAGGACTAATTTACTCATGAAGAGAATATAATAAAAAAAGTAAATATACAAATATAATAAAATAATATAATTAAAGCAACAGAACATAGGAGTTGACAATAGAGACATCCGCATAATCAGATATCTGTATTGGAGACAAACAGCATCGGTGAAATTTGGAGAGACCAGGTCAGAAGATGTTGCTATCCAACGATGAGTGAGACACGGCTGTATACCTCCGCTGTTGCTGTTTAACCTTTACTCCGACAAAATATTCAAAGCAACTTTATATAAATAACCATATGGAATGATGGGGAATGGAGAGTTCATTAACACAGTCAGATATGTGGATGATACTGTTATCTTGAGTGACAGGATTGAAGACCTTCAACGCCCGTTAGATAGAGTTGAGCAGGCAGGAGCGTTAACATCAATATATCTAAAACAAAATTCATGGTCTTTAGCCGCCAACATTATGCAGATGTTGATTTCAATCTCAACGGTCAAGCGATAGAGAGAGTTCACCATTTTAAATACCTTGGAAGCTACATTAGTGACCAGTTAGACACTCACAAAGAAATTAAGTGCAGAATAGAAGCAGCCAAAACAACCTTCATTAAAATGAAGTCTCTCTTTAATAGCATTAATCTGAAATTGCGGCCGGAAATGCTAAAATGCTATATTTGGTCGGTTTTGACGTACGGCACTGAGGTGTGGACATTGAAGGTTGCGACAGTTAACCGCTTGGGGGCTTTCGAGTTGTGGCTGTATAGAAGGATTCTCCGTATTCCGTGGACAGCTTATGTCAGCAATCAGGAAGTACTGCAGAGAGCTAATGCAGTCAGAGATTTGTTGTCAACGGTAAAGTGCATAAAACTTTATGAGTTATTGCGGCTCATAATGAGGGGAAAGATTGAGGGTATACACGGTGTTGGTAGGAAGCAGGCCTCTTGGTTGAGCAACATACGAGATTTGACGGGAATCCATCGCGTCGAAGAGTTATTCCGAGCGCAGGCAACAGGGATGAATATGCCAGTGTAACAGTCAACGTCAGGGGGACCTGATATGGCACATATAAGAAGAAGAAATAAAGCCAAATATTGAAGTCGTCTTAAGGTTCGATCGCTTATTTTTCGTTATTTCCTTGGAATTTTAGAAATTTATTGTTTGCAAGTACATCTTGCAAAATGTACGAGAGTGGATTGATAAGTCTGGTAACTTTCTATGAAATAGCGGGAAATTTTATTAAGCGGCATGACTGGTGGTAAGTGTAATTCTTGTAATGGTTGTGTTCAAACTTTCAAACTGATGCAACGCTCAGTTGTTTGTTGACAGCTATCGTAAGCGATCATTGTTTCGTAGAAAGCCGAGAATCATGCAAAGATAAAACATTTTATTTAGAAACGCGGGCTGCGGTCCAGATAGAAACTGAACTGAAAACAGTTTATAGGGCTCTGCACCAGCACTGACGACGATTTGTTACTGGATAAATGAATATAAATATGGCAGTACGAGCATTGCAGATGCTGCACGTTTAGGACAACAGATCGAGGTTTCTTCTGAAGAAATGGTCTCTAAATTTCATGGTATCGTGAGGGAAGATCGTCGCATTAAGCTCCGTGAGATTGCGGAGTTGATAGGCATCTCATATGAACGGGTATATAACATCCTGCATGGCGTTCTAAAAATGAAAAAGCTGAGTCCGCGATGAGTGCGGCGTTTATTGACTCCAGACCAAAAACTCACTGGGAAGGATATTTCAAAATCATGGAAAAGTTGCAGAGTAATGCGACAGACTTCTGACGTCGCTTTGAAACTGTAGATAAAACGTCAAATATAACCCAACATAACCTAATCCAACCTAATACGACTTAACTATACGTATGGTTAGTAAAGTTAGGTTAGGTTAGGTTGTACTTAAGGCTTTTAGATTCAGAAACTATTATTTTTCATTTTCTTACCTTACATATATTTTACATATATCAATTTTGTCTTTTGTTATGCTAGGCTAGGCTAGTTTAGATTAGGTTAGGTTAGATCAGGTTTGATTAAGTTGTGTTAAGTTGGATTAGGTTAAGTCGGGTTAACTTAGGTTAGTTTTTTTTTAAAATCGGGCTCCGAAGATCTCTTCGATATTTAATCAGGATTATTTTAAAAAAAATATTTTTAAAATGGATAATCCTTGAGACCTGTAGGTATTTGGAAACAACACCGCTCGATTGGCTACACGGTGCGCCCCATAGAAACAGGGCTCTTTAATTGTTTTTTTTTGTGGCCAATGTTCAACCGTCTAGTACTCGATTTTGAAATGGGGTGTAAATTTTTAGAGTTCTACTGTAGGAGATGATTCTTTCTTGTGAAAAATCAGTACCTTATTGCAGCAGACCTTTAAAGTATATCATAAAAAAATAAAAATCTCGTAGACCCTCGTATTTAAACATAAAAAAAAAAAAAATCGCATTGAGCTCTCACACTCCAATAGCTCAGTTGATAAAAGCGTCCTAGCAAGCTGAATTTCCAGTTCAAGTACCGGAAGAGGCATAAAGGTGTCTCATTTTTTCAAAATTTCGTCTGAATGTTGTATAACCATCTTAAAATAATTACAAACGCAGACACCGATAATTTATTTTGAAGATGTTCCATTTTTTTCGCTCGCTATAAACAACTTACTTTAATCTTTTACCAGAGTCTTTGTAAACAATTAAAACTAATTAAGATCACAGATACAAATATAATATTTTTTAAGCAATAAGATTTGGCACACTCAGTATTTAATATAGCTAATATTTGATGCCATATATAATTTGAATATAATAATTTACAATTTTCTTATGAAAAAAATACATGTATTATTAATTTTAAAAGGAAATTCGCTCTTACACGGGCAAACGGCGACCAAAAAACTCGAAAACGAGGTAAATTTATATATCATGTTTATGATGTGTAACAGGATAAAACAGTATTAACTAGAAATGCTTTAAAAACACACATCACAGTTAATTCATTATTGCGGGTGGGTAAAGACGGTAAGATAAGTTATCCTGTCTTTACACGCAAATTAATTTTCTGTCTTGTTTCTATTAGCACAGAAAGAATACTATAGGAAGAACTATCCCCCTCTGGATGGAGGGGGATTCAATTTGTTGAACTGCTCTCAATTTAAAGATAGATTTTGCGCTCCATTTGATGGTCTCCTTGTGAGTTTACTGCTTATTAGGATTACAACAATAATACTCCAAATCTTGCCTCGATATGTCGACACCTTCGTCATCTGGAATGGTAGCGATGACGAATTTCGAAATAACTCTAGCAATGTAATTATGTTTTATACAGTAATTTTATACTTTTCGTAATTAAAATTTTGAAATCATTTAATTTGCCGTTCAAATAGTAAAATTATTATGAACTTATTGAAAATAATAAATCAAACATTTCTATGAATATTAATTAAAATTTGAATTCCCGATTAATATTTGTAGGTACTATGAGAGTATAAAATAAATAAAGTTCCACCTCCTTTGTTCTACTTAGTTAATTCCGGTCAACGCACGCATGCAACTTTTCTTAGCACGGTTAGGTTGCTTGGAGATCAGCAGAAGTAGTTACTAGTAGCGTAAGCCCACAGACTATTTGCTAAAATGCCGTATATACATAACGAGTATGCGATCGTCGAAAACAGAAAACACTCAGCATGCTAACTTGAAGGATCGCGCGACATTATGCGATTTGGCGATTCAGTAATATTGCCACAGTCACTGTCAACCTTAGAACGAAAATTCAAACGTCTCACAGTGGTCGGAAATCCCTAAAAGCTGGCCAAAATGTAAGTATCAAAAGGTTCTGTTTAGGGATTTTTACCTGTTTGAATACTTTTGCCAATTCCTTTACTATGATTTAGGATCACTCAGGTGCATCTTCCGGTTGCACCTGTCTCATAACTTTCATTTTATTTCGAAGCGTCGAGTGTCACGCAGCATCTCTCATGAAGCACGTCAGATGTCATCAAGTTTAAACTATTATAAAATGTGCAAAAGTGAACGAAATTTAATTATGTAATATGAATTCTGACGCTGAAGGTGAGTACAATTTCATTGTGTTTCTGGAATTTCATATTTACTTAATGTTAAGTGAGTAATTAACTATGCAATTATCGAGTTTTTAGGAAAGTATTCCCAAAAATCTTTAAAGAACGAGCAACAAGTTAAAAACTCCATTGAACTCTGACGTGAAATCAGTTGGAGGTTGTTTATTAGACATTTTTTGCCAAAACATCGAAAAATTGAGAGCTAGATGTCGCACATTTGGTATCTGTGTTAAGGACGCGTCAATCTTACTTTCAAAACGGATTTTTCTGAAAATTCGGGAAAGTGTTGCAAACTTTCAACCAATTGCTTGAAAATTCGGGAAATGCTGCAAAATGTGAAAAATACTTTAAAAATTCTGTAAATTATAAAATTAGTTAAACAATTCGGAAAAACGTTGCAAAAACATAAAATTAGGTAAACAATTCGGGAAGTCGTTGCTAAATGTGAAAAATAGTTCACTAATTCGGGTAAATGTTGCAAAATGGTAAAAATACTTTAATAATTCTGTGTACTGCTACAAAATGATAAAATTTGTTAAACAATTCGAGAAAATGTTGCAACATGTAGCAAATTGTTTACATCTTCAGGAAATTGTTGCTAAAATTGAAAAATACTCGAAAAATTTCAATAAAATGTTACTAAATTGGAAAAATAATTTTAAAATTCTGGAAATTGTTGTACAATGTAGAGCATTGTCTAAAAATTCTGGAAGTTGTTTAACAATGAGAAAGAAAGTTGCAGAATGGAAAAAATACTTTAAAAATTCACAAAATTAATGCAAAATATTGAACTAAGAAGTATGTGTTTTTTTATTTTTACAGAAAATGCGTATGTCACTTGTCAA
This sequence comes from Pachyrhynchus sulphureomaculatus, assembly GCA_019049505.1. Classification (NCBI taxonomy): domain Eukaryota; kingdom Metazoa; phylum Arthropoda; class Insecta; order Coleoptera; family Curculionidae; genus Pachyrhynchus; species Pachyrhynchus sulphureomaculatus. The sequence continues at coordinate 10,820,202 of CM032452.1, read as the reverse complement.
AAACCAATTACATGATAACAAAAATGTAATTTTGCCACTATTGAAGAAAATTTGAAGTAACCGTTTGTCAAATTGGTTACAGAATTCCGAAATAGATGGCAAAAACTCCACAGAATTCAAACGCAATTCTTCTCAAAGAATGATTGGCTCTACGTTTGTGTGCCATTAACAAATAAGTATGAAACGGAAAACACGGAACCAACAAGAATGAACACCTCAGGCCGTCTTTTATTGAGTTGGGGCTATTTAAGTGAAAGATCAAAACGGTGGAGGACGACATCTATTCGGAAATAACTCGCGTTTTTCTGAAAATAGTCCTTCATTTGGGAGCCGCCATTTTCTTTGATCAAATTTAAACTTCATATTCATAATCAGCGACCCCAAAAACTCATGTATATAGAGTTTCATAAAAATATCTCACGTTTTTCCAACAATAGGCCGCCATTTCGGACCGCCATTTTGTTTTTTAAAAAGTTGACTTCATATTTGTGTTAAGCGGTCCCGAAACCTCGATATACCAAGTTTATAATATGGTCAGCTGGCATCGATTAAAAATTATTGCACCCTATTATAGACAAGATAGGTGGCTATCCAGATCACAAAAAAATATCTTCCGCATGTACACACCATTTTGTTTTGCTGACTTTTATTTCAATGAAAACGTCGTTACTTAAATTTGAGAATTTCATTAAACTATTTATCTCTTGACTGAAATTGAGGGCAAAGGAGATCCATTGAAGAATACGTTTAATTATATTGAGCAATGTTCTTGCCTTTTCATTAATATAAAAGGAAACGTATGGGGAACATTTTGATACAAACTATTAATTATCCACCAACTGCAATCAATATCTTTTAAGATTAAGGTTTTAAAGATTTTAAATGTAATCAAAAAAGAAATGAGAAAAGGCATCAAATAAAGATCCGTTGATCAAAGTTGCTTTCTAAGTTTATAAAAATAACATTGTGGACAAAAGAAAATCCATGCTAACCTACAAAAGATTTCGAAGAAAATAAGGACCCGACTAAGTAGCAAAAACACAGCAAAGGGGACGGATATCCGATATCTGGGGACACGGTAGTGCCCCCGCCAAGTCGAGCAAAAAGCACAGCCGTACCATCCTTTTATCGAAGCCACTCATGGCACTTTCGACCCCCCTGTAACTTCGTTGTGGATAAAGCTAGAAGCCTGAATTTTCAGTAACAGCAGGGCTAGAAGAGAATATAGTTATTAAAATGGGAGCAAAAGTCATGTTAAGACGAAATATTGACGTGAGTCTTGGCTTAGTCAACGGTTCTATCGGTATAGTACAAGGAGTAAAGGTTGATCCTGAAAATACAAATAAAATAAAAAAAAATACATATTACATTTAATAATGAATATTTCTACGAGCTTGGTCCAGTCAAAACTAAATTTGAAATTATTAATAGAGCTTATGTTCATCGCGAACAGTTTCCAATATGTATAGCCTATGCTATTACCATACACAAAAGTCAGGGGCTAAGTCTAAACAGTGCACTGATGGCCATCGGTTCTTCATTGTTCACATGCGGTCAAGCATACACTTTCGAGAGTGACAAGTCTGGGCAGATTACATCTAATTAATGTCGACTTCGGTAGTATCAAAGCTCAGGAGTCCGCAATCGTTGAATATAATCGACTTAGAAGCACTTATCGTCCAGACTTGTCAAAAATTGTTACATGATAGACTTTGAGAAAAACCAATAGAGACAGAGAGTGGGCTTTAAGAAAATCCATAGCTGACGTACAAGAAATATTACCCGAGAAAAAGAGGACTACCTACAAAAAGAAATGAGATCCCATCAAAAATATGAACTGTAAAAAAATGCCAAGTCTCGCAACGCAGTCCTTCCACCACAAAAAGTTGTGAGATCTCATGTAAAACCAAGTCAGTTATTTTAGTTAGTATCTATGGAAGCACCTATTCAACAACTTTGTCATAAATTGTTATCTATTTAGTTACCTACCAACATTTATAGTGACCGTATCAATATTAGACATCTTTATTTCTAGAATAAATATAATGACTTGGCAATCGCACGGCAACATAATCACATAAAAATAATCTACTATTTCGATTGCTAAGTAGGTCTATACAGTGCATCTAAGAATAATATATTTTAAATAGTAGATTATTCTTATGTGATTATGTTGCCGTGCGATTGCCAAGTCATTATATTTATTATAGAAATAAAGATGTCTAATATTGATACGGTCACTATAAATGTTGGTAGGTAACTAAATAGATAACAATTTATGACAAAGTTGTTGAATAGGTGCTTTCATAGATACTAACTAAAATAACTGACTTGGTTTTACATGAGATCTCACAACTTTTTGTGGTGGAAGGACTGCGTTGCGAGACTTGGCATTTTTTTACATTTTATGTTTTTGATGGGATAGAATTTATCTTGTAACTAAAATGAATCTAATGCCTGTCGTTTATTCGACGTTTGTGCAAGTTTAGAAAATCAAACAAATATCCAATAAAGCTGACGCAATGTTTCTGGAAGCCAACTTATATCACATACAAAACAACATAATAACAAAATAGCCCTATCCTAGTTACTCGTTGCTGTAGACAGCGTAGACTGAATGGTATACAAAACCCGCATCGCATCCTGTAACAACCATAAAAGAACTAATAGACATTGTACCACATTGTTGTAATAAATAAATTATCACTGATCTCAGACGCAGTACTTTAATGGTTATGACCAGCATCTAAGACAAACAGAATACCGGTCTCTTAAGGAGCTTTGGAATTTCCTTTGCCAATTGAAATACTACCACCGAAAGTTAATAAAAGCGCCAAAAAATCTGATAAAGCTTCTTATTGTAGCGCAATGGCGATTGGAGATTAAATGAGGATGATAACCTCCATTTGCGCATAAATAATAATAATTTCCTTGAATCACTTGGTACATTTTTTTAACCTTCAAGCTAACGAGCATTAAAAGTTATTCACTTAATCGTTATCCGACCTGAGTTTGCTAAATATTAGTAAATACGAAATATTTGAGCTTAAACCATATTGGGCCGGCTGTTTAGAAGAAATCAAATAACTAATCATTTAAAATGAAATTTGACGCAAAAATGGTTAGGCATCGGTTCTGAACTAATACCTCTTTCTCGTTTTGTCTCTATATGGCAAACGAACAACAGCATTGGTTACATCTAATTACCAGTTTTCCTCTGTTTATTGATTATCTTCGTATGTCCTACACCACCTTCAATGAGCTGCTACTAATATAAAAAATAACCGGTCAAGTGCAAGTTGAACTTGCGCAATTAGTGTTCCGTACGTTGATTGCTTTTAAAATAAAAATTTTTGTTACTGAGGTGTAAAATGATCAGTGACTTCACAAAACACGCCCCAAATGAGTTTTCAACAAAGTTTTTTTTCTATCTTTACGAAAACTGATGATCTTGACATTTTTGTTTTTTTTATATACCACATAAATTATTATAGGTAATGAACTCGTGATAATTTTCGTTCAATCTACACCCCGTGGAGAATATTCCAGAATGTTTTCAAAATTTTTCGATCAGTACTTTTCGAGATAAGAATGGGGGACAGCGATTTTTCGCGAGTTTTTAAAAATAATGCAAAGAAAAGTGTGGGCAGGTATTACTTTATATATATATATTTTTTACTCGTGTTTTCACAAGCTTTCATTTGACACCACACTCGATGACCTAGTAAAAAAATTTTTTTTTCACTTCCGATTTTACCCCCCAAAACTAACACCTTAAGTCAAAATTTAACTTTCAAAACTACATGGCTCTGATGAGGTTATCAATTCCTATATTATTACCAAATTTCAACTTTCTATGACAAATAGTTTCCAAGAAATTCGGGTGTGACAGACAGATAGACAGACACAGAAGTAATCTTATAAGTGTTCCGGACGCAACACTAATTACTTTATAAATAGTCATTTTCGTTTAATTTCAGCTGTACCTATATATTGCTGTGGCGTAGCTAAAGAGTGAGTAGGGTAACATATCTCTCCGCCCTTATGAATGTAGGAAATACTCCCTATAGAACAGCAATTTTTTTACTGGGAGTTTACTTTGTAAAAAACGTTTACTCCCCAGTTATCGGTTTTTTTAGTTTAGTGTGTTGTGACCGATCAGAGCTTTTTAAACTTCAGTGCAAGAGGGTCTTTCTTTTCCTCAAGGGCTTTGACGCCCCCTGTCTGTGGATTGAGCACTTCTAAGTTTCTCCGCCTCTAATGTTTTCTTTTTTCTTTCAAAAACGCCCTTTGGATCCATATACACTCCCTCTCCCGCTTTTTGAACGAGATATATAGCCCCCTTGAATCTGTTTCAGAACGTAAGCAAATAAGATAGTACTTAAGCTCTATTTAACTTATAACACAAAAACTTTAATTCACGGGTCAGGTTGAAGATAAATACTCGGAAATTCACAAGGTGCAACTTGTTCGGCGTAAGTGAGCCAATGAGATACCAACGCTTTGATCGCTAAATCGAGCGAAATATCGACTGAATTTTATAAAATTGCGATGTGTTATGGAAACAATCATTCAAACTCGCTTTTTCGATGCAAACAGTAGCAGGTGTGAGTTATATAAGAGTTTTTATTACCAACTTTTATGTCATTTTTTCAATATTTATGTTATTTCTGAACCAAAAATAGTGGAAAAGTTGGCCAGCTCATATACCTACACGTGACAGAATACTGCAGCAACTTTTCCGTATTGGTTTTTTAGATGAAGTTGTTTTTCAAACAAAAAATTAGTTTTAAAACCTCATAAAGTACTTGAGAATTTTCACCAAATAAAAAACATGATTTTCTAAAGTAAGAATCGTTGTGCCCGCCAAGAGCGAAATAGGTTATATATATATATATATATATATATATATATATATATATATATATATAGGATGTTATGAAAATCGCTTAATATATTAAAATTAATATATTTCTATAGCAAAAGCAATTGAAGAAAAATAGCGCTCCTCGATAAAGACACGTAAAACTAATTTACAGATCTCAAATTTTCAATCCAAAATATTGGTGACCCTGGCTGTCTGATGATGAATTGAAAACTATTTACCGATACCTATATTATCATTCCAATCAACTGACTATTTCATTATTCTTAACAATTACAAATTTCATAGTAAAAAATGTAATAAAGGCATCGAATATATGTTAGAAATTAGATATGACAGACACAGCATAAAAATAGATGTCTCCGCTTAATTAAGCAAACTATAACAAAAACTTATTGTTACGACCCTTCGGCAACATTAATGGTACATTTAGGGCACTTTCGCATTACCAATTGGCAATATTTCAAGATATAATATTTATATTTGAAGCAAGTTTTAAGACGTAAACACAAGATATTATACTTCACATCTTACAGATAAATGTATCGTTTCTCTATAACTCGCTTTTAAAATTGCCTCTCTCTTTCATTTAGGCATTCCAATGTTCATCTCAGCTGTGTCAATGATGGCTCATTACCTTTTAAAATTATGCAGTCCGGTGTCAAACTATGTTTAAGTTTAATAAAATTAAGTATTAGGTATGTCTCCAATGCACTTAATATACTAAAGTATTTTTATAACATCCGGTATATGTATATATATATATATATATATATATATATATATATATATATACATATATATATATATATATATATATATATATATATATATATATATATATATATATATATATATATATATATATATATATTTATATATATAACTTTAATGCAAGAAACTAAGTATTAAAAATATTAATTTTTAGCTAAAAATTAAAAAACTACGTTAACAAAAATATAGTTCATATTATCTACTTCTTGACACCCTGTAAGTAGTATAAAAAATAATCCTAAAGTACAGGAAATTTAGGTAATATCTAAATGTTATATCTATAATAGAGTGTTACAAATTGTGCATAAGTCGATGATATCAATAACCTAGAATCTATTAAATAATTTAATATCTTACTGTTTTGAGATAGACACTGAATTTGTAACATCCTTTATCTTGTATTCATCGAACAACGACATGACATTCTAGTTACCATTTTTTCACATGTAAGACTTTTTCTAATATTGGTTAAATGTCTTCCTATCTATATCACATTTTTGTTTTAATTTCTCTTTTTACGAATGTCTGTTCGTTGCATAATGTATACCTTTTTATCTATTATTTTCTAACTGCATAAACGCTGTTAGAAATCATATAGTCAGTTAAAGAGTAAGCTAGACAGTGCGACCATGCATTTTCCTGATTGGTGTTGTATATCATCAACGTAATCTACTTGTTTTACATACCACTTTAAAGTTGTTTCCTTCAATTTTCAATTAACAGATACTCAGATACGATATTTATTTACCAGTCAAAAAATTTCATTGTTTTTTGGATGGAAGAGAACAGATGGAAGACAACAAATACACCGGAAGACCAATAGAAATCCAAACAACAGAAATAATTCAAAGAGTTCGTAAATCCCTGGCAGATGATCACTATGCATCATTGAAAATTATGAAGGATGCGTTAGATATCAACAGGAAAACAATTCGACGATTTCGAAAGAAGATCTAGACAAGATAAAGATTTATACAAAATGTTTTCCACGTTATTGAGAGTGAAAAATGCCACATAAAATGTATGGGCCCCTAGAAATACCAGAATCTAAACTACTTAAAATCAATTTTAATTGGTGATGAAATATGTTGTTCAATATGACCCATATACGAAGTGTCAAAGTGCAGAAGGGAATAAATTAAATTTGTGTTGAGCCATTCATCGCTTTCACCCAAATTAGCATCTTGTGACCTTTTACTATCGTCAAAAATTTAAACGAAGGTAAAAGAATGCTTCTTCAAGGACATAGAGCCTCACTATTAAATTGTGAGTGAATTAGGAGGAGAGTTACATTAAATAAAAATGAAGAAAACTGCAAAAATTTGTTCATTAAACTGTAGAGCATCAGCTAGGAAAATTAATTGTCGCACTGTGTATATTGGTGATTAATGGTTGTCGACCATATAATTTCAGCACACTTACGTCACACGTAGCGTAGTCATGCATGAAAGAGATAATACAATAGGTCTTATGTTACTTATCCCTTTCTTAACATTAGTCGGCACACACGACATAGCGCGACATCAATCTACGTCATCTGTATAGGCGGGAGTTGGTCCATAGCGTATCACTAGGTTTTAAAGGTTTTAAACGATGTACACTGTTATATTAAATATTCAACCCAATCGTAATTCTTGAAATTAGACAGTGTCAAATTGTAGTGGCTTTCCAATATTTCAACCACGCACGAGGTTTATTCAGGACTCACTCTTTACTCTTGAACTCTATAATCTTGAAAAGTAAACATTCCTGAAGATACCTTGTGTAATCGAAGACAAGCATGAGAGTCACTTTAATTTGACAGATTCTAATTTCAAGAATTATCATTTTTTTTGGTCGTCCATTATAAGTACAATTTCTCTGGATGTTTCTTCTGTCGATTGGAAAAATGATGCTGATATTTTGCCGATCATCTTGTCGGCTTATTCAGATCTTATTTGGAGAAATAAGTTCTTCGGAATCTAGCACGAAACTCCGTTTCTCGCAGTGACTGGCAAAATATCAGCATAACTTTTTTAATCGGCACAGGAAAAATGCGGAAGAATTATACCTGTAATCTCTGTAGCGTGCGAAAGTTTCCTGTCAACAGGACGTTCAATGTTCATTTTATATTATCTATTAACATGCGAATTTTTATTGTTTAAGCAATCAGTGGAGGAGGAGGGGCGTATACTTTTGTAGAAATTTGTTAAAATTAATAGAAAGAAAATTAGATACAAGTTGGTACAATAAGTTTTTTTTTTATGGGTCTAGCACACGTGCTGCAGGGAAGTCCCTAAAGCGCTACAGGAGCGACACGTGTGCGGAAAAAGCGATTCACGTTGTTCTTGAATCGCTGTAACTTGTACTCGGTGGGAAACACATTCCTGGGTAAGCCATTCCAAAGGGATGATGTTCTCCATATAAACGACTGCTTGAAAAGCGTCGTTCGAGGAGTAACAAGCTGAACCTCATACGGATGTGAAGTATCAGCGCTACGTGTACTTCTAACATGCACCGCTCTGGGAGGAATTAAGCGGGCTACATCCTTCGAACACTCTCCACGAAAATACTTGTAGAATAGACTCAAGTCGCCAACCGTTCTTCGATGTTCCAGCGAATCAAGGCCGCCGATCAGTTCTGGGTCTCCAATCAGATGAACAGCCCTTCTCTGAACAGAATCCAACAAATGCAGTGTATTTTTGGGAGCGGAGCCCAAACATGGGAGCAGTATTCCATAGTTGGTCGAATTTAAGCTTTGTAAAGAATTAACAGTTGTTGTGGAGTTGTTGTATACCAGCAAAACTCTGTATGTAGATATTTTCTTTTCCAATTATTATTAGTTGTTAGTCACTGTAATTATTTTTAAACGATTAGCTATAGAAAGTAAAGTACTTATTGATAAATAATTTTAAATGATAAGATAATTAAGTCGTCGATCGAAAATAAAGGTAAATCGCATACTATTGTATAATAATCAAACATGACGTATTTGAAAGTAGAAATTCCTATTATATAAAAGGGGATTTCGCAGAACATTCACATTCATTCAACATTCAGTATTCGTTATTCTTTATTCGTAACTCCAACCTTTTTTTTTCAGTTTAGTTTAATATTAATTTATAACATTTTTTATTAATAAATAAGTCAATAATAAGTAGATACAGTGTTCATTTTCTCAAGAACAAACCCATACCGAGAACACGACAGAGTGTAAAGCTTTCTGGTTCGAAATAATATTCCTAACTTTTGAGAAGCTCTCCTTGCTATGTTTGCAACATGTTCATGCCAGGACATATTTGCTCCTAAATTAACGCCCAACAAAGTCAGTGACGATGCTAGGGGAATGGAGTGCCCCGACATAATTATGTTGGGTTCAGCAACGTTAACTTTTTTAGAAAAAACTTCCGCCTAGGTTTTTGTAGCGTTAATGTTACCAACCCTACCGATTTTTCTAGATCTACTGAATTTTATAAAAATCTACCGATTATCTCTTATTATATAAAATCTATCAACACGCCTAGTTTGCAATTCTAACGCTTCTATTCCAAACACATTTTTTGTTCTTAAAAATGTGTTCAACCAATTTTTTTACTATTGTATAATAATGCAGTAAAAGTAATAAATTATTAAAAATTAGGCAATTACAAATTCACTTTCGACCAACGTGGGAATACTGCTCCCATGTTTGGAGCTCTGTTCCCAAACATACACTGCATTTGTTGCATTCTATTCAAAAGAGAGCTGGCGGCCTTATTTGAGACCCAAAACTGACGAACAACCTTGTTTCCTTGGAACATCAAAGAACCGTTGGCGATTTGAGTCTATTCTATAAGTAGTTTCATGGAAAGTGGTCGATGGATGTAGTCAGTCAGCTTAATTCCTCCCAAAGCGGTGCATGCTTAGAATACACGTCGCACTGGGGCTTCACATCCGTATGAAGTTCAACTTGCCACTCCTCGTACAACCCTTTTATATGGAGAACCTCATCCTTTTGAAATTATTTGCCCAGGACTGTATTTCTCACCGAGTACAATTTACAGCGAATCAAGACCAATGTGAATTGCTTTTTCCGCACACGTGTCGCTCCTGTGCCTGTAGCACGTATATGATGCTCATAAAAAACTCTCGTGAAAAACAAACCATGCACATAAGAGTATTTCAGCGTTTTAGGCTGCCATAAATCGATTTTACTAAAAGTTGTTCCAGGTAGAAGAAATTTGCTACTTATCAATGTTGAATAGGCACAGAACAATAGGTGACCTCTACTATTACCCATTAGAGAGCGCGCGTGCGCCGGAGTCTCGGTCGGAATTTGATCGTCACTCTGAATGTTCATTTCTCTTCTCGGCATTCGTTATAAAATAGTTAATTAAAAAAGTGATTTTTCTTTTTTGGAGTTTATCTTGAACAAAATTATGATGAATTTGAATATTACAGGTAAGAGCGCATTCATATTGATCATTTTTATGTATTTTTTTTGAAAATCTTTAGTAATATTTTGAAGATAGAAAATGTGTCCCGAAATTGTTGTACGAAACCCGTTTTTCGTCCCAGTGATCTTATTGGTTTTAACAGAAAGAAACAATATTTGCACTAACCAAATATGTAAATATTAGCCATGATTTCCCGTGAAATCCAGGTTTTCATCGTATTTAAATAAGACGGTGAAAACCACATGGTATTTTGAATTTATTTATTTTTTTAATTTAAACAGTTTTTATTTTGCTCTATGATCTGAGGGTACTTCAGGTGCTAGAGTAGTAACGCGTAGACGACTTTTGGACGAAATACAGGAACAAAACTTTGAATTTTAAAGAAAAAATGATATTATCTTGGGAGTTATATTTTATCGCAAGGAAGTGAAACATAAGTCCTCCCGTTTGAAGTCACAATTCAAGAAAAAGTGGACAGAAGTGTATAAAAAAACAGAAGTTTTTCTTAAAAAGAATGAGGAATGGTAACAAGGAACATTTGAAATACCTAGGGTAAAACGCCGCTCTTCTGGTCTGGAAGAATCAAATGAGAGGAGCAAACATAGAAAAACAGAGGAAGTACGCAGTGCTGTAGATAAATAAATAATAATGCGTGCTGCTCAAACATCCCTTTAAAGTTTTGAAGAGAGAATTGCATCCAGTATTCTAAAAGACATAACTATCTCTCCCCAGATGGCCCAAGCATACCATAACGCATACAAAATGTCAAAGCAGCTTGAAAAACAGTCAACAACAGTCAATATCCGCTCTCTAAATGTTTGTAGAAGCTGACCTCTCAAGGAGACAATGTGAAATAATAAGGAATAGTAACAAGAAATATTATCCGAGTTACACCCTGTTAGAGCAAGCAAAAAGGACTTGTTATCCGGCGAAAGGGGCTTATCGGGTAACTGAAACATGTACTGAGATTAACTCACGGCTAAACGTTTAACCACATATTTGGAGCATATACTAAAAGAATTAAATCTAGAAGAGCATCGATCATTTACACTTATTACGAAATGGGAATGTAACCGATCGTAACAGCAACATTTAAGCAAAAAATGCAAGAAGAAGATGCAATTGACAGCAACATTTTTCAAAGTTGCTTTGTTCTACTACAATTGATTTGTGGGACAAACACGAAAGTTATTTGGCAGAATCCAATTCTCTCTTCATTACGATATTGTCGGGCAATGAGGTGTTAAAAAAACAGTGAATATTACAAATTTTGAAGTTACTTACATAGAGAATGCAATAAACACTTTGATAAACAGCGAATTCGTACAAGGAGACATCTCTTTTTCTTTGAAACATATGACGCTAATTATGGTCGATGCAAAAGTGAGCTATGCTGCTACTCAACTACTTCAACAATGACATGCTACATTTGTAGTGCTAGTTGAAAGAAGTTTAATGACCTCAATGTAAAAAATAACGTCGACACAGATGCATTACAGTTTAGGATCCGATTATTCGAAAGCATTCTGCATTTGTCATACAAGCTTCCTGTCCAAAGGTGGCAGCTAAGATCGGACAGTGACAAATAAATTGTCTAGCACAGAAAGGCATTAATATAGGAAAAATTTAGAGCTTAATCATAGAGGTACCAAAAGCTGGATTTGGTAACACCAATGATGGAAATACAAGTAGGAGATTTTTGCCAATCCAGATGGCCGCCCAAATTACCGAAATTCACTTCAACCTCATAAATCGCTTGAAAGTGATTTTGGAAGTAATATCAAGTGATCATAAAGTCGGCTTGATATGAGACCGTCAAAATGGTTGGAGTTGTATCCCTGGCATCCCATGACTCTTACGATGCACAAAATATTAATTTATGGTGCAACAGTAATGGAAAAGGCACTTTTGCCCATTGAATTACTGACCGAAGAAGCACCTTCGCCTGTATCGGCAAGATTTTGTTAGAAAAATCTCAAAAGAAGGATGCAATTTAGATGTCCTCAACAGATTATTGCTCAGCCCAGATCCCTTAATATTTAGTATAAGGCCAAAATCCAAAATTAGATCTATATAGTTTAGTAAAGAAGCAATACAAATGCTTGTTTCTGCTGAACCCAATATTAACGACGAAAGTTCCGAAGAAGAAGAGAAATCAGCAGAGGAATCTGCAGAGGAAGTCGAGAAATGGAGCTCGGGCGCGGACGAAGAGAGGTGGGATTCTTTATCATGAATATTAATTCTTGATGCTAGAAAGTAGTGGTCTGAACCACATTCTATACCCCTATATACTCTAGTATCTTCGACGCTCCATTTAGTTTTTTATTTTACAATAATATAATGGGTAATAGATTTTAAACCTCTTGTGTCTTGGTGCCATCTATATTTGTGTATGTTCTTATGTATATATATAATATATATATATATATATATATATATATATATATATATATATATATATATACTATATATATATATTTATACTATATATATATTTATACTATATATATATATTATATATATATATATATATATATATATATATATATATATAATATATATATATATATATATATACATATATACATATATACATATATACATATATACATATATACATATATACATATATATATATATATATATATATATATATATATATATATATATATATATACATTAAAGTGGGTCGAAAATTATTTTTTTTAAAAATACCCCCCTGAAAAATTTTTTGTGAATAACAACTGGTCTAAATTTTATTTTATTGGATTTGAGCGACATCCATGGCTCGAACCCTAACATCAAATAGATTTATTCTTTAAATATCGAAGAAAAACTTAAGAAAATATAAAATTCTACTTAATTATGAAATAAATATTACAAAAACTTCTTACCGACCTAGACTTGAATATATATTGAAACTAAAAACTCCTAAAACTTAATCTAAGAAGATTGAAAACTTACGAGTGAAAAAATACTTAATGTCTGTAACGTGACGTATATGGCATAAAAAATGATGAATAGCCAGTATCTGTGACCAACAAATGTAATATGTACTTTTTAATCAACGAACAATATGTTAAATATTTTCGCGAACCAGATGTCGCTCAAATTCAATAAAATTTGGACCAATTGTTAATCACAAATTGTTCAGGAGGTAACTTTTAAAAAAAAAAAAAAATCGACCCACTCATATATATATATATATATATATATATATATATATATATATATATATATATATATATATATATATATATATATATATATATATATATATATATATATATATATATATATATATATATATATATATATATATATATATGTAGATTAGTTATGATTCGCAACCCCAAGTTCGTATTTACTTCAGCACTGTAAATTTGTGTGACTGAAATGGTTTAAAAGAACTCCAGGTTGGGGTCGTTACCGCCCTCCTCCCTTTAACAGGACTTTGCTAGCTACTGCTGCTTTACAGTAGCAAATTTGTATGTGTTGTTTACATCAGAGATGTGTGATAGGGATTTAACAGCGGAAGTCCGACTTTCGAAAACACCGAGATTCCGGTCTTAAATGAATACATAAAAACGCCGGGATTGAATCTATAGAAACCGAGATTTTTTATATTTTCGATATTTTCACTTTATTAAAAAATATATAATTTTTGTTAAACTATTTAGTAATTTGTTTCTGTGAACTATTTAGTAATTTTGCGCTAGTGGGTGGAACATGTAGCAAAGGTGATGGTGATCATGATATGGACACACTGATGAAATTACAGGTGACTCTTTTTAAAAATGGTGATTAAAGAGGCAAATTGCTGGAAATAACTTATAGTCGTTGACTATCTATTTCATCAACGAGTGTTGAGCCAGAGCCTATGTTTTCTTTCGCACTTTATTTATGCAGCTTTTTGCTTTAAAAACTGAGCGATGAAGGTTTGGACACCTTGTCCTTTCTTTCATGTTACTTGAATAAATAAGAACCTAAATGTGGCAGCATATGTGGGAACTAACGAACTAAACTATCTCAGGTAGATATACGTGGTGTGATTCAAAAGTTCCTGGACTAAAGCTATATAGCAAGAACTGTCTGTGATTTTTACAATGGATATGATTTGAAAAATATTTGGAAACGATGTCCAAAGCAGTAAGCAAATTTTCGGGTGGTGTTCCTGATGTAAAGTCGGCCAAATTTCGGTGGAAGAGGAAGAGCATTTTGGAAAACCTTTGATCGTAACTGCGCTTCAAATTATGGTCAAAGTTCAACAAATCATTCGTGAAGACCTTCGTCAAATAATTCTGAGCATCTCTAACGAACTTTCTATTAGTCAGAAAACGGTCAAAGCTTTAGAAGGAGAAGAGCTTCCTACTGCATTGCGACAGTGCACCGTCCCCGTTTTTGCTAAAGAATTCATTTCTCCACTCCCTTTATTTGCCTGATTCGGGACCCTATGACTTCTGACTGTTCCCCGATATATAACGTGAATCTAGGCGGCGCTGAAAGCGGTGACAGCATTGACCTTCTGAAAAATGTTTGGCTATTTGAGAAGGTACACCGGAGCGAAGTATCTTGGTGTAGACGGACTACTTTGAAAGTGACGGGCGTCACAAAACCTAAAATTAACTACTTTAGATTTTTCAGCGTTAGTCCGGGAGTTCGGATTGCACCACGAAATATTTTCGTTATTTGATAAGTACGACTGAATAAAATGTGTTTGCTGTTTTACAAATAGAGGCAAATTTTGACGAAAAGCTCTCATTAAATGTCAATAGGCTGCATTGCATACAGGTAGTTTTTTGGACGTAAAATACGATAAAAAAAAGTTTGCTGATCTAAAGTGTACGCTAAGTCTACAAAATCGAAAATAAAATGAAAAATTCTTTTTTTCGCAAATATCTCTAAAAATAAAAAAGATATCGGAAAACTAATAGCACCACGTGAAAGAAAGGGAAATTTTACAAAAAAATGGTATATTGATTATTTTTTTTAATTTTACCGTAATTAAAAAAAAATATATTTAAAATAGTGGCTTGTTTAACCTCTTCAGTTGTGTGGGAATCATGCTTCCAAACTCATTTATGATTAAATTAACTTTTATCTATGCCGTCAAATATTTGGAAATTGGCTATTAAGGGGTTTCTCGGGGTGTTGATTAAGAATCCGATGACAGATTCGAACAATTCAAAAAGGCGGATCCAATACGATGGCCAGAGAGTACGTAATTCATTTAATTTTTTCGAGTAATTTAGAATTTCTGTGTTTTCTCCGTACCTGGATATTTAAATGAAATATAAATACTTTATACTTAAAGCTTAGAGTTTTATCTTTCATTTTCCAACTTAATTTTTAGTGTTCCGTACGGAACACTTATAAGATCACTTCGGTGTCTGTCTGTCTGTCTGTCCGTCTGTCACACCCGATTTTCTCCGAAACTATTTGTCATAGAAAGTTGAAATTTGGTGGTAATATAGGAATTGATGGCCTCATCAGAGCCATGTAGTTTTGAAAGTTAAATTTTGACTTAAAGGGTTAGTTTTGGGGGGTGAAATCGGAAGTGAAAAAAAAAAATTTTTTACTAGGTAATCGAGTGTGGTGTCAAATGAAAGCTTGTGAAAACACGAGTAAAAAATATATATAATGTAATACTTGCGCGTACTTTTCTTTGTATTATTTTTAAAAAAATCGCGAAAAATCGCTGTATCTCGGAAAGTACTTATCAAAAAATTTTGAAAAAATTCTGGAATATTCTCCACAGGGTGTAGATTGAACGAAAATTATCACGAGTGCATTACCTGTAATAATTTATCTGGTATATAAGAAAACAGAAATTTCAAGGTCATCAATTTTCAGTAAAGATTGGAAATAAACTTTGTTGAAAACTTATTTGGGGTGTGTTTTGTGAAGTCACTGATCATTTTATATCACCGTAACATAAATTTTAATTTAAGGGATTCGTTTTGAGGGGTGAAATCGGAAGTGAAAAAAAAAAATTTTTTTACTAGATCATCGAGTGTGGTGTCAAATGAAAGCTTGTGAAAACACGAGTAAAAAATATATATGTAATGTAATACTTGCGCACACTTTTCTTCGTATTACTTTTAAAAAATCGTGAAAAATCCCCTACCTTATCTCGAAAAGTACTGATCAAAAAATTTTGAAAAAATCCTAGAATATTCTCCACGGGGTATAGATTGAACGAAAATTATCATTACCTTTAATAATTTATCTGGTATATAAAAAAAAAACAAAATTTCAAGGTCACCAGTTTTCAGTAAAGATTGGAAACCAACTTTGTTGAAAACCCATTTGGGGTGTGTTTTGTGAAGTCACTGATCATTTTATACCACCCTAACAAAATTTTTTATTTTAAAAACAATTAACGTACGGAACACTAATTGTGCAAGTTCAACTTGCACTTGACCGGTTTTTTTTTTAGTTTAAGTTTATCATGAACACTTTTTTAAGAGCAAAATTACAAAAAAAGAAAAAGTTTTTTTAAAGTTTTTAATGATTTTCTAATATCAAGTATGCTTTTAACTGTAACAAAAAAAAATTCCGACCTTTTTTGACCATTTCGTACTGCTTTAAACGTAAAATTGTCGGCGGCGCTCTACAACGCGCAAATTTACGTATTTGTTCAATTTTTAAATAACACAGACAATATGGGTATTTTTAATTATTCTTATGTTAATGGTTAAGGTATAATAATGATACATGCACAAGGATTTTTTTTTCAATAAATATTTTATTAAATATTTGTAATTTATTTTATGCCAGTTAAAATCGTGCAGACAAAAATTTCATTTTAAGTTTTACACATTATAAAGCAACAAAAATAAAAACTATTAGTATCATTGGAAAGCTGAGAGCCTCCTCTTCAAAACGCTATCTTTTAATTTTTTTATACTCTGAAAACAAGTAAAATCTGGAAAAAATATCTATAAAACTATTTTTTTGTAAGATTTCCTGCTTTTTCACGTGATGCTATTAGTTTTTCAATATCTTTTTCGCGATATTACCGCAATACCGAATTTTTGATTTTATTTTGGATTTTGTGGGCTTAGCGTACATCAAACTGCGTCACGGCGCCCAGCGTCGTTTTCACTACCAAATGGCAAATACGTTAGTATACTCTTTGACATGCACTGTACCATTCTATATTTTAAAAAAATTAATATCCAACAATTTTCCATAAATTGGGATCGGGAGTTTAAAAATAATCACCCTGTACACATGTTTAAGAAAAACATGGGATATAATTAAACCTTGTTGGTTAAAATGGGATTTTTACTTTGCAAAACTTGTTTTTATGTAACTCATTACATCTAAAATAACTGATTAATTTTATTGAGCAAAAGCATATATCGAGAATACCCAAAATATTGAAATCTCGATATTTGTAAATAGCGGAAATCGCGACATTGGTAAAAGGAGGCGATATTGTAATCCCTAGTCTTAGAAACAAAACTGACTGAAATAAAGGCCAAGTTGAAACAATTTTTTTTTCCCATAGATTATAATTCTCACAACAAAACTACTTATAATTTTTACTTATGTATCTCCGTTTTCTTCATATTCTCTTTGTCTTATTTTATTTCTAAGGTTGGCATTGATATTTGGAGATAAAGATTCCAATTGATGCAAGTGATTCGTTAGGCCAGGTGTATTCATTCATTAAGAGTTTATACAATTTATTTCGGTAAAACTAAATATATTTTGTACAATTTCAGCATGGCTTCTTTTAAAATAATTGTTTGAATGGTTTTTCCAACGGTTTTTAATTGATGAAATGGTGTTTCAGTAACTATTATAACCAGATAAAAATAACACACCAACTTAAAAATGACCTTGAATATGTGTAAATTATTCTATAAAAAAAACTTAAGTTGAAATTTTTTTATGGAATAATTTATATTATATCTTAATATAAAATCGCATTATCCGCGGCAACATTTATAGCAGATTTCACCATTAATTTGTTTCATACAAACCCATTTTTATCACTTTAGATACATTACATTGCCTTTCTTATCAATAGAAAAATCAGTTCCATCGATTTTCCATAAATAAGAAACAGTCGAGAGATTCGTAAATTTCCTAAAAAATCGAAAACTACCCACTAAGTCATCACATGCCAATTTTTCATAATTTCCCCGAACCCCTTGTTCCTATTAGGCGTTATATTATAAAAAACTGTCTCTCCTCCCGCTAAAATTGCTCCCCATTCCCCAAA
The DNA here is from genome assembly GCA_019049505.1 of Pachyrhynchus sulphureomaculatus. NCBI lineage: Eukaryota > Metazoa > Arthropoda > Insecta > Coleoptera > Curculionidae > Pachyrhynchus > Pachyrhynchus sulphureomaculatus. The sequence goes on along the minus strand of CM032452.1, from coordinate 10,801,892 downwards.
AGTCCCGTAATCGTAAATACTATGATTGCAGGCGGCCATTAAAGCCAGATCTAAAGCGGGGGTATTTTTGTTCTTGTGCGACGCTATGAAGACGTGTTTCAGGTGTCCGAATTGCCGCAGGCACCAAATGGGGTCGTCGCTGACGTAGATGAAGAGGATGTTGGGATATTTCTGTTTGAAGTATGACATGGCGTTAAGGAAGTACTGAGGTTCTACTGGGGATGCGCCATATTTTCTGAAATAAAATTAAGAATATTAATTTAAAAAAATAGATTTTAAAATTATCAATATTACTATCATTATTACGAGATTTCCAAGAAACAACTTAATAAAATAAAACCTGTTTTTTTAGTTATTTAAAAATATGTACGAGGGCTGTTTTTTTTTCAACCTCCGATAGACCATAAAAAAAAACAAGTGTAAATAACAAAATGACTTTCTTAGCAAAAGTTGTGTATAAATGTGATTACTACGCTTTCCAATCCCCTCTTCATAGAATGTTACCGCCAGTAAGTTGAGATGGTCATTAACGTTGTTTTGAAGCTCCTCACCAATATGAAAGCTCTGCTCTCCTAGCCAGGAAGAGGTGGAGGTCACTCAGCGCTAAGTCGGGGCTATATGCTGGGTGTTCGAAAACTTTGTTCAAGGAGCTGTTGGGTTACAGCAGCACTGTAAAGGCGGGCGTTGCACAGTGTGTCGCGTAGATCATGCTAGGTGGACAAAATTCATGTTATGATTTCCAGGAAATCTTATTTGCAAAACGTAAACAACACCACCAAACCTCGAATTCCGAGAAAAGATTGTTTATCAAATTTGCAAGTGGCGAGTCATAAGCGTCAGAAGTCAGGTAATGAGTTTAATGCAGCTCTTTCAATCAATCAGTTGCAATTTAGCGACACTTTTAGTATTTTTTTTTTAAATAGCCTATATATTTTAGCGTGTTTTTAAAAAAAAAAAAAATTTGAAAGTTCAGAATATACAGACATTCACCTCTATCCGGGCTAGTTTTTAAATATTACACAGAAATAACTTTATTCTTCGTAAAAATACACATATTGTTTATCACACTTCAGTACAACATGTTTTTTTTTCTTTTTTTCCAGAACACGTTTACTCTATTTCAAGGGTAGCCTTTTTTGAGGAGTGGTTGAAACACACGACGAATGAAAAAAACTCGCGTGTATATGACTTTCTTTCTTCAAAATTTCACTTTGGTGACATTACTGAAAGCAGCCAAAAAGAAATAAAGTTGAAAATATCCAACTTGTCTAATAAGTTTGGTGCCAAATGGTTGGCTTCAGGAAAGTCTAAGGAGCGTTTTTTAATTAAAAATAAGAATTGGTTGGATGAAGCAGACATACAGTTTACTGCCAGTTCTTTTGCGCCACAACCTTCAACATCAAGTGAGAATGTGACTCCTGCAGGAAGACCTCGCAAAGATTTCGAGGAATCGTCGTTTAAGACGAAGAAATGTCGCGTCGTGGATCTCCCGTAGAATCCCGAAGTGTCAGTGAATTGGTGACTGCTGCCGAAATTGCTGTGCGTTCAGCAGGGCAAAGGACATTAGTGAGAGCCCAGATAATATTATTAAGTCTAAAAATACCAGTTCCGTTAATCCTAGGCAATTAAGTAGTGACGAAGCCTTAGCTTACTATATAGATTCTAAGTCAACAACGCATTCTTACAAACAAACTAGGAAGTGGTCCATGAAGGCGGGGCATAATGTGTTTCCGTCATATTTTAGTTTAAAAAAGTCCAAACAGGCCTGTTACCCTGCAGAGGAGGACATTGCTATAACAGAAACTCGTGCTGAAATAAATTTGCAAGCCTTATTAAATAAAACAGTGGAACGTCTAGTATTAGCACAGAATGAAGTTATCAGCAGTGTGCTCCCAACAAGTTCATCGTTTACACTTGTTAGTAAATGGGGATGTGATGGAAGTTCTGGACACAGCACATACAAACAGAGATTTGAGAACACTGAATATATGGACGAGTTTCTTTTCGCATTTTCTTTAGTTCCCCTTAAGTTATATGATGGGTCCAAAATTATTTGGCAAAATCCTTGGCCGTCATCAACTTTGTATTGTCGCCCAATCAAATTAATATTTGCCAAAGAAACGAACGACTTCACGTTAGTGGAGACAAATAGATTGTGGGAAGAAGTTAATGCTCTTCTTCCAACACTTATCAACTTTGGTGATTCTCAAATCTCTGTAAAACACGAACTTTTGCTGACAATGACAGACGGAAAGGTGTGTAACGCCTTAACGGAAACTAGTTTATCCCAAAAAGTGTTTCATCTGTGGCGCCACCCCCAAGACGATGAACGATGACCCCGCGATGTTTAACATCAATCAAGAACATTTTGGCTTTGGTTTATCTACACTTCATGCTTGGATTCGTTGCTTCGAATGTCTTTTACATATCAGTTACAAGTTGAATATTAAGAAATGGCAGGCTAGAAGCAACGAAGACAAAGCAGATATCAAGGTTCGTTCCGAGGAAATCAAATTGAAATTTAAGAACGAGATGGGACTCATTGTAGATAAACCAAAGCCAGGATTTGGTTCTTCAAATGATGGAAATACAGCCCGTCGCTTTTTTAAGAATGCTGAGATGAGTGCTCAGATCACAGGGTTGGATGTTACAATTATAAAAAAGTTTGATGTTATTTTAAGAACATTGTCTTCTTGATTCGAGATAAACTTAGTTGAATTCAAAAAATTTTGTCTTGAAACCAGAAAACATTATCTTAGTCTCTATTCGTGGTACTGTATGCCTGCTACTGTGCATAAAATATTAATTCACAGCACAGAAATCATCAAAGCGGTATTGCTTCCAATTGGGCAGCTTTCCGAAGAGGCTCAAGAAGCACGGAACAAAGATTGCCGCAGATTTAGGGAGTACAACACCCGCAAGTGCTCGCGTGTTGCCACGAATAGAGACTTACTGTGCATGTTAATTATAACATCTGATCCTTTGATCAATAGCCTTCGAGAGATTCCCAAAAAAAGCCGGAAAAAAATATGTACAGATGTATTAAAGTTAATTGTAAGCCCCAGCATAGAAGAGTCAAGATTGGAATCGTCATCATATTGTCGCATAATGCCACAAAATGATGACGATTATACAGTAAACGACTCATCAGAAGACTCTGATGATGATTATTAGGTTCAGCTACTATTTTTAGTTATGTAGTGCTTGTACTAAGCATGTAAACCTTGACTTGTAAATTTTTCTTTATCAATAAATGAGTATTTTTATTTTACATATAATTACAGTCAGTGTTATTATGCTAAATTTATTACAGAGCATTTATAACATTTATTTTAAAATTAAACAAAAACAATTTTTGACTGGAATTTTCAAAAACATTTTAAAATACCAACTACTTATGTATGTATAATGCACAAGTTACCTACCTGAAAGGCAGGTATTCTTTGAGTTTATCCTTTTTGTGTCAATAAAACTAAGTAATATGGATTAATTGTTTTATTTTTAATTGACAAATGCAATAAATGATTTTTCATCTGGTTATTATTAAAAATAATAATACAGCTTCTTTCATTTAGTTGCACATTCAAGTTTGTAGAAAAATTCGTGCACATACGCAGAATATTTTGTTTTTGTTATACAATGTTTTGTGCAGCTGGACAAAAAATACAGGTAAGCGAAATGCAGGTAAATGAAAGACACTGTATTATAATTTTTAATTCTAATAACCATACAAAATACCCTTGCCCTTTAGTTCCGTTATCTACCTGCTAAGCTGATGCAATCCTACCGCGATATGCAAGGGTGGCTGTAATACACAAATTTTATCGATATTGAGTACCTGCGGTAAATTGTGAATAAAACCCACATTTATTAACCGATTTTCATGATTAATACCTTATTTTATTTTCCAGATACGCATCTGTCAGAAAAATGTATAATATTTTGTTTTTTCTTTTGTTATTGTGCTTTTTTACTGAAAAAAAAATAATGAATTTTACACGAAAAAATTTTTTTTCTCTCCATTAATTTCTAAATAACTCCAAAACGATAAAAGGTAGAATAAAATAATATTCGATTAACTTTAATAAAATTTTGTTACGCATTTTTTAATGTTTTATTTATAAAAATCTGACAAGTTGTTCTCGAGTTATCGTTAAATATGTCTGCGTAGCTGACTAATTTAGGGGAAAAAATTAGCCACGCCCATAAACAAAACCAACGCGATGAATTTTTTCTTAAAATAACTTAATATGCCTAGAATATACATAAACAATTGAAATAAGTGAAAAAATAATTTTGTCCAGCTAACTTGTACTAGTCGACACACTGTGCGCCGGTACGTTCTGCCTATCGTAGAAGGCACCTAAAACAAGTTAGACGGTAGATGTCCAGATCCATATTATCGGCTTAGGCTGCATGAAGTTGCTTAACGTTTCATGGCTGTGCCGATGTCCCCGCATTTACTGTGGGAAAAGAAAAATAACCCCCCGTTCGGATCTGTGGATGGGGGCTTATTCGGGGGCGTCAACATGCTGAGGTTGCAATTTTAAAATAGATTTTTGTAACATACAAAGTTCAAACTCGAATATAAATTCAGTACTCACTCTCTGCGAAACCAAGCTCAGTTTTTGGAGATAATCACCATTTATTTCGAGAAATTTTTGAGAACTGCTTATTAACGTTTCTACATCACTAACAAAATAACCTGAATTATTGTTCTTAAAATCATCTAAAACTGCCTAGCGACTTCTTCATTACATTTTCTCCCACGCAAGTGCACCTTGGATTTAAAGAATAAAAAAAAGTTACGAGAGGCAAAATCTGGGCTATACGGTCGGTAATTTAATTTCTCGAATCTAACTTGCTAAGAGAAATGTTTTTCTTCCATGGCGTCCCTCAATTTGTGCAATAATTATGCGCAATATTCACTAGTAACTATAGTATTTCGTTTTTTAAAGTCGAGGAGCAAAATCCCTTGATAATCCCAAAGATGGTAGCCATGGTTCGCGTTTTTATTGCTTATGGGGATCCAGAATGACGTTATTTCATAGATTAGTTCAGGTTAGACATGGATCATGATACAGAACTATATTCACCTCCCGTTACAATTGAGTCAATCACTTTTTCTTGCACCTCACATAGGATCAAAATACGCACATACATTCTCAAAGTTTGGTAAGCCACATTGCACTCATTTTCATATCAAGATAGTCTTTTTTTTCGAAAGTTCTTTAGTGCTTCATCCTGCACCACCGTAATTGTTACTGAAATGAGTTGTTCTACAGATTTTTCTTAACGAGCATCAAATTCAAGCGAAACTCCCTAGTGATCCCATTCTTTAACAGGCAAATATGACGAAGAAGATTCACCATAAGCATCGTTTAATTTCTGTTAGGTTTTCACATTCTTTCGTCTGACTTTCTCTGTTCTGGGTACGACTTGTATTCCCGATTTAGGCGTAACTTTGAAATCTGTCTTCTTTGTTAGAAGCGATCTCTCTTGTTTACGAGAGGAGGTTCTAAGGCCTCGAAACTTTGACGTTATGTGATTCAAAATAACGACTCAACAAACCACAAGGTTTATCTCCTGCCTCTATCGACCACCAAGTGATACTAACTTCAGAAAACTTTAAGACTTTAATGTCCACAACATCAACTGACTTAAGTATTCAAATAAGACCGACGAACAAGGTTGTGAACCAGAATTTTTTTCAATCAGATGTGGTTTTCCCCAGCTTATCAATGAACCAACAAGGATCACTGATCGAGACGGAGACGTCGTCGGTCTTCTTGATCTCTAGTTAATCACCAATCCAAAGATATACCGTAAGTCCACCGTTAGGTTCTTCTGGCCATAAATTGCTTTCGATATAGGATATCCTACCTATCAGTGACAGAGAGGCGCCTACAGGCACTACAAATCTGCTAAATGGGAAGAATTCATTGAATATTTGAAAGTTTCCCTTGGTTAGATGTTTGTTTTAGATCCGAGCACTAATCTGACTGAGCTAAAAAGGCTACGTCCCTTTTTATAGAAATGCTCTTCCAACTGCAAACTTTGGTTTAAGCGAAATCGTAAAGAAGCTCTTGCTTCTAAATATCTTGCTTATCAACAATGGCGTAAAATTCCTAACGTCATAAATAGTAACAGCTTTGTTCGTACCCGGAACAGATGCAAAGAAATTATCGACGAAACCGAGGAGACACACAATTATTGCGTGCTCTAATAATATTCGGTTCTTCTGTTTAGTCGCTAAGGCCTTTAGTCAAAATTTCACCAAATCCTCTTTACCACTCCTCACACGGCTAGATGCACCAACACCTGTTGAGAAAGCGTGTTGGTTGAACACTTTGTTTCTCATTTTACTTTCTAAGCAAAAACACTACCCACTATTCTTATAGTACGGTCAACGATGTCCGATATTATCTTCAGGCAGCGTATCATAAAACATATTTTAAAATTATATAAAAACAACACTATGTTTTAATTTCCAATATATTTAAAGTCACTTGACAATTGTTTCACCATACAATGGCTTCTTCAGAAGTAAATAAGAAAGAAAAATATTTGGTGGTTAAATAAACTATCCTTATTACCTAAGATTATGCTAATCATTTTATTATATTATTTACAGACAGAATTATTTTAAGAATGCAAATCTATGGTACTATTTCCGAGAACTAATAAAAATTAAGTAAGGGTGAATGGTTTAAGTCTACCTGTTCGTTTAATAATTGATTGGAGTTTTTCCGTTTGTTAATTTCAAGACATTCAAGCAAATTTAATTTTTTAGATTTATTTTCTACATGTAGGATTTTTAACGTATCATCAAAATTATGAGATTCGTTTATTATATGCGTTGCGTAATGTGAATTGTTCTAATTTTTTAAATAACTATGTTTATGTTCTTTAATGCGAGTTTCAAAAGATCTACCAGTTTGTCCTACGTAGGTTTTTAGTACAAGATCCACAATTTAATAAGTAAACTCCTGATTTTAAGGAATTCTTAGATTTGGTTTTGTTATTCAAAATTATACTCCCTAAGGAATTACTGGTTTTGAATGCTATTTTATTGTTCTTTTTTATTAAATGTTTGGAAATTGTTCTAGTTATTTTCCCTGTGTATGTGAGTCTACTAAATTTTCCTTTTTTGTCATTAATTGTGGGATAAATTAGAGAGATTGCTTGTTTAAAGGATTTTTTATTCAAAATATTATCTATAATGTAGGGGTCATATCCATTATTAATTGCTATTTGTTTGATTATGTTGAATTCTTTGTTAAAATTAGTTTTAGTCATGGGGATATGTAACAATCTATGTATGAAAGAGTTAAAAGCTGCCATTTTGTGAGGATACGGGTGGGATGAGCTATTGTGTATGACTGTGTCAGTATGTGAAGGTTTGTGAAAAATCGAGAAATCGTGTTTATTGTTCACTTTTGATATAGATATGTCTAAGAAATTTATAGAGTTATTGGTTTCTAATTCTATGGTAAATTTAATATTAGGATGCAAATTATTTAGGAAGTTAAGGAGGATTGTTAGTTGTCTATCTGTTCCCGTGAAATAGGAAACGATATCGTCAACATATCTATACCAGTAAACCATATTTTTGCTTATCGCGTTTTGATGAATTTTTAGTTCTAGATGATCCATGAAAATTTCCGCTAGTAACGGACTTAAAGGATTACCCATTATTAGACCTTCTTTAGATGTATAAAAGTTGTCGTTGAATTCAAAATAGTTTTGATCCAAGCACGTCGTAAGTAAATCTAAAATATCCCGTTTAATAATTTCGTTTACTTTATTCTTGCTTAAGAGATTATCTACTAATTCTATGACTTCATATGGTGGGATGCTAGGAAATAAGTTTTGTACATCAAATGAGATAATTCTAGAATTTTCCGGTAAGTTAATATTTTTAATTCACCGAAGAGGAATCAAGACTACTTGAAAAAGGATTACAGTACAATTTAAAACCTAAGGATACCCAAAAATCAAGAGAAATCCTCGGAGTTGAATGTGAATTAGCGTTATCTAATGAAGACCCACATTTTAAATACATGACAGCCAACAAGATTAAAAAAGAATTATTTGAACAACCACAACCAAGATAAGCCAGAGAACAGAAAACAGCAGTATCGATCAAAACCAAAGCCAAAGAAAACAACATAATATTCACTAGAGCTGATAAGGGTAAGTCTGTGGTAGCTATTTCTAGAGAACAATATATATTTAAAACTCTTTCTTTTCTGAATACAGACAAATTTCAAGTATTAAATAATGACCCAACAAAAGTCTACCAAAAACTAATAAAGATATCACAATTTTCAATGATTTTGAAAAAAAGCACTTTAACAATAATGAACCCACAGACTCCAAAATTATATTCCCTAATTAAATTACATAAAAAGGATTTCCCTATTAGACCAGTTGTATCGTTTGTTACTGCACCATCAATCAAACTATCACAAAAACTCATCCCTTTACTACGACAACATTGCAAATTTAAACCGAAATATAGTATAGCCAATACGTACGAACTAATCGATAAAATTAAAAAATATTAACTTACCGGAAAATTCTAGAATTATCTCATTTGATGTACAAAACTTATTTCCTAGCATCCCACCATATGAAGTCATAGAATTAGTAGATAATCTCTTAAGCAAGAATAAAGTAAACGAAATTATTAAACGGGATATTTTAGATTTACTTACGACGTGCTTGGATCAAAACTATTTTGAATTCAACGACAACTTTTATACATCTAAAGAAGGTCTAATAATGGGTAATCCTTTAAGTCCGTTACTAGCGGAAATTTTCATGGATCATCTAGAACTAAAAATTCATCAAAACGCGATAAGCAAAAATATGGTTTACTGGTATAGATATGTTGACGATATCATTTCCTGTTTCACGGGAACAGATAGACAACTAACAATCCTCCTTAACTTCCTAAATAATTTGTATCCTAATATTAAATTTACCATCGAATTAGAAACCAATAACTCTATAAATTTCTTAGACATATCTATATCAAAAGTGAACAATAAACACGATTTCTCGATTTTTCACAAACCTTCACATACTGACACAGTCATACACAATAGCTCATCCCACCCGTATCCTCACAAAATGGCAGCTTTTAACTCTTTCATACATAGATTGTTACATATCCCCATGACTAAAACTAATTTTAACAAAGAATTCAACATAATCAAACAAATAGCAATTAATAATGGATATGACCCCAACATTATAGATAATATTTTGAATAAAAAATCCTTTAAACAAGCAATCTCTCTAATTTATCCCACAATTAATGACAAAAAAGGAAAATTTAGTAGACTCACATACACAGGGAAAATAACTAGAACAATTTCCAAACATTTAATAAAAAAGAACAATAAAATAGCATTCAAAACCAGTAATTCCTTAGGGAGTATAATTTTGAATAACAAAACCAAATCTAAGAATTCCTTAAAATCAGGAGTTTACTTATTAAATTGTGGATCTTGTACTAAAACCTACGTAGGACAAACTGGTAGATCTTTTGAAACTCGCATTAAAGAACATAAACATAGTTATTTAAAAAATAAGAACAATTCACATTACGCAACGCATATAATAAACGAATCTCATAATTTTGATGATACGTTAAAAAATCCTACATGTAGAAAATAAAATCTAAAAAATTAAATTTGCTTGAATATCTTGAAATTAACAAACGGAAAAACTCCAATCAATTATTAAACGAACAGGTAGACTTAAACCATTCACCTTTACTTAATCTTTATTAGTTCTCGGAAATAGTACCATAGATTTGCATTCTTAAAATAATTCTGTCTGTAAATAATATAATAAAATTATTAGCATAATCTTAGGTAATAAGGATAGTTTATTTAACCACCAAATATTTTTCTTTCTTATTTACTTCTGAAGAAGCCATTGTATGGTGAAACAATTGTCAAGTGACTTTAAATATATTGGAAATTAAAACATAGTGTTGTTTTTATATAATTTTAAAATATGTTTTATGATACGCTGCCTGAAGATAATATCGGACATCGTTGACCGTACTATAAGAATAGTGGGTAGTGTTTTTGCTTAGAAAGTAAAATGAGAAACAAAGTGTTCAACCAACACGCTTTCTCAACAAGTGTTGGTGCATCTAGCCGTGTATGGTGAAACAATTGTCAAGTGACTTTAAATATATTCGAAATTAAAACATAGTGTTTGTTTTTATATAATTTTATTATGAATTTCCAACAAGTATCGGCTAACACAATCAAAGAAAAAAAAACATATTTTAATGAATCAAAAAAGCTTCTGACGCTAATGAAATACCTGCAATAGGACTCAAAAATTGCACAATCAATCTAACACCAGTTTTCTGTAGACTTTTAAACCTATGTTACAAAAAGGGAATATTTTCTTCCTGCTAGAAATGCACTACAGTTCAGTCGATACCAAAAAAGGCAAGTAAAGCGTGCCAAACAACTACCGTCAACCTGGGGCACTTTGCCCACTGGGGCGACTTTGTTAACTTTTGAAAGAAGAGTGTATCCCCTCTATTGTCGGTACATCGTTCACAACGAGTAGCGCTGTCAGGCTCCGCGTAATTCTCGGGAGCCGAATGATATATAAAAAACTTGAAGTTAAGTGAATGATATGGTCTTTCAACCTTTCCTCGCTTAGCCGAACAAAAGAACAAGTAAGTACCATTGTTTATATTTATTAGTTACTAATGGAATAAAGATGTCGAAGACATTTTGCTTTCATTTTTCACGTTTATTGAATCAGTGCTATTCCGCTGGGCAGTGTCACTCCTCAATCTTTGGCTTTAACGTAACGGATAAAACTTTCACAGAATATGACAAGAAAATACAAGCCAAAAGTAGACCCAGTGGCGTAACTATACCGTTGAGGCCCATGGCAAATTCATCGGATGGGGCCCTCCCTCAATGTAAAGAAGCTCGACCAACGTTGTAGTTTCTTTTTAATAAGTCACCACGTAAAGCACCTACAAACGCTATTAATTATTGTGCACATTTTTCGTTGATTTTCTAGTAACTTTTAATTTAAAGAGCGTATTGGACTGAAATAACAATTTTATTTTTAGTAAAAATTTTAATTATTAAAATTCCTTTTTTCGGGCTTTCTGTTCAGCAAAAGTGTTAATGACATCATCAAAATTCAAATTTCGGGCCATGGAATGTTCGATGGATAGAATAGCTAAGTTACGTAACCTTTCTTGTCCCATAAAATTTCTCAAATAAGTTTTTATCAATTTTAATTTTGAAAATGATCACTCGGCACTAGCCGTAGTCACAGGAATGGTTACAAATAACAGAAATACAGTGCACACTTCAGGAAAGCTTGAAGACATATAATGATTCTTTATGATTAATAAATCCGCAAGTTCTCCTATAGAAGATGACTTTTCTATTTTGTGTCTAAAAGTGAATCGAAAACTGAGAATTTCCTTGGCAAACCAGACAGATATGTCTTTTTTATATAAATCAACAAATTCTAAAGTCTTTTACAATAAATCGGTATCATTTAAATTTTGCAAAGTGGCAGGTTTTTTTTTTTTTTTTTTAATGGGTCTAGCACACGTGCTGCAGGGAAGTCCCTAAAGCGCTACAGGAGCGACACGTGTGCGGAGGAAAGCGATTCACGTTGTTCTTGAATCGCCGTAGATTGTACTCGATGGGAAACACAGTCCTGGGCAAACTATTCCAAAGGTATGATGTTCTCCATATAAAAGACTGCTTGAAAAGCGTTGTACGAGGAGTAACAAGCTGAATCTCATACGAATGTGAAGTATTAGCGCGACGTGTACTCCTAACATGCACCGCTCTGGGAGGAATTAAGCGGGCCACATCCTTCGAACACTTTCCATGAAAGTACTTGTAGAATAGGCTCAAGTCGCCAACCGTTCTTCGATGTTCCAGCGAATCAAGGCCGTCGGTCAGTTCCGGGTGTCCAGTTAGACGAACAGCTCTTCTCTGGATAGAATCCAACAAATGCAGTGTATGTTTGGGAGCGGAGCTCCAAACATGGGAGCAGTATTCCATAGTTGCAACGTTAACTTTTTTAGAAAAACTGCCGCCTGGGTTTTTGTAGCGTTAAATTCCACTTGGTTACTGTCACCCCAAGATAGAATTTCTTCCAGGTCTTTGTTAAGTTGAATGACTTCCTGCTGTCTGCGGATATTTGTCTGAGTAGTCGATGTCCGAGCATTCAAAGTGAATGAAGAGATAAGTGTACTGTCATCTGCAAAGCTGTAGATTGGATTCTCGGTCTTTTCCAGCAGATCGTTAATATAAATAAGGAAGAGAGTAGGAGATAGTATGGAACCTTGGGGCACACCGGCGTTGATAGTGAAGGTGTTAGAAAGAAATCCGTCGACTGCCACTCGTAAAGAACGCTCTCTGAGGAAACATGAGCGCCACAAACAGAACTTTTCAGACATACCATAAGAACGTAACTTAGCCAACAGCCCATCGTGCCAAACACGGTCAAATGCCTTGGATATGTCAAGAGCAACCACTTGAGATTCTCCAAAGTGTTCAATTGCGTTGTTCCAAACATGTGTTACATAAGTCAGAAGATCTCCTGTTGATCTATTTTTTACGAAAGCCATATTGGTGATCACTAATAATGTTGAATCCTTCAAGATATTTTAGAAGATGCTGATTGATAGCCTTTTCCATGACTTTCGATATTATTGAGAGTAGTGCGATTGGTCGGTAATTATTTGGCAAGGTCTTCTTGCCTTTTTTAGGTATCGGCTGAACTGTGGCACATTTCCAGCAGGAAGGAAATATTCCCTTTCTGTAGGATAGGTTGAAAAGTCTACAGAAAACTGGTGTTAGTTCCCTTGCACAGTTCTTGAGAACTATGGCAGGTATTCCGTCAGCGCCAGAAGCCTTTTTGGTGTCTAGCTTCATCAAAATACGTTTTATGATACGCTGTCTGAAGATAATATCGGACATCCTTGACTGCACTATGGGAATAGTAGGTGGTGTTTTTCCTTGGAAATCGACAGTAGAATGTGAAGCAAAGAGTTCAGCCAACAAGTTCGCTTTCTCAACAGGTGTCGTTGCAATAGAATTATCTGGCCGTGTGAGTGGTGGTATGATGGATTTGGTGAAATTTTGACTAACTGCCTTAGCGACTGACCAAAAGGACCTGGAATTGCCGGGACAAGCGAGGAGTTTGTTTCTAATCCGTTGATTGTGTACCTCCTTGGTTTCGTCGATAATTTCTTTGCATCTGTTCCTGGCACAAACAAAGATGTTACGATTTATGGTGTTAGGATCTTCACGCCACTGTCGGTATGCAAGATGTTTAGAAGCAACAGCTTCTTTGCATTTTAGGTCAAACCAAGGCTTGCTGTTGGAAGGGCATTTCTTCGAAAAAGGGATGTAAGCTTCCATACCGGCCAAAATAACATCGGAAACCTCCCTGGCGCAGTCAGATGTGTCATCGGATCAAAAACAAACGTCCAACCAAGGAAAAGTTCGAAAATATTCCATGAGATCTTCCATTTAGCAGATTTGTAGTGCCAAATCTTGCGCGGTTTGGACGCCTCTCTATCACTGATTGGTAGAATACTCGATGTCGAAAGTAGTCCATGGTCGGAAGAAACCTAACGGCGGATTTACGCTGACCGTGTAAATCTCCGGATTGGTGGTTAAAAACAGATCAAGAAGACTAGCGAACTCTCCGTCTCGATCAGGGATCCGTGTTGGTTCATCAATAAGCTGAGTCAAGCCACAACTGATTGAAAATGATTCGGCTTCATGACCTTGTTCATCGGTAGTATTTGAATATTTAAGCCAGTTGATGTTGTGGACATTAAAGTCGCCCAGGATGGCAATTTCGGCATTTGGATAGTTAATTTGTAAATGTATCGATGGTGTCTGCAAGAGAAGCGAAAAGTGTTCTAAAAAGTTAGTATCACTTGGTGGTCGATAGAGGATACAGATGAACCTTGTGGTTGGTTGAGTCGTTATTTTTAACCACATAACATCAAAGTTGGGGGGCTCCAGAGCCTCTTCTCGTTGGCAAGAGAGGTCGCTTCTGACATAAAGACAGATTCCAAAGTTACGCCTAAATCGGGAATAGAAATCGTACCCAGGATAAAGATAGTTTACTGTGCTGGTCGATGAACTGACCTTAGTTTCACAGAGAGCGAGTACATGAGGTTTATTTGATTGCATGTGTTGGTGCACTGAATTTATGTTCGAATTTAAACCTCGTATGTTGCAAAAATCCATTTTGAAATTCTGTTGAAAAGGTTGCAAGACACTGAAATTGGAAACAATTTCATTCATTTCAAGGAAACCCGATCTCAGTTGATTAATGATGATGTCCAATACACGATAGAATACGTCACTTTAAACAAGCTTTCACAATATTGGAGACGTTCATCCTCACAAATTTCATCAAAATGACGTTTCATCTTTCTCTGACGAGTTTTAGGAAATTCAGGGTTGATAGACCATTTTTTTGCTACACTATTAGCTTGCGTTTTTAAATCTCCAAATTCGTGTTGATACTTTTTAAGTTCTTCCAAACAGATTTGCAAACGCTTTGAGGCATTTGAAGTATCGATGGCTTTAGACTGAAGTGCTTTAGATGCCGCGTCGATGGTGTGCAAAATTTTGCAATAGAAAACCAGTAACATAATAAAGTTGTAGTTTTCGACCTTCTTCTTCAGTGAAATAGCTTCATTTCTCTCATCTGCTTTGGAATTTAATAGAATAGTTTTTGTTAGCGCTTCCTGAACTTCAATAAGCCGAACTTTTAAAGCAAAAATGGCATCGAAACGTCCTGCCCATCTAGTTGAATTTAATGTTTTTAATGTTACCGAAGTTGAAGATTCCCCTTCTTTATTAGCTATAAAATTTGATAATATATTCCATCTTTTGATACTATGCCCAAAAAAATTATAAATTTGTTGCACAGTTTAAAAAGATGTTTGCATTTCTATAACCTCTTTGACTGCATCATTGATTACCAGATTTAAATTATGAGCAGCACAGTGGACATACACCGCATTTGGCTCGACATCTCTTTTGAGTTTTTGAAGTCCACCATAAGTGCCTTTCATGTTCTTAGCCTCGTCATATCCTTGTCCTCGGCACTTATTCAGAGGAATATTTTTGTCATTTATGGATTTTATAATCTGACTGGACATTGCTAAAGCAGTTTGATCTTTAACTTTATGAAATCCTAAAAATGACTCTTTAATTACGAGCGCCTTTGGAGTTCCATTTTCATCTTTCTCGATCACACAGTAACGGCAAAGTTCACACAATTGATCTGTTTCCGAAATATCTTGAGTCGTATCAAATATAATAGAGTAAAATGGTGCGGTTATTATTTCATTTACCAGCGCGTTTTCCACTTTTTGAACTTTTTGAACCAGAACAGCAATGATTTTTCTTTCTTGATTACGGACTCTTGCTCTTCATCTAGTGTTCCATGTAACCTCCAATGTTGATATACAAGACATGAATGCAAATGATTTTTCGATGTCTCGTGTCTTTCTATGGCTTCTACAATATGTTTCCAATCGTCATAGCCTTCTATCCAAACATTTTGTATATTTTTAGATGCCCTATTTACGAATAACCCACATGGTTCACAATATGCCTTTTGAAGCAATAGAGAATAGGACAGCCATGTACGTTCTAGTTTTATGACAGACTTAGAAACAATATAATAATATTTTTTCTAAGAAAGATCTATTGTCACAGCCTTTTAAGAAGGGGCCTTTAGGTTTACAGTGCCTGTTTTCGATCATCACTTGATCATTTAGTTCTTTAAAATTACCCTTATCAGTAACATATGGCAAAGATGTAATTTTTTCTACATCAAAAAATGATTCATTTTGAATTTTGCTCGTACCTGTTTGTGGTTGCTCTGGATCTAGATATTCATTGTTTTCGGGGTCTGCAATAGTATCACTTCTAGTCAGGTCATTTTCTTCATTTCCGCCGCACTGTTCATTTGATTCTTTGTCAATATAATCTTCATTCTTAAAGTACTCACTTATTTTAGGCAACTTTTTATTTTTTTTCTTCAGGCTCCTTCTTTCTCTTTCGTTTTTCGCTCTCACTTAAATACTTTCTAGAACTAGACATATTGTTATCTAATTTTCACAATTAACTTAACTATGCGACTTATCGTGGATCCGATAAACCGATAAGACAAAAACTATATGAATTAACGAAAAAAATCTATGCCACAAACAACCAGTTCTCCAATCACATGATGTATGCGTAGTGAAGCCTTTCTTATACTTACAAAAAAGAAAGCGGGGATTCCCCGAGCGTCACTATTACTAGAGACCGCGCCACGAAAGAAGTCCCGCGGCGAAAATATGAACTAACAAAAAAACCATAGCCAAAACAAAACATTTCTTCCATAGGTGACAGCATTGGCGCTGCGCGTCTACAAGTGGTGAGTTATTTCTACATACGGGATGCGTTCCAAAACTGGGCGATATCTTTTTCTTACAAATGCATTCAAATCTTGATACATTTTTTTTGTTAAATTTGTGTATGTATAGGGTCTTCCATTTGGGACTTGACAACTTTGAAATTTCACTGTGAACGCACCCTTAAGCCAATCACCGAACTGTCACGTCAAAACATTCAGTAAAGTCAACATTTTCATCATGGTGAAGTACACGAACGAACAACGTTTACATATAATTAAAATTTACTACCAAAATTTGGAGTCGGTGACTGCAACTTTAAGAGCGTTAACGCCAATGTTTGGTCGTAATTCTCGTCCCAGTAGACAAGCAATTCATAGTCTAGTGAAAAAATTTGAGTTAACATATTCGCTGCTGGATGTTCCCGTGCCAGTGAGATAACTGGTTGGTCGAAGTGACCAGAATATTGCTGCCGTTCAAGCGTCCATCTCAAACGAACCAAAACAGTCGATTTCACGGCGTTCTCAAGAATTGGGCATCGCTCAGACCACACTATGGCGAATTTTGCGAAAGGATCTTGGCCTGCACCCTTATAAGTTAAAGTTAACTCAAGAACTAAAGCCACTCGATCATAATAATTGGGACTTGACAACTTTGAAAATTTCACTATGAACGCACCCTTAAGCCAATCACCGAACTGTCAACGTCAAAACATTCAGTAAAGTCAACATTTTCATCATGGTGAAGTACACGAACGAACAACGTTTACAAATAATTAAAATTTACTACCAAAATTTGGAGTCGGTGACTGCAACTTTAAGAGCGTTAACGCCAATTTTTGGTCGTAATTCTCGTCCCAGTAGACAAGCAATTCATAGTCTAGTGAAAAAATTTGAGTTAACATATTCGCTGCTGGCTGTTCCCGTGCCAGTGAGATAACGGGTTGGTCGAGGTGACCAGAATATTGCTGCCGTTCAAGCGTCCATCTCAAACGAACCAAAACAGTCGATTTCACGGCGTTCTCAAGAATTGGGCATCGCTCAGACCACACTATGGCGAATTTTGCGAAAGGATCTTGGCCTGCACCCTTATAAGTTAAAGTTATCTCAAGAACTAAAGCCACTCGATCATAATAAGCGCCGTTCTCGAATTGGGCTCTAGAAATGTTGGAAGAAGATGACCAATTTCATTGCAAAATCATCTTTAGTGATGAAGCGCATTTTTGGATAAACGGCTTCGTCAACAAACAGAATATGCGTTATTGGTCAGGTGAAAACCCTCATGTGCTTGAAGAAACATCACTTCATCCACAAAAAATTACTGTTTGGTGCGGTGGTGTCATTGGGCCGTCCTTTTTCGTTGATGAAAATAACCGTCACGTTACAGTCAATAGAGATCGCTACAGACGCATATTGCAACGTTATTTCTTTGATCAATTGCGTGGGCTAGACATTAATGATATGTGGTTTCAACAAGACGGCGCCACAAGCCACACAGCGGGTGTAACAATCGACTTACTGCAATCTAAATTCGGTAAACATGT
Source organism: Pachyrhynchus sulphureomaculatus (assembly GCA_019049505.1). Taxonomy (NCBI): domain Eukaryota; kingdom Metazoa; phylum Arthropoda; class Insecta; order Coleoptera; family Curculionidae; genus Pachyrhynchus; species Pachyrhynchus sulphureomaculatus. Next base: position 10,783,890 of record CM032452.1, on the reverse strand, counting down.
TATATCGGGAAATGGTCCCGTCGAATGGCCGCCTAGATCGTGTGATTTAACACCTCTAGACTTCTTTTTATGGGGGTACGTTAAATCATTGGTCTATGCTAACAAGCCTGCGTCGTTAGAGGAGCTCAGAGCCAATATTGAAAGAGAGATAGCGGCTGTTTCCGTCGAAATGTGTGGCCGAGTCATCGAAAATTGGGTTCAACGAATCGACCGCTGCAAACGTGCCCGTGGTGGACATATGAATGAAGTCGAATTCCATACATAAATGTTTTGATTGTACTTCAAGCCGATAGTAAAATTTTCGAAATGTCTGAAATGGGTTGCGTTTTATTTCAAAAAAAAGTTGTCAAGTCCTTAATGGAAGACCCGATACTTTAGTAGGTAACTAAATTTATTGAATACAAAACTAATAAATTTTACTAAATTTTGTAATAATAAATGATAGGATCCTCCTGTGCTCACTGCTCTCTCGGGCCGAGGAGCCTCTCCGGCCGGGGACCCCTGGCATTTTGCCCGTCTTGCCACCCTATTGTTACGCGACTGAGTAGACCGCCGTCTATACATATAGCTTACACTGAAGAAAAGATGACCGCAGCCATCTTAGATATCAGTGTTAATGGTATGTCCATAAGACAATCGACGGAAAAACACAATATTTCCAGGAAAACCCTAGGAACTAAATAAAAGGGTTGCGTATTAAATATGTTGGTGGACAGACTGCTCTCACAACTCAAGAGGAAAGAGAAATCATCCAACAGGTCCTGGTGTCTGCCGACTGGGGGATGCTGTTAGATTCAATAGATATCAGGTTGATTGTTCAAAGTTACTTGCAGAATTGTGGGCGAACTGTCAGTAAGTTTAAAAATTAGCTCCCAGGCGAGGATTTGTGTTCTTATTTTATAGAGTGGCACCAAGATGACTTAACTATTAGAAAGTGCCAAAACATATCCCAAGCCAGAATTTCAGTTGGAATCAACTCACTGGTCAAATACTTCGACCATCTTGAAGACGCTTTAAGAGGTATGCCAAAGCAAAATATCCTTAATTTTGACGAGATCAACCTGAGTGGTGACCCTGGGTCAAAAAAGATGGTATTTCGTAGGGATTGCAAGTATCCAGAATTATAAACTCATCAAAAGGGTGCATATCACTTACGACAAAACACCTGCGAACATCTTGGATAGAAGGAGGACCTTTAGGGACTTATTATGGACGAACAAAAAGCGGATGGTTTGATGGCCCGAATTTCGAGGAATGATTTTTGAAGATAATTTTACCATGGGCAAAACGCAGGAACGGCACGAGCAGTCACTTGAGCCATAAGGTGATAGAGTGTTGTGGAAAAAGGATATTCAGTTTATTTTCTTACTTCTTCACGCAACTCATTTATGCCAACTATTAGATATTTCAGTTTTCGCTTCTATGAAACTTCAGTGGCGAAAACTACTTACAGGTTTCAAACAGAAAAATCAATCCTCACCTTCTCTGGAAAAGTCCAGATCCTGTTGGCAAGCTTATTTATAGCCATTTCTGAAAAGATTGCGGGGTTTAGAAAAACTAGAATCTATCCACCAAATAGGGGTGAAGTTCTCCAGAGACTTCCAAGTGCTCCGAACCCTCGAAAGGACAACGACCGAAGGAGAAGGGTGAGTAACACTCTACTTGCTTACTTGCAAGTCTCTAGGCAACCTAAGTCACTGCAGAAGATTTACAATTAATAACTTCCCCAGATCTTTCGACTTCAAAAGAACCTCCCCAGAAAAAACAAAAATTAGTGACCAACGACAGCAATGAAGAAGACGATGGCGACCTTTCTCTTCATGACCCGAGCAATTTAAATAAAATCGAACTCGATGATGATAATTTTCGTTCGATCTACATCCTATGGAGAATATTCCACAATTTTCTCAAAATTTTTTGATTAGTATTTTTCGAGAAAGGGGGGGACAGCGAGTTTTCGCGATTTTTTAAAAATAATACAAAGAAAAGTGTGCGCAAGTATTATATTATATATATTTTTAAACTCGTGTTTTACAAGCTTTCATCTGACACCCCCACTCGATGATCTGATAATTTTTTTTTCATTTCCGATTTCACCACCCAAAACTAACCCCTTAAGTCAAAATTTAACTTTCAAAACTACACAGCTCCGATGAGACCATCATTCCTATATTAGCGCCAAATGTCAACTTTCTATGTCAAGTAGTTTCAGAGAAAATCGGGTGTGACAGACGGACGGGCAGACAGACAGACATCGAAGTGAACTTATAAGTGTTATGTTCCCCGTTTAATCCCGGCTTCATGTCGTTGGAATAGGTGTGGTATAATATATGATATCATCGGTCATCTCTGAATTAACTATTGAAATAATACCTTTGTAAATAAGCTGTATAATCAGTTCTCCTCACGTGTACCCCGACAAAGGTGTAGTTCTTCGATGGCAAATTTTTTAGGAAACTTCTCAGAATCTGTTGAGCTTTTTCTCTCAATTTTTTCCGCAATCGGAATTCTTGAACTATATCTTGGACCCAGGTTAACACCAGCTCTGGTTGTAGCGTGTAGCGAGGTAAAATAATACTCTGAAAAATAAAAAAAAATATGTATATAAAAGATCTGTAAAAGGATGTTTTTGTTCCACGCGATTGCTCTTGCTGGAACCCCAATACATTGACGTTATGGGGTTAAAAATAGCAACTCAATAAATCACAAGGTTTGTGGTGTTTTTAACGACCACCAAATGCCATTAATTTTAGAACACCTTTTGATTCTCTTAAAAACACCACCTGCAGATTTTTTATCATTCACCTCCCCGCGTGAATAGGGATTTACCCTTTTTTCATATTATCAGGATATTAACAAGGATGTCGTAATATTCGGCAATGTTGTCGAAGTGCTGAAATATACAATTTCGTATTTCACGGCACCTTTTAGGCTACGCGGTAGTGCTGCTACTGACGTTATTTCATTTCTACAATAACTACTACCTCGGCTGGCCTCGGTAGTGTAGTAGGTCAAGAGCCTACTTTGAGCCTCACCCGAGATCCGATGCTGCCGGTCGGTGCTACCGGAGCTCTTTTTTGCGACCTTATTATCCGTAATAGTGATAAACAACCTGATAAATTTGTAAATTTGAACGTTAAAACGGACATAAATAGAATAAAACTCTAAAAACATATGGTGGAAATTGTGAAAATACACCGTAAAAAACTCTATGAGTACGACCCGGGGTGTTGAATAAACAACCCAGACCAGCGCAAACTAGTTTGGGTTTAAAAATAATCACAACTTCAGGAAAGCAGGAATCTAAAGACAATACTAAAGATAAAAATGACACAATAACGATACTAAAAAAACTTTGCGAGAAAGTGCAGTGAGTGTGTACTGTAATACAAAAAATACTGCCTAAAAAATAATCTGAACAAAGTGAGACCCAGTTTGAGAAATCATCTGTGCAAAGTTCACGGAATGACTATTGACATTCCATCAATAATTGAAAGAAATACTGCAAACATCAGAAACACAATAGCGGAGCGACAACGTCCAAGGAGTCAACTATACCATCAGCCTCTTCACCAACTGAAGAGCTAATAATTAGTAACAAAGAAAACGAAATAATTAATAATAGTGACGTAGACATGAACGATCAACAAACAAGCAACATCTCCCCACCTGCACTTCCGCAGAATGACGAGCCTACAAACGATAACAACGAAAACTCCAAAAAAAGAAAAGCCAATGAGGACGGATCACCAAATAATGAAACTGGAAAAGATATATCAATTTATTCCACGAAAAGCAAATATCAAAAAATGACGCCTCAAATACCAACAAGAAACAGTTTCGAACCGCTCGCTCCTCAGGCACAGCGAGATAGACATAGATGTCGAAACAATGGAAGTAACAGAGCAGATAAATATAATAAAAATATCTAAACACAAAAAACCAATAGATAAGTGCCAGTAAGCACCAAAAATCAAACAAACACAACACAAAATAGAAGGCAACCCCCTCTCCACGCACCGACACTGTAAATAACGCGAACTATTACAACGAACTTACAAAAACATTAAACAAAACATTCACAAAAGAATACTCACTAAAATTAGCAAAAAAACAACATAATTATACAAACAGACACTTTTAAGGCAAAACGCAGAATGGCACGCATATGCTACCTACGAAGAAAAGGCATACGCGTTTGTGGTCAAAGGTCTTGACAACAAACCAAGCATCGAAGACGTCAAGTACGAATTAAGACAGACCCACAATATAGATATCAAGGACATTTACATCATGGAAACTAGGTACAGACCTCTGTATCTAGTCATAACAACAAAGGACATTATGAAATAGAATACGCCTACTAAACAACATTTTTGTTGTTTGGGAAAGAAGACGACAAACGAACGACATATTACAGTGTCGGCGATGTTATATGTGGGGACATGCCACATCACACTGCCATAGGCAAGAAAAATGTGCGCAATGCGCGGGCACGCACAAAACAGGGTCAATGAAAAATCTTGCCCAGTATTCCTGTACAGGATGAGCCAGGCTAAAGTAAATCAACTGCAGCCCGAGGCATGAAGATACAAAGAGGCTCCACAACCAACATCAAACATCTGGGACACCAGAAGACGAGCAGTTCAACGACAACAAGAAACCGACAATGAAGAAGAACGTCCAAGCAGAACACAAAGAACAAATGATAATACCAACGTAAATATAAATCATTTAGGCAATGCTATGTAAAACCTAAATCAAGCTGTTAATATAAAAAAAATTGATCAGAATGAGCAACCATCTTACTTTAGCAACGAAAAATTGCAAAAGTAGGCAAGAAAATTACGACATACAAATCAAATTCCGTAAGATAAAAATAGCCCTATAGAACGCCAATAGCGTTCATAATAAAACAGAAAAACATGTATATTTTCTGTATTCACATAAAATAAATATCATGGTCATAAAAGTGACCAAACTAAATCCAAACAAAAAACTCAGCACGAGAACCTTTCGTTGTTATAGGAAAGACCGTGACCTAATGGGGGGGAAGGATGTAGCAATCATTGTGAAAAATACCATTAGTGATTGCCTAATAACATCCAACAATTCAAATATCGAAAACTTAGCTATAAAATTGAGCAACTGTGTTATAATCAATGGTTGCTACGCCCACCCATGTCTAAGAACAAATCCAAAGGATTTGTCTGAGACCAAGGCAATAAAATCTTATCCATGGAAGATCTAAGCCCCAGACATACTGCACGGCGTAATCGTGGAAATAATCCAAATACTGGCTACACAGTCTCCTTCTCATTATCCTCTAAATAATACAGCGCCATCATACCTAGACATAGTACTCAACAAAAACGTCCTAAATCTGCCGGATCCTGTAATCCTAAACGAATTGTCGTCTGACTATCTTCCGTTGCTACTTGATTAGCAAGTTACGTTGGCGAGGGAGGAAGGCAGAACGACTTGGTCTTATGAAAATGCTAATTCGAGAGTGTTTAGACAATTCTTAACAAACATAACAACTATAAATAACAAAATAACAAATGTAGAAATCCTAGCAAAAACATAGGCCTAAACTGATTGCAGCAGAAATGAAATAGCTCCGGAAGATAGCAGGAAAGACTAAGCTGGACCACCTCAAAAACGAAGAAATTAGAGGGAGACTAGAGCAAGAGTCCATAATACAAAAAATTGAGAAAAAGCAATTGAAATGGTATGGGCAAGTACCTAGGCTGGCCAGCGACAGAATACCAAAAAGAATACTGAAAATGAAAACAGCAGAGATCAAGAATAACTTGGATGAGGGGCATTGGAGAGATAGGAAAAGCAAAGGGGAAAACAATAGAAAAAATGAACAGAATGCTGATGGACAGGGATAAGTGGAAGGATTGGATGAAAAGGATGGAACCTACAATTGCAGATACATAGACAAATTAATAATAAGTTCTCATTTCAGCTGAGTTTGTTCCCGTTCCAGTATTCAATAATTACATTTCTAAATTTTCAATGAATGTGCATTTGAACATTTAGTCTAATAACAAGGATCACTTTCTACTTGTCCGTTTTTTGGATAATGTATATAGAATTTTTATATAGAGTACTGAATAAAAAGGATGGCCTTTCAAAAGCAAGAAATGGGTAAAAATGTGAACGAGATTCCGTTAGAACTCTATGCGAGCGACGCGCTAGAAATTATTTAATATTTTCCGACCTAATCGAGACCGCACTTTTTCAGATATATGGGATTTTTAGATTAAAAAAATACAAGTCATAAAAAGTTTTTCAGGCAAATCAAAAATGCGAAGTCAAAATAGGTGTACGGTTTCTAAAAACCCATATATATATATATATATATATATATATATATATATATATATATATATATATATATATATATATACAATACAATCCCGATTATCCGAATCGCGATTATCTGAAATCCGGCTTATCCGAAACAAACTGTTAAAAAGCAAATTGTATTCCCATTAAATGAAAAAATCCCCATTATTTGAAGCAGATGATGAGTGGTTTCCTTAACGTGTCAGGGACTCCCCAATGTCTAGAATTTCACCGCTGTCTATGTTTTGGTTAGTCGACGCGTGTTATAAGTTACTCATTACGTCTATTATTATCGCAGAGGTAATAGTTTCATTTTAATAGATATTTTACAAAATGGAGCGTCATAATAATAAGCGTAAAAGTGTTGTTATTACCTTAAAAGAGAAACTTGAAGCAATTCAACGTTTAGATAATGTTGAACTTCTTAAAAATATAGCGAAGGATTTAGGTGTAGCCGTGAGTACTGTTTCAGAGTGGAGAAAAAATCGCGAAAAACTTGAAAAACGGTGTAGTGTTTTGTCATCGCCCACACAGACACGAAAAAGTATGAAAAGCGTTGAAAACCAAAAAGTGGACGATTCTTTATTTTTATGGTTTACACAGAATGGAGAAGTGGAATACCAGTGAGTTTAAGCGAAGAGTTGCCGGGCCTGTAAATTTTTCTGTAAGTGATGGATGGCTAGACAGGTGGAAAAAAAGACATTTTGTACGTCAACTGAAAGTTTGTGGAGAAAGATTGTCGACTGATGTATCTGCTACAAAAAAAATTTGCAGAGAATTTTGAGCGGCTTATGAAAGAACATGGTTTACAACCAGACCAAATCTATAATTGTGATGAAACAGGCTTGAACTACAAAATGTTGCCGTCAAATATCCTAGCTTCAAAAACGGAAACTGGAGCACTTGGTTACAAACGTAGCAAAGAAAGTATTACTGTTCTTGCATGCAGTATGCTTCTGGAAGACACAGACTCCCATTATTATTTATTGGTAAGTCAGCAAATCCACGAACCTTTAAGAATATTCGTCGCAATGCTCTTCCTATTTTGTATAAAAATCAAAACAATGCCTGGATAAACGTGACTCTATTTAAAGACTGGTTTTTTGGAGATTTTGTTGCCAAAGTGGAACTTTTTTTAAAAGAACATGGATATCCTAGAAAATGTGTTCTGTTACTAGATAACGCCCCACTCACCCAAGTGCGGAGCAACTTGAAAGTGGGGAAATAAAAGAAATGTTTTTGCCTCCTGCTGTAACTTCTTTCATTCAGCTTATGGATCAGGGTGTACTGGAAAATTTAAAAACGCAATTTCAGGCCTTATTGGAGCATATTTTAGAAGAAGTAGATGAAGGTGGCAGTTTTGTTGATTGTCTAAAAAAGATAAATTTGAAAAATGTTATATATTGGATAGCTTGGAATCAAGTAAAGAGTAGTACTCTGGAAAAATCTTGGTCAAAATTGGTTGAAGATAATGAAAGTTTACATCAAATTATTACAAGAATATCAGGATGTGAAAGTGTTACGGAAACCGATGTTTGTGAATGGTTAAACAGTGATAGTGTGGAAGATGAAATGACTGACCAAGAATTAATTAAAAATGTATGCAAAAATGCTAATAAAATAGACACTGATGACGATGATGATAACGAAGTAGAAGCCACTGACAATATTCCAGTAAAAATGTTACATTCAGAAGGACTAGAGGCCCTAGAACAAACGTTAATTTATATAGAATAACAAGAAAATGCAACCGCCGCGGACGTTTTGCTTATCAAACGTTGGAGAGACATTGCAGCCAAAAACAGAACTAACGCAAAACGAGTGCAGTTAAAAATTACCTCATTTTTAAGACATTAAGGTTAAGAATGAAACTATTTTCGATTTTCCGTACATATACATAAAATAAGTAAACTAATTGTTCTATTCTTTGTTTTAAAAAATACCAATGTACGTAATAGCATATCGTATAAATGTTTTTAAGCCAATCTGCAATGTCGTATCAAGAGAACTTTTGGAAAAATCGTAAAAAATGGCTCCCCACTATAAGTAATGAGGAGATCGATCGGGAAGATTTATGTTTTTCAACATGTTCACCATGTGTAGACACATAAACAATCGATTCCGATTTTGACAATCTAGATCAGGGGTCGGCAACCTACGGTACGCGTGCCATCTCTGGCACGCCAAGCAATTTTGAATGGCGCGCGTACCTATTCAAAGTTTACAAATTAATTCTGTAATCTGTGACATGTTTCGAAATTACGTAAATAATCGAACACAGTATTACTTTAACGATACAAACAAAAACGATATATTATATAGGTCACTAGGTATTATTACCAAAAACTACAAAATATATATTTTGTAATTTATAATTTTACTGAATGCATTGGTCTGGCTTTAATTTCGGCAAGTATTAAAGACGGCAAGCCTCAAAATATAAGCCTAGGCAAAAACACAAATAAACGTCCTCAATTCAGATCAAAAGAGCCGCTATAAGGCGGTTTTTGTTTGACTTGACTTCAATCGTTCCGACGCGCGCCGCAACTCTTTTTATATTGCCGAACTTTAGTTTTTGTTAGATTTAACTTCTAGGCGGCCCTTTGATTGCAATGGGCGCGTTGTAGATAATAATTTTTGTTCTAAGAAATTTAATAAACGTAATTATTGGAATTTTCTGGAAACATTATTTTTCTGTATATAGCAAGCGGCTACACGTTTGGATCATTTAGTATAGAAGTAACATCCGTTCCAGTCAATAGTCGTCGAAAAGTTTAAAAATTAAAATTACGTTGCGTTATGGCCGCGAAGAAACAGAAGGTAAACGTTCGATCATTTCAAACTTCATGGACCACAGATTACGGTTTTGTACAGCAAAACGATCGAGCCATTTGTGTCCTATGTCGGGAAAGCGTAATTTTCCGGACATCTAGTGTTCAACGACATTTCCAGATAAAACATGAATCGTCAATTAAAGATAACGCTGATAAAAGGAAGGCAATACAAAGAGCAAGTAAACAATACGAGAAACAGACAACATTCTTTAGCAAAGTTTTCCAAGGAAAAAATCAGGTAACTGAATGCAGTTTCAAAATTGCACAATCGTTGGCACAAAAGGGTAGGCCTTTCACCGACGAAGAGTTTATGAAGCAAACGTTTTTGAGTACTGGCGAGATTTTATTCGACGACTTGCCCAATAAGGATACAATATTGGTCAGGATTAGGGATATACCGGCATCAGCGCGGACCATCGAGAGACGAATTACCGAAATGACACAAAATGTCCAAAAACAGCGGAGAGACGCTATCAAACGGAGTTTTGTATTTAGTGTAGCATTGGATGAAAGTGTCGATAATAATGACATTGCCCGTCTGGCAATCGTTGCGCGATAATTCGATGATGGCTGTGTGTATGAAGAGCTGATTTGTCTGCTCCCATTGCAGGGAACTACAAGAGGAGAGGATATATTTTCAGAATTTGTTAAACATTTTGAAAAGCGGAACATTGATTTAAATAAATTTTTTTGCGTAACGACAGATGGCACTCCTGCTATGATTGGGAGGCATAAAGGATTTGTTTCCCTTCTTATTAAACGCACGGGTCGATCAGGTTTGAATTTTCATTGCATAATTCACCAAGAGAGTTTGTGCGCTGAAATCTCCGCTGGAAGTTTAAAATCCGTGATGGATAGGGTGGTTAAAATAGTTAACTACATTGTCGGTCGTTCTTCACTGATCCATAGACAATTTAAGGCGTTTCTGCAGGAATTAGAAAGTGCATATTCAGATATACTATTGCCCAATAATGTGCGCTGGCTCAACCGTGATAAAGTGCTCTCTAGATTTGTGCAATGTCTGGGCGAAATTAAATCGTTCTTGTTGGAAAAAATCCAAGTGGATGCTTATCCTGAACTAGAAGATAAGAACTGGATCTGTATGTTAGTGTTTCTTACTGATATTACAAACCATCTCAGTGAACTCAACTTAAAGTTACAAGGTTCAGGCAAAACAGTTCTGGATTTATACGAATCCTGGAAATCATTCAAATTAAAAATATATTTATTTATAAGCGCTATTACTACAAACACATATAAATATTTTCCAAACTTAAAAACCTATGTGTCGACGATGGTGCACTAATAGACGAAATTCTTAAATATATGACTAATTTAAAAGAGGAGTTTATCGAGAGGGGTCAGGATTTTGATAAACATGGTCCTATGTTCGCTTTTTTAATCAAACCAGATTTAATGGATTTTTCCAGCAGTAGCTTTGACATATCTCTTTTCTCATGGATGGACATTAATGATTTTGATCTTCAATACATTGAATTTAAAAGCTCCGAGTTATGGAACACGAAATTTGTAGAATTAAGAAGGGTATTAGAAGGTGACTGCCAGAACCATTCAAACGAGATACTCAATTGTTGGATAAGTTTACCAGAGAAATTTATTTGTCTTAAGAAAGTAGCGTTTGCCATGCTTACAGCTTTCGGATCATCCTATATCTGTGAACAACTTTTTTCCCATATGAGAGTGATTTTAAACCCGTACCGAAGCAGGCTGACAACAGACAACTCGGAAGCATGTGTGACACTGAAAATAACCGGACATGAACCGGATATAAGAAAACTATCTAAAGAACTTCAAGCACAGGGTTCACACTAGGTCCTAGGACTAGTATAACAAAATTATTTGTTAAATGCTAAAATTTTTTTGTAATTAAACCTTCTAAAAGCAATATTTTAAGTTAATTTAAGTTAATTTTTGATAATTTTAGTTGTAGTAAGTACCTATGTCGGCACGCAAAATGTTGTATGGACGAAAACTGGCACCCCTTAGTTAAAAGGTTGCCGACCACTGATCTAGATTGTTGGATGAAGAAATATCTTCTGTGTAGGTCTAGGAGTACATCGAATGTATTAAACAACCCACCGTTATGAAAACCGAAACACCATATTACAAACTCTCAAAATAAAATGATATATTTTTCGTGTTTACTTAATGTTTCTCCTATCAAAGTAGAAATAAATTACACAATAGGCTACCAAAATAAAAGCTCAAAACACAATTGTACGTCTAATTGCTAAGATACTCACGAGATTCAATTACCAACCAATGTGAAGAAATTTATGTTGTTTGTCGTTACTAGGAACAACGTATGAACGCAGAGCATCGCACATCCTGAGAATAGCAAAGCTCTTTTTGTATCAAGAAGGATTTCGGAAAAATAGTAAAAAATGGCTCTTTACTATAAGTAGTTCGACCCTGAAAATTTATGTTTTTCAGCATGTACGACAATGGTTGTAGACACATAACAAACAATTATCTCCAATTTTGATAATCTAGAACGTGGGATGAAGAAATGTCTTTCCGTGTGTGTGGGTTCTGGAGTACGGCCATTGGTCAATGTTGTTTTAGCTGGAAACTCGCAGATGTTTCACCCCTATCTCTTCTTCTTCTTTCTCTAACTTAGGCTTATCGCCTGTTCAATCTTATTCACCTGCCCGACACTATTCCGCCACACTTAGACCATCACACCACCTCTTCAAAGGGCGGCCCACACTACTATGTCCTAATGGTGACCTATCACGACCAATTCTCACTATTCTTCAGTCTTTCATCCTACCAATGTGTTCATTCCCCTTTCTTCTCCGTCTCATCATCCAATCGTTGATATCCTCTACCCTACACCTGTTTCTTATATAGGGTGTTTTTTTATAGAGGTATAGAACTTTGAAATGGAATAAAACAAAGATGAATTTTTTAAATTGACATGAAATTTACTTTATTCGAAAGATAATCTTCTGGCATTATAATTTAAATATGACTTCTGGCATATGACCGCCACGGCTGGCTCGGACGTAGTCTAATCTGGAGGTCCAATTTTCGATGACTTTTTCCAACATTTGTGGCCGTATATCGGCAATAACGCGGCGAATGTTGTCCTCCAAGTGGTCAATCGTTTCGGGCTTATCGGCGTAGACTAGCGACTTCACATATCCCCACAGAAAATAGTCTAGCGGCGTTAAATCGCACGATCTTGGAGGCCAATTCACGGGTCCGAAACGTGAAACTGTGCGGTTACCAAACGTTTCCTTCAATAAATCAATTGTGGCACGAGCTGTGTGATACGTTGCGCCGTCTTGTTGAAACCACTGCTCCTGCATATCATGGTTGTTCAATTGATGAACGAAAAAGTCAGTAATCATGGCTCTATAGCGGTGACCATTGACTGTAACGTTCTGACCAGCATCGTTTTTAAAGAAATACGGACCAATGATTCCACCAGCCCATAAAGCACCCCAAACAGTCAGTTTTTTCTGGATGTAACGGTGTCTCAACATACACTTGAGGATTATCATCACTCCAAATACGGCAGTTTTGTTTATTGACGTATCTATTCAAACAAAAGTGAGCTTCATCGCTAAACAAAATTCGCTTATGAAAATCGGGATCAACGGCAATCTTGTTTCGGGCCCATTCACCGAATCTACGCCTTGCTAGGTGATCGTGTGGCTTCAATTGTTGCACGAGTTGGATTTTGTAAGCACGCAAACCAAGATCTTTCCGCAAAATCTTCCATAAAGTGGATGAACACATATCCAATTCCTGTGCACGATGGTGGATAGACTGATTCGGGTCTTTCTCTACGCTACGCTCTACAGCAGCAATGACTTCTTCTGTACGTACTGTATGACGTCTCTGTGGATGCGTATTATCATTTAGAGTAAACGTGGTGCGAAAACGTTCCCTAGTTAATCGAATTAATTGCTCTGATGGACGATTATGTTGACCGTAAAATGGACGTAGTGCGCGATACGTATTTCGAACAGAACCATGATTTTCAAAATAAATTTGCACAATTTGGAAGCGTTGTTCAGGCGTCAGTCTATTCATGTTGAAATGCCAAACTAAACTAAATATAAATCACTTGACAGCTGACAAAATGGTCGCCAGTTAAAAAAGTGTTGCCAACTTAAAGTTTTATACCTCTATAAAAAACACCCTTTATCTCCACTGCTCTCCCGATCCACAAATGTCTTTCCAGCTATTCTGCGAAGTACGTTCATTTCTGTTGATTCCAGTAGTCTTTTGGTTTTCGATGTTGCTGGCCTGATTTCTGCAATATAACATATGTCGTAACAGGTCTTATAGGTATTTTGAAATTTCTCGATTTGGTTTCGATTCCTATGTTTTTGTTACACCATATTATGTTCTTTAGGTACCCTGCTATTTTACGGCTCTTGCCGTTTGTTCCCTTACCTCCGCTTCAACATCACCATAAGCACATATTTCTATGCCTAGATATTTAAATTTTATTTGCTGTTTAATAACTTCTCCGTCCTCCTGAAGTTTACATCTTAAGGGTGCCTTTGACGTTGTTATACATTTTGTCTTGGAGTCAGATATCACCATATTAAAGGATTTAGCTGTAGAATTAAATTGGTGTAGGAGTCGCTGTAGATCGTTTTCATTTTCCGCAAATAGTACTGCGTCATCGGCATAACATCAAATATTAATTTGATTGTCTCTCATTTTATATCCTCTCATAGTCCGCACTTTTATCATTATTTCGTCCATGATGATGTTGAAGAGAAGGGGGCTCAGTAAGTATCCCTGTCGAACACCCTTCCCACCGTTTATCTTTGTTTGGATTTGGTTCGCTGTGTATACATTCTCTATAATCTTAATTATACTATATAGAATTTGCCTATTGTAGAGGAAATATATAACATCCTTCAGTTGCACGGTCAAGTGCCTTTTGCAGGTCAATAAAACATATATAGACGGGCTTGTTGTATTCAATAGACTTCTCCTATATTTGTTTGAGGACAAAAACGACATCTGTACAGGATTTGCCTGACCTGAACTCTTGTTGCTCATCTTCTAAGGAGGCAAGACTATTAATTTTGTTCGTTTTGATCTGGTACGAGTTTTAGTGTGGTGATCGACACATTTATTCCTCTATAATTCGAAGGTATTTTCTTATTTCCCTGTGGACCAGTGGGCATCAATAGAAATCAGATAGAAATATAACAAAAAAGATCCAAGAAAAAAATATTATATACATTGGTAGTATTATCTTTTCTTGAACTCTCTTGGCTACTTATTTTTTTCCCTTGCGGTTATTACTACTGGAAAGTCGCGGACGTCTCACAAAAATTTTATTTGACATTATCGGTGCTTACTTGTCAAGAGTATGTGTAAAAAAATCTTGATAGATGTAAAAAATCATCCTACCTGATTAGTGAACGTCCAATCTTCTATCGACTTAACAAAAGTATTGATTTCGACCTGGCAATGGGCAATTTCTTCGAAAGCGGGCACGGTAAGTTGGTCGAAAATTTGGTCCAATTTAATTCTTATACATCTCGGGATGTACGGGTCAAGTCCGGTTCTTCGGGCAACGGCCCATACTGAAGCGTATTCCCACATTTGGTTGCCTGAAAAATTCGAAATAAATATAAATATTCTGGGTACACTGTATACTAAAAAAAATTAAAGATTGTCTAATCATTCTGCATCTGAAGTGCTCAAAATGAGAATAAACGCACCCTCATTTAAAAAAAAAAAAACCGGTCAAGTGCAAGTTGAACTTGCACAATTAGGGTTCCGTACGTTAATTGCTTTTAAAATAAAAAATTTTGTTACGGTGGTATAAAATGATCAGTGACTTCACAAAACACACTCCAAATGAGTTTTCAACAAAGTTTGTTTCCAATCTTTACTGAAAACTGTTGACCTTGAAATTTTTGTTTTTTTATATACCAGATAAATTATTAAAGATAATGCACTCGTGATAATTCAATCTATACCCCGTGGAGAATATTCCAGAATTTTTTCAAAATTTTTTGATCAGTATTTTTCGAGATAAGGTAGAGAGACAGCGATTTTTCCGATTTTTTAAAAATAATACAAAGAAAAGTGTGCGCAAGTATTACATTATATATATATATATATATATATATATATATATATATATATATATATATATATATATATATATACATATTACTCGTCTTTACACAACTAAGTTGGGAATGTGGAATCTTTAGCACAATGATACTACTCAGTATATATCACCACTACACCAAACACTTTAAAGTGTTTGGTGTAGTGGTGATATATACTGAGTAGTGTCTTTACACAAGCTTTCATTTGACACCACAGTCGATAACCTAGTAAAAAATTTTTTTTTTCACTTCCGATTTCAGCTTTCAAAACTTACCCCTTAAGTCAAAATTTTACTTTCAAAACTACACGGCCCTGATGAGGCCATCAATTCCTATATTAGTACCAAATTTCGACTTTCTATGTCAAATAGAGAAAATCGGGTGTGACAGACGGACAGACACCGAAGTGATCTTATAAGTGTTCCGTACGGAACACTAAAAATAGTAATAGATCAAAATGTCAAAGACATGATATCAAGTAAATTTTAATATAGCGGAGCTGTTATACAAAATCTTAAGATTTTGGGAGTAAAACACAAGTTATGTCTCCATCTCTGGCTAACCTCAAATCAATGTTAAATTATACATGTCTCCCTTCCATCAAAGACCATAAAATTATAAGACACAAATTTATAAAGATATTTTTACTAAAATAACAGCCAGGTGGCATATATGATTTGTTAATCCCCTGTCGAAACTGAGTTTATATTTCGGCAGTTAAGTGCATCCGACTCATTTATTTGTCCTGAAACCATAGTGTTAACCTGGCATTATTTTATATGATCTAGATATATAACAACTCTGCAAGAATGGAGATGAGGGAAATGGGCCTGAAGGTATCGACGACTATCCGGTTTTAAATATAGGTGTTTTCACCATACATCTAAAATATTGTTAATGCCAGCAATTGCCAACATTCCTTGCATAGCCAAGGGACACCTATTCCCCTCCCCTATGGATGTAGGACATACGTCCCTAAGGAACGTTTTTTTTGTTGAGCCGGTTGATGTTGTGGACATTAGGTCGCCCAGGACAGCAATTTCGGTATTTGGATAGTTAATCCGTAAATGGTCGATGATGTCTGCAAGAGAAGCGAAAAGTGTTCTAAAGTTAGTATCACTTGGTGGTAAGCAGATAAACCTTGTGGTTCGTTGAGCCGTTATTTTTAACAACATAACATCAAAGTTTTGTGGTTCCAGAGCCTCATCTCGTTGGCAAGAGACATCGCTTTTGACAAAAAGACAGATTCCAAAGTTACGCCTAAACTTGGAATAGAAGTCATACCCAGGATAGAGAAAGTTGACTGTGCTGGTCCATGAATTCACAGAGAGCGAATACATGAGGTTTATTTGATTGCAGGTGTTGGTGATTGAATTTATGTTCGAGTTTAAATCTCGTATGTTGCAAGAATCTACTGTAAAATTATGATCTCTGCATGCGGACGCTCTTGAATCAGCCCCCACCCGGAAATCCGAACGGGGGGGCTATTTTACTTCCAACATTTTTATTAACCAGGTGCTTTATCATGTTATTTGTTTCCACAGTCCGGGGATATTGGTTCAGCTACGAAACGTTAAACAGCGACACGCTACCTAAGCCGATGCGATGGTATCACACCGGGCGATAACTTGGGAAGTTGTTCTTTTAGTCGCTTTCTACGACAAGCAGAACATACCGGGGATGATATTCTATCCCACACCCCCACGGGGAAAACTGAAGATATGAAATAATCAATGACTTCACAAAACAGACCCCAAATGAGTTCTCACAAATCACTATGTAAGATTCAGACACAAACTTGTTTGTGATAGACAAAAAACTTAAAATTAACGCAACAATCTGAAAATTAATTTATCTTTTTCTTATGTCAGTTTTAAAGTTTATCGAGTATTTGAATAGTAGGCTATGCATATTTTGTTTCGTTGTTCATGATAGAAATCAAAACAATTCGTTTAGATTTACAGTTTTAAAGAATTTTTTAGAAGATAAACAATTTTCTGTAACAATGCGATAGATTTTCTTTAAAAGTAAGCTTATAAATTGTTCCCTTTTTCAAAGTAATACGTTTTTGTGGTAGACTGTTTTATTTTTGACCTCGAAGAATTAGAAAACTGAATCGAACAAGGAATTTAACTGATCACGAGGTAGTGCGAGCCTCAGTTTTATTGGACGAGGGATATTGTCAGAGTTATGTTGTTAGGCAAACATCGTCCCACAATAAGTCGTATGGTAAGACGCTTGAATGAAGTAGGAACTTTTTCTAGAAGGCTAGGGCAAGGGCGAAAACGATGCACTAACGACCTAGATGAACGTTTTATAAGACAATATGCTTTAAGAAACAGGACTGTCACTAGTTCTATAATAAGAAACGAACTCGCAATGTCACAATTTCCTCTAAAACAGTTAGAAGACGGTTAAATGAAGCTGGATTAAACCGTAGGAGACCAGCCATTGCGCCCTTGCTTACTAGAGAGAACAGAGTTGCCAGGTTACGTTTTGCTCGAAATCACGAAAACTGGTCTGTGGATGATTGGAAACAAGTTTTCTTCACAGATGCAACTAGGGTTAGTCTAAAACATCCAGATGGTCGTGAACGAGTATGGCGAAGACCAGGAGAGAGGTTTGCTCCTTGCAATATCTCTGCAAGGATTCCATTCGGCGGTGGCTCTGTTATGTTCTGGGGTGGCATCTGCTTTGATGTTCGCACAGAGTTAGTTCCTGTCCGTACGAGATCCATGAATGCTGACTACTATCTTGAGAATATTGTAATAGAACATGTGATGCCTTTCGGTCATTTTGTGGGACCCAATTTCCTGTTTATGCAAGACAACGCTCGACCTCACGGGGCTAGGAGGTACTCGATTATCTTAATCAAGTTGATATACCGATTATGCAAGGGCCACCAAAAAGCCCGGATCTGAATCCGATAGAACATGTATGGGATCACCTTAAGAAAAATGTGAAACATCATATACCTGCACCTAGAAATCTGAGGGAACTTGAAAATGCAGTTATCACGGAATGGGAGCAAATTCTTCAAGATTTTATCCAAAATTTAATTAGAAGCATGCCTAGGCGCATAAACGCTGTCATCCGAAGTAGAGGAGGCAACATACGCTACTAGTGTCCCACTTACACCATTAATTTTGCTACTAGTGTCCCAGTTTATTTTTTTCATTACTACATAATTTCAACGATTTTGTTATTAGGTCTTAAGAATAATTTTAATTCGAATCTTATAGAGAAATTTGGTAGCTAATTCACTTTTAAAGTATCCGAATAAGTTTTTTCTAACTTTTAGTGTAACCAATGTTCATAAAAAATTATTAAAATTAATTCATTATAGAGATTTGTTTGATTTAATATATTGTTGCGTTAATTTTGTCCAGGAGTGTGTATATATATATATATATATATATATATATATATATATATATATATATATATATATATATATATATATATATATATATATATATATATATATATATATATATATATATATATATATATATATATATATATATATATATATATATATATATATATATATATATATATATATATATATATATATATATAAATATATATTTTATATAGAAATATATAGAAAGAGAATTGAGACTTTTGAAGTCAAAATTAAGGCAATTATTTTTAGTTTTCTGTAGTAAAATTGAAAAACAGAACACTTTTACAATCAATTCAGTGACTGTCTGTCACCGCCGATTTTCTTGGAAACTAATTGAAATACAAAGTTAAAATTTGTCCCAAATATAGGAATGGATGGTCTAATTACAGCGGTGTAGTTTTCAAGGTTAAATTTTGAGTAAGGGGGTTAGTTTTAGGGGATAAGATTGGAAGTGAAAAAAATTCAAGGTCATCGAGTGGGGTATCAAATGCAAGCTTATGAAAACACGAGATGAAAAATATATATAATGATGTAATACACGCGGAAACTTTGCTTTATATTATTTTTTAAAAATTACCAAAAATTGCTGTTCCCCCAACCTACCTCTAAAATACTAATCAAAAAATTTCGAACAAATTTTGGATAATCACCATAAGGTGTAGATTGCATGAAAATTATCACGAGCGCATTGCCTTTGATAAGTTATCTGGTACATTAAAAAAAGTGGAATTAATATACAAATGATAAAAGATACTAGTTCTACTAGAGACAGCACCTTGACAGACAATGTATAATGAATAATGGTATAGTAGTCGAAAGTTTTTCATGCTATGGAATTTAGTATTATTAGAAAGAGAATAGAATGGGCTAAAAATATATGAACACTAAATTCTAGGATCTGTGTTAGATAAAGCCAAATAGTTTGAGTCGATTTTTTTGCTCACCAGTGTATATATATACGAGGCTGGTTTGAAAAGTCCGTGCAAAAATAAAAACTACTTATGTGTTTGGGGTAAACCTTTTTTATTTTTCGACATAGTCTCCTTTTAGGCTTATACACTTCGTCCAACGAGGTTCTAGTTTGTTGATCCCTTCCGAATAATAGGATTTGTCCAAGTCTGCAAAATATCCATTAGTGTCTGCAATCACCTCCTCGTTTGAATAAAATCTTTGTCTCGCCAGCCATTTCTTCAAATTGGGGAACAAATAGTAGTCCGAGGGAGCCAAGTCTGGAGAATAGGGGGGATGTGAAACGAGTTGGAATCCTATTTCCATTAATTTTGCGACCACAACTGCTGAGGTGTGTGCTGGTGCGTTGTCGTGATGGAAAAGGACTTTTTTGTGGGCCAATCGCGGGCGTTTTTCTTGCAGCTCGGTTTTCAAACGGTCCAATAACGATGAATAATATTCACCTGTAATAGTTTTACCCTTTTCCAGATAGTCGATGAGGATTATCCCCTGCGAATCCCAAAAGACAGTCGCCATAACCTTTCCGGCCGAAGGAACGGTCTTCTCCTTTTTTGGTGCAGATTCCCCCTTGGTAACCCATTGTTTAGATTGTTGTTTGGTCTCAGGAGTATAGTAATGTATCCATGTTTCATCCACAGTGACGAAACGACGCTTAAAGTCGTCCGGATACTTCTGGAACAGCTGCAAACCATCCTTGCAACACTTCACACGATTCCGTTTTTGGTCAAGCGTGAGCAATCGCGGCACCCATCTTGCGGATAGCTTTCTCATGTCCAAATGTTTATGCAAAATATTACGTACCCGTTCAGTCGAGATGCCCACAGCACTAGCAATCTCACGCACCTTAACTCTTCTGTCATCCATCACCATATCATGGATTTGATCAATGATTTCTGGAGTCGTAACCTCCACAGGCCGTCCAGAACGTTCAGCGTCACTTGTGCCCATATGGCCAGTCCGAAAATTTTGAAACCACTTATAAACTGTTCTAATCGAAGGTGCAGAGTCACCATAATGTTTATCAAGCTTCTCTTTAGTCTCCTGAGGCGTTTTGCCTTTCATAAAGTAATGTTTAATCACCACACGAAATTCTTTTTCGTCCATTTCTTGAAAATCACTCGACTTCCTTGATTCACACGAATGTCAAACACAAAGAAATAGACCAATATGGCTGAAACTTGGTGTGCGTTCATTCAAGAGATGCTACTAACTAAACGTGACCTCGATACGCGCCGGTGGTGCCATCTCTCGGACTTTGCACGGACTTTTCAAACCAGCCTCGTATATATATATATATATATATATATATATATATATATATATATATATATATATTGTAGGACTGTATGCTGGCATCATCTGTGTTCTTAAAATCTTGGTTTCAAGATAATATTTGCCGCATCCGATTACATATAATTTCGCCAGCAGTAACATACACAGTCTTAAAAATATTTTACCAGTCCTTCCTCCTATAATAGCCACAGAAGCGATCCCTCCTTTTGGACATTTTTCGTTCGAAACATTTAACGACAAATAATAACGTTTTTGCGATGGAGATGGCTTCCCTCCACATAATATTTCGTCTAGCTCTCCATAAAAAGAAACATCTATTTGTTCAGTTTTAGAAATAATACTGTTCTTACTAGCCAGAATTGTACTACCAAGATTATTAGATTTTCTAATTATAATCTTGAAATAAATAAAGTTTAAAAAAACTAAACAGAATGCAACAAATACGAATAGTTTAAAGAAAATTTCATGAGGTAACATCATTCGGGCACAAACTTTCACACGATAAACTAAAAATTCGAAAACGATTTTATTTTTCAGTTAATTTAGTTTTTCCAGTGACTAATTTTAAACGGTTTTTATAAAAAAGCTTTGTTAAGGAAACTACACACTTTAACTTATAAACGTTTTTTACCAACTTGTCAATACTAATGAAAAGTAACTGTTTTCTGGAGATAAGCCATAATTAGTATGTACATTAACTAACACCTTAACCATACTTGTTTTCCCAGTGTAGGGGAGCGAAGAGTAAATTGACTGAATGTTAAAAGCGCATAATTTAATCGAGGATGTGATTACAGTGAAATGCAAAGTAGAATAATTAAATTTTAAAAATAATTTCGGCCAAATGCCCTATATTTTTTTTATAGCGCTAGTACATGTGCTCCACAGATATCTCTAAAGCGCTATAGGAGCGACACCTGTGCGGAAAAAAAAAAAAAAAAAAAAAACAAAAAAAAAAAAAAAAGAAAAAGCGATTCATGTTGGTCTTGAATCGTTTTAAATTGTACTCGGTGGAAAACACAGTCCTGGGCAAATTATTCCGAAGGGATGAGGTTCTCCATATAAACGACTGCTTGAAAAGGATTGTACGAGGAGTGACAAGCTGAACCTCATGCGGATGTGAAGTATTAGCGCGTCGTGTATTTCTGGCATGCACCGCTCTGGGAGGAATTAAGCGGGTTATATCCATTGAACACTTATTATGAAAATACTTATAGAATAGACTCAAATCGCCAACCATTCTTCGACGTTCCAATGAATCAAGGCCGCTGGCCAGTTCCGAGTCTCCAATCAGGCGAAAAATTCTTCTCTGAATAGAATCCAACAAATGCAGTGTATGTTTGGGAGCAGAGAGAGTTGGTCGAATTTCAGCTTTGTATAGAATTAACAGTTGTTGTGGAGTGTAAAGCCTACTACTTCTAAATAATATTCCCAGCTTTCGAGAAGCTCTCTTTGCTATGCTTACAACACGTTCATGTCAACACATATTTGCTCCCAAATTAACGGCCAAGTGACGGTGGAGGACCCCAACATAACTATGTCGGGTTCAGCAACGTTAACTTTTTTAGAAAAAAACTGCCGCCTGGGTTTTTGTAGCGTTAAATTTCACTAGGTTACGGTCACCCCAAGATAGAATTTCTTCCAGGTCTTTGTTAAGTTGAATGACTTCCTGCGGTCTGCGGATGTTTGTCTGAGTAGCCGATATTCGAGCGTTCAAAGTGAATGAAGAGATAATCGTACTGTCATCTGCAAAGCTGTAGATTGGATTCCCGGTCTTTTCCAGCAGATTGTTAATGTAAATGAAAAAGAGAGTAGGAGACAGTATGAAGCCCTGGGGCACACCGGAGTTGATAGTGAAGGTGTTAGAAAGAAATTCGTCGACTGCCACTCGACGTTGCTTGAGAAAACATAAGAGGCACAAACAGAAGTTTTCAGACATACCAGAAGAGCGTAGGGAATTCCTTGGATATATCAAGAGTAACCCCTCGAGATTCTCCAAAGTGTTTAATTGCCAAGGCAATTAAACAATTAATGGAACAAGTTCCAAACATGTGTTACATAAGATCTCCTGTTGATCTATGTTTACGAAAGTCATAATGATGGTCGCTAATAATGTTGAATTTTTCCAGATATTTTAGAAGATGCTGATTGATAGCCTTTTCCACGAAGCAATGCGACTGGTCGGTAGTTATTTTGCAAGGTTTTTTTACCTTTTTTAGGTATCGGCTGAACTGTAGCACATTTCCAGCAGGAAGGAAATATTCCCTTTCTGTAGGATAGGTTGAAAAGTCTACAGAAAACACTCCGTCGCATAGTTTTTGAGTGCTATGGCAAGTATTCCGTCAGCTTCAGAAGCTTTTTTGGTGTCCAGCTTCATTAAAATACATTTTATGATACGCTGTCTGAAGACAATATCGTTTCTCTTTGACTGCACTATGGAAATAGTAGGTGGTGTTTTCCCTTGAAAATCGACAGTAGAATGTGAAGCAAAGAGTTCAGCCAACAAGTTCGCTTTCTCAACAGGTGTCGTTGCAATAGAATTATCTGGCCGTGTGAGTGGTGGTATGGTGGATTTGGTGAAAGTTTGACTAATTATCTCAGGGACTGACTAAAAGGACCTGGAATTGTTGGGACAAGAAAAAAGTTTGTTTCTAATTCGTTAATTGTGTGCCTCTTTGGTTTCGTGGGTAATTTCTCTGCATCTGTTCCTTGCACGAATATGCACGAAATTTTTTTATAGAATATTAAAACATTATCAAGAATCATATTTGATGCAAAGTTCGATTAGCTTTTGTTTTTAAATAGAAAAATGTTTCTCGCTTACGTAGTTTGATAGTGAACACACTTAAACGTTTGTAAATTAACACAAATCTTACATTTTGATAAATTATATATATGTATGTATATATATATATATATATATATATATATATATATATATATATATATATATGTATATATATATATATATATATATATATATATATATATATATATATATATATATATATATATATATATATATATATATATATATATATATATCTATATCTATATATATATATATATATATATATATATATATATATATATATATATATATAAAGGGTGTTTTTTATAGAGGTATAAAACTTTAAGTTGGCAACACTTTTTTAACTGGCTGCCATTTTGTCAGCTGTCAAGTGATTTATATTTAGTTTGGTTTGGCATTTCAACATGAATAGACTGACGCCTGAACAACGCTTCCAAATTGTGCAAATTTATTTCGAAAATCATGGTTCTGTTCGAAATACGTATCGCGTCCATTTTACGGTCAACATAATCGTCCATCAGAGCAATTAATTCGATTAACTATGGAACGTTTTCGCACCACGTTTACTCTAAATGATAATACGCATCCACAGAGACATCGTACAGTGCGTACAGAAGAAGTCATTGCTGCTGTAGAGCGTAGCGTAGAGGAAGACCCGAATCAGTCTATCCGCCATCGTGCACAGGAATTGGATATGTCTCCATCCACTTTATGGAAGATTTTGCGGAAAGATCTTGGTTTGCGTGCTTACAAAATCCAACTCGTGCAACAATTGAAGCCACACGATCACCTAGCAAGGCGTAGATTCGGTGAATGGGCCCAAAACAAGATTGCCGTTGATCCCGATTTTCATAAGCGAATTTTGTTTAGCGATGAAGCTCACTTTTGTTTGAATGGATACGTCAATAAACAAAACTGCCGTATTTGGAGTGATGATAATCCTCAAGTGTATGTTGAGACACCGTTACATCCAGAAAAACTGACTGTTTGGTGTGCTTTATGGTCTGGTGGAATCATTGGTCCGTACTTCTTTAAAAACGATGCTGGTCAGAACGTTACAGTTAATGGTGACCGCTATAGAGCCATGATTACTGACTTTTTCGTTCATCAATTGAACAACCATGATGTACAGGAGCTGTGGTTTCAACAAGACGGCGCAACATGTCACACAGCTCGTGCCACAATTGATTTATTGAAGGAAACGTTTGGTAACCGCATAGTTTCACGTTTCGGACCCGTGAATTGGCCTCCAAGATCGATCGTGCGATTTAATGCCGCTAGACTATTTTCTGTGGGGATATGTGAAGTCGCTAGTCGACGCCGATAAGCCTGAAACGATTGACCACTTGGAGGACAACATTCGCCGCGTTATTGCCGATATACGGCCACAAATGTTGGAAAAAGTCATCGAAAATTGGACCTCCAGATTAGACTACGTCCGAGCCAGCCGTGGCGGTCATATGCCAGAAGTCATATTTAAATTATAATGCAAGAAAATTATCTTTCGAATAAAGTAAATTTCATGTCAATTTAAAAAATTCATCTTTGTTTTATTCCATTTCAAAGTTCTATACCTCTATAAAAAACACCCTTTATATATATATATATATATATATATATATATATATATATATATATATATATATATATATATATATATATAATATATATATATAAGCTGTCAAATATTTAGTTCAGGTTCTGGCAATTGAAACTAGAATGGAAAGAAACAGATGGTGCCACAACATGCTTTCTCTTCAAGAAAAAATTGAAATTGTTTTATCGTGTGAGGAAAATACACCCAACGCACTGTTGCAAATGTTTTTAACAAGCGTCATCCTGAAAAAAACTTGCAGCAATCTACTGTGAGCCGAATTATAAAAAAGTTTAAATCGACTGGATCTGTAGGAAATGTTTTCCGAAAAAATCGTGTTGCACGTAAACATACCGAAGATACTGAGTTAGATGTGTGCTTAAGTGTAGTGGAAGAAGGCAAAACCAGTGTTAGAATAATTTCGAAGTCTAAACCGGAGATCGACAGGGAAAGTGGAAAAATAAATTTAAACCATACAAACCGAAATTGATAAACACTCTACAGGACAGAGATTTTAATATTCGGTTGTTATTTTCATTCTGGTACCAAGGAAATATAGAAGAGGACTCCAAATTTCCGTACAATATTTTATGGACTGATGAAGCCACGTTTACTTCTAACGGAGTAGTAAGTTCACAGAATAATCGATGGAGGGCCCAAGAAAATCCAAACTTCATAATTGAGTGTCGTGACCAATACTCGTTTAAGACTAACGTTTGATGTGGCATTATAAATGACCAAATAATAGGGCCATATTTTTTTAGACATAATTTAAACTCACAACGATATTAGATTTTTTAAATAACGAAATTTTAGAAGTTCTGGATAACACCGCTGTGGATCTAAGATATGCTCTATGTATCAATTAAATGGTGCACCAATACACAATACTGCAAGTACGAAACACTTTAAATGAACTATTTCATGGCAGGGTCATTGGGCGAGATCAGGATAATTGTTGGCCACCTCGATCGCCCGACATCACCTCATTGGATTTCTATTTATGGGGTTATCTCAAACAAAAAGAATACAAGTTTAGACCATTTAGAGATATCGATCATCTAGAAACTACGAGGCTGGTTTAAAAAGTCCGTGCAAAGTCCGTGAGATGGCACTACCGGCGCGTATCGAGGTCATGTTTAGTTAGTAGCATCTCTTGAATGAACGCACACCAAGTTTCAGCCATATTGGTCTATTTCTTTGTGTTTGGCATTCGTGTGAATCAAGGAAGTCGAGTGATTTTCAAGAAATGGACGAAAAAGAATTTCGTGTGGTGATTAAACATTACTTTATGAAAGGCGAAACGCCTCAGGAGACTAAAGAGAAGCTTGATAAACATTATGGTGACTCTGCACCTTCGATTAGAACAGTTTATAAGTGACGCTGAACGTTCTGGACGGCCTGTGGAGGTTACGACTCCAGAAATCATTGATCAAATCCATGATATGGTGATGGATGACAGAAGAGTTAAGGTGCGTGAGATTGCTAGTGCTGTGGGCATCTCGACTGAACGGGTACATAATATTTTGCATAAACATTTGGACATGAGAAAGCTATCCGCAAGATGGGTGCCGCGATTGCTCACGCTTGACCAAAAACGGAATCGTGTGAAGTGTTGCAAGGATGGTTTGCAGCTGTTCCAGAAGAATCTGGAGGACTTTAAGCGTCGTTTCGTCACTGTGGATGAAACATGGATACATTACTATACTCCTGAGACCAAACAACAATCTAAACAATGGGTTACCAAGGGGGAATCTGCACCAAAAAAGGCGAAGACCGTTCCTTCGGCTGGAAAGGTTATGGTGACTGTCTTTTGGGATTCGCAAGGGATAATCCTCATCGACTATCTGGAAAAGGGTAAAACTATTACAGGTGAATATTATTCATCGTTATTGGACCGTTTGAAAACCGAGCTGCAAGAAAAACGCCCGCGATCGGCCCACAAGAAAGTCCTTTTCCATCACGACAACGCACCAGCACACACCTCAGCAGTTGTGGTCGCAACATTAATGGAAATAGGATTCCAACTCGTATCACATCCCCCTTATTCTCCAGACTTGGCTCCCTCGGACTACTATTTGTTCCCCAATTTGAAGAAATGGCTGGCGGGACAAAGATTTTATTCAAACGATTGCAGACACTAATGGATATTTTGCAGACTTGGACAAATCCTATTATTCGGAAGGGATCAACAAACTAGAACATCGTTGGACGAAGTGTATAAGCCTAAAAGGAGACTATGTCGAAAAATAAAAAAGGTTTACCCCAAACACATAAGTAGTTTTTATTTTTGCACGGACTTTTCAAACCAGCCTCGTATAATTAGGCAGTGTGTTCAGGAGATACCTCCCGAGTATATGAAAAATTCCGTCAAAGAAATTTCTAGAAGAACTATTCGTTGTATTGAACGAAACGGTGGACACACCGAAATGTGGAATATTGCAATATGCGTGTATTTGATACAAAGTATTTATATATATATATATATATATATATATATATATATATATATATATATATATATATATATATATATATATATCGATTTATAGCGTCACTCTGCGCCTTCCGGTTCCTAACTTCCATCATCCCAGTCACCTGGTCGTAGATTTCGTTCGGACATTGCTTTTGTTATGCCCATAGACTAGGTTATTTTCGGCCTTCCTTT
This sequence comes from Pachyrhynchus sulphureomaculatus, assembly GCA_019049505.1. Classification (NCBI taxonomy): domain Eukaryota; kingdom Metazoa; phylum Arthropoda; class Insecta; order Coleoptera; family Curculionidae; genus Pachyrhynchus; species Pachyrhynchus sulphureomaculatus. Next base: position 10,755,832 of record CM032452.1, on the reverse strand, counting down.
TTCTTTCTTTCTGTAGGTGTCCATTGTAGGATTTGTTTTATGATTCTCTGGTGTTGTATCCTTTGGACATGGCCGTACCACTTTAATTGTCTCTCTTGTACGTCCTCTATCAGTGTTCTTTCCATTTTCATTTTTGACCGGACCCTTTCATTTGATATCCTATCGAGCTTGGAAATTCTTGCCGATCTTCGCCAAAAATCCATTTCCAGAGCATTTAACCTTCTTTCAAGAGTTTTGTTTAGTTGCCATGTTTCGCACCCATATAGTACTATACTTTTGAAGATGACGTTGTAAATCTGTTGCTTTCTTTGCCTCCTGACATTTTTTGACCACAGAATGGAATTCATAGCACCGATCAATCCTTTTCCCCTTGCTATCCTCTCTCCCACTTCATTTTCTGTTCTTCCAGTGCTGTCTATTCTAGTTCCCAGGTAAGTATATTGGTCGCATGCTTCAATTTCGATGTTATTGTCTAGTTCCAGGTCCTGCCTATCCCCACCGATCCGCAAGTACTTTGTTTTGCTCATGTTTACTGTGAGTCCCCAATTGTTATATTGGTCTATGAGATTCTTTGTCATATATTCCAGATCTTCTGGATCTTGGGCGATAACCACCTGATCAGCGGCAAAATGTAGCGTATAGAGTGTTGTCTCATCGTCTATTTCGATACCCATTCCTCGACAACTCTTCCTCCAATGATCGAGGACCGCATCAATATATACTTTGAATAACATTGGGGACAAGCAACACCCTTGTCTAACCTTTTGTGATGTGAAAGCTTTCAGATATTTCTTTACCAATCTTTATTCTTGATTGACAATTTGAATATAGTTGTTTTATCGCTTGTATGGCGGTAACGTTAATAAATGTTCTTTCCAATACCTGTCACAGTTTCTTTATTGGTACATTATCGTAGGCCTTTGCTAAATCAATAAAGATTAGATGGACTTCTCTGTTGGTTTCTACTTTCTTTTCGGTTAGTTGATTAAGGCTAAAAATGTTATCCATACAAGTTCTTCCTGCTCTAAATCCCGCTTGCTGTTCAATTTCGTACGGAGCATATTCTTGTTCAATTATTGCTCTAATCAGTTTTCCATAAAGTCTGCTTAAGGACCTGGTGACCGATATGCACCTGTAGTTCTCACATTTATCCTTCCTTCCCTTTTTGTGAAGTGGCGTTATTCATGCCATTTTCTATTCTTCAGGAATTTGTTCGCCATTTATAAATTTTTCGAAAAGGTTGGTGAACATGTTCTTTAGTTTGTTAGATGCAGATTTTAATAATTCTGCAGGAATTCCCTCTGGTCCACTAGCTCTACCGTTTCTTCATTTGCTTTTGATATCATATCTCTATTTATTTTTATACTTGGTCCCTGAACTTTGTGAGTGGATGTAGCCTGGGTAATAAATTCTGATCGTAGATTTATTAAATAGGTTAAAATAGCCAATTGTTAATTTAGCGTTTATAGAAAGAAACATTACATTATTGAAACTTTAAATACATTACTAAAAAGATCAAAATGTAAGATTTGTGTTAATTTACAAACGTTCAAGTGTGTTCACTATCAAACTACGTAAGCGAGAAATATTTTTATATTTAAAAACAAAAGTTAATGAAACTTTGCATCAAATATGAGGCGTTGCGGATAGTAAGGGCGAACTCAACAAAATGAAGTTTCGAAAAAATTGAATTTATAGAAAAATCTAAATGGCGAACTCAACAAAATATTGGCAAAATTAGGTTTTTATTATTTATTTATAATTTATTAGCTTTTTATTATTTACTTAAGTAGAATAGTGTATTCCGTGAATTTTTAAATGTTTTTTAAATATTTATTTGTGTATTTTTTTTCATATTTTACTGTTCGTTTCTGATGCTACACTATCACCTAAAATTGGCAATACCTGGGAAAAAATTAGACCGGTATTAAAAATTTTGAACACATTTTATTTAATTCTAAGGTTATTGTTTTAATTAAAGGTTTTGTTATTACAAAATAGTTACTTGATACAACATACAAAAACAGTGGAAATATGCTATTGAAACTAACATAAAAAAAACTAAAGAAAGAGAAACAAATAATTAGCCAAGTTCAGTTGTAATCTATTTGGTCATCGTCCATAACATCTTCATTTTCGGTGCTCTTATTCGTTGCTGCGTCTTGAGAGGCTATAATGTTAGTAAAGTACCGACTCCAAGGTAGGGGAACATACGGTAACAAGTCCTGAATGTCCTTTAATTTGGGGGCTGGTATTTTAATGGGAGCACTGTAAAGTCTCGTCAGTGTTTCACTGGCCAAATAAAAATGATCAGGATCATAGTTTTTCACCTTGCCTTTTTGTAGTTTGACTGCCGTTTTGACATCCAAATTGTAAGCAGAATGAATGTAGAAACCTTGCTTAAAGTTATTTGTAAATTCAAAGATCTTTCCATCTTTAAACTTAGCACCAGCCATCTGCATTTTAGTAATTTTCTTTTGAAAATTAGAGAAATTGAAAATCATGTCCTGTCTAAGTTGGACAACGCAAAACTGGTTTTTTTCGGCGACAGCTTTCAATCATTAACTTATAGTGATCCATGGTATACACAGTGCTATGCCGTATTTCTCTCTCAATGTTCCCAAAATCCCTATCACAGGGAAGGTATGAGTGCCCAGGTATCATAAAATAGTGTTTAATTTCAGTGAACTGGTCTTTGTGTATAAAGTATAGATTTGCCAAAACAAGATTTAAATTCTTGTTCTGTCCAGAACAGTTATCACTGAACATAATAACTTTTTTAACATTAACATCAACTTTACACAAATAATCGTACAAGCAACTTGCAATCTCACATGATCCACGCCTCCCTGTACTTTCATCCCAAAGGTACATCGTTGAAGAACCGGTTTTTACATTATGGATACAAAAGTTATAGGTCCATAGCTTCCTTTTGTAATACTGAATCCCAGTAGTCAGCTTTGGGGTTGGCAAAGCCTGCTGCAGATCAAAAGCTATGACCAGAAAAGAGTCATGGGCATTACTCCTTAATCCCTTAAGAAGAGACTGAGCAGCTTTTGCACGGGTCAGATGTAACTCCTTCTCTTGTTTAAGATTCTCGATTTCAGCAACATTTTCGGAATCGTGCATTTGACTACTTTTAATTTTTATGTCTACTTTATCGCAATAATTACAGGTGTCACTTTTTGGGGGCTCAAAACCAATATTGAACTGCATATTAAACGTATCACGATAATAGTGCTGATTTACCGGGCTGTAACCAGGGTAATTTTCCGTAAGCCATTCATTGTAAAGAGAATAGAGCTTTTTAATATTAAGTCCAACAGGTAAGTATTTTCGATGAGGGCTTTTGGCGCGACTGTAATGACTGGTGACAGTAGGTAGTGACATGATGTGTTCTTTTACTTTAGAAAGATCGTCATTTCCTATTTTCTTCGCGGGTTCACACCTCCCCCTTTGATCCGTTGTAACAGTTCCAGTTCTGCTGGTTTTGTCAAGTACGACTCGAACGCGCTTTTCAGAGATGCCATGAATGTTATAAAACGCAGTACGACAAACTTCACGATTAGCGTGATCAACAGTCACATTATATTGAATGCGTCTCAGGGTACGACTTGGACGCCCCTTTACGTAAGATCTTTTTACATCATTGCAGATCAACAATTTTGATAAGTAAGCATTCTGTAGATCATAGTTTCCAATTTGCCAAAAAGAGTCAAAAATATTGGTGACCAGTTCAGCGCCTATTTTCTCAAAACATCCACACTTGCAAGGAGGTCCAATTTTGCGGGCAACAACGTGCCTTTTGTTATTTCTTGAAATGTAAGCACTTCCTGAATTTCGTTTCAACTTACACTCGTTTTTTTGCCAATCATTCATCTTAGCAGGTCTCTTTCGCGAATAACCCGACACAGCACTACCATCTAAATGTTGTACACTTACTTCACTACTAGAAGGTCCAGGTTGCGCCATACTTTTCTTAAAAAAAGAAGCAACAAAACCAAACAAAACATAAACGTATTAACTTCAAAATTAACTTGAACTAACACGCAGAAAGCGTAAAATTTCAAGTAAACCTCATTTAGTGACGCAATACCGGCGGTTGCTCCGCGCGAAATTGTTGAGTTCGCCCTTACTACCCGCCCGGCTATCGCCTGTTCGAAATTTTTCATTTATTTGATACTGAAATTTGAAGGCGAAGCAAGGGCGAACTCAACAATTAGACCGGTATGTGATGTAGGAAAAGTTCTATAAAATAGAATTATATAAAAAAAAAAAAATTTGACCCAGTGTTGAGTTCGCCCTTACTATCCGCAACGCCTCATGTGTGAATTTTAATATTCTATAAAAAAATTATTGACACGACTTCATTTTGTTCTTAAATAGATTATAAGTGCCTAGTTTTTGACAAATTAAATGATTTAAATAAGGTTGCAATAAATCAAGAAGAAAAACAATTGCCGAAATGTCAAAAAACTGACAAATATTCAAAATTGTAGTAGGCTGTTGAAATTTGACAAACAGATCTAGAATCACGAAATAAACCATTTCGTCTAATAACTTTTTTTAAAATTTGGCCAAATTATACGTTTTTTTCAAAAATTTTTACGGAAATGTCATTTTGGAGAGGTGACCTCATGGGTAAAAATAACTTACTATACTTTATTTCTGATATTATTTGAAGCACAAATGGATGCCATAACCAGATCTGGGCTAAAGTGATTATTTAAAAAAAATCCCATATGATGCGGACTTAAATTGTCACACTTATATATACTAATATATATATATATATATATATATATATATATATATATATATATATATATATATATATATATATATACATATATATATATATATATATATATATATATATATATATATACATATATATATATATATATATATATATATATATATATATATATATATATATATATATGTATATATATATATATATATATAATATATATATATATATATATATATATATATATATATATATATATATATATATATATATATATATATATTTTATATATAGGCTGAAAAGTTTTTGGTCTGACACCTAGATGTCGCCTTTTTCAAAAAATCCATATGATTTTTAGGAAGTACCAACCTGCAAATGTTACAAGTCAAAATTTCATGACATTTCGACAATTAGTTAAGTTACTGTAGTTTTAGTGACACTAATTTTCAAAACAATGGAAAAAATCGAATTTCGTGTGTTGATTAAACACTGTTTTTTGATGGGAAAAAATACCGTTCAAGCAAAGCAATTGCTTGATAAGTGTTATGGGGACTCTGCCCCTGGAAAATCAGTCATCGTTTACTGGTATGCTAATTTTTTTTATTCGATTGTGACAATGGATGAACCATGGATCCACCACTACACACCGGAATCAAATCGGCAGTCATCTGAGGGAACAGCAGCCGGTGAAAGCCGCCCGAAGCGACCAAAGACAGAACAGTCAGCTGGGAAGGTTTTGGCCTCTATATTTTGGGATGCGCATGGAATAATTTTCATCGACTATGGTGAGAAAGGAAAAACCATCAATAGCGAATATTATATAAAGTTATTGGTGCGTTTGAAGGCAGAAATCGCAAAGAAACGGCCCCAAATGAACAAGAAAAAAGTGCTCTTTCATCAAGAATATGCACCGTGTCATAAGTTAATGGTTACGATGGCAAAATTGCATAAATTGAAGTTCGAATTGCTTCTTCATCGACCGTATTCCCCAGATTTGGCCCCCAGCAACTATTATCTTTTCGCAGACCTCAAAAAAATGCTCTCTGAAAAGAGATTTGGCTCCAGTGACGAAGCTATCGCCAAAACTGAGGCCTCTTTTGAAGGCAACGACAAATCCTTCTACAAGAAAGATATAGAAAAGCGTTGGCCTGAGTGTATCGCTCTTGAAGGAGACTATGTTGATGAATAAAGTCGAATTTAGCAAAAAAAATGTGTTTTAAGTAGCTAGACCAAAAACCTTTCAGCCTACGTCTTATTTATATATAATATGTATATATATATATATATATATATATATATATATATATATATATATATATATATATATATATATACATATATCGTGACAGGTAGAAAGTGTGCAACATATGGGACTTTTCTTTATTATCAAATTTAGAAGGTAAGTAAGTTTATAGCTGGATTTTGCATTACTTGAAACCCAAAAAATGATTTTTCAGTATCAGTTGTCGTTTGGTGGAAAGTTTTCTAAAATTTAAAGTCCAAAAGTTACTCTGATTGTTAAAATATCTATAACATTTATTAGGAAAAAGTATTTAGAATTAATGATAATGTGTAAAATTTGAGATCAGTTGGACAAGAATCATATTTTGTCAGTTTTTGACCTATAAAAAAAACATAATCGCAAGGAAATTTTTATTTTTTAAATTTGAAATATATTTATTAGATTGGTACAAGGATTTAAATATCTATTTTTTGATTTCAATTTATATTTACTTGTAAAACAAGTATCAATTAATAATTAAAAGATTCTGATTTTCCTAAAATTGCAACTGTCGCACATAATTATCGATTATTTTTACCCTACTACTTGCAGTCTGAAGTTTTTATTTTTTAAGGGATATTCTAGCGTCATAACTTATTGCACAACATAATGGAAAACAGATACATTAATTAATTAATTTTTATTTAATTTGGGAAGTGTCTGCAATTTATTTATTTTTGTGTGCTTTGTGTGCAGTGTCTTTGTTACCTATAGCGAATATTTATTTACCAGTTTTCTTTTCGTTTTTTGAAAAAAAGTGACGCTAGAGTATATATATATATATATATATATATATATATATATATATATATATATATATATATATATATATTATATATATACTGTGAAATTTCCTTTCGCGGACATCCCTCTTACACGAACACCTCCCTTGAACGGACAGTTTCTCATGGTCCCGACCGACTCTCATATTATTTGGATTGTGTTAACTCCCTTTTGGACGAACATTCTCTTGAACGTACGTGGACACAAAAAAATGTTCTCTTAACCGGATAAAAAACAATAAAAAATAAACGCCTCGTCTCAATTTTCTGTGGCGAGTATCGCTATTGCGTTTCTCAATCGCTGGTTTACAGCAGCGCGCCATAAGGGAAGTCCTTTGACAAGTATGCACATGAATTATTTTTTTAGATAAGGTTTCCTGGAATTAGTGCGTTGATTTTCTTTTCTTATCAATTCAAAGATTGGATAAAAGGGGTGAGTGTGTCAGTAGGTTTGTCGTGACAAAAATGCAAAAAACTTATTGTTAATGTGTTTTTTTCAGATCCCCTAATACGATGTAGAGCAAAAGAAATAGCCGAGTCTCTGGGACATTCTACATTCAGTGCTTCTTCTGGTTGGTGTAATAAATTTAGAATCCGTCACAACATAAGTTTTAAAGCGATTTCAGGAGAAGGAGCTTCGGTTATTACTGAAGATGTTTCATCATTTTGGGAAAAATGCCCTTCTTTAATTAAGAGATATTCACAGAGTGACATCTATAATGCCGATGAGACAGGCCTGTATTTTAGGGCTCTACCCAACAAAACGCCAACATTAAAAAAAGAAAAATGTGTTGGTGGTAAATATCCCCAAGAGAGGTTTACAATTTTGCATTGTGCAAATATGGCGGGAGAAAAAGAAAAACTCTTAGTCATTGGTAAGGCAGCTAAACCCAGAGCATTTAAAAATATTAACATAAACAACCTGCCTGTAATTTGGAAATATAATAAAAAAGCTTAGATGACAGAGAAAATTATGACAGAGTGGTTGCAAGATCTTGATTGGAAAAGACAAAAAAACATTTTGTTGTTTTTAGACAATGCAGGATCTCATCCAAAAGACGTCCGCTTGAAAAATATAAAAATCTTGTTTCTACTCCCTAACTGTACATCAACTTGTCAACCACTTGACCAGAGAATTATAAAAATTTTAAAATTTATTACCGAAGTACTAAAACATCTGATAGTAAATACCTGCTAGCTGGTACAGCTTTTTAGTTAATTAAGAAAATTACTCCATTGAATGCAGTTTACTTTGCAAAAACTGCTTGGGAACAAGTAACCAAGGAAACAGTTAAAAATTGCTTCCGTAAAGCGGGATTTAAGCATGAAAATATGCCAAGTGAAGACCAGTTAACTGAGGCTGTTACATCTGATCCAGAAGATGACTTACCACTTAACGTAGTTGCAGATATCGTCAAAAACAAGAATTTGTTGGAGTTGACTGATAATGAAAACCTTAATGATTTTTTGAACATAGATGAAAATTTGTGTGTTGAAAATCCAGATTCAGAACAAGAAATTGAAAATCCAATTGAAATACAAGGACTTCCGAAGATTCTGATGTCGATGAGGTTCCAGTACCAACAGATGCTATCCCAAATTATGGTGAAGCTATTACCCTAACCAAGCAGCTTAAAAACTTTTTCGAAGATTACGGAGATGCAGAGTCTTTAGAACTTCTTTCCAAATTAGAAATACAATTTGTGGACGCTATTTTAAAGAAAAAAAAATGAACAACAATATATGAATTTTTGCGTCATTAAAGTGACCTTTCATTTCATATGTATAACTCTAGCCTATTATATTTTATTTGTATCTAAAGGTAACAAATCTTTGTTTTTTTCCTTAAGTTTTTAAGTTTTTTGTTTATTTTAAAAATATGTACATACATAAGTATACGTTTTAAATGTCCTAAATTCTTTATTTAAATTTTTCATTAAAAAAAAACGATTTTTTTTGTATTTCTTTTAAGCGAACACCCCTCTTGAACGGACACTTTCGGTCAGTCCCGTTGGTGTCCCCCAAGGGAGATTTTACTATATATATATATATATATATATATATATATATATATATATATATATATATATATATAACAAATAGAGAGAAAGCAAAAGTTGCCGTATCTAACAAAATCCTAAGATATGAAAGTAGTTGGGGAACTCGGCAAATGGGCAACAACAGATGTTCACACTATGTTCATCTAGCCAATATTTCGGTCCTAGGTTGGGACCTTCATCAGGGCAAAAACTGAAAAAGAGATAACGAAGCAACCAATAAGGATAGTTGGGCATAGAACATTGTTATTATTAAGTTTAACTTTTAATCATTAATTTTTGATTTTAATTTGTAATTTTAATTTTAGTCTTATAATTATTGATTAATTCTTATTGTTTTTATAAAAATTGTTGTTGTTCTGAAGAAATGCAAATTATTATTATTATTAGTATGAAGAGTACCAATAATAAAAATTGTAAGTGACTCACATGCAGTGTGCAAATTAATCTAACAAGAATGACCATAAGAAACAATTGTCACAACAAAGACCAACATTGAAATAAAACAACCACTATTCACTACATATTAATTTAAAAATATGGCATTTACAGCAGGGATGCCATTAGAAACCTTGGATGCTGAAAATCAAAATTAATGAACCACCTGCCATCTGAAAAGAGAAATGACAAGTTTGACAAGGGGCTGACAGAGGGCAAACAGCTGACAGAAGCAAGGGATCACTCAAAATAAAAATAAAAAGGGGAAGGAAGGTTGAATAACCAGGAAAGAACCGGTTAAGTACATTTAAGTACTACGTCATTGGAAAGGAATTTTGGTATAAAAGGAAAAGTACCCATTGGGAACGCTATTTTTCAACGGTATGGAAATTAAGTGGCGTAGAGCAGAATGATACCAATTGGAAAAAGAGAGCAATTTTTCCCGGTATGGAAATTAAGTGGCGTCGTGCAGAATGATTTTTCTTCTCGAAAGGAAAACAGAGGGATTGGTAAAGGAGTAAAGAGGGTTTTGTTTATTTGGTGTATACTAAGCAATTTTAATGAAAATGGAAATGTAATTATAAAGAATTTCACGGGAACCATGAGAGTATGTACCACAAAAGGGACACCTAGAGGACATTAACGTAAAGGGAGAAAGCTATAGAATAAAGAAAGTGAGGAAACTATGACGATGTTATCAAGATTTAGTCAGTTTAATCTTTTTTTACTTTAAATTAGCTTTTTCACATTCGATAGTTTGACATGGTAGGGACGATATATATATATATATATATATATATATATATATATATATATATATATATATATATATATATATATATATATATGTAACATTCATTTTTCCCTAGATTTTAAGATCATGTTAGAACACTGTTTCCTCTTATAAATTTTATGTTTTTACTTTACTTTACTTATTTACTAACTTTTAAGCAGTGTAGTTTAAAACAATGTTTAGAATTTTTGAGCCGTTTATTTTACAGTGTGCATTGCGGGTTACCTACTGGACCTATTTAATTTGCATCGAATGCGTCCGATTGGCGAAAGATTTGTATCCGGGAAGTAGCCAACTTGAAGACGTGATTTTAAGGAAGGGAGAAAAATATTTAAGGGTCCGGATGGTATGAATATAGGACTTTTTTCCCATTATAGAGCCGCGGTGAGATCTCCTTTTGATCATGTAGCCAGAGAGGGCTTTTCCTTCAGTAAGCCGCCCAGTAGGCTTTTTTATCATGTTGCCGTACTCATTTATTAGTAATGTAGTAGTGCAGAAACGGTTTTAGTTTTCAAGTTCAAGGCCTTTTCCTTGAAATATCCTGCTTATTTCCAGACCTTTAGGGGTCAAGAAATGTTTAGCAGCCCAAAGGGAACTAGGGTAGCCAAGGTGGAGACATCAGTGTTATGAATATCTCACCAGGACAGGCCAAAAAACTCATAGAAAAACCGTAAGTCGTCAGTATATCAATCCATAGACCTAGCTTCCTGCTGACAAGTGCGTTTTACGTCGTCTATTCAAAACGGGTAACTCGTGAAGTTAATCCCACGAACTTTTAACATCGTGTTTAGCTAAGCCTTAATTAGAATCCTGATTTAAAGGCTCTAGATAATTGTACCATCTACTAGACTAAGGGATTTTATTTAGTAGGATAGTAATTTTAAGTGTAGCGAAGTTAGAACTTTTAATTTTGTCATTTAATAAACCTTTTTTTATCTTTTTGAAGGTTTCACCGAATCACCCTTTTATCTTTCAGGACGCAACGGTTGTGCTATATTAAAATTTTTTTTAAGAACTACATATCCCTTCAGTATTTTTTCATTTTTTTGAGCTGAAGTTAGATTCTTTTTATTTTAAAATGAATGGTGCCCAAAATCTGTACAACTAAAATTTTAAACAACTATAGAGACTATTTTCAAAAGACGTTCAAAAATTATCTCCTATCCATAATCTCTCCAAACAAACTGAGCTAGTTTATGTCTAATTTCTTTAGTTCTTTCAGTATTAATATCCACTCAATCCATTCTCAGAAATTAAGAGATACGTAAGGGGCAAATAACGACTTCTATTTAATAAATAATATATTTATTAAAAGCAAAGAGGTTAAGACGTTTCAAAATTGCGCCTCAAAGTGCGGGTGTTATTAAAAGGTTACAAAATTGCGCCCAAACGGGAGGGCAATTTTTTTACACGCCACAATATATATATATATATATATATATATATATATATATATATATATATATATATATATATATATATATACATATATATGGTAAGATCCTACGGATTGTACCAAATACATGTACCTAATACTTTATCGGAGGCTGACACAGTCGCCACATGCAGACAGAATGGCTAGCGACTCAGCCAACACTAAACGCAGGCCGCGCGGTTTTCGAGAAATTCCCCTCAGGCATATCTGGTTAAATGTCAGTCTACCCACTGTTCTCCCGCTTCTCAATCCATCCCGAGACGCGTTTCGCCGTATCACGGCTCATCAGTCGTGCTAGAATCGTCAAACCAGAGAACAGAATTTCTAGGGCTTATCCAGGTACTTACGGAACATAGTGAACATAGCCTCCGATAGAGTATTACGTATGCACATTTCGTACAATTCGTTGTATTACCGTGGTGTGTCGTGGTGGATTCATGTTTCATCCATTATTACCAATTGATGCAAACAGCGTTCTGAATTTCCGACATGTTCCTGTTTTTGATCAATCGTAAGAATACGCGGCACCCCTCGAGCATGTGGCTTTTTTATATGCAAATATTCACTCAGAATATGCCTCACGCGTTTAATGGATTTCTTCACGATGTTAGCTATCTTTCTCACTTTCACGTTGCGGTCATTTAGAATAATATAGTGGATTTTTTTGTGTTTTTTTTTGGAGTGATTGCCTCATTTGGACGTCCGTAACGTGGTGCATCATTGGTGCTTGTACGACCACATTTAAGTTCAGTAAACCATCGGCATATCATTGCTTTGGACGGAGCAGATATGTTACAACACTTCTCAAGCCATTCTTTGATTCTGGCTGTATTTTTTCCTATTAAAAAGCAATGTTTAATTAACACACGAAATTCTTTTTGTTCCATCGTTTTGCAAAAATCAAAAGAAGTATCACTGAAACAGCTGTAACTCGTAAACTAATAGACAAATGAATGAAAATTTTAAACGAATCTTCTGAGAGTTGATACTAACTGAAAGTTATATGGTTTTTTGTTTGTGCTGCCACCTCTCAGAAAGTGTCCGGACTTTAAGTTTATTGTTTTCTGAAACCTGCTTGTTGATTGTTATGATATAACGTGACTTTGTTTGGTAGTCCTATTATTTTAATATCTGAGTTATATATATGAAAGTCAGTTTATAATTTCCCAGTTCTGCCTCATCTTCTTTCTTTTACAAAAAAAAAACTAACAATGGGGGCAAAATCCGTAAAATTTTCATGAAATTTTTGGGTACAACTTGGGAATCAATTTAACTTCTTTGAAACAGTGTCAACATAATGTAAACGAGTTTTCTCAGCCTAATTGGGACCTCAAGGCCACTTTTCTTCTACTTTAATGCATTTTTTTTTCACATTTTAATTCTTTCGGCTCACGAAAAAATGTTAAATACAGTAGTTTTAGGGAATGTTAAGGTGTACAGTTTAAGATTATTTCAAAAAACTGTGGCCGATATAACATATGTTGTTTTAAATGGAACATCCTATTTTCTAATTTATTTTTAAATTCTGCGTAAAATTTTATAACTTTTTTTATTAATAATGTCATATACCTAAACCTAGCAGTTTTTCTAATATTTCATTTATTTTTAAAAATACGTCACTTTCTACAACAAATTAAACTATTTTTACTTGCTTAATGGACATGTCAAAATTTGACAATGCCTACATTTTTGTTTTGTCTTGGCAACTATGATGTTATAGCGTAAGTGTATTAAAAACAAAGGTAAAAATTGAAAAACTTAAAATATATTGAAAACTACGAGGCATGTTTTTTAAGTAAGTACCGTTTTGCGATTCCGCCGCCGCAGCGATACGGTCGGCGTTCCGCGCATGCGCGCTGGTAACCTACATCTCATGTCTACGCACTGACGCCATTACAGTCTGATTCTTCATTGTATACGTTGTTTACTGAGTGTTTAAGATGCCTCCGACAATCGTGAGTCCCGCCGATTGTGAAGTACGGGCTGTTATACGATTTCTTAGTGCTAAAGGCGTAAAAACCGATCGATATTCATCGTGAGATCTGTGAAGTTTACGGACAAAACATTATGAGTGATGGAATGGTAAGGAAATGGGTGAGAGCATTTAAAGATGGCCGCACAAATGTGCATGATGAAGAACGGAGTGGGCGTCCTTCGGTCGTTAATGAAGATTTGGTGCAGAAAGTGGACGAAAAGGTGAGAGAAAACAGACGCTTTACAATTTCATCATTGTGCGACTGCTTTCCTCAATATTCTCGTAGTGTTTTGTATCGCATTGTGACCGAGAACTTGAATTACCGGAAATTGTGTTCACGTTGGGTTCCAAAAATGTTGACGGATTTGCACAAAACCCAACGTTTAGGCAGTGCATTGACTTTCCTTGAGCGGTACCACAATGAAGGTGAACATTTTTTAGACCAAATTGTTACTGGTGACGAAACATGGGTGGCCTACGTCACACCAGAATCGAAACAACAATCCATGGAATGGCGACATTCATCATCACCCAAAAAAAGTGAAGTTTAAGCAAACAATTTCTGCCCGCAAAATCATGTGCACAGTTTTTTGGGACAGAAAAGGAGTATTGCTAGTGGAGTTTCTGCCTCGTAATGAGACAATCAATGCAGCGTCTTATTGTGAGACATTGAACAATCTGCGTCGTGCAATCCAGAACAAAAGACGTGGCAAGTTGAGTAAGGGTATCGTTTTGCTGCATGACAATGCCCGTCCACATGTGGCTAATCGGACCAAAGATCTCATCAAATCTTTTAAATGGGAAACTCTAGATCATCCTCCATACAGCCCTGATCTGGCGCCCAGCGACTACCATTTGTTCCTGCACTTGAAGAAGCACCTGGGTGGTCAGCGTCTTCAAGACGATAACGAAGTCAAAACATTTGTGATACAGTGGTTAACAAGTCAGGCGGCAGAATTTTATGAGGAGGGTATTCAAAAACTGGTGCCACGTTATGACAAGTGCCTCAATATTCACGGAAATTATGTAGAAAAGTAGATTAAGGTACAGGCTTTCATGTAAAAATAAAATTATAGCGATATCTTTGCACGTCTTTTTTTAATTCCAAAACGGTACTTACTTAAAAAACATGCCTCGTATTAGAAATAGGTATATGATATACTTAATAAAATTTGAGATTTTTCAATTTAAAATAGTCGAAATGCGTAAATTTATTTTGAACATCCTGTAGCATCTAAATCAAATTTCTTTACATATATCTTTTTTTTTATCTCTATAGAACGCTCGTACCAATTATGAATATTCCACCTTCAGAAACAATGGCGCTACTGGCAATTTTTTACGAAACTGAAAACTAGTATTTAAAAAAAAAAATTGAAATATTAGAAAAACTACTAGGTTTAGGTATATAACATTATTAATAAAAAAAGTTTTTTTTACGCACAATTTAAAAATAAATTAGAAAATAGGATGTTCCATTTAAAAAAAACATATGTTATATCGGCCACACTTTTTTGAAGTACCCTGTATACCCAAAAAATAATTTTAAACTGTGCACCTTAACATTCCCTAAAACTATTATATGTAACATTTTTTCGTCATTCCCGAAACAAATGAGATAATGAACTTTACTCTATCGTTGACTCACCCTGTATATAAGCTAAAAAAAAGTATTTACTACGGCAAATTGAAAAATGTTTTTTTACGGGTACCGTCCGTTCAATTCGGTATTATGGCTTCAAATTATAGGAAATATAGTTTTTATATTAACAAAAAAGTGTTTGTGTGTTATTCAAAAATATTGAGAGGATTGGTCAAAATTCGCATTTTAGTCCAAATCTTATTATAAATTTTTCTTGTGGGCAAAAGGCCATAGAAAGCTTTTTTTAAAAGAAAAGAAATTTTATGCTCTTCAAGATGGTTAAAAGGAAAAACAACAACGAATATACAAAAAACTATCTTATTTTTCATTTTTTTTGTTACGAAAAATTCAATTTTTTTTGCTTTTGCTTAAAAAAGGTTCATTCTCTTTATCTCTATTCCATATTTTAGCTTAAATATAACATGAAAAAGTAATTTTAAAAACATTTATTGTACAATAAAATTATGATTTAGATAACAGAAACGTATTAATTATTACTATAATTAAAATTGTTCATAAAGATGTGTTTTTAATTTGGTCACAAAATCACTTAGATAGATTAATATACACTATATAGATTTCTTAAATATGTTAATAATAAAATCTTATTAACAAAAAATATAATTATAAATCACAAAACTGTAATATTTTGAAGTGTTTAATGAGTTAAAGAATACACGAGACACATACGTCAAATAAACAAAGAGATGTTAGCATATCTCTGAAAATAAATGCTGTCCACGAACCACAGTACCACAGTAAACATACTACAGTAGCGAAACTGAGCTCCAATTTGGTGACGAGATTTTGACGGCGGGGGCGTCGACGGGTCCTGTTTCAAAATGGCCGCTCAGTGTTTACATCCGATCTCGGAATGTGTCTTTGGAAATGTATTGTCCATCGTTAATTAATAATAAGAATTAAAAACGTTTGTAAGTGAAGAGAATCGAAAAGGTTAAGAAACAATTTATATAATCATGGGGAAAGGAGATTATTGTTGTGCCCTTGAGAATTGCAATATTCCATATAATTATTTTCGCAAATTATTTGCTCGAGTCACACTTTTTTATGCTTTAAAATTTGCAAATAAGAAATTTCTAACTCAATCAGGGCGCGCTAAGACTATTATTCTAAATCATAACTAAATTTAATTATGCTTTATTTACATCACATATAATCATCAACAGTATTATCCGTCAAAGTTTAAGTTGCTGCATTAATGATTTTTTTTTTGCAATTCCTCTGTTTTTAGTTGAAACAATGATTTCATAGAAATCATGGTATGCGATTAAAGTTGTTGGAGTTGATTATTTTAATAAATCTCTATTGCTTGCTTTCACAAGACAACTTTTCACTATCTTAAATGCGTTTTAAAAAAAAAACATATGCATGAAACAATATTATCATTACTAATGTACATTTTCTTTAGGCGTATTTGCTCAAGAGACGGCCTTCCAGGAAACCTTGATTGATTTAATAAAACGTTCGTATTGGTAGAGTGATTTGGTCATTAAAGCTTCAAATTTATTTCTAAACTTAGTTCGGCTGGTTATTTAAAAATCCTGACGTGATTGCTCAATTTTGACCTCGGATTCGGTTTCAGCGCCCAAAAATACATATAGGTATAGCGATCTGTTCGGTAGTGAAAAACTTTTTTTGTGTGCCTGTGTAATTTTTTTATGATTAATAAATAATCCTCCAAATTCTGGTTTTTAGAAAGATTTATTTTTGTGTAAACCAGTATTCAGTTATTTAAAACTATTTATATTTGATAAATTATAAATAAAACATTATTTTTTTCTAAAAGGTGTATTCTCAAGAGGCTTCTAGTATTCAATAACTTCATCTGAATTAATTGTTTGACACACCTTTTCTAATAATAAACCTGATAAATTTAACACTGTTTAATTGCAAGTACAATTATTACTCTGAAAGTGACTTTTTTTCTATTTTTCTCTATAAATTACATTGCTCCTTTTTCATGCCAATCTTCCAAAAGTTTCTGTGAATATATTGTAAGGAATACAGAACCTATAACAACATATTTATTATTTTCAAATTTTAGACAGTAAATTTTATTTTCTTATAAGCTGGGTTTGAAAGTTTAAATATTAAGTGTCGTGTTGAGATCACAAAACCACTAGGGAAAGGGATTATTGAAATAACTGATATAAATGGATTATTGAATCAAATATGCTATTAAAATAAGAAAAATTTTAATGTGATTCCAAAGAAATTTTTGTAATATGATTTTGTCAGACGATGTGTGCCAGAGGGTAAAATATTCTGAAAATAAGTTCGTTAAATGGACAATACACCTAATCGAGGTCCATTTTGATGGTAATTATGGTTACTATTAAAATTTTGAAGATTTAGTTACCTGTTATTAATATTCCTCCTATAAAGAACTTATTTCTATTGATGTATACCTATACTATAAATTAAATATAGTTATTTTCCTTTTAAACTGTAATTGGCAATACTCCGTATATATGAGTCAATCATTTCTCCTAATGAAGCTAATATGGTTAGCGAAACGCGCGTCGAGTGCAAAAATAAAGTGTTTGGTGTAGTGGTGATATATACTGAGTAGTGTCATTGTGCCAAAGATTCCACATTTCCAATATAGTTGTAATTGACAAGTCAGCTTGGTCATAAACTAAGTATTGTATGTAACTATAATTAGGAAATTACTGTATTGACTCTTTGATCTAAATATTAATTCATTGTAAATAAAAGCAAGCGTTACGTTATCAAAAAGCAATACAGATAACAGAACACAAAAAGGTATAGAACCTCTAAGAATCATTCACATAGAAAATAGAGGTCTATACATATACGTTCATAATTCATTAATAATATTATATTAACCTTTCTCGAAGTTACAGAATATAGTTTTGTAGTTTAAGAAAAAATAAGTACCAAAAAAGTAGATACAGTGTTTTTTTTAATTAACAAGAGATCTATCACACCAAACAACACAACACTGCTTAGAAAAAAATGCTCTTATTTTAGAAGATGTTGACATCTTAGTAATGACAATTAAAATTAAATTAATTTAGTCCTTAAAAAACATCTTTAATCACAAATTTACTTGAAAAATGATGTAAATAAAACTTTAACCTCAAACAGTGGCGTTTAACTTTGATAGACTTTTGAATTTTTGGATAAGGTTATTAAAAACTGACGTTGAATATGAAGAATTCCATCAAATACCTTCCTATCAAGTTTTTCACCTGTATTCATTTCTTTTCTAACCATTCTTTTTGTTTTTTTTTTTATATTACTCATGCTGCATTAACTTTTATATTACTCATGCTGTATTAAATAACAAATCAAAAATTTTCAAACATTTCTATATCTATAATTTTGAATGATAAAACTTTGCACAACTTTATTTGTATTTCAAATCTCGCGCTGGTCCACTTTTAACATGGCGGATTGCCACGTGACCTTCTGAAAACGAACCTGATTTTCCTATGCGATTATCCTTGAGTTTCGCTACTGTATAGTGTGTTTACTGTGACAGTACACTACGATAAGACTAACTACGACGAAATGTTTGAATCTTACTATACAGGCGCCATCTATATACTTACCAAGGTTATTAGCACTGCACTAGCGAAGCGTCGAGGCACTATGCGGTAATTTTCATATTACCTTATATTACGTTTAAGGTATTTCTTACAAGAAGACAGAGAGAGCATTATGTTAGAGAAAGACACGAAATAATTTGGTTTTCAATGTTTAATGAACGTGGCAACGTAGCTTCGCGCTTGCTTCTCGTCGCACGCAATCACGTGTTATTTATAATAACCTTGATATTTTTACACGATATACAATAAAAATTATGTTTAATTAAAATAATACTTTGAATTATTTATTAAAAATATATCAATTATTAAGTATTTATAACTAAATAAATGCCCGTGCGAGATACGGATTTATTCTAGTGTATTTTAAAAGAAAGTACGATGTATGTCCGGGAGCTCACGACCAAAATGCGACCTCATCGAAGAGTGGCAGATAATAGTATCACTTTGTTAATTATGCCGTCCTTAGTCCTTCCAGGTAGTCTGAAGCCTCAAGTCTGGTTCCTGTTCCTGGAAATGCACTTTAAAGCCGGAAGAAAAAGTTGGTAGACGAACCCATCGCTGAGTGGCAGATATTCTGGGTATAGCTTCATTTCTGTGAAATATGACTGAAAAATGAATATCTGCCACGGATATTGGGTCAGTCCAAAGTTATAACGGTCCAAAGTTGCAGAAAAATGTACTCACCTGAACCTATAGAGGAGCCAATGAAATTTGTTTTAATATGTTCGTTGAGGTTTGTAGATACTAAAAATAACATTATCTGCCATGGAGTCTGGTTCTTTATTAAAATAAATGAAATTTTTTGCTGCGATAACGCATAAGTAACTCGCGCACTTGTCCCACAACGTACGCCCCAGTCCTGCAATTTGTTTTTCTCTCAAATACTGTATACATCCGCCAGTGTCTCGAGAGACGCTCAAACCACCATTAAAATAGTTACAAGCAGATTAATATATTTATTTAATTTGCAGTGCAATTTCGCTCTATATTTTTTTTTTATATTTAACCTTTAAATTTTGTTTATATTTATTATTTAAAATTTATATTCAAAAGCCCCAAAACTTCTCTTAATATGTAATTATGAAAATTTAAAAAAAATTTTTTTTGGTAGCTATATTAAATGCAGTCCCTGGCCAAATTATTAGACGCACTGTATTTTTTTTAGTAATTTTATGTTTCTTAAGAGTTTTTATGCAATAATGGTATATTTAAACTACAATATTATTGATTTTTATTTAAAAGAATTGTTGTAGACTACATATTTGTATTTATTTTTTAACATATGGCAACACTGTGTTGACAAAGTGATACATGAACGTAAACAAGTACAAATCTGTATCAGTCGCGATCGGAATCGAGTCAGGTACGGACGTGTTTCTGTGGCTTTATGGACTGAGATTGTTTGTTTAACAGTTTTATACTACTCAGTTATTAGTTTATTTTGTATGCAGTGTTTTAAAAAAGTAATTGGACTATTTTCATTATGGGTAGAAAAGGCGATCTTTCACCACGTAAAAAAGCTGAAGTGGCCCTTGTGATTGCGAAAACATTTACAAACCGAGAAATATCACGAAGATTGGAGGTTTCTGAAGCTAGTGTACGACGCATAAAAAAGAAAATTGAGTCAGGGAAGGAATTAAGCCCGAAAAGAAAGAAAAGATGCGGTAGAAAACCAATTTTCACTCCACGGTCAGAGAGAAAATTTGTGTAGAAAACAGATTTGCTACCACAAAGGTAATAAAATCACAACTCCAGGATGCTAGCGTAAATGCTTCTGAGCGCACTGTTCGAAGAAAATTGAAAGAATTAGATTTTAAGGCCTGTCGCCCCGCCAGGAAGCCCAAGTTAACAGCTGCAATGAAAGCAAAGCGCCTGAAGTGGGCCAAACAATGGCAAGACAAAGATGTGGACTTCTGAAGATCGGTAAGATACAGCAATTTAATCAATAATTGATACATTATTATCATTTTCAGTTAAATAAAGCAAATAAACATGGAAGTTTATATATTTTTTCCTATTTTTGACAGGTCTGCTTCAGTGACGAAAGCACATTCGAAATTTTGCAGAATAAAGCTCAGTATGTGCGTCGTCGTCATGGAGAAAAGTTTCATCCTGATTGTGTCGTCCCGATGGTTAAACATCCCACCAAAGTGATGATTTGGTCAGTCATCAGCGGCAAGGGCACTGGACGTCTGTACGTCGTCAAAGGAATAATGAGGCAAGATCAGTACAAAGAAGTATTACAAAATCGGTTGATTCCGCAGCTCAGAGAATGGTTTCCAAATGGGGAACCATTCACTTTCATGAAAGATGGAGCTCCCTGCCACACTGCTCGGTCTGTTAAAGCTTTTTTGGCAGAAAAAAATATCCCTCTGTTGGATTGGCCGGGTATGAACCCCATTGAAAATGTGTGGGAGCTGATGAAAAGAGAAGTGGCTAAAGATGTGATTACCAACAAAACCCAGCTCCTAGAAAAGATTATTCATGTGTGGAATCATCATCCTCAAATGCAGGAGACAGTACAATCTTGCATTGATAGCATGCCGCGCAGAATTAAAGCTTTGATAGCGGCTAAAGGTGGCTCAACTAAATATTGACTTTTACTAACATTAATTTCACTTTTCTTTAAAACTTAATAAACTTATGCTTTTCTAAATTAATGCTGTTTTATTTATGTCAAATAAATAGGTAATTGATTGGATAATATAAAAATAAAAAACAAATCAATTTAAAATAATAAAACGGTACAATATCACTCGGTAATTAATATTTTACATGAAATCTTGCAGTGCGTCTAATAATTTGGCCAGGGACTGTACTACATTTAAAATTTTTGATTTTTAACATGACAGACAATAAGAGTGATCTAAAAAACCTCAAGAATTGAAATTTTAAACATTTAAATCGTACAATAAGTTTTGTCGCATTCGGTTAATGCCAATACAATAATGACTGAATACCCCATCAGCCACCCCGGGTTTCACTGTGTTCTTTTTAAACTTTGAGCATTGCGGCTCCACTCTAGTGTATTTTATGTGTTTTTGGGACGCAAAATCCGATCTGCAATTAGTTTTTTGAAAAAATGACCTATTAATGGTTATGATCAATTTTTTAAGCAATTATTTAAAAAAAGGAATTTGATATAATTTATTTTTATACTAGCGAAATCTAAATTTATTAAGCGCTCCACCCAAATTTTTTTAAACGCATTTCGACCCACTGAATACTAATTGAAAGTCTATTTTTGCAAAAACTTAACCTTTTTATTGTTATAAACAATTTATTACAAACAATTATGCTAATAAACAGAATTTCATAAAATTTATTTCCATAACAGGAAAATCTAAGGTTTTTACGAGCTCTACCCAAGTTTTTTTAGGTGAATTTTGACCGGCTGCCTGAATGTCTAATCTATTCTTCCAATTTATTAAAATTAAGAGCGAATCAATTTATTTATATGCAATTAAATAAAAATATTTGTGTTAAATTCCCCATTAATATAATTCTAATTAACAGTAATAATAACATAATTGAGTTTTTGAAAAAATGAACAGAGAATTTAAATTTAGCGAGTTAAATAATATTATATTAAATTATTATAGAAAAAAAAATCATTTATTTGTAACAAAAATTAATAAATTTTTAAATAAATTCTGCTGATAAAAGCAGGGACTGGACTTCATAGCACATATTCGGGATTTCACCTCATATTATAGTATTCGAACACTGTTTCATTTATCTGCCGCTCTCGAATGAGTTCAGATGGGTCCAAAAACTCTACAGGTTCAAAAATTCATAGAAATTCAAAGAACCGGGGTCTATGGCAAATAATATTTTTCACCAAACTAACTATATCTCGAATATCTGCCACTCAGAGATGAGTTCATTTTTTGAGCCCATTTTTTTTCAAGACAGAAAAAAGTTTACTCCCACAGGAACCGATCTCTGTGGCAGATATTAAGGCTATAGTATCCTCACAACATATAAAAATGTCACTCTGCGATGGGTTCACCTACCCTCAATTTTTGCAATTTCCCCCCCTCCATAATCACAACAGGAATCGGAATTTGGATCTATAAGTTGTATTTTTTGGGTCAGTTGGTCACATTTAATAAGTGTAACCTACCAATTTGTACTTCAGTTGATATTGTATTATTTAAAATATTTCTTTGTCTAGGTCTATTGATTCGTTGGGAATTTTATTTTATAATAGATTTTGCAATTAGGATGTTTTCTAATAATTTGAAATTTTTTTCTTTTAATGTAGGGTGACAGATTCTGGCAATTCTGTTCCCTAGTGCTGTTATTTTGTTTAATTTTTGTTTCAAGGGACAAGGTATATATCTTTCAGAACTTATTTTCTTTCTGTACCAGTCTAATTTTATTGTGTTGTTGTCTGATAAATATACCCTTATGTCAAGAAAAGGAAACTAGTTGTCAGATTCAGTCTCTACTGTGAATTGAAGTTTATCATTGAAAGAGTTGAATATGTTGAGAGTACTATGAACGTCATTCTCAGGTAGAGATACCAATAAATCATCTACACATTGGAAAAGAGAGGAGAAACGTACTCTTTTAATCTAATAACTTTGATTTTTAATAAAATTTAAGAAATTATGGTATCGTTTCCTATTTTTCTTCTTTTGAAAGTACGGCTATTCCCTCAGGAGGTGCTCTGACTGATGAGAGTTTCTTTCTGTATCTTCCAGGTCCTGAAGATGATGTATGATTTGGCATCGAAAGCTCGATATTACAATAAAACTACAGTTACTAAGAACTTTAAGACCTTTTTGTTCACTGTGTATTCTTTAGGTCTATCCCTAAGTTAACCCCCTTTTCGGTATATAAATATATATATATATATATATATATATATATATATATATATATATATATATATATATATATATATATATATTTATTTATAAGACCAACTCCAGACATCCAGACCGCTTTAGCCCAGGCCACAGTCACCAGGGTCGAGCCCGCCACACTCAAAGGCAAACTTCCCCCTACATCAAAAAGCAAATACGGGAGAAAAACTGTCTGCTCAGGAAAGCCATCCGCACTGGCGACCTCAACTTTAAAAGGCTCGCAAACCGCGCCACAGCTTAAGTTAGGCAAACCCTATTCGCGTATCACAACAGCAAATGGAATTCTAATCTTGAGTCCCTCAATACACAAGAGAACTCCCTTTGGAAAATGACCCGTGTCTTTTCCAACGACATCCCACGTTCAATCCCCACAGCTTCCAACGCTGGATTTCTCAGGAAAAAGCTGATCTTTTAGGAGAAATGGACCTGTTTCGTTCCAAGCCCGCAGGCCACCACAACCTTGCCCAAGACCAAAGGGTGACCTCCACTATTCAGATTTTCAAACAGGTTCAACTTCCATCCAAATCTTATTTCACTACCCTCTCTGCCACCTAAACCATCATCAACTCATGCTCCATTCGAAAAGTCCCGGGGAACGATAAAATCAGTGTCAAAGCCCTGAACAAATCCTAAAGAAGCAGATCACAGAAGCGATAAACATAATAAACCGTATCCTGAGACTCTAGCTACTTCCCGCCTTTCTGGAAGAAAGCTGAGATCATCCTAATCAAGAAACCCGGCACCTCCTCTCACGAGACTAGCAATTATCGGCCAATTAGTCTACTCCCTTGCCTAGGCAAAGTGGTCGAGAAAGTTAGCCCCGAAATTATCTGAGCTCAGAGTCATCCCAAACGAACAGTATGGATTTCGACCTTCCCACGGTATCGTCCACTATACCATAGCTCTTTCCCAACACATCGTCGACAGCCTCAATCGTAAGCATCAGGTTGGTGCTGTATTCCTCGACATTTCTTAAGCTTTCGACCGAGTATGTACGAAGGACTTATCCTCAAGTTCATCCGTCACGGCTATCCCACAAATATCACACGACTGGTCCTCTCCTTCCTCTCGGATCATACATTCCAAGTTCGAGTCGATCAGACCATTACCGAATGGCCCAAGGCTCCGTCTTCTATCCCCATTTTTTTAACATCTATACGGCTGATATTCCCAAGTCCGACAACATTTCCCTTTTTATGCACGCCCATGATACCGACATCTCTGCCACCACCAAGTCGACCAGGATCATCACCAGCTGCCTCCAACGCCATCTCAACAAGCTAGTCTTTTGGTTCGAACATCGGAGAATCTAGATAATGTTCACCAAGGCTCTCATCTCCATGCCGGCAAGTCTCACCCTCCAAAGCACCAGACTCCGATGGTCAGATAGCATCAAGGCATCGACTATGACAAGCGGCTAGTAAGGAAGGACCAGGTTACCGCCTCCGCCAAGAAAGCCAACTAACTTCTCGGCATGCTGTATTCACTCCTGAACAAGTCCCGCAAATCGTCAACTCGCAACAAGTTGAAATTTACAAGACGATTATCCGAGCTGGAATGACTTACTCCAGTCCAGCCCAATGTCACGTACCTACAGACCATTCAAAATAAGGCCGTCCCCATCATCGCCAAAGCCCCATGGTTCGTCCGTAATACGCAGCTCCACAGAGACCTCCATATGCTCACAATCCGGAAATTCATCAGCAGCGCTCAGCTCAAATTCCTGGACAAAGTCATTCAAGTCCACAGTCAGCACCGCCTACCGGCCCCTTCCACGCCAAACCCGCCACTGTCTGCTAAGGCCCAGCGACTGCCTGACACCGGATTAGCTTAAGTTAATCCTAATTAATATTAAGTTTAATTTTAAGTTTTCTGCTGATGAAATATTTTCAGTTGAAATATTTTAAATTCTCTTAATACATTTATATAAACTCCTTACCTAGGCTAAGTTAGTTAGGTCCCTGTCATGTCTATACCTTAAGATCCAAATTGTAAATCATGTTCTAACCAAATCATTGCATAACAGTTATAGCATAGAAACTAGCTAATAGTCAATAAAAGTAATCAAGTAATCAAGACCAACTCACCCAAGCGTCCTCCTTGCATAATGGTAACAATGCCATCTTGTGGGCACCGACTTAATCTCCATATTTTCCTTTTCTTGATGTTGTTCATGCACAAACTCTGCTCGAAATCACCGTAAGTCCTCGGGGAAACACCGCCCACTTCGTACAGGGGGAACAAAAAAACATGCACCAAAGATATAACGCATAAGGCTAGTACTGTCGCTTTGAATAATATGTTGCGGTTTGTGTTTAGCATTATTTCTTTATTTATTGTTGTTTATTTTTTTGTTTTATTAAGCTGGAAAAAAAACGAGTATGAGAGAGTTCAGCCCTATTTCGAAATAAAATACAAGTCGGTTATAACTGCTCAATTCATTGAATTCAATTGATAGAATAGAAATCCTCTTCGAGATCTTTGAAGATATTTTTATTCCACGAGACAAAAATCTCAGTTATATGAGTGAGAAAAACATTTATCCATGAATAAAAACATATTTTTTTGTAATGGATACATTTAGCGGTATAAGAGTTCCATGATATTAAATTGTTATATATTTTTTAAGAAATCTACTAGTAGAAGGGCAAAGCCGCTTCTGGCACACATAGGGCGTTGTGTGTTAGAGAGAGAGGTACAAGTTAGCGTGAGTGCGAGAGAGATAGATAGATGACGTCATCCTAGAAAATTAAATTAAATTAAATTAAAATTAAAAAAAATCAAAGCATATCGTGGGATTGGAACCAACGGCGAGCCTTGGTTCAACCGAAAATGAAAGAAGCTGTTGCTTCTAACCATCTTGCCTACCGACAATGGCGTGAAAATCCTAACACCATAAATCGAAACATCTTTGTTCTTGTCCCGAACAGATGCAAAGAAATTATCGACGAAACCAAGGGGTCATACAATAAAAGAATTAAATTAAATACTTCTTGCCTCCCCCAAAAATTCCAAGTCCTTTCAGGCAGTCGACGAGATCATTAGTCAAAATTTCACTAAACCCACTATACTACCACTCACACGAGCAGATAATACTGTTGTGATAACACCAGTTGAGAAAGCCAACTTAGTTGAACTTTTACTTCACATTCTACTGTCGATTTCCAAAGAAAATCCAACTATTCTCATAGTGCAGTCAAGTAT
The DNA here is from genome assembly GCA_019049505.1 of Pachyrhynchus sulphureomaculatus. Taxonomy (NCBI): domain Eukaryota; kingdom Metazoa; phylum Arthropoda; class Insecta; order Coleoptera; family Curculionidae; genus Pachyrhynchus; species Pachyrhynchus sulphureomaculatus. Next base: position 10,729,001 of record CM032452.1, on the reverse strand, counting down.
GCCCAATATTGTCTACAGACAACGTATCATAAACGTATTTTAATGAGGCTAGACACCGGAAAAACTTCTGGCGCTGACAGAATATCTGCCATAGTACTCAAAAAATGCGCGAAAGAACTAACACTAGTTTTCTGTAGACTTTTCAACCTATCCTACAGAAAAAAAGGCAAGAAGACCTTGTCAACCAACCACCGACCAGTCGCACTGTCGAGAGTCCTGGAATATCTTGAAGCATTGAATATTATTAGCGATTATCAATATGGCTTTCGTAAGCAAAGGCAATTAAACACTTTGGAGAATCTCAAACGCTTGCACCTGATATATCTAAGGCAATTTGACACGATGGATTGTTGGTTAAGCTATGCTCCTACGTTCTTTACGGGTGACAATCGATGGATTTCTTTCTAATACCTTCAATATCAACGCCGGTGTGCCCCAAGGTTCCGTATTGTCTCTTACTCTCTGTTTCGTTTACATTAACCATGTGCTGGTAAGGACCTGGAATCCAATTTACAGCTTTTCCGATAACAGTATGCTTATTTCTTCATTCACTTCGAACGCTCCAACATTGGCTACTTATGCAAATATCCGCAGACCGCAGAAATTCGCTCAACTTAACAAAGAACTGGAAGAAATTCTATCTTGGGGTGACAGTAACCAAGTAGGATTTAACGCACAAAAACACAGGCGGCAATTTTTTCTAAAAAAGTTAACATTGCCAAGCCCCACATATTTATGTTGGGACACGCCATTCTTCTAGAATCGTCACTCAATTTGTTGGGTGTTAATTTGGGAGAAAAATGAACATGTTGAAAGCATAGCAAAGAGAGCTTCTCAAAAGCTGGAAATATTATTTCGAACTAGAGAGCTTTAAACTCCACAACAACTGTTAATTCTGTACAAAGCTTAAATTCGATCAACGATGGAATACTGCTCCCATGTTTCGGGCTCTACTTTCAAATATACACTGCATTTGTTGAATTCTATTCAGAAGAAGTGGCGGCCCGTGGATCCGTGGCATGGCAACTTGCTTGCGGTGCAGAAGGTCTCGGGTGCCAATCCTGGCAGGTCGGTATACTTTATTAATTTATTTAAGTACATAGGTAGTAGTTGTTTGAAGAAATGCAATAACGTCTGTGGCAGCACTACCGCGTTGTCTAAAAGGTGCTGTGAAATACAAAAATATATTTTTCGGCACTTGGACAACGTTGATGGTTATTATGACATCTCCGCCGATATCCTCAGATTATGACAAAAAGGAGTAAAATCTCTACTCAGGTGGGGAGGTGAACTATAAAAAAAAGAAAAGAGCTATGAGCCTGATTTGAGGCCCAAAACTGACCAGCAACGTTGATTTCTTGGAATATCGAGAAACGGCTGCTGACTTGATTTCCTCTCAAAAGCGGTGCATAATACATCACATCCGTATGAGATTCAGCCTGTCACTCCTCGTACAACTTTTTTCTCAAGCAGACTTTTATATGGAGAACCTCATCCTTTTGAAATACTATGCTCATAAAAATTGGGTCTGCCTAGACACTTACTATTAAATTAGAAATTCACGATAAGATTTTTTTATTCCACAAGATAAAAATCTGAGTAGAATAGATAAACACGAACGAAAGAATCCGCGAGTAAACAAATATACCTTATTAGTATCGAAATGGGTTACTGGCATATCAATCGCTTAAGACTAAATCAGGATACTGTTGTGTTATCGTGGACACCGACTTTGAGATAATTTGTGTATATTTTGTGTAATTCTGATTTTAAGATACTGATGATAATAATCTTTGCCTGTCATTAGGTGTAAGCGATAATCGTACGGTGGTTAAAATAAATCCTTAACTGAAGATATTCTCCTTACTGTTAGGGACGTAACACGGATTTAATAGTCAAATCAGAAATTTTTAAGATTGAAATATTGATTCAATTTTTAATGGCTAAAAAGGTACTATTCTTTTAGGGATGACTTCCGTCCGAATCGGTCAGAATTATAACGATTCCTTCACAGTACATTCTTGAGAAGCTCCGATTCTTAAAGCAATTTGTCGATTCCTACAGAAGCCATGAAGAGATGCATTGTCATGGCATCAGACAGAAGAAGCATCTAATTCCAACATATTAGAGGCTAAAGAGATGTCAAACGGGACCTCGGTACTGGATTGTTACATTTTTTAATGTTTTACCGCAAAATATTAAAGATCAGTCCAGGCGAAGAATTTGAAAAATAGGATAAAAAAAATTTTGGTAGAAAACGTTTTTAAATCCATAAACTAGTACCTCTATTATAGGTTTTAAGCTTGGTTTTGAGTTTTATTTTCGAGGAGTTTGTTTCCATACTGTCTTAATGTTTCTTTCTTAATTGAAAGTATAATAGTAATGGAAATTATATGTATTAACATTTGTGTATTAATCTGATTACTTTCATCAGTGTAGTAACTACACTTTTTTATTATATCATTATTTATTAAAGTGTGTAAGAAGTGTTTTTTTGTATAATTTAGCATGAATAAACTGTGCTGAGGATATTAAAAGGTCGATTTGTAATTTTAAAGAACATTTCAGAGTAGAGATTTATTAACAGATTTTGTAAACTTGGCACAAACAACGGGACCGAACTTAAGGATATACAGATTTTCCTTCATGAACCGTTTCAAGATTTTGGTGATATCATTTATACAATGAGGATGTGCTCATTTCACGATGTTTCAAAAGTGCTGAAAGGTTGTTTAGAAAAAGTCAATAATTGTTTGCATCTTTGTAAATTAATCTAAATATAACTTTGTACAAAGTTGTAGTCGATCAGATATTTTTCAACTTAAGATCACTATAAAAGAATCATTTCAATTGGTTTTGGAGTTCAAATAATCTCGTTACAGTAAGTAGTATTGAATAATAAAATAATATATATATATATATATATATATATATATATATATATATATATATATATATATATATATATATATATATATTATATATATATATATATATATATATATATATATATACATATATACATATATATATATATATATATATATATATATATATATATATATATATATATATATATATATATATATATATATATATATATATATATATATATATATATATATATATATATATATATATATATATATATATATATATATATATATATATATATATATATACATATATATATATATATATATATATATATATATATATATATATATATATATATATATATATATATATATATATACATATATATATATGAAGAATGGCAAAACAGGATATTAGAGGATACCGGGAGAAACGGATAGAAGAACTGATAGAACAGAAAAGGGGTTTGAACATATTCAAATAGGAAAACTTACACAGAAAGGAGATTAACAAACTGATAAACAAAAATGGAAATACGCTAGGAGAAGAACCATAAATACTTAAAGCATTCTATGCAAATCTATATGGGTCGAAAGCCGACGAGGAAACTCTGAGAAGATCAAGAGAGGTCAACTGAAGGATACTTAAGTTGAAAGAAATTGAAAAAGCCCTTAACCAAATTAAAAATGGAAAAGCAGCAGGAGAAGATGACATCCTGCCGGAAATGCTAAGAGAGGAAGGACCGCTATTAATCAAAGAGCTTAAAAAACTCTTCAATAACTATCTAATCGCAGGAGTGATACCAAAATATTGAGAAACGGCCATAGTTTTATTTTTATTCAAAAAAGTAATTTGAACAACTATGGGCCAATAAATCTTCTATTGCAAATATACAAACTATTCATAAGAATAATCACAAATCGACTGGACAAGAAGTTTAAAAATTACCAACCCAGAGAACAAGCAGGCTTCCAAAAAAGATTTATCACAATCGAATATCTACACATGGGCAGACAACTTATAGAAAGGGTAACTGAATACAATATCACGGCCTGGATGAGACTTGTCGACTTCCAAAAAGCTTTTGACACTGTGGAATATTGGGAAAATTAGAAAGCGATGGAAAACGCAAGAGTCGATCAAAGGTATATTAACATACTGACAACAATCAATGAACAATCAAAACTGAAAGTGAGATTTCTAGAAGATATCTTTAAGGGCCTTCAGTGGGAAAATAGGGGACTTAACATATCCGAAGAGAGACTCGGCAACTTAAGATTTGCTGATGATATCTCACTTTTTGCCGAAAATGATATCGAATTAAAAGAAATGCTACAAGAATTAGAAACTGAAGCAAAAGAGATGAGCATGACAAAAACCAAATTCATGACGAATGAACAAACAACCATTAATAACGCAGTATCCGTACACGGGCAACAAGTGGAAAGGGTGGATTCATATATATATTTTGGACAGGAAGTTAGAATCGGAAAGATGAATCAAGAACTGGAAGGCAATCGAAGGATGGGCGGCTTACGTTAAAATGAAGCAAGTCTTTCAGTCCAAACTGCCTTTAAAACTTAAAAGTAAAGTATATAACGAATACATTCTACTAGTGACAACATATGCTAGCGAAACTTGGGTACTGCCACGGAAAGTTATTAGAAAATTGCATGTTCACCAGAGAGCAATTGAAAGGAAAATCTTAGGTCACTTAGGGACTACAAACCAAAAGATAGGAACAGGAAAAAACAGGGGTCCACAACATAATTGAAAGGATACCTTCCCTTAAGTGGAACTGGGCTGGCCATATGGCTAGAAATACTGATAACTGGGGCGGAAAAGTGACCAGGTGGAGATCATGGGGAAAAAGAAGTACTGGCACACCCAACAACGTTGGTATGACTGCATTAAAAAATCAGCGGGGTATCAAATTGCTGAAAACAGGGACATATGAAAAGAAAGCAGGATATATATATATATATATATATATATATATATATATATATATATATATATATATATATATATATATATATATATACCGGGTGACACAGCGAACATGTGACACCCTGTAATTTTTTATTTTGAAACTTACATATTTGCATTTTTAGATACCAGAATGGGACATTATTAGGCTTCTTTATCACTTAAGAAATGTTTTTAACTACTTCCGGTTTGATCGCAAGTGACTTTCTTATTTTTAATGGAACCCTGTATATTTTTTTATCAATTTCAATTCGCTTTGAAATTCTCTTTCTAACGATGTATCACAAGTTGATATTTATTTGACAGGTGACCGGCAAAAACTGATTTAAACTCTTAGACTTAGGCCGCCATGGCGGATATGCTCTCTAAAGCTGCCAGGACAAAGCGAGACACGAAGTGGAGAGACGCACCGTTGTTATTAATTAATAAAATTAAGTAACTAACCGGTAAAATGATCACTGGCTTACTTACGACCCCGTTGTTGCTAGAACGAAAACTAAAAAAAAGTCTTGTGTCTAGTAAAGCTGATGTCATGCTACCGCATTTCTTCCAAAAAGGGGAAACTGTGACCAAAGAAGTATATTTAAAAGTTCTGAACAATATACCGAAGTCGTGGATAGAAGATATTGCCAGGGAAAGGCCATATGTTTTCCAACAGGACGGGGCACCAGCTCAGAAGAGCAATTTGGTCCAGAACCGGCTCTCAGATAACTTTGACATGTTTTTGTTCTAGAAATTCTGGCTTCCTAATAGTCCAGATTTGAATCCATTGGACTACTACGTATAGAGCGTAGTTGAAAGGTTTAGGAATAAGCCTGGGCATCCTAATGTGACATCATTAATGATCCCTATTGCAACAGCGTTCACAAATATAAACTGCGCGGAATTACAGAGGGCGTGATGGCGCTTCAGACTGAGAAGAGAGGCCATTATTCAAGCTAATGGCGTATACATTGAATGCTTATTATTAACATAGATGCCATGTGAAACGATTTATTTTTCAAACCTCATATTTTTAAAAATAAACCATGCCCTTAAAAAAGTTATTTGACTGGATTTTGGTGACGCACCTTATATAAGTCCAGGGTGTCCCGAAGGGTATGAGTCGAAGAATTGTATTTAATCGATGCCTTTCATTTTTCAAAAATCGAGAAATAAGTCTAACTATTTAAATTCAACATACGATTTCTAAAAGATAAAAAAGACAAATCCAAATGTGGAAAAGTAGTTCTTTCGGACCCCATTAATGGTTTCATTAAAAAAAAATTACTTTTCGATGTAACATAACCTCAAGTATCTTGAAAAAAACCGTGATTTTCGAACTTTTAGGTCAGAATATCTCGAAAACCGAACCCATCAAGAGAAATTCTGACCGCGGATTCGAATTAAGCGCATTAAAAACCTTCGGAAAAGTATATTCTGGTTTCTGTGTAAAACATTTGTCGGCCTGTGTTATCGAACGACAGCCCCCAAAAGGGGGTGCCCGGAAAATCGTTTTTTATTGACTGTTTGTGAAACCATTGCAGATTGAACCTTGAAATTTAGATTCTGTCTTAAACTGCATGCACTGGTTCGGACCGTGCTATTAAAATTTTCGATATTTAAACAAAACTTCGAAAGCAGGGGAAGGTGGGGTAAAATACGCCTTACTTTTTTGTATATTAAAATTTGTATTTTTCTATGTAAAATTATCAAAAATTCACATTCTTTACGAAAAAAGATGCCCTTTATTGAACACGTTTGGATGGGCCGTTTTCAAGATAAATTGATTTAAAGAAGATTTTCCACGGAAATTAAACGCACATTATTACATAGAATGTTTCATTAATCTCGTTCAATATATTTTTTTTTATGATTATAGTTGGTTATGTTTCTTTTTATTGCAGAATTATAAATAGTAAAAAGAAACCGAACTAAAAATAATCAAAAAAAATATTGAACTAGAATAGTAAAACATTCTGTGTAATAATATGCGTTTTTTTTCCGTGCAAGGTAATATTTATCTCGAAAACGTCTCATCGATTGTGTTGAATAAGGGGATCCTTTTTTTAGTAAAAAATATTTAGATTTTATAATTTGACATAGAACAATATAAATTTCAATAAAACAAAAAATTGATAGCTAATTTATTCGGTCTTTAAAACGTCGACAGTTTTAGTGGTTCGAAACAGTGCATACCTCACTTGAACCAACCTGTAACGGTTTCGCAAATAATGAATAACGTATATATATATATATATATATATATATATATATATATATATATATATATATATAATATATATATATCAATTCAAATCGAAGAGTGCGACAGGGTGATATGCCCTCTCCCAAGCTTTTCGTAACACTTCTAGAAATTGTCCTACAAACAATAAACTGAAACAAAATGGAGCTTAACATTGACGGTGAAAAGTTAAATCACGTTTGTTTTGCCGACAACATTGTCTTAGTAACAAACAATGTGCAGGAAGCACAAACTATGTTGCACATGCTTCAAGAAACTTCAGGAAGTGTTGGTTTAAAAATCAATCTATCCAAGACTCAGTTTATGAAAAATCTTGTATTAAACAACCGATATATATATACCTAGGACATGAAGTCAGCATAGGACGAGACAACCAAACACATGAAATTCAGCGGAGAATAGGTCTCTTCTGAACAGCATGTGGCAAATTGGGCTGCGTATTTAAATCTAATCTTCCGATGTGTTTAAAAAAAAGTTTTTGACAGATGCGTACTATCTATTCGGAGCCCATACTTTCGCATTGATAAAGAAAAATATTAACAAAATATGTGTCATGCAAAGAAAAATGGAGAGGTCAATTTTAAGAGTTACTCTTAGAGATCACATCCCCCATCAAATTTATTTTTACATCTTAAACGGAACTGGGCTAGACATGCTGCTAGCTCTAATAAGGATGGATGTTGGACAAAAAAATTATATAGTGGCGATTAAGAAGAAGCCTATCGAAGTGGAAGTGGACCACCAAGTCGGTGGACTGATGATTTTTTTTATGGGTCAAGTACACGTGCTGCAGGAAGGTCCCTAAAACGCTACAGGAGCGACACGTGTGCGGAAAAAAAGCGATTCACGTTGTTCTTGAATCGCTGTAAATTGTACTCTGTGGGAAACACACAATGGTAAGCCATTCCAAAGGGTTGATGTTCTCCATATAAAAGACTGCTTGAAAAGCGTTGTACGAGGAGTAACAAGCTGAACCTCATACGGATGTGAAGTATCAGCGCGACGTGTACTTCTAACATGCACCGCTCTGGAAGGAATTAAGCGGGCTAATCCTTCGAACACTCTCCATGAAAAATACTTGTAGAATAGATTCAAGTCGCCAACCGCTCTTCGATGTTCCAGCGAATCAAGGCCGCCGGTCAGTTCTGGGTCTCCAATCAGACGAACAGCCCTTCTCTAAACAAAATCCAACAAATGCAGTGTATGTTTGGGAGCGGAGCTCCAAACATGAGAGCGGAGCTCCAAACATGGGAGCAGTATTCCATAGTTGGTCGAATTTGAGCTTTGTAAAGAATTAACAGTTGTTGTGGAGTGTAAAGCTTTCTGGTTCGAAATAATATTTCCAACTTTTGAGAAGCTCTCCTTGCTATGCCTGCAACATGTTCATGCCAGGACATATTTGCTTCCACATTAACGCCAAACAAATTGAGTGACGATGCTAGGGGAATGGAGTGCCCCGACATAACTATGTTGGGTTCAGCAACGTTAACTTTTTTAGAAAAAACTGCCGCCTGGGTTGTTGTAGCGTTAAATTCCACTTGGTTACTGCCACCCCAAGATAGAATTTCTTCCAGATGTTATTTTGGCTGGTATGGAAGCTTACATCCCTTTTTCGAAGAAATGCTCCTCCAACGGCAAGCCTTGGTTCGACCGAAAATGCAAAGAAGCTGTTGCTTCTAAACATATTGCCTACCGACAATGGCGTGAAAATCCTAACACCATAAATCGAAACATCTTTGTTCATGCCCGGAACAGATGCAAGGGAATTATCGACGAAACCAAGGAGGCACACAATCAACGAATTAGAAACAAACTTCTCGCTTGTCCCAACAATTCCAGGTCCTTTTGGGCAGTCGCTAAGGCAGTTAGTCAAAATTTTACCAAATCCACCATACCACCACTCACACGGCCAGATAATTCCATTGCAACCACACCTGTTGAGAGAGCGAACTTGTTGGCTGAACTCTTTGCTTCACATTCTACTGTCGATTTCCCAAGGAAAAACAACCACCTACTATTCCCATATTGCAGTCAAAGATGCCCGATGTTGTCTTCAGACAGCACATCATAAAGCGTATTTTAATGAAGCTAGACACCAAGAAGGCTTCTGGCGCTGACGGAATACCTGCCATAGTTCTCAAAAACTGTGCAAGGGAACTAACACCAGTTTTCTATAGACTTTTAAACCTATCCTACAGAAAGGGAATATTTCCGTCCTGCTGGAAATGTGCCACGGTTCAGCCGATACCTAAAAAAGGTAAGAAGACCTTGCCAAATAACTACCGACCAGTTGCACTGCTTTCAATAATATCGAAGGTCATGGAAAAGGTTATCAATGAGCATCTTCTAAAATATTTTGAACGATTCAATATTATTAGCGATCACCAATATGGTTTTCGTAAACATAGATCAACAGGAGATCTTCTGACTTATGTAACACATGTTTGGAACAACGCAATTGAACACTTTGGAGAATCTCGAGCGGTTGCTCTTGACATATCCAAGGTATTCGACCGTGTTTGGCACGATGGACTGTTGGCTAAGTTGCGCTCTTATTGTATGTCTGAAAGGTTCTGTTTGTGGCTCTCATGTTTCCTCAGAGAGCGTTCTTTACGAGTGGCGGTCGACGGATTTCTTTCTAACACCCTCACTATCAACGCTGGTGTGCCCCAGGGCTCCATACTGTCTCCTACTCTCTTTCTCATTTACATTAACGATCTGCTGGAAAAGACCGGGAATCCAATCTATAGCTTTGCAGATGACAGTACGCTTGTCTCTTCATTCACCTTGAACGCTCGGACATCGGCTGCTCAGGCGAATATCCGCAGACAGCAGGAGGTCGTTCAACTTAACAAAGACCTGGAAGAGGTTCTATCTTGGGGTGACAGTAACCAAGTGGAATTTAACGATACAAAAACCCAAGCGGCAGTTTTTTTCTAAAAAAGTTAACGTTGCTGAACCCGACATAGTTATGTCGGGGCACTCCATCCCCTAGCATCGTCGCTCAATTTGTTGGGCGTTAGTTTGGGAGCAAATATGTCTTGGCATGAACATGTTGCAGGCATAGCAAGGAGAGCTCCTCAAAAGTTGGAATATTATTTAGAACCAGAAAGCTTTACTCCCCCACAACAACTGTTAATTCTTTACAAAGCCCAAATTCGACCAACTATGGAATACTGCTCCCACGTTTGGGGCTCCGCTCCCAAACATACACTGCATTTGTTGGATTCTGTTCAGAGAAGAGCGGTCCGTCTGATTGGGACCCGGAATTGACCGGCGGCCTTGATTCGCTGGAACATCGAAGAACGGTTGGCGACTTGAGTCTGTTCTACAAGTATTTTCATGGAAAAAGTGTTCGAAGGATGTAGCCCGCTTAATTCCTCCCAAAGCGGTGCATGTTAGAAATACACGTCGCGCTGGTGCTTCGTATCCGTATGAGGTTCAGCTTGTTACTCCGCGTACAACGCTTTTCAAGCAATCTTTTATATGGAGAACGTCATCCCTTTGGAATAATTTGCCCAGCGCTGTGTTTCCCGCCGAGTACAATTTACAGCGATTCAAGAACAACGTGAATCGCTTTTTCCGCACTCGTGCCGCTCCTGGAGCGCTT
>CM032452.1:10624125-10718180 GCA_019049505.1 Pachyrhynchus sulphureomaculatus | reverse complement strand
ATGATTTATTTAAAAGATAACTTTGGACACTCACTATGGACGTGTAACTTCTTTTAGATTTATTTCCAAATGTGATTCCGGTCCTGGCGTCAGAAAAACCTTACGAAAAGCCGAATATCCAGAAATGGAAACTCGTTTGTATACATGGTTTTGTACGCAATGATCAAGGCACGTCCCAATTTCCTACGAAATTTTATCAGACAAACCAAAACAGTTTTACACTGAAACCTACGGGAATGATACTTTGAGAGCTAGCAGAGGCTGGATTTCTAACTTCAGGAAAAGACTGATGATGATCTGCGTGCTTTAAACGTTTGTGGCGACAAACTATCCAATGATGAAAGTGCCGTCGATCATTTCCTAACTTTATTCGCAGATAAGATAAAATAATTAAACCTTGGACCTACTCAAATATACAATGCAGATGAATCAGCTCTGTATTGGAAAATGTTGCCTGAAAAAAAACGCTGGTTCGTTCTCAGGAAAAGACCGCACCAGGTCGAAAAATAAACAAAGAATGCGTTACCTTTTTAGCATGTTGCAATGCTGATAGATCACAAAAATTAAAGTTGTTAATGATAGAAAAAGCAAAAAATCCGAGGGCTTTTAAAAATGTGAACATACCTGTTGAGTACAAATTATCTGCCAATGCATGGATGACTACAGCAATTTTCTTGGACTGGTTTCATCATTCTTTTATTCGTCAAGTCAAAAGTCATTTAAGACGTGTCAATTTGCCTGAAAGAGCCCTGCTACTCGTTGATAACGCTTTGAGCCATGGAACTATAGAAGACCTGACTAGTGAGGATGGACAGTTTACAACATTATTTCTTCCACCAAATTGTACTGCACTTTCGCGGCCTATGGACCAGAATGCAATCAGACTGACAAAATTATTTTATCGGAAAAGTCTTTTAGACCATATTTTATCAAATAATGAAGAGAACCTTGTTAGGTTAATAAAAAGCATTAACCCAAAAGATGCTGTATGTCTACTATGCAATTCACGGGGAAAAAGTCTCCCCTGAAGTCTTGAAAAAGTGCTGGCACAAAATTATAGCTTATGTGGCAGATACCAACCCAGACACTGAATATGATGCTGAAGATCTGATTCCTCTGAGTGAATTGCTGCACAATTTGCTTTCCATGAATGAAGAAATGAAAGGTAAAGCCTGAAATTTTTCTTTGAGTATTTTTTGGTTAATTCGTAAATATTTAACAGATGTTTCAGATATGCTGAATGTTCTCATAGATGATACAGATGAACAACACGAGAGTGATAATGAAGGTTCAGAGTTAAATACTAATACAAACCAGACTGTTAAGAACACTATGAAGATGAGGCAGTTAAAGGTTTTAATGTGTGCATGAGATGGGCAGAAGAAAATGATATCCCTCTAAGTGATGTTCTTGTACTTCAAAGATTAAAAGAAACTGCTTTTATTATGATCAAGCAAACAAAAATTACAAATTTTTTTACAAAATAAGATAAAACTTGATAAGATATGCTTCTATTTTAAATAATATTCTTTGTATGTACTATTTTTTAGTTGTTTCATATTAAACTAGCAGTGCCCGCGGCTCCGCTCGCGTGGTCTTGATTCACTACTATCTCACTGCCTATTCCTTATGTTACCTAACGTAATAAAATATCTACCATTATTTCCCCTTATCTCCCATTATTTCTCCTTACCTCCCATTATCTCTACATAATTTCCATTATCTAGGCTTATCTCTGCTCATCTCCCATTATTTCTCCTTCTCTCCCATTATCTCCCCTTATCTCCCATTACCTAGGCTTATCTCGACTTATTTCGCAATATTTCTCCTTATCTCCCATTATTTCTCCTTATCTCCCATTATCTCACCATAACTCCCATTATCGAGACTTATCTCTGCTTATCTCCCATTATCTCACCTTATCTCCCATTATCTAGGCTTATATCGAATTATATAGAACATATGTATGAATTTATAAAAACACGTAAATCGGATAAGTGGTTCTCGAGTGATAAGCGCACTAACGGACAGATAGACAGACAGAGAGACGTTGCATTTTATATATATATTATATTCTTTGCTACATGATATTGTTCCATATTTAATGCTTTAGGCATTGTATTGCAAGAAAACGCGCTAGCGGCAAATTTTTCTCCGAATTGATTCACTATTATCGTCACTGCTTATTTATTATGTCACCTAACGTAATAAAATATATCCTATAACCTGGCCAGAGAACATATGTATGTTTAAAAAAAAAAAAGCACGTAAATCGGATAAGTGGTTCTCCAGTGATAAGCGCACTAACGGACAGACAGACAGATAGAAAGATATTATAGATATAGATTTATATTATTATATAACCTGGCCAGAGAATATATGTATGAATTTAAAAAAAGACACGTAAATCGAATAAGTGGTTCTCGCGTGATAAACGCACTAATGGACAGACAGACAGACAGAGAGACATTGCATTTTATATATATTATATATTATAGATATTCTCTGTTACATAATATTGTTCCATATTTAATGGTTTAGGCTGTGTATTGCAAGAGAACGCGCTAGCGACAAACATTTTTCCGACTTCATTCACTATTATCGTCACTGCTCATTCCTTATGCTCCCTATCGTAATAAAATATAGCCTGTAACCTGGCCAGAGAACATATGTATGTTTTTAAAAAAAAAAAAGTACGTAAATCGGATAAGTGGTTCTCCAGTGATAAGCGCACTAACGGACAGACAGACAGACAGACAGGCAGAGATACGTTGCATTTTATATATATTATCTTCTTCCTTCTTCCTTCAGCCGTTCTCTACCCACTGTCGGGTATAGGCCTCTCTCAAATCTTTCCATTTTTCTCTATGTTTGTGCTTGTTGATACCAGTTAAGTCCTCCGACTCTCTTCAGATCGTCGCTCCATCTCTGTTGGGGCCTTCCTATGCTTCGCTTTTCACCCCATGGTCTCCACCTAGTGATCTTGCCACTCCACTTACACGTCGCTCTCACTACATGGCCGGCCCAGCTCCATTTCAGAGATGTTATCCGTTTGGTGATATCATCGACCTTTGTTTGTTGTCTAATCCATTTATTAGTTTTCTTGTCCTTCAAAGTAACACTCAACATCTTCCCTTCCATTGCTCGTTGGTGGACTTGTAGTTTTTCTATTGTTCTTTTAGTTAAAACCCATGTCTCGGCTCCATACGTTGTAGCTGGCAAGATACATTGATTATAAATTTGGGTTTTTGATCTTTGAGGAATGTTCATATTCAGTACATATTTCAATTTTCCATATGCTGCCCATCCCATACGTATCCTTCTTTCTATTTCAAGTTGCTGGTTTTCCTTTCCTATCGTTATTATTTGGCCCAGATAGATGTATGTGTTTACTTTTTCTATTGTTGAATGTTCAATCACTATATTTTCACATGTATATATTATAGATGTAATAAAATATATATCTATAACCTGGTGAGAGAACATATGTATGAATTTAAAAAATCACGTAAATCGGATAAGTGGTTCTCGAGGGATAAGCGCACTAATGGACAGACAGACAGACAGAGAGACGTTGCATTTTATATATATTATAGATATAGATTATTATTATTATATAACCTGGCCAAAGAATATATGTATGAATTTAAAAAAATACACGTAAATCGGATAAGTGATTCTCGCGTGATAAACGCACTAATGGATAGACAGACAGACAGAAAGACATTGCATTTTATATATATTATAGTTTATAGATATTCTCTGCTACGTAATATTGTTCGATATTTAATGGTTTAGGCTGTGTATTGCAAGGGAACGCGCTAGCGGCAAACTTTTTTCCGACTTCATTCACTATTATCGTCACTGCTCATTCCTTATGCTACCTATCGTAATAAAATATAGCCTATAACCTGGCCAGAGAACATATGTATGTTTTTAAAAAAAAAAGTACGTCAATCGGATAAGTGGTTCTCTAGTGATAAGCGCACTAACGGACAGACAGACAGAGAGACGTTGCATTTTATATATATTATAGATGATTCGTTTTTTAATATAAATATTGTCCTGCTTCAGTAATTTGAATTATTTACTAATTCGGATCACCGCGGTTTTAATTAGTCCGGATAATTGAGGTCGCACTGTATATATATATATATATATATATATATATATATATATATATATATATATATATATATATATATATACAATTGAATCGCATACTTACTTCTTAATCGGAGGCCGACTACGGCTACAACCGACATCCAGTCTTTATAGCATCCATCTTCTCAAAAACTATAGGTGAAGATTTTTCTTCTGGATTTCATTTGTTTCGGTATCAGAAATATTGTGACGAAAGTCCAATGCGAATTCGTGTCGGTAAAAAAGTTGTCGAAGGTCAAAGATCACAAAAATGAGTTTTTTTTCAAATATCTTTACTATTAATTTTACGTGAATTTTGGTTATTACAAAATTTGTTCACCATCAAAATCTACAGAAAAAAGGTCTTATGTAAAATTTACATATGACTAATAGTTCTCGAAATATGAGGCTGAGAAATTTTGGAGAAAGGCGTATACTCCACTATACGTTTACGTCTAGTGGTGTATACAGACAATATGACACATTTATGCATAAAAAGCCGTTTAATACACATACACACACACACACACACACACACACACACACACACACACCCATAATTCTTCCTCTCTGGGATGTCCTTGAAGTGGACTCTTCTTCATAGTAATGATGATTAACCACCTTTAGTTGCAGCTGTCTATAATTCCATTGTAATCTCATGGGTCGATGTATTCCTGAAAATTTTTGACGAAGCATTTTGTCCCTCTCAAAACTCAGTTTAAAGCTACGTATCGTAGAGTTCGGACATTTTATTCATGTCGAAACATTCTGTAATTCTATTACAATGGCTGATAACACTGGTTCCATTTGTAATGAAACTTTGTCGAGTGGCGCGCTCGAGACTGTTTGCGATTTAAAAACAATTAGAAATGCGAGTGTTGAAAGGGGTGATGAACATATCGATTATTTACAAAGCGTAAATACTGTGACTGTGCATGTTGAGTGTCCTAAAAACTGTACGAAGAAATTCAACTTTGAATCATAACATCGTATGAGTGGTTCTCCTTCAACGACTTGAGCATTGCTCTCCTCGTAACCACAGATCAACCTCATTTCACTTTGATATGTTGTGTATTTTTTGTGGCAAAGTAGCCAGTGAGTGAGAAGGTAGAGCAAAAAAAGGATAAAAATCTCGACGAAGTATCCGACATATAAGTACATTATCATTCAAGGATACTGTAATACGAGCAGCAGAGGTGCGCAGCGACATTTATAGGAGAGCTGTAAAGAAACGTATCAATTTTGAATTCGATTTAACTGCTGCTAATGCTGTCTACCATAATACATGTTTTAATCATTTTATTTTGCCAACTTCTGATCGAAAGAGAGGCCGTCCAGCAGACAAGGATATTTCCAATGTAGTGAATGACATTTTTTATTATATACAAAAATAATGATGATCGTCAATTCACTCTAAGAGAGCTAAAAGATAAAACAACAATATCTAAATTGATTGAACGATATGGTCATGATCGCATCATTATTCCCAAATCTAAATCGATGAGAATTATTTGCTTTCGCGATACTCAAGTAAATGCTTTATGCGCGTCGTGGTATGACAAATGGTGCTGTCGAAACGAATGCATCGTAACGTTTCTCAGCCTCATATCTCGAGAACTATTAGTCTCACGTAAATGTTGCATAAGACCTTTTTATGCAGATTTTAATGGTGAACAAATTTTATAATAATCAAAATTCAAGTAAAACTAATACGAGGATCGATTGAAAAGTTCGCGGCCTAGTCAAGAAAACAAAATAAAATACGTACAAAAATATTTTTATTTTTCGACGTAACCTCCACCTAGCTCTATGCACTTCTTCCACCTGCTTTCCAAAGCTTCCACAGCTGTTTCAAAAAAAGATTCCTCAAGGTCTTCAAAATACTGGTTACCTACAGCTTCGACTTCTTCATTTGATGAACATTTCTGGTCACCGAGCTGTTTTTTTAGGTTTGGAAACAGATGAAAGTCCGAAGGTGCCAAATCAGGAGAATGAGGCGGGTGGGGC
Source organism: Pachyrhynchus sulphureomaculatus (assembly GCA_019049505.1). NCBI lineage: Eukaryota > Metazoa > Arthropoda > Insecta > Coleoptera > Curculionidae > Pachyrhynchus > Pachyrhynchus sulphureomaculatus. The sequence goes on along the minus strand of CM032452.1, from coordinate 10,712,030 downwards.
AGCATTTCGAAATCACAATCACGAATTTGAGCCACAGACTCAATAGACGTGTGAACGCGAGCGTTGTCCTGATGGAACAAAATTTTCTTTCCCAGTAATCCTAGGCGTTTCTCTTTAATTTCTTGACGTAAACGAAGCAAAAGGGTACAATAGTAAGTCGAGTTTATTGTTTCGCCTTTCGGAAGGTATCCACCACAATAATACATTTACTAAAACACTTACGTGACACCTGTCCAAATTTTCCTAATATATGTGCCTAAAGGTTTAACACTACTTCAGTAAAATTGGAAAAATAATATGTAATGATCTTTTAGTATGAAACTAGCTTCCAATATTTAACCTGGGAGACATTTAATTTTACATGTGTATTATTATGCAGTTCTTATTTCATATATGGGCACGACGGAAATGGTAAAACGCAAGTAGTAGGCTTTTCCACTTGTTTATGTTATTCGTTACCGCAATGCTGAAAATCGCGTTATCCATGTAGAGAAACTGTCAGTACGTGCAAATATTATGCAAATGATAAATCTGGTTTTTCTACCTACCTATAAAGAACACAACTGACGGTATGTTGCACGTCATAGCAAACAATAGTATGCTAAGGTGTGCTTCAACAGAAAAAGGATAGAAAAGTCTGAGGGTTATAAAAACATCGAAAAGGTATCCAAATTTTGCTCTGTTGTGATTTTGAGATCTTTCGGTGATGCTTTCCCAGCCGACAGAATTGCCTTCCTTTTCTTTGGGGTCGGTTCAGCAGATTTTTTCCACTGCTTGGATTGTTGTTTTTGTTTGTTGGAGCATAGTGGTGAACCCAGGTTTCGTCCATTGTCACAAACCTGTTAAGAAAATCTTGCGGACCAGCCTCAAACATCTCCAAACAGTCGCGAGAAATCGTAAGTCGAGTTCGTTTTTGTTCAACTGAAAGCAATCTGGGGACCCACCTAGCTGAAACCTTAGAAAACCTGAGTTCTTTGACAATGATGTTTTGTGTTCATTCATAGGAGATGCCTATAGTGTTTACAATCTCCCTGATAGTTAATCTACGGCCTTTCAATATGAGATCACACACTTTGCCGATGTTTTCTTCGGTCGTAGAGGGTCATCTTCGATGCGCTTTCGTCCACGTATAAATTCTGCAACCCATTTTTTCACAGTGGTATATGACGGAGCAAATTCCCCTAGAGTTGTTTTCATATCATCGTGGATCTCTTTTGGTGCTAATCTTTTTTTAAACAGGTACTACTAAACTCGTTCTAACCTAAAAACCACAAATTCTACAGCAACAAAATTTTACACTGTGACAACCAAAGAAGGTATGAACTTATCGAGGGTACCATAATAAAAATATTATAATTATTTTTTGGTGAGGCCGCGAACTTTTCAATCCATCCTCGTAGTTTACGAGATATTTGAGAAAAACTGATTTTCGTGACCTTTGACATTCAAAAATTTTTTTTGCTGACACAATTTCGCAATGGACTTTTGACACAATATTTCTGATACCAAAACAAAGAAAATTCTGAAGAAAAATTTTCATTTGAATTTTTTCAGAAGATTGGTCATTTTTTTGTATAAGGTAATTGGACTAACAGAGATATGGTCAGTAAATCGCCAACATTCACCGCAGGCACACAGTGTGTCGACTAGTACAAGTTAGCTGGACAAAATTATTTTTTCACTTATTTCAATTGTTTATGTATATTCTAGGCATATTAAGTTATTTTAAGAAAAAATTCATCGCATTTTTTTTTATGGGCGTGGCTAATTTTTTCCCCTAAATTAGTCAAGCTACGCAGACATATTTAACGATAACTCGGGAACAACTTGTCAGGTTTTTATATATAAAACAGTAAAAAATGTGTAACAAAATGTTATTAAAGTTGATTGAATATTATTTTATTCTATCTTTTATCGTTTTGGAGTTATTTAGAAATTAATGGAGAGAAAAAAAATTTTTTCGTGTAAAATTCATTATTTTTTTCGGTAAAAAAGCGCAATAACAAAAGAAAAACAAAATATTATACATTTTTCTGACAGCTGCGTATCTGGAAAATAAAATAAGGTATTAATCATGAAAATCGGTTAATAAATGTGGGTTTTATTCTCAATTTACCGCAGGTACTCAATATCGATAAAATTTGTATAATACAGCCACCCTTGCATATCGCGGTAGGATTGCATCAGCGTAGCAGGTAGATAACGGAACTAAAGGGCAAGGGTATTTTGTATGGTTATTAGAATTAAAAATTATAATACAGTGTCTTTCATTTAGCTGCATTTCGCTTACCTGTATTTTTGTCCAGCTGCACAAAACATTGTATAACAAAAACAAAATATTCTGCGTATGTGCACGAATTTTTCTACAAACTTGAATGTGCAACTAAATGAAAGACACTGTATTATTATTTTTAATAATAACCAGATGAAAAATCATTTATTGCATTTGTCAATTAAAAAATAAAACAATTAATCCATAATACCTGCCTTTCAGGTAGGTAACTTGTGCATTATACATACATAAGTAGTTGGTATTTTAAAATGTTTTTGATTTTTTTAAGGTACATATTTCTTGCTGTTCGGTTCAAAAAAAAATTGTTTTGGAAAATTCCAGTCAAAAATTGTTTTTGTTTAATTTTAAAATAAATGTTATAAATGCTCTGTAATAAATTTAGCATAATGACACTGACTGTAATTATATGTAAAATAAAAATACTCATTTATTGATAAAGAAAAATTTACAAGTCAAGGTTTACATGCTTAGTACAAGCACTACATAACTAAAAATAGTAGCTGAACCTAATAATCATCATCAGAGTCTTCTGATGAGTCGTTTACTGTATAATCGTCATCATTTTGTGGCATTGTGCGAAAATATGATGACGATTCCAATCTTGACTCTTCTATGCTAGGGCTTACAATTAACTTTAATACATCTGTACATATTTTTTCGGCTTTTTTTTTGGGAATGTCTCGAAGGCTATTGATCAAAGGATCAAATGTTATAATTAACATGCACAGTAAGTCTCTATTCGTGGCAACACGCGAGCACTTGCGGGTGTTGTACTCCCTAAATCTGCGGCAATCTTTGTTCCGTGCTTCTTGAGCCTCTTCGGAAAGCTGCCCAATTGGAAGCAATGCTGCTTTGATGACTTCTGTGCTGTGAATTAATATTTTATGCACAGTAGCAGGCATACAGTACCACGAATAGAAACTAAGATAATGTTTTCTGGTTTCAAGACAAAATTTTTTAAATTCAACCAAGTTTATCTCGAATCCAGAAGACAATGTTCTCAAAATAACATCAAACTTTTTTATAATTGTAACATCCAATCCTGTGATCTGAGCACTCATCTCAGCATTCTTAAAAAAGCGACGGGCTGTATTTCCATCATTTGAAGAACCAGATCCTGGCTTTGGTTTATCTACAATGAGTCCAATCTCGTTCTTAAATTTCAATTTGATTTCCTCGGAACGAACCTTGATACTTTGTCTTCGTTGCTTCTAGCCTGCCATTTCTTAATATTCAACTTGTAACTGATATGTAAAAGACATTCGAAGCAACTAATCCAAGCATGAAGTGTAGATAAACCAAAGCCAAAATGTTCTTGATTGCTGTTAAACATCGCGGGGTCATCGTTCATCGTCTTGGGGGTGGCGCCACAGCTGAAACACTTTTGGGATGAACTAGTTTCCGTTAAGGCGTTACACACCTTTCCGTCTGTCATTGTCAGCAAAAGTTCGTGTTTTACAGAGATTTGAGAATCACCAAAGTTGATAAGTGTTGGAAGAAGAGCACTAACTTCTCCCACAATCTATTTGTCTCCACTAACGTGAAGTCGTTCGTTTCTTTGGCAAATATAAATTTGATTGGGCGACAATACAAAGTTGATGAAGGCCAAATAATTTTGGACCCATCATATAACTTAAGGGGAACTAAAGAAAATGCGAAAAGAAACTCGTCCGTATATTCAGTGTTCTCAAATCTCTGTTTGTATGTGCTGTGCCCAGAACTTCCATCACATCCCCATTTACTAACAAGTGTAAACGATGAACTTGTTGGGAGCACACTGCTGATAACTTCATTCTGTGCTAATACTAGACGTTCCACTGTTTTATTTAATAAGGCTTGCAAATTTATTTCAGCACGAGTTTCTGTTATAGCAATGTGCTCCTCTGCAGGGTAACAGGCCTGTTTGGACTTTTTTAAACTAAAATATGACGGAAACACATTATGCCCCGCCTTCATGGACCACTTCCTAGTTTGTTTGTAAGAATGCGTTGTTGACTTAGAATCTATATAGTAAGCTAAGGCTTCGTCACTACTTAATTGCCTAGGATTAACGGAACTGGTATTTTTAGACTTAATAATATTATCTGGGCTCTCACTAATGTCTCTAATCACATTGGCAATTTTCCTTTGCCCTGCTGAACGCACAGCAATTTCGGCAGCAGTCACCAATTCACTGACACTTCGGGATTCTACGAGATCCACGACGTGACGTTTGTTCGTCTTAAACGACGATTCCTCGAAATCTTTGCGAGGTCTTCCTGCAGGAGTCACATTCTCACTTGATGTTGAAGGTTGTGGCGCAAAAGAACTTGCAGTAAACTATATGTCTGCTTCATCCAACCAATTCTTATTTTTAATTAAAAAAACGCTCCTTCGACTTTCCTGAAGCCAACCATTTGGCCCCAAACTTATTAGACAAGTTGGATATCTTCAACTTTATTTCTTTTTGGCTGCTTTCAGTAATGTCACCAAAGTGAAATTTTGAAGAAAGAAAGTCATATACATGCGAGTTTTTTTCATTCTTTGTGTGTTTCAACCACGCCTCAAAAAAGGCTACACTTGAAATAGAGTAAACGTGTTCTGGAAAAAAAGAAAAAAAAACATGTTGTACTGAAGTGTGCTAAACAATATGTGTATTTTTACGAAGAATAAAGTTATTTCTGTGTAATATCTAAAAACTAGCCCGGATAGAGGTGAATGTCTGTATATTCTGAACTTTCAAAGTTTTTTGTTTAAAAAAACACGCTAAAATATATAGGCTATTTAAAAAAAATACCAAAAATTCAAATTAATAGACTCTGATTAAAAAAATACATTAAAAAATAGTACTTACCCTCAGTATTAATATTCATCACGAAAACTTTCACAATATTACAATATGTCACTATAAGATATGCACGAAAGTGTCGCTAAATTGCAACTGATTGATTGAAAGAGCTGCATTAAACTCATTACCTGACTTCTGACGCTTATGACTCGCCACTTGCAAATTTGATAAACAACCTTTTCTCGGAATTCGGGGTTTGATGGTGTTGTTTACGTTTTGCAAATAAGATTTCCTGGAAATCATAACATGAATTTTGTCCACCTAGCATGTTCTACGCGACACACTGTGAGGCAGCGCGATTCAATTAGAGTTCCACCCCATACCCACTGTTCTTTCATTTGTCAATCCATCGTGAGACGCATTTCGCCGTTTCAAAGCCCATCGTTCGAACTAAGATTGGTAAACAAGAGAACAGAAGTTCTAGTACTTGTCCCCGTATTGGCATCGTGATAAGGACAACGATTGAGGAGCAGTTATGCGTTTCAATTGTAGGTACAATTTATTGGGTCTTACCACGATGTTATGCCAATACGGGAATAAATACTAGAAGTTCTGTTCTCTTGTTTGTCGATCCTAGCTGAATTGAGCGATGATACAGCCAAACGCGTCTTGGATTGGATTGACAGATGAGAGAACAATGAATAGACTGTTGAAATATGGGTTTTGTCCGTTGACAGTTGTTTTACATTTTTACGTATATATATATATATATATATATATATATATATATATATATATATATATATATATATATACATATATATATATATATATATATATATATATATATATATATATATATATATATATATATATACCATATATATATATATATATATATTATATATATATATATATATATATATATATATATATATATATATGTATGTATGTATGTATGTATGTATGTATGTATGTATGTATGTATGTACGTATGTACTACGTATGTATGTATGTATGTATTTATGTATGTATGTATGTATGTATGTATGTATGTATGTATGTATGTATGTATGTATGTATGTATGTATGTATATATATATATATATATATATATATATATATATATACAGTGGCGAACAAAAGTATGGAAACATACCTTTAAATTCCCATCTGTAGTCTTAACATTTAACGGTTTACAATTACAATATTTATTTATTAATCGTGTACATGCTAACAAACATTTTGAAGACTAAAACAGTTATTGTTTATTAGAAATGTGCTTAGTTTTTAACGTAACAAAGTTATGCATAAACAAAAATATGGAAACATTTTTGTTATAAAATGAAAAATCCACTAAGACTACTAAGATGTCGAAAATATCTAATATTTAGTGGGATATCCTTTTGCGTCAATCACTAGCCTAGCACAAAAATCGGGTGGTATTTTTTCCCATTCTTGTTTTAATGCGATCCAAAGTTCGTCCCGGTTTTTTATATTTCTTTTCCTAATTTGTTTATCCAGATAGTGCCAAAGATTCTCTATCGGGTTCAAATCAGGTGATTGTGAAAGCTAGCGCATCACTCGAATCCAGTTCAGAAAACCAATTCTTGGCCAAGCTAGATGTGTGTTTGGGTCATTGTCTTGCTAAGAAAACTGCTGTTAATAAAGAACTAAGGCAGGGTGTATTGGTGTCAGACATGACTATTAGGCCTCGTCTGTTATCTGAAAATCTTCATGGTGGGCGTGCTGTTAAAAAGCCACTCCTTACAAAGCCTCACAGAAAAGAGAGATTGAAATTTGCTAAGGAACATACCATAAAGACTGGACTCAAAATCAGTGATCTCTAATAATCTTTAGTGACGAAAGTAGGTTCAATCTCTTTGGGAGTGATTCTACTGGTTATGTAAGAAGATATGATCTAAAGTACCTTGTACCTACTGTCAAACATGGCGGTGGAAATATCATAGTATAGGGTTGTTTTCGACGGTCTGGTACGGGACCATTGGCAAAGATAAATGGCAGAATGGATGCTCAAATGTATCTTGAGATATTGGAAAATAATTTGATTCCTTATGAAAAAGATTTGCCACTGTCATGGATTTTTCAACAAGACAATGACCCAAAATACACATCTCGCTTGGCCAAGAATTGGTTTTCTGAACAAAGAATTCGGGTGATGCGCTGGCCTTCACAATCACCTGATGTGAACCCGATAGAGAATCTTTGGCACTATCTGAATAAGCAAATTAGGAAAAGAAATATAAAAACCGGGACGAACTTTGGATCGCATTAAAACAAGAATGGGAAAAAATACCATCCGATTTTTGTGCTAGGCTTATTGACTCTATGGGCAGGAGATGTCAAGCAGTGATTGACGCAAAAGGATATCCCACTAAATATTAAATATTTTCGACATCTTAGTCGTCTTAGTGGAATTTTTATTTTATAACCAAATTGTTTCCATACTTTTGTTTGTGCAGAATTTTGTTACGTTAAAAACTGAGCACATTTCTAATAAACAACTGTTTTAGTCGTCCAAATGTTTGTTAGCATGTACACGATTAATAAATAAATATTGTAATTGTAAAACGTTTAAATGTTAAGACTAGAGAGGGGAATTTAAATGTTTCCATACTTTTGTTCACCACTGTATATATATATATATATATATATATATATATATATATATATATATATATATATATATATATATATATATGTATGTATATGTATATATATATATATATATATATATATATATATATATACATATAGATATATATATATATATATATATATATATATATATATATGTATATATATATATATATATATATATATATACATATATATATATATATATATATATATATATATATATATATATATATATATATATTTATATATATATATATATATATATATATATATATATATATATATATTTATATATATACATATATATATATATATATATATATATATATATATATATATATATATATATATATATATATTGTCAGAAGCACAAAAGATTTTAGAAGTACAAATTGCATAAGACAGCTATACATATCCTATGTTAGAAGTATATTGGAATATGCGAGTATAGTATGGTCACCCTTTTATAATTGTCACAAGCGAACACTTTAATTGATACAGAATAAAATTCTGTAAACTTTGGTTTTACCTCTCCAGAACATTTTGTTACACAATCGCCCACCCTTAAATCACAATTTTAATCGTTTTTAACGTAGTCAAATACATTTTTAACTATCTGCTTTTTATTATGGGTTAGCTGCCCGAACTTTTGACGTTTCGCTGAAGAAATATTTTGTTAACACACTAACTGACTTGTTACTAACTGGCTTGATACTTGAGCAAGCTACTCTAAATATGTATTTATAGTTGAGGCAACAGCAATGTATGTAAATAAATTGATTTGATCGGCAATAATACTTCGTTACAAAAGAGCATCTGTTATAGGACTGCCAGTCAATCCACTGGCATTTTTATTACTATCAGTTTCAAATAAATAAAGTATAGCAGTACGTTTTTTTCAAGAATATTTACTTTTAGCAAAGAACGTAAAAAATACAAAATTAACAAAGTATTTTATTTATATTTAATTGAATTCATTGAAACATTTAACCATTAAGTTACTTTTGTAAGTGTACGACTGCAATCTGCATATCTACCTATAATATAATAAAATAATCTTACATGAAACAAATTATCTGTCTATTTATCTAATATTATTCTTTACATCATTATTAATAGATATTCTAATCGATAGGGATTTTTGTATTACATAGATATACTATTAGATTTTACGTCACGTCGGTCTTCAATGGTTTCTAATTAAGGCGTGTTAGTTGCTGCATTAATATACGACGGCATATCCTGAAAATTAAAAAAAAAAAAGTAATAATAATTAATTTCAACATTATATATTTTCTTTTTTCAATTGAGGTACTTACGAAATTATAATTATTAATTATAAAAACGTCAACATATTACAGTCGGTCACGTAAGAACGTCTACCGCATTGTTCATTAAAAAAATTATTTATTTAAAAGTTAAAAGTCATCTTCGGGGGATACTTTCGACAAGATTTTCCGCGTATTCTTGGGGCAAAGATTTCCAAATTGCCCGAATTTGCTGTGACAGCTGTTTCACTGTGTACACCTTCTTACTACGAAGATTCTTCTTGATGTATGACCACACGTTCTCGATTGGGTTTGCATCGGCCTACTGGGATGACTAATCTAGTGTGACGATACCGGATTGCCCTTTCCACTGGTTACACATCGCTCCTGATGAAGCTAACATGGTTAGCGAAACGTGCGTCGAGTGCAAAAATAAAGTGTTTGGTGTAGTGGTGATATATACTGAGTCGTATCATTGTGCCAAAGATGCCACATTCCCAACTTAGTTTTACTTCGATGTTTGGGGTCGTTATTCTCTTGAAGAATCCGCTCCTTATTTTTATCGACAAACCACTGTTTGGCAGTCGATATTAGAGCCTTCTTGTAAATCTAGAGCATTTTTTCAGCGTTCAAATTGTAGGTAAAGATAAAGAATCTCCCAAAACCTTTTTCCGAAAGACAATTGCTTAGTGGAAATTGACCAGGCTCGTGGGGTGATAACATAACCCAAAAATGAAGCTTCGTCGAAAAAAAAAATTACATCGCTCCAGTCTCGATCTATCTTTTCTGCTGCCCACGCAAGCTGGCAGTGCTTTTCACTCAGCAATCGTTTTTAGTGTTCCGTACGGAACACTTATAAGATGACTTCGGTGTCTGTCCGTCTGTCTGTCCGTCTGTCTGTCTGTCACATCCTATTTTCTCCGAAACTATTTGCCATAGAAAGTTGAAATTTGGTAATAATATAGGAATTCATGGCCTCATCAGAGCCATGTAGTTTTGAAAGTTAAATTTAGACTTAAGGGATTTTGGGGGGTGAAATCTGAAGTGAAAAAAAAAATGTTTTACTAGGTCATCGAGTGTGATGTCAAATGAAGGCTTGTGAAAACACTTATAATATATATATATATATATATATATATATATATATATATATATATATATATATATATATGTATACAGTCGACACTGTTTATAGTGAAACTCTATACAGTGAAAAACTCTTTATACCGCAATTTTTTCAAGACCTCGAATATTTTAATGAAATTTCATGTAAAAAGCCCTGCATATAGAGAATCTGTAAAATAGTAACCCTCTATATAATAAAATTTTTACCGGAATTTTATGTATAAATTTTTATGCATTTATTGAGATCTTGGCCATTTCGAGTTTCCCATTTTTATCTAACATTAGCACGAATTCCATTTTTATGACGCATTCTTTTGAAAAAGTTCTTAACGCGTTTATAACGCCTAATGGTTGGCAATAAATCAGGTAGATTTCTGTGAGAAACCCGGGGAATAATCCATTTTAGAGAAACCCGGGGAAAAACCCATTTTATAGTCGAGGCCTAATAATTCGCAAATTCAGGTTCAGTTTCTTTTTGTTTAAGAATCAAGTAAGATGTCCAAGCGAGTGTGTTTAAGTTTAGCTGAGAAAATTAAAGTTTTGGAGGAAGTTGATAAAGGCTGCAAAAAAATTGATGTTTCTGCAAAATTTGGTGTTTCTCCAAGTTGCGTCTCTCTGATAATAAAAAGTCGCGACAGTATCATCAAGAAACCTAGTGTCCCAAGCAGTCGAAAACGAGTACGGGTGAGTACTTACGAGGATGTAAATGAAGCAGTTTTACGATGGTTTCAAGTGGCCCGTACGCATCAAAATGTACCAATATCGGGAAATTTAATAAAGCAAAAGGCTCTACAATTTGCTAAAGAATTTAACTGCGTTAATTTTCAAGCTAGTGAAGGGTGGTTGAGTGCCTGGAAGAACGCAATTCAATTGTTTTCACGTCGGTGTCTGGCGAGAGTGCAAGCGTTAGTCAGGAGGACTGTGACATTTGGACTGAAACTGTTTTAAAAAGTGCATTGAAAAAGTACGAGCCAAAAAACGTTTTCAATTGTGATGAAACCGGTTTGTTTTTTAAATGTTTGCCAAATAAAATTGTTAATGCGATTGATAACAACCTTCCAGTCCAAAAATTGATTACCCTTAAAGAGTGTATAACCGAAGTCGCTAAAGTATGGAGTGAAAATGTTTCTCAGAAAACTATCAAAAACTGCTTTTCTAAAGCAGGTTTTAGTAAAAAAATTGACGAATGGGAAGAAGAAGACGAAATGGATCTCGCTACGTTAAAAAGGCAATGGGGTATTCTACAAAAAACTGCTACCGTCGACGCAGATTTTTTACTTGAAGATTTCTTAGAAATCGATAATGATGTTGGCACGACAGATCTCCCAACTAACCAAGACATAATTGACGATATAAAAAGTATAGAAGATCATGAAGAAGAAACTGAAACCGGGGAATGTACTGGTAAATTTAGTGAAAATGAAATAAGAAATGCATTTGACATTGTGCGAACTACTCTCAGGGGCCAGGAAAGTGTACCTGATCAAATCTTTATGCATTTGAATAAATGCGAGAATTTTGTTGAGCAACAATTATTTTTCAAAAGTAATGTTCAAAAGAAAATAACTGATTATTTTTTCTAGTACGTATGTACGTAGTATGTACATATGTATTAACAGATTTTGTATTATTATTTTTATTTCGTATGTAGTACATACATACATAAAGTCCGTACGTTATAGTTTTCAGGCAATATCCCAGACGACTATTATATTTTTTGTCTCTTTTTACCAATACCTACGATTTATTGGTGAAAAAAAAACAAATAGTATAACAGTCGTCTGTTATATGGCCTGAAAACTATGACGCACGAGTAAAGATATAATGTACGGACTTTATGTATGTATTTAGCCCTGTACATGCTATGTACTATTTAAACTTTCAAATCTTTAATAAAATCTTTTCTAATAATTCAATTTTGCAATTTTTTTTATTGCTTGTACCTTATAAAATACAAGTAAATGATTATTGCTTGTACCTTATAAAATACATACATAGCAATATATACGGATTTTTTCTTTATATAGTGAAAAACTTTCTATAGTGAAATTTCGGTCACCATTTTAGCCTTTCACTATATATATATATATATATATATATATATATATATATATATATATATATATATATATATATAATGTAATATATGCACGCACTCTTATCAAAAAATTTTGAAAAAATACTGGAATATTCTCCACAGGGTGTAGATTGGACGAAAATTATCACGAGTGCATTACCTTTAATAATTTATTAGGTATGAAAAAATACAAAAATTTCAAGGTCATCAGTTTTCAGTAAAGATTGGAAACAAACTTTGTTGAAAACTCATTCGGGGTATGTTTAGTGAAGTCACTAATCATTTTATACCACCGTAACAATTTTTTTTATTTGAAAAGCAATCAACGTACGGAACACTAATTGCGCAAGTTCAACTTGCACTTGACCGGTTATTGATTGTACTCCGCCACTTTAAATCGTCAACCCGGAGATGAGTGCGAGTCGTTTCATACGATATATCTAAACCTTTCTGCTTTAGTTTTTGTGCCCCTTAGCGTAAAGTTAATTGAGGATTTCGGGAAAATATGTTAATAATCATTTTGTCGTCCTTATCTGATACTTTTTCTCTCGAACCACGTTCTGGTAGGTCAACATTTTTTAAAGGAAATTTCATTTCACCCACTTGCTAACGAATGCCCTTAATTTGCCAACAATAACCTAAAAGAAAAAGAAATTTCTTTTATCGATTACAAGTTATAGGCAACACCTTCTTGCTTGACCGACTGTATAGTATTTTTCAAGATCTAAGAAGGTGATTTGGCAATTTGATGTAATAAAAACATTAAACGACCGTTAGGATTTTCGCACGTACCTGTCCGTAACAGGGTCGTAACTGATACACAATATATACCTCCCTTTCAATCCAACATTTTATTGGCTACTTCGTGTTTATAAATATAAAGAATATTCTTTTATCTGCAGTATTATACTGAAATAGTGTGTATTATAAAGTTCAATAGTGTCTTAAAATGTCCGAAGCCCTTTCCATCAGAAGCCGCAATTGTTTGCCCGTTGAGGCAAAAGTGATAGTTAAAAGTGTTTATTTAAAGTTAATGGAGCAAAGCCACGAAAGGTACTTTTCATTGATGGAGACATCAGCTTTAACAAGCATCCCTGAAAGCACAGTTTGGAAAATTGTAAATAATTCGATAGCGCCGTCTAATGTACGTGCTCACAATAATACACCCACTTTAAACCGTAGTGTGGTTGAGTTGATAAAGACAGAAGTCAAAAATTTAACCATTGAAAACTGGAGAAACTGTATTCAACAAGTCAAAAAAACTGAAAACTCATATAGATGTATGTACATAAATATAGATAGTTTAGAACCTGTAAAAAACTTATTATTGATTTGCGAGATAGTAACGATAAAGAAATTGAACTAGATATTAATTAATAACTAAAATTGTAACAAATATACGCGAGGACACTATACACTGTTTTAATATATTTGCGTAATTACTATATTTTGTATTATTCAGTACATAAAACATTAAAATTCAACTGTTTTATCACAATAATATTTTAAACCCAACAATTATACAATCAGGTATAGTGCGGCCCTGCACGATGCTGGTCATTAAACAGCCATAATTAATCACTTTCGAATCTTGTTGAATTTTGAATGGGTATAGCTAGGTCACTTTATTAAATCATGAAAAATACTATACAAGAAAAATGTACTAAACCAACTAAGTGATAGGACAAGACATAACATGTCCGTCAACAAACTCTTAAATGTGGTAGTAACTCTTCTCAGTACGAAAGTTTCTAACCTAATTTTGAAAATTATTGCCGTTTTGAAAATTTTGTCCATAGTATTATAAAATCATTACAGATATATATATATATATATATATATATATATATATATATATATATATATATATATATATATATATATATATATATATATATATATATTTGAAAAAAGGTAGAACGATTTGTTTGAAAAATGGTCTTATTTTTGTAAACACACACACAGATTTTAATATATTAATTCTGGTTATTTTTCAAATTAGCCCAGTCGTCAGAGGCAAATTTTGACCAAAAGCTCTCATTAAATGCTAACAGGTTGCATTTAGGCATACAGGTAGTACGTAGAATACGATAAAAAAGTTTGTTGCTCTAAAGCAGGGGTGCACAAACTTGAACTGCTGGCGATTTACCTCAATATTGTTAGACTACGATCGATCGACTCTGAGAGGCTGCAAGTAAGTGTGATGCAGGATTGTCGTCTAGGTAGGGTGTATCGTGGCATAGATATTAGTTTTCCGCACAATATGCATTTTTTTAGTCAAGGTAAGTGTAGGTTTGCTCTAAAATGTCAATGAAAAAACTCATAATTATTCAAAATTGCGAGTTTATTGGTTCTTACAAAACAAACGAGTTCCAGTGTCTAAACTAAACTAAAAAGTGACTTTGGATGTTGAAGCGTGGCACTGCTGTCCTCAGCATACTTTTCATAAGATGGTACGTAATTACCAAGTGCTAATCGCAAGCAAGCTGTTCGTCAGTAAGTCGATATTTTGACTTAATTATCTTCATTTCAGAAAATGCAGACTCGCACAAGTAAGTTGACCCAAACATTGCCGTCAGTTGAAGGGTGATTTGCCTTAGATTCGGATATTTATCTTCAGATATAAAACACCAGAATTTTGTATCAGATGCTGTGGCTTTGAGATGTATATCTGATATAATCTGCACTAACTCATTTTCAACAGAACATGAGTCCATGTTAAACTGACTTGCTATTTCAGTAGCTAATTCCTCAATGTTTTTACACGAAAAAGGATAACTCATAAATGATGCGATATTTGCCAATTTACTGAAATCATAGAAACGTATTTCGAATTGGCCCAAAATATTTGATAATTCTGCTTCATAAATATCATAATTCAACTGAGGAATCCATGCTTTCAAAGACGGAAAATTTTTCAGATCCTTTCTTTTCAGTTGATCTATCATAAGTTGCAATTTACTTTTGAATGCGTTTATTGTGCTAATCATCTCAATAATAGTTTTTCCTTTACCTTGAAGCTCCAAATTAATGGTGTTTAAATGCATTGTGATGTCTGTCAAAAATGCCAAATCAGTCAGCCATTTTCCGTTTTTCAGCATCTGAGTGTCATCACCTCTTTCGTCCAGAAAAGCTGTTATTTCGGGCAATAATTCTTGAAACCTTTCTAGGAATTTTCCGCGACTCAACCACCTGACGTCCGGGTGAAGAACTAAAGCAGTGTGTTCAGGTTAGTTCAGGTGAAGGGAAATCATCATTAGCTCTACACAATGCCACAAAACCGTTTTTGTTTCCAGTCATTGTTGGTGCTCCATCGGTTGTAATGCACACTAGTTTATATATTGGTAGCTTGTAGTTTGTTACAAAATTGAAGAAAACGTCATATATATCTTCGCCACGGGTCTTTCCTTTCAGAGGAATCATTGTCAAAAACTCTTCCTTAGCCGACATGTCATTGAATACCATTCGAATAAAAATACACAGCTGGGCAGTGTCTGTCATATCGGTGGATTCGTCGAACTGTAAAGAAAAGTATGTACATTCCATGATATCATGTTTTAGTTTATTTGCCATGTCCTGACTCATGACTTTAACACGCCTTGTGACAGTCGGACGAGATAACTGAAGTTCTCTAATAGCAGACATAATCTTTGTTTTATTTTTAAAATCTCCAAATAAAGTCTTACCCGCTTCAATAAATGCTTCCTTCACAACCAATCCATCATCAAATGGTTTCTTGTGTTTCGCTAATATATGAGATATTTTAAATGACGCTATCGTTGCAGCTTTTGATTGTTTGGCTGGTCTTGTGAACATGGTTTGTTCTTTTTTCAAACAAGTTATCAAATCACGTACTTTTCGCTTTCTTAATTAGCTCTGTGACGGAAAATCCTTTTCATAGTCTTTATGAACCGTTTTATGATGCCTCTCTAAGTTCCCACGCTTAGGTATTGCAACTGACGCACGGCAAATGAGACAAATGCACTTATCCTTTACCATACAAAAGAAAAATTCTTCCTCCCAATCGTTATTAAAATGATAAGTTTTACTTTTCTTCGCCGCACTCATTTTGGACTATTTATTAATAAACTTTGTATCGATGTATCGCCTTCAAGTTACAACTCAGACTGACTCCTATTCCTGCAGGCGCAACATTTATATCGGCGCGAACAAAGTCTCGAATGTTCCCGTCAAACACGCCGCCCGAAGTTTCTAGAAAAATCGGCGGGAATCAAAAACGCCTTCTTTTCTTTGACAAGTACCGCGCGTTCCTTTGATAAAGCCGCCTTTTGCCGCTAGCAGGGGGTTATTACGATAAAAGAAAGTGATGATTCTGGCCTAATTGTGGATCGAATAAATTTTAGTAGTTTATTCATTACATTTTGTTTTAGTTACCTAAAACAAAATCTGTGAATAATTCTATATCGGAATTTTTTTCTCGAGATCGACTCAAAAAGCACTCGCGATCGACTTGTCGATCACGATCGACCGTTTGAGCACCCCTGCTCTAAAGTGTACGCTAAACCCACAAGATCGAAAATAAAATGAAAAGTTCGGTTTTTTGCAAGTATCTCGAAAAATAAAAAACATATCGAAGAAAAACACCACGTGAAAGAACGGGAAATTTTACAAAAAAATAGTATATAGACTATTTTTTTTTAGTTTTACCGTAATTTTAAAAAAATATTTAAAATAAAATGGCTAGTTTAACCCCTTCAGTTGAAGTGTGAATCATGTTTCCAACCTCATTTATGGTTAAATTAACGTTTCTGTAGACCACTAAATATTTTGAAATTAGCTATTAAGGGGTGTCTCAGGGTGCTGATTAAGAATCCGATGAGATCCAAAGAGTAAGCATTTAATTTAATTTAGAACTTTTGTGTTTTCAATGACTGTTGCGTTTTACCTGGATGTTTAAATAAAATATAAATATTTTATACTTAAAGCTTAGACTTTTATCTTTCTTCTTCCATCTTTAAATATACATTTTTTTATTTTAAGTTTAAGTTATGTATGTGTGTATGATTAATAATAAGCAAAAAACACAGAATTACAAAAAAAGAGAAAGTTTTTAATGATTTTCTTATGTCAAGTATACTTTTAATTGTAACTAGAAAAAAAATTGCCCAACTTTTTTTGGCCATTTGGTACTGCTTTGAACGAAAAATTGCCGGCGGCACACTACAGCAGGCTAATTTTCATAAATATTAAAACTCAATTTTTAAATAACACAGACAACGTGGGTGTTTTTAATTATTCTTGTATTGAAACTTATGGTATAATAATGTTATATGCACAAGGATTTTTTTTTCCAATGGTTTATTTTACTAAATATTTGCAATTTACTGTATGCTCGTTAAAATGACGCAAACAAAAATTTGATTTTAAGTTTTACAAATTATAAAACAATAAAAATAAAAAATAACCGGTCAAGTGCAAGTTGAACTTGCGCAATTAGTGTTCAGTATGCCGATTGCTTTTAAAATAAAAAATGTTGTAACGGAACTATAAAATGATCAGTGACTTCACTAAAACACACCCCAAATGAGTTTTCAACAAAGTTTGTTTCCAATCTTTACTGAAAATTGATGACCTTGAAATTTCTGTTTTTTTATATACCAAATAAATTATTGAAGGTAATGCACTCGTGATAATTTTCGTTCAATCTACACCCCGTGGAGAATATTCCAGAATTTTTTCAAAATTTTTTGATAAGTACTTTTCGAGATCAGGCAGGTGGCCGGCGATTTTTCGCGATTTTTTAAAAATAATACAAAGAAAAGTGCGCACAAGTATTACATTATATGTATATTTTTACACGTGTTTTCACAAGACACCACGGCGTCCTAGTAAAAAATTTTTTTTTTCACTTCCGATTTCATCCCCCAAAACTAACCCCTTAAGTCAAAATTTAACTTTCAAAACTACATGGCTCTGATGAGGCCGTCGATTCCTATATTATTACCAAATTTCAACTTTCTGTGACAAATAGTTTCGGAGAAAATCGGCTGTAACAAACAGACGGACAGACAGACGGACAGACAGACGGGCAGACAGACAGACGGGCAGACGGACGGACAGACAGACGGACAGACAGACCCCGAAGTCATCTTATAAGTGTTCCGTACGGAACACTAAAAACTATTAGTTCTATCGGAAAGCTGAAAGTCTCCTCTTCAAAAAGCTATCTTTTACTTTTACATTCTGAAAATAAGTAATTTCGATTAACCTTCGAGCGGTGCGCGTAAACTTTTAAATTAACCTATTTGGCGCTCTATACTTTTTTAATCACCTATCCGAATTTTTAATCAATTCTCACGCTAATGAAAGAAAATGAGTAAAAAATCTACATAGGGTTTTTTGCAGCATTACCCGCTCTTTTACCTGGTGCTATTAGTTTTCTGATATCTTTTTTTATTTTTCGAGACATTACCGAAAAATCGAGTTTTTCATTTTATTTTGGATTTTCGGAACTTTAGCAAACTTTCTGTCGTATGCTACATCCAAAAAACTACCTGTGTGCCAAAACGCAGCCTGTAAATGTTTAATAAGAGCTCAAAACCCCTGGTGGCTGAGTTAAATTTTCTGAAGTTCTGAAAATAATTAACACGTGGGCAGAAAAGTGTTTAGTCTGACACATAGATGTCATCCATATGATTTTTAGAAAGTACCAAACTTCAAAAGATACATGTCAAAATTTCATGACATTTCGACGATTAGTTTACAAGTTACAGTGGTTTTAGTGACGCTACTTCTGATATTTTCAAAACAATGGAAAAAATCGAATTTTGTATGTTGATTAAACACTGTGTTTTGATGGGAAAAAATACCGTTCAAGAAAAGCAATTGCTTGATAAGTATTACGAGGACTCTGCCCCTGGTAAATCATTCATATTTACTGGTATGCTGAATTTAAACGTGATCGTATAGACACAAATGATGCTGAACGCTCTGGACGCCCAAATGAGGTGGTTACACCGGAAAACATAAAAAAAATCCACAAAATTGTTTTGGATGACCGTAAAGAACGTGTTGATCATATTTTGCATGAGCATTTGGACATGAGAAAGCTTTGTTCGAAATGGGTACCGTGTTTGCTCACAGTGGACCAAAAACAATAACTTATTGATGATTCTGAGCGCTGTTTGGACCTGTTTAAACGCAATAAAAATGTTTTTTTCATGCGATATACGACAATGGATGAAACATAGATCCACCACTATACACCAGAATCAAATTGGCAGTCAGCTGAGTGGACAGCAGCCGGTAAAAGCCACCAAGCAAACAAAGACACAACAGTCGGCAGGGAAGGTTTTGGCCTCCGTATTTTGGAATGCGCATGGAATAATTTTCATCCACTATGTTGAGAAGGGAAAAACCATCAATAGTGAATATTATATAAAGTTATTGGGGCGTTTGAAGGTAAAAATCGCAAAGAAACGGCCCCAAATGAACAAGAAAAAAGTGCTCTTTCATCAAGACAATGCGCCGTGTCACAAATCAATGGTTACGATGGCAAAATTGCATGAATTGAAGTTCAAATTGCTTCCTCATCCACCGTATTCTCTAGATTTGGTCCCCAGCACTTATTATCTATTCGCACACCTCAAAAAAATGCTCGCGGGAAAGAGATTTGGCTCCAATGAAAAAGTTTTCGCCGAAACTGAGGCCTATTTTGAAGGCAAAGATAAATCCTACAAGAAAAATATAGAAATGTTAGAAAAGCGTTGGACTGATAGTATCGCTCTTGAAGGCCACTATGTTGATAATTAAAGTCAAATTTTGCAAAAAAATGTGTTTTTATTAGCTAGACCCAAAAACTTTTCAGCCTACGTGTTAGGATAAAAGTCTTGACAAGTAATTTATGCAACAATTGTTATCGCCTACTTTTATCAGAGAACAAAGAATTATGTCATTATTTCCAATATCACTATGTAATCTAATGTAAATATTAGACTACTAAAATAGTAAGTAGCGTGGGCAGCAAAAGCATCCCCAGGTGGACAACAATAACGGAGGCGGTGCGGATACGATGTATATGTATATCGAGGATGACGTGACAGAATAATGTGTCCGCGAAATTTCAGATTTTGTTTCCTGACGAAACCATAAAATTACTTTCATTATAGTAAGTAAATAAGTAAACTGGAATCATTTCCTGATTTATCCAATAATTAAATGCTTAGTGTCAACAAGGCGTATATACGAATATGTCAATTCAATTATGGATGTGCGTCCTTAAAAATTGTTCACTAAAAAATATATGAATAAATCATACTGTGAACTATTTGAAGTGAGGTTTTTTTTTGTGGGCGTAGCACACATGCTGAGGGGAAAACTCTGACGAGGATTTAAATTGAATGAAGAAGTAAGCGCACTGTCAGCTGCAAAGCTGTAGATTGCATTTCTGAGCCTTTCCAGCAGATCGTTAATGTAAATGAGAAAGAGAATAGGAGACGGTATGGCGCCATGGGGCTCACGGACGTTGACAGTATTAGAAAGGAATCCATCGAGTGTCACGCGTAAAGAACGCTCCTGAAAAAACCCGACAGCCATAAATAAGACCTTTCAGATATACCATAAGAGAGTCACTTAGCCAATAATCTGCGATGCCAAATATGGCCGAATGCCTTGGGTATCTCAAGAGCAACTGCTCGAGATATTGGGTTATTACAAACATGCGTTATATAACACGTAGGCTGAAAAAAGTTTTTGGTCTGACACATAGATGTCGCCCTTTCAAAAAATCCATATGATTTTTAGGAAATACCAGACTTCAAACGATACGTGTCACAATCTCATGGCACTTCGACGATTAGTTTACAAGTTACAGTAGTTTTTTCAAAACAATGGAAAAAATAAAATTTATGTGTGTCGATTAAACACTGATTTTTAATGGAAAAAATACCGTTCAAGCAAAGCAATGGCTTGATAAGTGTTACGGGGACTCTACCCCTGGAAAATCACTCATCATTTACTGGTATGAATTTAAACGCGGTCGTACAGACACAAATGGTGCCGAACGCTCTGGACGCCCAAATTAGGTGGTTACACTGGAAAACATCAAAAAAATTCACAAAATTGTTTTGGATGATCGTAAAGTAAAATTGCGTAAGATAGCTGACACCCTAAAGATATCAAAAGAACGTATTGGTAATATTTTGCATGAACATTTAGGCATGAGAAAGCTCTGTTCGAAATGGGTACCGCGTTTGCTCACAGGAGACCAAAAACAACAACGTGTTGATGATTCTGAGCGCTGTTTGGACGTGTTTAAGTGCAATAAAAGGGATTTTTTCATGCGATATGTGACAATGGATGAAACATGGATCTACCACTACACACCGGAATCAAATCGGCAGTCAGCTGAGAGGACACAATAGTCCGCTGGGAAGGTTTGGGCCTCTGTAAAATTTTCATCGACTATGCTGAGAAGGGAAATAGCGAATGTTATCTAAAGTTATTGGTGCGTTTGAAGGCAAAAATCCCAAAGAAACGGCCCCAAATTAACAAGAAAAAAGTGTTTTCAGTAGCTAGACCAAAAACTTTGCAGCCTACGTGTTAGAATCTAATTCACCAGCTAACTTGATGAGGGCGGCGTGACAACCAAGAAAAACCATCCGTTGCGTTGTCTATACTGCCCAACTTTTATTAGACTAGAGTTGGCTAGAAGATAAAATAGGTTGGAAAGGACCAGAAATCCATTGTACAGCTTTGCAGATGACAGTACGCTTATTTCTTCATCACTTCGAACGCGCGAACAACGACTACTGATGCAAATATACGCAGGCAGCAGGAAATCGTTCAACTTAATAAAGACCTGGAAGAAACTCTATCTTGGGGTGATAGTAACCAAGTAGAATTTAACGGTGGCGGTTTTTTTCTTAAAAGTTAACGTTACGGAACCCGACATCGTTATGTCGGGATACTTCTTCCTCTAGCATCGTCACTCAATTTGCTGAGCACTAACTTGGCTGCAAATATGTCTTGGTCTGAACATGTCGCATGCATAGCAAAGCGATCTCCTCAAAAGCTGGGAATACAATTTCGAACTAAAAAGCTTTAATATTTACAACAACTGTTAATTCTGTACAAAGCTCAAATTTGACCAACGATGGGATACTGCTATCATGTTTGTGGCTCTGCTCCCAAACATACACCGTATTTGTTGGATTATATTCAGAGGAGAGCTGTTCGTCTGATTGGAGACCTAAAACTCACCAGAAACTGATACCTTCGAACATCAAAGAACGGTGAGCGACTTGGATCTATTCTACAAGTATTTTCATGAAAAGTGTTCATTTATTGTAGCCCGCTTAGTTCCTCCCTAAGTGGTGCATGCTAGAAATACACGTCGCACTAACACTTCACAACCGTACGAAGTTCAGCTTATTATTTCTCGTACAACACTGTTCAAGCAGCCATTTATCTGGAGAATATCATCCCTTTGGAACGACTTGCCCAGGACTGAGTACAACTTACAGCGGTTCAAGACCTACGTGAATCACTTTTTCCGCACACGCTCCTGTAGCGCTTTAGGGATTTCTCTGCAGCAAGTGTACTACGATTATAAAAAAGGCGTCTTTGAAGTTCTTAAGCCTTTTAGGGTTTTTTTTATTTCCTGTTGAGTTCTGACGATTTAAGTAAGTAGATTATGTCAGTTCATTAGCCTATAACCGCGGCTTTAATATGCATAGCTCAGCGTTAGAGTATTGTTTAAATGGAATGTATGAAAGGTAGGGTGCAGCAGAATCCTTGTTTTTTCATTGATATCTCAGAAACAAATTTAGATAAAGATTGTTTAAAATTTTCTGTAAAATATAAATATTTACCAAATTGTATATCGTTCCATTAAAAAAATAAAATTATAAGACCTTATAAAAATTGGTTTTAGATACTCTTTTAGTCGAACCGGAAGTAATCATTTTGACACAGCAGTCCTTAATACCTCTAATTTAAGCACAAATAACGGTGTTAATTTGTTTATAACTTCATTTGTTTTCTATAAGAAATATCATAATAATGTATAATATTGCCTTTTTCTGTTAAAGTAAGAGCTTAGCTAGTAAACTTGTGATCACCGTGTATGGCTAAGAGCGAATCACGAATATACCTTTCATTTTCTTTTTCTTTTAGCAGCCCCTTGCCACTCATTCCTGGGCGTAGACCTCCTCCTCCCTCGTCTTTTCCACTCCGTTCTGTCTTTGGCTATCTGGTGCCAGTCTCCACCGACCTATTATTTTATGTCATCGATCCATTTTTTTGGTGGTCGTTTTAGCGAAGTCTCGTAGCCATGTCCATTTTAGAATCGCCACGCGTTCTACTACATCATCTACCTTTGTTCGTAGACGTATCTCCTCGTTTCGCAAGTGGTCTCTAAGCGTTACTCTTAGCATGATTCGTTCTAGTGCTCGCTGGGTAGGTCGAAGTTTATTGATTATTTTCACTGTTAGTGTTGGTGTTTCTAGCCCACATGCCATTATAGGGAATATGCACATGTTAAAAACTTTAGTTTTCAAATTAATCGAGATATCAGAATTTTTCGGGACGTTACTTAGTTTCCCAATGGAAAACTAACCCACGAATACAGTGGTTATTCAAAAATTTTAGAGCATGTCAATTGCTTTGTAATCTACTACATAGTCCCTCAACATAGGACTCCAGAAAATTTCTAAATAACATTAATTTAAACCTTTATTGAGCTCTATCCCAAATTAAAAGTTGTGTTTCACTTTAATTCAAATTTAAATTACCTTCAGAAAACCAAGCAAGAACATTATTTGATACAATTTCATTGATATCCCTAAGAATGTTTCTTAATTATTAGAATATTCTTATAGTCAGCATGACATATTACTTTCACTGCGTCTGAGGTGCTAGGTCGATATTAGCGTTGCCAGGTGTCTTGATTTGCGCGGAACGTCCCGATTTCCAGGGGTCCGTGGACACGTCCCGATTCATACTTGATCGGGACGCCGAATGTCCCTATTTTGGGTGAATCGGTAATTATAAAAGGTTCAAAGTTCGCGCCTATCGTTTTGTGATTGCGAATAGCGCGATAAAGGTAGCACGTTGTCCCGTTTCGTTATATTTAAAAAAAATTATCGAAGTAGTTACTAAATAGTTACTGCCTACCATTATTTTCACCATTCAATAATAAAAATAAACGTTGATTTATAAAAACCTTGTTTTCTTTAATTGTCCCGATTGGACAACCAAAATCCCGATTTTTTTAACCTTACGCCCCGAAATTTGGACCTGGCAACAATGGTTTATATTCTTGTCATTCGTTGAAGCGGGCTACTGACTTTACTCCGTTGTTAAGCAAAACACTTTCAAAAAATACTATGGAGTTAAAAAGTTAGATTATTTGATCATGTAAACATAACGAGACCGATGAGCAATACAACTTGTATTTTACTGTTGTATTACGCGAGTAGGATGATTTAGTTATGTACTATACTTCTGGGTTTTCAACCCAGTTCGGCTGACCATTCGTGACACGATGGATCCATATTGATCCATCGCAAGTGACATTTGCCGAAATATGGACTTTTGTTCAGGATTGGAAGTCATTAATTCTTCCTTGTTCCTTCTTCTTAGTTAAGCCGTTTTCTACCAAGTGTCGGGTATAGACCTCTCCCAAATCTTTCCATTTTTCTCTATGTTGTACTTGTTGATACCAGTTAAGCCCTCCAATTCTCTTTAAATCGTCGTTTCATCTCTGCTGGGGTCTGCCGATGCTTCGTTTTTCACCCCATGGTCTCCACCTAGTGATCTTGCCACTCCACTTATACATCGCTCTCGCCACATGACCGCCCCAGCTCCATTTCAGAGATGTTATCCGTTTGGTGATATGATCCACCTTTGTTTGTTGTCTAATCCATTTGTTAGTTTTCTTGTCCGTCAAAGTAACATTTAACAACCTCCTTTCCATTACTCGTTGGTGAACTTGCAGTTTTTCTATTGTT
This sequence comes from Pachyrhynchus sulphureomaculatus, assembly GCA_019049505.1. NCBI lineage: Eukaryota > Metazoa > Arthropoda > Insecta > Coleoptera > Curculionidae > Pachyrhynchus > Pachyrhynchus sulphureomaculatus. The sequence goes on along the minus strand of CM032452.1, from coordinate 10,686,868 downwards.
CTTTTAGTTAAAACCCATGTCTCGGCTCCATACATTGTAGCTGGTAAGATACATTGATTATAAATTTGGGTTTTTGATCTTTGCGGAATGTTCATATTTAGTACATATTTTAGTTTTCCATATGTTGCCCATCCCATATGTATCCTTCTTTCTATTTCAGTTGCTGGTTTTACTTTCCTATCGTTATTATTTGTCCCAGATAGATGTACGTGTTTACTTTTTCTATTGTTGAATGTTCAATCACTATATTTTCATCATTGGTCTCTTCGTTACTCATATACTTTGTCTTGGAGAAGTTTATGTCAAGTCCCACTTTCTTTGCTTGGTGATGGAGATCTGTAATTATCTGGATCATTTCATTCTTGTTGTTTGCTATAATTACAATGTTACAGTTACAATTCAGTTCTTTGAATACACCTTCTAAGATCATTATAAACAACTTAGGAGATATTACATCGCACGGCCTTTCTCCTCTGTTCACTGGGACCTTGCTTGTCAGTTCTTGGTTTACCATAACTTTGAGTGTTGCTCTTTCATATATTCTGGCTATCAGTTCGTTGTATCTATGATCTATACGAGCATTTCTAAGAGCTCTTATAAGCGCCCATTTTTCCACTGTGTCGAAAGCCTTGCGAAAATCTACACATGTGAACCACATTGGTATATTCGGTGGCCTCCTGGATTAGTATTCTGAATATGTGCAAGTGCTCAATCGTACTGAAGCCCGATCTGAATCCAGCCTGTTCTATCGGTTGGTATAATTCCATTTTGTGTTCCAGTCTGTTTGTTGTATGTTAAGAACAACTTGTAAACTTACTTGGGAGAGTAAGCTAATTGGCCGGTAGTTTTCTAGGTTTTCGGGGTCACTTTTATGTATATTAAGATGACTATGGCGTATTCCCAGTCTTCGGGAATATTTCCACATTTGAGGCATTCATTATTCTTGTTATTATTACTGGAGCAAAACATCTCTCATTGAAATATCAATAACAAACTTGAATGACGATGACTAACTCATAAATTAGTAAAGCTGAAGCCCTGTTTCCTTTAACTCTCTTAACATCATTATCTAGAAAATATAAATACTACTTTAGTGTCCAAAAACAGACACTAAAATATCATTTAATAATAGAGAAAAAATATTTCTTGCTTACCATAAGCAGGAGCAGTATAGTAATAACTGTTGTAATAATAAGGATAGGCATATCCATAGGCAGGTGCTAAAACATATTGGGGTGCTGGCCGAGGTAAGGGCGCCGGCGCTGGCGCTGCTAATATTGTTGCGAGGAACACAGCAACAATAATGAACTAAAAAATAAAGAAATAATAGATAAATAATATTAATAAGCACTCTTAACTAATTTTAAATTTTTAAATTTTTTTTTTCTTTCTGAGACCAAATTCTGTTTTTAAAGCAAAATGTCGGTTAAGTAACAACAATTTATAGTCGACAAAAGATATTCTTTTTTGTTTAAAGTTATTGTTAGTAAACCTTCGTATCCAAGAAAACATAAGATTATCACGAATATATGAATTCGGATATATTTGAAGATTGGTTTTCGCAGATGATAGACTTAAGACCAGACGATTCTGTTATTATAATGGATAACGCAAGCTATCATTCTAAAAAATTAGAAAGAGGGGTTGGCTCAAAAAGGGCCGCGTAAAACATTTCATTTTCAAAAGACAGCATTAAAAGAGAATTATTTGAACTTGTAAAGCTTGAAATTCTCAGAAATAAAGACAAGTACACAATTTTCGTCATCTATAATATATATAAAATGCAACGTCTCTCAGAATACGATTTACGTACTTTTTTTTTTTAAACATACATATGTTCTCTGGCCAGGTTATAGGCTATATTTTATTACGATAGGTAATATAAGGAATGAGCAGTGACGATAACAGTGAATGAAGTCGGAAAAAAGTTTGCCGCTTGCGCGTTCCCTTGCTATACACAGCCTAAACCATTAAATATGATACAATATTATGTAGCAGAGAATATCTATAATTTATATTCTATAATATATATAAAATGCAATATCTCTCTGTCTGTCTGTCTGTCCATTAATGCGTTTATCACGCGAAAACCAGATATCCGATTTACGTGTCTTTTTTTAAATTCATACATATATTCTTTGGCCAGGTTATATAATAATAATAATAATCTATACCTATAATATATATAAAATGCAACGTCTCTCTGTCTGTCTGTCTGTCCGTCCGTTAGTGCGCTTATCCCTCGAGAACCACTTAGCCGATTTACGGGATTTTTTTAGATTCATACATATGTTCTCTGACCAGGTTATAGATATATATTTTATTACATCTATAATATATATAAAATGCATCGTATCTCTGTCTGTTTGTCTGCCTGTCTGCCTGTCCATTAGTGTGCTTATCATTCGAGAACCACTCATCCGATTTACGTGTTTTTTTGTTAATTCTTAATTTAAGATATATCAAAAAACTCTATAATATATATAAAACGTAACGTCTCTCTGTCTGTCTGTCTGGCCATTAGTGCGCTTAGCACTCAAGAACCACTTATCCGATTTACATGTTTTTTTTTTATAAAATACAAAGGGAATAAACAGACAAAATGTTATTACGTAAGAAAAAAGTTTAGTAATAAGCTTGGCAGAAAGACTGAATAGAAGGGCGGAATACTTTAAAGACATATTAAATGGAGATAAAAATGAAGAATTGAATGAGAAATAGAAAGCAAAATTAACTGAAGGGCAGGACGGGACAAACAAAACCTGCAAAGAAAAAAATAAGAGAAATACTCAGAACCCAAAAAAAAATAAGGCTCCGGGTGGAAATTGTATAACAGTAGAAATGATAAAAGCTGAAGGAGTAGATCTGGAAAATGAAATATGCCGGTTGATGCATGAAATATGGGAAGCAGAAAAGATGCCAGTGAGCTGGAGAGAGTCGTTCATTTGTCCAATATACAAAAAAGGAGAAAAAAAACTATATGTGCTAATTATATACCAATAGCCTTACTGGATGTCGTGTACAAGTGACTATCAAAAACTCAAAAACAGACTAAGAAAAAGCCGAGTCTATTCTGGGAGAGTACCAGTATGGATTGAGGAAAAATAGTTCGGTTACAGACCAGATATTTTCGATTAAGCAAATCCAAGATAATACCTTAGAACAAAATTTGGCACTACACTTGGTCTTTGTCTAATTTCAGAGAAGCATATGACTCTGTAAATAGAGAAAGACTCTACAAGATAATGGAAGAACTAAAAATTCCAAGTAAATTGATTCAGATGATGAGAATGACCCTCAATGATTCAGAAAATAGAGTGTTGGTTGAGGGCAAAGTATCAGACAAGTTTAAGGTGAAGAGAGGATTAAGACAGGGGGATCCCGTGTCTACAGCTCTATTTAATTTGGTACTAGAGAAGATTATCCGGGAGTCAGAAATAAAAATAAATGGAACGATATACCAACAAACCTGCCAATGCTTAGCCTAAGCGGATGATGTAGCAGTTATTGCAAGAGCAAAAGAGAACCGCAAAAAAGCCATAAGTAGGATAGAAGAAAGGAGAAGGTTGAGAGGACTAAAGATAAATGAGGGAAAAACAAAATGCATGGAAATTACAAAGAAGAAGGATAATAAAAAAACAAAAGTTTAGATATAATAAACAACTTAGGGAAAAGATATATGTTTGAAAAAGTAGACAAATTTAATTATCTGGGAGTAGCAATAACAGAGAGTAGACAAGAAAGGACGGAGATGCAAGAAAGAATAGCGAAAAGACAGATATGTTTGGGGGCAATGAATCCAATATTGAAATCAAAGAATGTATCAAGAAAAGCAAAAGAAAACATATATGCGACAGTTGTCAGACCCACGGTGACATATGGATGCGAAACGTGGAAACTGAATGCAAGAGAACGTTGGAGGTATGGGAAAGGAAAGCTTTGAGAAGAATCTATGAAGGAAGGGAGGAAGAGGGACTGTGGAGAAGAAGAACAAACTACGAATTAAAATGCCTAGATACGAAACCCCTTATAAGCCAAATCATCAGAAGCCAGCGATTAAGATGGTTGGGACATGTAGCAAGGATGAAGGAAGAAAGACGGGCAAAGCAAGCCCTAATAAGAGGAGTGGTTGGAAGAAGAGGCAAGGGTAGACCTCTATCTACATGGATTCAGGCAGTAAAGCAAGATCTAGAGTTGATGGGAATCCCGCACTGGGAAAAGCTAACAGGCGACAAAAAGAAGTGGAGACAAGTATGCAACAAAGCCATGGGCCTCTAAGGCCCCTCGAGCTATATAATAATATAAACATAACGCATAAACAGTGACGATAAAGGTGAATCAAGTCCACGCGAGCGAAGCCGCGGGCACGGCTAGTCGATAATATAGCAAAAAAAAGTAATATTATCGTTTATATATCGCCTGCCACCATATCATTGCGAGCTTAATCCGCTGAAACTTATATGGGCACAGGTTAAAGGTGAAGTCGCCAGGAGCAATACGACCTATAAATTAGCAGACGTACAAAACCTTTTTCAGAATGCCATATCTAATGTTTCCACAGAAAATTGGCGAAAATGCGTCGATCATGTAATGAGGGAGGAAGATATAATGTGGGCTGTGAACATGGCAGCGGATGCCATTGTTGAACCTTTAATTATACGTGCAAATTCAAATAAGTCGGACAATGATAGCAAGCATGTCGGAGAAGATTGGTAATACTTTTTTCATTGTTGTTTGACTTCCTCATTTGTATATTTTTTAATTAATAATGTTTCATTATAAAATATCATTTTTTCAAATAAATGTTTAAACGTTACAAAACTATTTCATTCATACTATTAGCAAATAATACGTATACGCCTAGAGGCATCACCACTGGCAGGAATTATTTCAGACTATAGGTAGGTAAAACTCTGGGGCCATTACTACTGCTTGATGCTAATTTGCATAATTCTAGATTATTTATTGCTATCACTTTCAAATAAATAGAGTGTACCTCCACAGGAGTAGACGGGCCATGCCCCCCTTTATCTTCGCTGGTTAGGCCACAAGTTAGAATAGAATTAAAACCTACATACCTTAATGAATTTTACAGAGTATATAAGACCTTTTTTTTTTTATGGGTCTAGCACACTACTAAAGCGCTACAGGAATGGCACGTGTGCGGAATAAGCGATTCACGTTGTTCTTGAATTATGTTTGATATGAAATAAAGGCCTATTTACTTATAAGAAGGGCTAGATACCCACATAAAGTAAACCTGCGTAAGTATTGACTTTGATTTTCAAATTATTATTAATAAACAACTTAAAACTAGTTTTACTGTTAAGTAATCGGTATGACCTAATCAGGATAACACTGAATATATACTATTATCGATTACGTGGTTAGTTTTAACGAGTAATCGTTGAGAGTATGACTCCTTTACACTAGAAATGCTGAAATAGGGGACCATTTGGCTTGCACCCAAATCGCCATATAATTTGAATAGACATTTGCATTTTTGCCAGAGTTTTAAGGTTTTTGTTACCAACCAACAGTGACGTGTCATCGGCAAATCAAAAACCTCAAGACTGTATAAGCAACCCACTAAATCATGGCAGAAAACAAGGAAAATTAGTGGCGATAGTCGTATTCAACTGCCAATTTGCTATATTTAAAATGGTCGTTTTGGTATATGGAGATGTGTGTTATAATAAAAAATTAGCCGAAATTACGTATAAAAGAATCTAGTACTTACCAAAAACATAGCCCTATTCACTCGGCACATTTTATTTATTTAGTGATTTATTTTTACTGGACCACACCGAACAAAATTCTGAACTAAAGTGATTTAAAACGAAGAAGATCTTCAGTAATTATACACACTTTTTTGTTATGTGTTGTTACTACAAATTAATATTAACAACTTTTTTATAGATATGACAATAATACAATGCGGATTAAGGTATGCATTTATACGTGGTCATGTGAATAATGTTTTACGTGATGTGAATTTTAACCAATTTTTCGCACTGTATGTACAGGGTCATTCTTTATACGGATTTTTCAAAATTGGCAAAATTACTTATCCAGAGCCTCATTTGCAAATAAATGTTTTAAAACCATTTTTTACGTCATTCTACAATAACTTTTAAGCAAATAAAATTTTTCTTAAGAATCATGAAAAAATAATATAATTTTCAGATTTCTCGTCTACAAAAACCTTGAAAAGGACGTACAAGCGCGGATTTTATACGTTTGGTAAATGGCGGGAAACTTTGTTAAGCGGCATAGCTGTTGGTAAGCGTGGTTCTTGGAATGGTTGTGTTCGAAATTTCAAACAAATGCAGAGCGTAGTTGTTTGTTTACAGCTATCGTAAGGGATCTGTGTTACACGTAGAAATATATAAAGCTGAATATGGTGCAGTGACAAAACGTTTTTATTTAAAAAAGTCGACTGCGGCAGTTCACCTGATTGCGGTTTCTTCTGAAGAGATGGTCAATAAAATTTATAGTATCGTGATCGAAGATCGACGCATTAAGTAGCTCCATCACACTGGAACCCGGATTCTACAAAACTTAATTTTTTTTTTTGGCATTTTAGACTACAAACGATGCTAATCAATGTAGTGTACCTCATTTTTTTGTAGTTTTAATGTTTATTAGAAAAAAAATGATAATTAAGATTCTAAATCGTGATTGATAAATCCAACGTTCACAAGACTTTAAAAATTGCTTAATATTGTATGTAGTTGAATGTACTAATAAAAAAAAATTCCGATTCAAAATTCTCGTGAAACAAAAAAATAGATACTACAAACGATTATATATTTGTAGTCGAGTAAAATTGATTGTAGTGTCTATAAAAAAGCGGGTAGTAGATATTAGAAAAGTACAGCTCCATAAAGGTAAAAATTATGGGAAGAGGTGTGCAGCGTAACCTAAGAAATCGATTATAGCTACATGCAAGTAAAAAAAAAAAATATGACAAATATATATCTATGTATATTTATATATGAATATATATGTAATATGTGAGTGTCTATGTATGTCTGTGTGTGTGTAAGCATAAGTGAATGCGTGTGTATGTGTGTGTGTATGATTGTGTGTATGTCTATAACTCATGTCTATAACTCATTATGTATATGTCCTAAGTGTTTCTTTAAGCAGATCGTCATATATATATATATATATATATATATATATATATATATATATATATATATATATATATATATATATATATATATATATATATATATATATATATATATATATAGCGGCTATGAATACGAAAAATACCACGTCGTATGTGTAACCCCGTGTTCACTGAATGCAGCGACTATTTTGTGTTAATACGAGTGTATAATTAGTAATTTCCGGTTAGTAGTTGTTTGTACTCTTAGATAGCAGCTACAAATATAAACTACTAACGCTTTCAATGATTGTAGCAGAAGCTATTTCAGTAAAAAATACCACGCCGTATGTGTAACCCCGTGTACAGTGGATGCCGCGACTATTTTGTGTCAATACGAGTGTATAATTAGTAATTTCCGGTTAGTAGTTGTTTGTAGCCTTAGATAGCAGCTACAAATATAAACTACTAACGATTTCAATGATTGTAGTAGAAGCTATTTCAGGGAAAATACCATGTCGTGTGTATAACCACGTGTACAGTAGGTGCAGCGATTATTTTGTGTCAATATGTGTGTATAATTAGTAATTTCCGGTTAGTAGTATTTTCTGGTTAGTAGTTGTTTGTAGTCTTAAATAGCAGCTACAAATATAAACTACTAACGATTTCAATGATTGTAGTAAAAGCTATTTCAGTAAAAAATACCACGCCGTATGTGTAATCGCATATACAGTAGATGCAGCGACTATTTTGTGTCAATAGTAGTTTACGGTTAATAGTTGTTTGTAATCTTAGGTAGCATCTACAAATATAAACTACTAAGGATTTTAATGATTGTAGTAGAAGCTATTTCAGGAAAAAATACCACGTCGTGTGTGTAACCGCGTGTACAGTAGGTGAAGCGACTATTTTGTGTCAATATGTGTGTATAATTAGTATTTTCTGGTCAGTAGTTGTTTGTAGTCTTAGACAGCAGCTGCAAATATCCACTACTAACGATTTCAATGATTGTAGTAGAAGCTATTTCAGGGAAAAATACCACGTCGTGTGTGTAACCATGTGTACAGTAGATGCAGCGACTATTTTGTGTCAATACCAGTGTATAATTAGTAGTTTCCGGTTATTAGTTGTTTGTAGTCTTAGACAGCAGCTACAAATATCCACTACTAACGATTTCAATGATTGTAGTAGAAGATATTTCAGGGAAAAATACCACGTCGTGTGTGTAACCGTGTGTACAGTAGATGCAGCGGCTATTTTGTGTCAATACGAGTGTATAATTAGTAATTTCCGGTTAGTAGTTGTTTGTAGTCTTAGATATCAGCTACAAATATAAACTACTAACGATTCAATGATTGTAGTAGAAGCTATTTCAGTGAAAAATACCACGTCGTGTGTGTAACCATGTGTACAGTAGATGCAGCGACTATTTTGTGTCAATACCAGTGTATAATTAGTAGTTTCCGGTTATTAGTTGTTTGTAGTCTTAGACAGCAGCTACAAATATCCACTACTAACGATTTCAATGATTGTAGTAGAAGATATTTCAGGGAAAAATACCACGCCGTGTATGTAACCGCGTGTAGAGTAGATGCAGCGACTATTTTGTGTCAGTTGTATAATTAGTAGCTTATGGTTAGTAGTTGTTTGTAGTCTTAGGTAGCAGTTACTAACGATTTCAATGATTGTCGTAGAATAAGAGTGTATAATTAGTAGTTTACGGTTAGTAGTTGTTTTTAATCTTAAGTAGCATCTACAAATATAAACTTCTAATGATTTCAATGATTGTAGTAAAAGCAATTTCAGTGAAAAATACCACGCCGAGTATGTAACCGTGTGGACAGTAGATACAATGACTATTTTATGTAATTATTTGTAGTCTTAAGTAGCAACCACAAATATAAACTACAAACGATTTAAATGATTGCAGTACCATTCATTTTAGTTAAACAACCACATGGTATGCGTTACTGCATGTATATTAAATGCTGCAACTATTTTGTTGTAACACAGGTGTATAATTAGTAGTTTATGATTAGCAGTTGTTTGTAGTTTTAAAAGCAGCTATAAATTTGAGAATAAAATTTCACTATCTCTTTTTTTGTTTCACGAGATTTTTGATTCAGAATTTTTTTTTTATTAGTGCATTCAACTACATACAATATTAAGCAATTTTTAAAGCCTTGTAAACGTTGGATGTATCAGTCACGATCTAGAATTTTAATTATAATTTTTTTCCTAATAAACAATAAAATTACAAAAAAAAGAGGTACCCTACATTGACTAGCATCTTCTGTAGTCTAAAATGCCGGAAAAAGAATGAAGTTTTATAAAATCCGGGTTACAGCATGATGGAGCTTTGTGAGATTGCTGAGATGGTAGGAATCTCGTATAAATAGGTACGTAATATCCTGCCTGAAGTTCTAAAAATGAAAAAACTGAGTGCACGATGGGTGCCGTCTTTATTGATTCCAGACCAAAAATAAGTGAACAAAGAATTTGAAAATCGGGCTCGGGAAAGTTACAATCCGGAGACAAAATGACAGTCAAAATAGTAGGTTGGCGAAGGTGAAAGTTCACCTGAAAAAGACAATTTTATGGGCGAGAAACGTTATTGGATCGTTTCAATAGTGAATTAAAGCAGAACCGACCAAAATTAGCGGGCAAAAAAATCCTCTTTCAGAACCATGCGTCTGCTTATGCAATGACAAAAGTGTAAAACCTGGGCCTCAGCCTAGTTCCCCACCCGCCACCCTATTTCCCAGAGTTGGCTTCAAGTTTTTTTTTAAAATTTCCTAATCTAAAATTATATATTATATATATTAGATCGTTCCAATAGTGAATTGAAGAAGAAGCTTCCAAGACTAGTGCGCAAAAAAAAAAAAAAAAAAACGCTCCTTCGCCAGGACAATGCCTCTGCTCATGCAATGGCCAAAGTGGAGGAGTTGAGGCTCGGAATAGTTCCCCAGCCACTCTATTTCCCAGATTTAGAATCGAGTTTTTTTTTAAATTTCCTAACCTAAAATTAGCTCGGGGAAGAAATTTTCATCGAAGGAAGAGGTTATCTGTGCTGTAAATAAGTATTATGTACAGTTCAAAACTATTTTTTTCCTGAAGGAATCAAAAATTTAAATCTCTCTGGAGCATTGAGCTGAATGGAGATTATGTTGAGAAATAAATTTTCGTTCTCGCAAAAAATGTTATTTAGCGTATTTTTTACAATCCACCATCGTATAACACGGTAAATTCAAAGCAACTACTTCTATAACGCCTTTTATGTTATATGACTGTAAGTAATATTGCTTACCGTTTGTTCATTATATTAACCACATAAAAGTATCAGGAATAATTTTTATAATAAATAAATAAATAAATAAATAAATAAAAATGGTCTTTATTTCCAATTATGAAAGAGAAAACAAAACATCATAAACTAAATAAACAAAATGCTACATTAAATTGGAAAATGCCGAAGGTCAGCTGGGAATGTAAGACCATCGAATACAATATTTATCTATTAAACTGTGCTAGTATCTTAATAAAACTGTGTAATGTTGTAAGTGTTAGGAAAAAAGAAAAAAAAAGACAAAGAAAATAGAGAATGGCTCATGACACAACTAGAGCAAACAAAAAAAAAAAACCTTGATATAGATTAAATTGTTAAACAGACAGGCGAGTCACCCCAACATATCCGAGATAAACAATAGAATTCATACAGAGCACAGATACACTCAAGAGCTAGTGATATTCCTTTCTGAAGGAAAATTTACATAAATAAGTACTATATCTTTATATATTTAACAAAATCCTCCTATACTGTCGAAACTACACAAAATTTATCGCCCTCCCTCACCTGTATCCTTTCAGCGATATCGCTCAAAAATTATAGGTTACATTTCTACTGTAAGTATTCTAGGTATACTAAATTTTAAATAATTGCAACATCACCTGGCATATAACACTAGAAGAACGAGAACTAAAAAATGAAAAGCATATAAACAATGCTTAAACAGTGAAAACACACACGATAAAATTATATACGAACATCTACAAAGAGAGTACAAAAAAATAATCACTGCAAATAAAAACGTAACATGGGAAAGCTAATTAAGAGAAATAGACTTCTGTATAGGCGCTATAAGATCATCAGGGGCCTAGAAGCTAATTACAATAAGTCGCTGAAACCAAACACCACAAACAGAACGCATCTCCAACCAGCTGGATTAGACCAGAAGTTCCCAACCTTTTCTGGACCACCGCTCCCTTTACAGGTGTGTCTCAGTCAGAGCGTCTGTATGGAAAAATATTGCGAAAAATAATTGAGGAAAAATTTGGACCCCAAGAAATCGAACAGCTGGCTGACTTTCAAGTCGGTAGATCCTGCTTTGGTCACATTTTCAGCCTGGTACAGGTAAATGAAAAAAAAGTGGCGACAAACAGAGAAGTTCATCTTTTGGTCGTGGATCTGACTAAGGTATACCATAGTGTACTGATACCGAGACTTTGGCAGGTGCTATAACGATCCCCTATAAATAACACCGTAATAATAGCTGTCAAACAATTATACGAACACTCATCATCAAGAGTTAAAATAAGAAACACCGTATATATATATATATATATATATATATATATATATATATATATATATATATATATATATATATATAATCGGTTTTATAACGTCATACACCTTCCGATTTCTAGGTTCCAGCCTCTCTGATTTTTAAAATTCCCTGGATGTAAGTTCCGTTTAAACATTACTCTTCGTATTCCTCCTATTCACGTTGGTTTTGGCCTTCCTCTTTTTCTTCTTTCTATCGGTGTTCATTTCAAAATTTGCTTGGGAATACGTTCTTCGTCCATCCTTTCAACATGGCCATACAACTTTAGTTGCCGTCTTTGTGTTTCATCGATTATTGTTTTATCAACCTTCATGATCTCTCTTGTTCGTTTATTTCGTATTTTTTCCATTCTTGAGTTGCCAGCAGCCAATAGACGGCGCTCTAGTGTTCTGCCTAGTTGGCATGTTTCACACACATAGAGAACCATGCCAACCGTGTCGTATATCAGGTGTTTTCGCTCTCGTGAGATTTGATTAGACCAGAGGACAGAGTTCAAGCAGTCTGTTATGTGTTTTCCTTTCATAATACGATGTTCTACCTCTTTTTCCGTGCGACCTTACATTCTATTCCGTTCCTAAGTAAGTGTACTCAGTATAGTATAGTAGTAGTGTATATATATATATATATATATATATATATATATATATATATATATATATATATACTAAGTGATAGTTTAAAGGCTGGGATAGCTCCTAATATATTGAAGAGAGAGCAATAAAAGATCTAAGTAGCTCTAAGGAACTGTATTTTTATTCGAACTTTCTAGCTATCGTCCATGTATGTGGACTTCTTCAGGAAATCTAAAATGTGTAAATAGTCCGGAGTAAAAAGATGTTATTTTGGGAAAATAAACATACTTACAGAATATTTACAGCATTACTCTTTTCTTTTAATAATGAATTTTACAGACAAAAGATCGGTGTCCTCATGGGGGGTTCCGTTTCTCCAATTTTAGCTGAGGTTGTTATGAATAAATTACTTTATTACATTACGGAAAGAGTTAATTTTCAATTTTCTTTCCCTTATCAATATGTAGATGACCTATTGGTTTATCTTCCTCAAGACTCGGTTCATAATACTCTCACTATCTTTAATTCTTTGGATAATTTGTTGCAATTTACGGTTGAAGAAGAGGGAGACAACTCTGTCCCCTTTTTGGATACTAGAGTAATTAGATCAGAAAATAAAGTGATTAAGCTAGATTGGTATAGAAAAAAATCCAGTTCTGGGAGACATATACCCTATCATTCATATCACCCACTTAAACAAAAGATAAACTCAGTTATTGCTTTGAGGAATAGAATCACTAGGGTCTGTCGCCCTACTGTAGCTTATGAAAAACTGTCCTCAGTTTGAGGCATCTTTTTTGTACCCTGTGAGAAGTTGTTTGTCCCACGCTTGAGCGCAATTTTGTAACATTGGAACTTTCCCGCACGTTGTGGGGTCATTTTGTAAGCTTTTTAATCTTTGTTGCCCCAAGCTTGGGCGTAATTTTGTACCGTGTGAACTTACCCGCTTTAATTTCTGATACTGAATTGAGTGAACCCTGATTTTAAAAGAACTAAAGAAATTAAACACATACTAGCTCAGTTTTCCTTGGTAGAGAGATATGGGTAAGAGATAATTTTCTTACGTCTTTTTGGAATTAATTTCTGTTTTTAAAAAACTTTAGCTGTACAAATTTTGGGCACCATCCATTTTAAGATAGAAAGGATCTAACTTCAGCTAAAAAAAAATGGAAAAATACTGAAAGAATGTATTGTTGGTAAATAAAAAAATCAGTTTGGTACAGCCGTTCTTGTCCTGAAAAGTAGGATAGGTATTCAGTGAGACACTAGCTTTAATCAACAAAAAAAAGAGAATTTATTCATGTTTTTTTTTAAAATAAAAAGTTCCAACCTTTGCAGTTCTACAAAAAAAATTCTAGCCTAACTAGTAGTTATTACATTTAAATCCTGGCTATGATAACCCCCGAAGACGAAAAATAGTGCTTTACACCTCACTTTTTAGTCTGTTTTAAATTGTTGTTAAGGCACTACTCTGGAATAAGTCTATTGAAGGAAGTTTGGGTAACTTACTGTTCTTATTCCTGCTTTGATGGCATTCGACCGATTTCACACTTTTTCTAGCTAACACTTTGAAAGCCCACTACGGCTTTTAGTTAAGAAACTGGTACTTTTACTTAGCTCGCATGATGGTTGTTCTGAGCTTTTTTTTTGTAGCTCAGTCGAAGGAAGCCTACTTGGCGACTCTCATGAAAATTAGCCTGTCGGCTAGATGGTACTAAGCCTACTCGGCGACTAGATGGAAAATAGCCCGGCTGCGGCTAGATGGAAAACCACCTCGACAGTCGGTCTTCAGGCCCTTAAATAAACCATCCAAACTCTGCCGGTAATATGGCGACGCCGGAACCAAAACTGCGGATACAAACTTTTCACCAATCGCGGCGTAGCGGTAGATTCGGTCAGGAACCCGCACAACACACTATACCGAACGTCTTGGAATCTCTGTTTAATATACCGTTCGATACAAAAATGAAAATAAGTACAATTTGAAGTGAAAAATCAGTAACATTACATGGTCTTAAAATCTAGGAAAAAATGAATGTTACACTACATTAAAAAAACATATTAGTTTGTTACAACAGATTTTAGTAGAGAATAATTACCCCTTGTCAATTGTTAACAAGTTACTCAATGTAAATATACCACCAAGAAACCTTCCCAATAATAATAATGCGATAAACTCAGAACTTCATTTTGGAAAACTCCAGTACATTAAGGGTTTCTCACAATCTATTGCGGCACTCTTTAGAGACACGAATATAAGAATAGCGAATTATAACGTAAAAAAGCTTGGTAGCTTTTATTCTATCCTTAAAGATAAAACCAATACTTTGCAGAGATCTCATATTAATTACGGGATTAGGTGTGAATATGACTCTATTTACATAGGGCAGACTTCTCAGAAACTATGAAAAAGACTTGCGTTACATAAAAGTGACTGTAAACATAAACCAAATGCCACCAACCCGAGTTTACATGTTAACAGAAAAAAAACCATAAAGTCCGGTACAGTGACTGTTTTGTCCTAGTTACCGAAAGTAATTGGTTTAAACGCAGTTTCTTGGAGATGTGTTATATAAAAAACTGTAATAACTGTCTTAACCATAAAAAAGATCTTGAAGGATTGAGTTTCATTTACACTTACTTACTCTAGCAAAGTTACATAAAAACACAAATGGAGTGATGCAAAGGGAAAATAGGGAATAAGTATCTTTTTACCATCTAAAGTTTAACCAAGACCAAGATATCAATTGGCAACCATGTCTTCTAACAACAAATTTTATAAAAATCCCCAGAAATATCGCTAAACAAATGTCAACCTATTGATAATTACTGGCGGGAAACAAAAATGATCTTCCTGTACCACGTTTTTTCCGGCGTTCTTGTAGTGTCTTTCCAGTCTAATTATATTCTATTATATTAATTTTAGAGTAGTTAACTTTTAATTATTTTAATATGTGACACCTCAAATGGAGGCTTAGTTAGTTTTGTAAGTTTTTTCACTTTTTAACCTGTTTTTATGGTCATGTCATACTGCTTGTCTTGGAAACGAGAAATGTGTAATAATCTTTCTCCGGGAAGAGTAATGCTGTAAATATTCTGTAAGTACGTTTATTTTCCCAAAATTACATCTTTTTACTCCGGAATATTTACACATTTTAGATTTCCTGAAGAAGTCCCCATACATGGACGATAGCTAGAAAGTTCGAATAAAAATACAGTTCCTTAGAGCTATTTAGATCTTTTATTGCTCTCTCTTCAATATATTAGGAGCTATCACAGCCTTTAAACTATCACTTAGTGTTACCAGTGCTCCGTTACTGTCCTTCTCCTTATATATATATATATATATATATATATATATATATATATATATATATATATATATATATATATATACTAGCTGGGCCCGCGGCTCCGCTCGCGTGGACTTGGTTTACTACTATCGTCACTGCTTATTCCTTATGTTACCTAACGTAATAAAATATCTCCCATTATTTCCCCTTATCTCCCAATATTTCTCCTTATGTCCCATTATCTCTACATAATTTCCATTATCTAGGCTTATCTCTGCTCATCTCCCATTATCTCACCTTATTTCCCATTATCTAGGCTTATCTCGACTTATCTAGCAATATTTTTCCTTATCTCCCATTATTTCTCCTTATCTCCCATTATCTCACCATAACTTCCATTATCTAGACTTATCTCTGCTTGTCTCCCATTATTTCTCCTTATCTCCCGTTATACTTATTTCCCATTATCTCACCTTATCTTCCATTATCGAGGCTTATCTCGACTTATCTCCCATTACTTCTCCTTATCTCCCATTATCCCACATTATCTCCCATTATCTAGGCTTATATCGAATTATATAGAACATATGTATAAATTTATAAAAACACGTAAATCGGATAAGTGGTTCTCGAGTGATAAGCGCACTAACGGACAGACAGACAGACATAGAGACGTTGCATTTTATATATATTATAGATATTCTTTGCTCCATGATATTGTTCCATATTTAATGGTTTAGCATGTTTAAAAAAAAGCACGTAAATCGGATAAGTGGTTCTCCAGTGATAAGCGCACAAACGGACAGACAGAGAGACGTTGCATTTTATATATCTTATAGATATTCTTTGCTACATGATATTGTTCCATATTTAGTGGTTTAGGCAGTGTATTGCAAGAGAACGCGCTAGTGGCAAACTTTTTTCGATTTCATTCACTATTATTGTCACTGCTCATTCCTTATGCTACCTATCGTAATAAAATATAGCCTATAATCTGGCCGGAGAACATATGTATGTTTTAAAAAAAAAAGTACGAAAATCGGATAAATGGTTGTCCAGTGATAAGCGCACTAACGGACAGGAAGACAAACAGACAGAGATACGATGCATTTTATATATATTATAGATGTAATAAAATATATATCTATAATCTGGTCAGAGAACATATGTATGAATTTAAAAAATCACGTAAATCGGTTAAGTGGTTCTCGAGGGATAAGCGCACTAACGGACAGACAGACAGACAGAGAGACGTTGCATTTTATATATATTATAGATATAGATTATTATTATTATTATTATATATCCTGGCGAAAGAATATATGTATGAATTTAAAAAAAGACAGGCAAATCGGATAAATGGTTCTCGCGTGATAAACGCACTAATGGACAGACACACAGACAGAGAGATATTGCATTTCATATATATTATAGGTTATAGATATTTTCTGCTACACAATATTGTTCCATATTTAATAGTTTAGGCAGTGTATTGCAAACGAACGCGCTAGCGCCAAACTTTTTTCCGACTTCATTCACTATTTTACGTCACTGCTCATTCCTTATGCTACCTATCGTAATAAAATATAGCCTATAACCTGGCCAGAGAACATATGTATGTTTTTTAAAAAAAAAGTACGTAAATCGGATAAGTGGTTCTCCAGTGATAAGCGCACTAACGGACAGACAGACAGACAGAGAGACGTTGCATTTTATATATATTATAGATATTCTTTGCTCCATGATATTGTTCCATATTTAATGGTTTAGCATGTTTAAAAAAAAAAGCACGTAAATCGGATAAGTGGTTCTCCAGTGATACGCGCACAAACGGACAGACAGAGAGATGTTGCATTTTATATATATTATAGATATTCTTTGCTACATGATATTGTTCCATATTTAGTGGTTTAGGCAGTGTATAGCAAGAGAACGCGCTAGTGGCAAACTTTTTTCCGATTTCATTCACTATTATCGTCACTGCTCATTCCTTATGCTACCTATCGTAATAAAATATAGCCTATAATCTGGCCGGAGAACATATGTATGTTTTTAAAAAAAAAGTACGAAAATTGGATAAGTGATCTTATAACTAGGCTTAACTTAATTAGACACTAAGGTTAAGTACATCAAAAAGCAAATAAAAATCCTTGCATGAACATAAGAAATACCTTTCCAAAATAACAATCGCGGTCTTCTTATATAAAAGAATCAGCTCTGTTATTGTTACCAAAACGAAAAAAATATAACTTTGTCTAAACTCTTGTCTAAATAAAAAACGAACTGAAATAAAATATGAACACCCCCCTTAAAATAGTTTAAGGATTGTCAGAAAATTTTCTATTTCAGCAAAAGAAATTTAGAAAAATTCTTAAATAAGGAAAAATAAAAAAATGATTCTAGTGCAAACACTTACACTAAAAAGAAAAAGTCTTGTCAGACCATTTAGCACTAGGCCAAAAAAAAAAAAAAAATATCTGGATAAATATCCAGACAAACGCTCGGGAAAAATCGCTATCAATGCTCTAGCTCATCGCTAAGAGAACATTCCAAATCTAGTATCACTACTAGTCGCACTCGGAAAATAATCGCACTCTATCGCGCAATGTCGACGTCCTAAGACATCTAGACATGCTAAAATCGCTAGGGAAAACGCTCTGGTTGATCGCCAGAAAACACGTCAGCCCATCGCCAACAAAACACTCTGGTATATCGCCAGAAAAAAACTCGGCTCCTCGCCAAGAAAACACTCTGTAAATAGTCCTCGACTACACAAAGCCTGCGTTCTAAAAGAACAATCTCGCCATTAACACAGTGAGCAGCTATAAAAGCTAACAATATCACTATAGGCACGGTGAATAGCTCTAAAAGCTAAAATTCACCCTAAACACAGTGAATAGCTACAAAAGCTAAAATTCACCAAACTGAATGATCCTGCTTCAAAAAGCAATGTTCACAAAGAACAGAATGATTAGTCCACGCGCAACTAACATTTAAGGAAACATTCCTAACATAACTATGTGAGACAGCAAGTCTCGAAATAGGACCTCCCTAAAGTCATAATCCTATATATGGGAGTCCATAAACAAAACGACTCAAAATCACACATTTTGAGCACATGCCCTCAGGCAACCAACATACACTGAAATATATACAGAAATATATACAGAAATATATACAGAAGTACATACAGCAGTTCAAATCCCAAATTCTTGGTTACGATAACTCCATACTGAGCTTGGTGAAAGCTCTTAGCAAAAGCTAATCAAATCTTCGGCACATCGCACCAAAGTGACAAATCTGCCTAGAAACATGAACCGGAAAAAAAAACGCCCTCCGTCATTCTTCAGGGTGGCTACACAGAGATATAAAATTTAACCAGCATTGCGCTTCTCCAAGTTGCATGAAGAACCCTCGTGTACTGGTCTCGCCCTAGAACAACAACGAAAAACATTCAATCCATCCCACATAACAGGAGACAAACACCTCACCACGATATACTGAATGGTGGAGACAATAAAATACAGAATTGGTGACCCTGGAGTCCACCAACAAAACGGAGTAGATTATAGCATCCACTAAACTGAAACGGTGTCTACCACACCACCATAAGTCAAAAAAATTTAATCAATAGGGTGTTCCGAAAACACACTACTGCCAACAGCCTGTCACCACTAATAGGCTAATTGGAGCTGAGGTCGACTACAGTAGCTAGGCTCTCCTTTGGTTCAAATAGAAATAACCATTGGGTAACAAAACCCCTAAAGGTCCCAAAGGTCAAACGTTCACCCCCCATAGACTACCCTTCCAATCAGTCTGTTCCTCAGGAAGACTAACTTCCTGCCAAACGTCGTAACGGCATCTGTTAGCACCCGGTGCATCACAGCCTGTAAAAACAGATAACTCATGGGATACAACCTAAAAGGTTTACAAGGTTGACTTAACCAAGCTTCTAACGAAATTTTTTAAAAAACGAAAATGAGCTTAAAAAGCTACATGAAACAAAAATTTCTCAAATTTTCGGTGGCAACGCAACAAAACTTTTGAAGACGACAAGAGCTTTTCCAGCTTAATCAGAAACAAGAAGAAAACATCGTTGACAGCTAAAATATTCGATCATGGTGTTAATCGTCTCCCTAGACAATAGCCTCTAGAAGAAACTGCTACAGGTATCAGGCATAACCGTTTTCTGTCAGCCCAAACTTCTAGATTACCTCTTGGAAATCTAAAAATTCGGTTAGGAATCTTCCTTCACTGTGCTTAGCCTCTCTTGACAAGGTTCTCATCTCGGTATCAGATTTTGATCATTTCTTTGTGAAACGACTGTCTTACTCTGCTCTCATCTCCTGTAAATGATCAGCCTTTAGTTCTCCTGCAGAACTTCAATTCTCTATCAATCTGATAGTAAACCGAAAAAACTCAACATACGCCTATGAGTCCATGCAAAAAAAATTTTAAAAAAATTTATTGACTCAAAGGTAACGTTTTAAACGGCTCTGAAAAAAAAATAGAAAATACCCTCAGTTTGTCAATTCAGAAGAAGATATAAATCAAAATAATCCAAGTCTTAGACTTACTGGATAAACCAAAATCAATTTACTCTTAATTGCACCCAACATATACCACTAAGGTAATAGAAATACACCCACTCGGGTAACAAACTTTGAAATTGCTCATAAAAATTTTGACTCTACTTCATACCACACGAGCTACATCTTGCGCTTGTCCTAACTCAAGATCACCTTGGATTGCCTCTAATCAAAATTTCGCTTCCAAGTGTCAAGAACTGGATATTATTTGGGGTCATAAGCAAATCAAATCCCGCGACCACCGACATACCAGTCTTATGATATATCCTGAGTGTGACTCCTTCGCAAGCTCGCAACAGCTGAGTCGATGCTAAACATCAACTACAATCAACCTAAGTTTGGATATGATCAGTACCCAAAACCTTAGCAAAAAAAAATTATAAAAGTGAGCTCTACTCTGCTCAACTTTTATAACAGTCAAAAAAAACGAGGTCGTCACCTCTACAGAGCAACATCAAAAAAAATTTAAGCAATTAAGATAATGTAAATATAAATTATTCTTCTTCTGACAAACTTTCACTAGGGTTAGGTTCATTGAATGGTTTTAAGTCTTTAATATGCCATCGTCCTACTTTAGTCCCATCTAAATTAACTAAACCATAAATTAAGTCTGAAATCTTTTCTCTTATCACGCAATGCACATACTTAGGTACCAACTTAGATATGAATTTATCGGCTGCACTGGAAAGAATTTTATTTTTTCGCCAAACGTGATCACCTATATTAAAGGCAAAATCCCTTTTTCTAAGGTTGTAAGACTTACTGTTCCGTTCATAAGCCTTATGTATCCTACTACGCACGTCGGTGAAAATATCTTTTAAACCCTTTAAATTTTCGGCATACGCACCCCTGTTACCCGGAATTATTTCGCTGTCAACATTGACATCCTAATCTAAATTTTTATAATACGATCCAGCTAGAGGTATGTTATATGTCTGCCGTAAACTAAGAAAGACGGTGTAAACCCTGTTACTTCGTGTCTTGCGGTGTACACGGGATTAAAACGGATGTTAAAACCATAAGTTTCACTTAAGCTCTTAAAACTCTTAGAGGTAAACTGAGTACCGTTATCGCATATCGAAAACGATGAAACTCCGTGGATTAGAAAAATATCGTTTTCTAAAATTTTCAAAAAGCATTCGGCTTTAGAGCTTTTCAAAGGAAATAACACGGTATACTTTGTTAACCAGCAAGAAATTACGAAAAGTCATCTATTTCCTTGTTTTGAACGTGGAAATGGACCTACTAGATCAGCTGCTATGACTTGAAAAGGGTAATTAACCGTTTTCTCTTTTCCCATCAGTCCCATAGGTAGTGCATTTGGAGATTTCTGCGCTCCACATACTTCACAAGTCCTCACAAACTTTAAGATATCAAAACGCATTTTTGGCCAATAATACTGTTCCTGAACCCTGTGAAGAGTTTTATAAAAACCAAAATGACCAGAAGTAGGAGGAGTGTGACACATGTCTATAATTTCCCCTCTCTGCGGTTTAGGAACTAGTATTTTCCACTCGGGTACATTAACTGTTAAAGGCAACTGGTTTGGGATAACTTGTACACGAAATCATTTTCCACTTTCCACTGCGGAAAATTTTCAGGAAATTCTTTAATTTGCTGCCGTAAATTGTCGTACCATGGGTCAATGCGATCTATGTCAACTGTATCAATTCTTACGCCAATCTCTGCATTAAGACTGTTTTCATCCGCTGTATGATCTGGGATTCTTGACAAAGCGTCAGGAATAACATTGTGGACTCCTTTTCTATGAATTAAATTAAATGTATGTTGTCTCAGCCTAATCGCCCAACGCGCTAGTTTGCTACTAGGGTTTTTAATTGAATTAAGCCACAATAAACTATAATGATCTGTTATGACCGTGAAAGGAACACCTTCTATGTAAGGTCGAAACTTTTCGATGTTAAACAGTACTGCTAAACATTCTTTTTCAACAACCGAATAGTTACGTTCAGCCTTTGATAAAGTTCTACTGGCATACGCTATCACTCTTTCCTCACCATTGATTTTCTGTGTTAGGACGCCCCCTAAACCGGTATTAGAAGCATCACTAGAAATATAAAACTGTTGGGAGAAGTCTGGTTGGGATAAAATGGGAGCTGAAACCAATAGCTCTTTAATCTTTATAAAAGATCTTTCTGCTGCGTTTGTCCAATCTATCGATTGTCCTTTTTTTCGTCCTTTCAAAAGATCATTAATAGGCGACAACAGGGTAGAAAAATTCTCAATAGAACGTCTGTACCATGAACACATTCCTACGAAGCGCTTAACTTCCGTAGTATTAGTAGGTCTCGCATAATTAACCATGCTAGCTACTTTATCCGGATCGGTACGCAAGGAATTTGAGCCTACAATATAGCCTAAAAACTTTAGAGAAGTTTTGAAAAAAATCACATTTGCTCAAATTTATCGTCAGTCCGGCCTCTTTCAATTTATCTTTTACTTCCTTAAGTAAGCGAATATGCGATTCGAAGTCTTCCGATGTTACTAAAATATCATCGAGATAGGTAAAAATATGTGGCTCATATTTTGGACCAAATATAGCGTCTACTAAACGTTGCTGAGTTTGAGCAGCGTTCTTAAGACCAAACGGCATAGTGACGAACTGAAATAGACCTCGGCCTACTACTGCAAAAGCGGTCTTTTCCTTGGAGGATTTGTCCAAAGGAATTTGCCAGAATGCCTTTCTAAGATCTATCGAAGATACATACTTAGCATTCCTGAGTGATGTCAAAATTCTGTCGATGTTCGGTAATGGATAGTTATCAAATTTGCTGACCTCGTTGAGCTTTCTACCGTCAAAGCATAGACGATTTCACTCCGAGTTTCAACATTTCGTCTAACTCCTTATTCAATACTTTTGACATGTTCGGAGACATGGCGATGGGCCTTGTCTTTACAGGACTGGCATCAGCCGTATCTATAGACATGTTGATTTTATTCGTTCGGCCTAACCTATCTTTACTACTTATTTCATTGAAAGAGCTTATTACGTTTTCTGCTTTTAAGCGTTCCGTCCGCGAGAGATCATCTAGGGTACATAGACGCGAGAAAAGGTTTTCTAAAGAACTTTCTGAATAACAATCTTTAAAACTTGTATGATAATTGACTTCTAGGGACTGTGGATACCACGAATTATTTTTAAAATTTACTAGAATTCCGAATTTTTGTGCAAAATCACATCCTAAAACCAAAGTATGTGATAGAGAAGGTACTACTAGAGCAGAGATTACTAAACAAAGACCATTGCAGACTAGCGGCAACTCAACCGTACCTAAAACTTTTAGACGGCTGCCATCTGCAGTGGTAACACTTCTATTTTTGACATGGCATATTTTTATACTTAAACGACTTAAAATTTTAATACCATTCTGACCTATAACGGAGGCATTTGCACAAGAGTCAAGTAAAACCGAGAAATGGGCACCTAATAGATTTATCTTTATATGAGGTCTGTTATCTAAATATTTATGCACGAATAAAGGAGACATGTGACCATTTGGAGAAGCAGGAGTTTTAACTTGAAAAGGAGAATTTTTATTAGACTTAAAAAAATCAGAAACTTTTTGTAACTATTTAGTCCTACCTGATCTATTGGAATATTTCTTTACTTAAGATCCTCGTTAGAATCTTTCTTTTATCCGCGACCGGACGTTCTGAGAAAGTACGACGGATTTTCAGTTCATAGTCTAACTCATATTCCAGTAGGTGATTGACTTTAAAATCGAAGGCTTCCATGATAAATGTATAAAATTTAAAAGAATTGTTTAAAAAAGTCGTAAAAATATTTCTCCTGTGCTCCCAATAGTCAAAATAAAATCATATAAAGGCAACTAAAATGTGTAAACTTCTTTACCAAACATTAAAAAAAATCTTCCACAATTTCAAAAAAAATTTCTAAGTATTGCCTTGTATTAAAATTCTTTTACCAAATATGTTAAGAATTTCCAACAAAAAAATCTCCAAATATCGTTTCGTATCAGCAAAATATTTTTAATATTCATGCAAAATATAGGTGAGAAAAAAACGTACCGTTTTTTCTTCGGCTATCCGCAAAATAAACAGTGCAAAAAATTAAAGTAAACCAGCACATCCGCTAATCTGAACTATAAAGCTAGCTTTTAAGAAAAAAGTAGGAATCGCTTATCTTAGAGTCAATTAACAAAATTCAAATATCTATACCACCATCAGATAAATTGAAATAAAAAATTCTACAAATTTCCTGCTTTTGTCTTACTGCCATAGTGTAGTTTCGTTTAATAAATATTATGAAATAAAAATATCTGCAAAGTTAGAGCTTTTATTTTGTTCGAAAGCTAGTACACTGAACCCTTTTTTAAAAAATAAAATTCCAAAAGCCCCGCGTTGACAGCGCTGTTTTGTAGCTTATGAAAAACTGTCCTCAGTTTGAGGCATCTTTTTTGTACCCTGTGAGAAGTTGTTTGTCCCACGCTTGAGCGCAATTTTGTAACATTGGAACTTTCCCGCACGTTGTGGGGTCATTTTGTAAGCTTTTTAATCTTTGTTGCCCCAAGCTTGGGCGTAATTTTGTACCGTGTGAACTTACCCGCTTTAATTTCTGATACTGAATTGAGTGAACCCTGATTTTAAAAGAACTAAAGAAATTAAACACACACTAGCTCAGTTTTCCTTGGTAGAGAGATATGGGTAAGAGATAATTTTCTTACGTCTTTTTGGAATTAATTTCTGTTTTTAAAAAACTTTAGCTGTACAAATTTTGGGCGCCATCCATTTTAAGATAGAAAGGATCTAACTTCAGCTAAAAAAAATGGAAAAATACTGAAAGAATGTATTGTTGGTAAATAAAAAAATCAGTTTGGTACAGCCGTTCTTGTCCTGAAAAGTAGGATAGGTATTCAGTGAGACACTAGCTTTAATCAACAAAAAAAAGAGAATTTATTCATGTTTTTTTTTAAAATAAAAAGTTCCAACCTTTGCAGTTCTACAAAAAAAATTCTAGCCTAACTAGTAGTTATTACATTTAAATCCTGGCTATGATAACCCCCGAAGACGAAAAATAGTGCTTTACACCTCACTTTTTAGTCTGTTTTAAATTGTTGTTAAGGCACTACTCTGGAATAAGTCTATTGAAGGAAGTTTGGGTAACTTACTGTTCTTATTCCTGCTTTGATGGCATTCGACCGATTTCACACTTTTTCTAGCTAACACTTTGAAAGCCCACTACGGCTTTTAGTTAAGAAACTGGTACTTTTACTTAGCTCGCATGATGATTGTTCTGAGCTTTTTTTTTGTAGCTCAGTCGAAGGAAGCCTACTTGGCGACTCTCATGAAAATTAGCCTGTCGGCTAGATGGTACTAAGCCTACTCGGCGACTAGATGGAAAATAGCCCGGCTGCGGCTAGATGGAAAACCACCTCGACAGTCGGTCTTCAGGCCCTTAAATAAACCATCCAAACTCTGCCGGTAATATGGCGACGCCGGAACCAAAACTGCGGATACAAACTTTTCACCAATCGCGGCGTAGCGGTAGATTCGGTCAGGAACCCGCACAACACACTATACCGAACGTCTTGGAATCTCTGTTTAATATACCGTTCGATACAAAAATGAAAATAAGTACAATTTGAAGTGAAAAATCAGTAACATTACATGGTCTTAAAATCTAGGAAAAAAAATGAATGTTACACTACATTAAAAAAACATATTAGTTTGTTACAACAGATTTTAGTAGAGAATAATTACCCCTTGTCAATTGTTAACAAGTTACTCAATGTAAATATACCACCAAGAAACCTTCCCAATAATAATAATGCGATAAACTCAGAACTTCATTTTGGAAAACTCCAGTACATTAAGGGTTTCTCACAATCTATTGCGGCACTCTTTAGAGACACGAATATAAGAATAGCGAATTATAACGTAAAAAAGCTTGGTAGCTTTTATTCTATCCTTAAAGATAAAACCAATACTTTGCAGAGATCTCATATTAATTACGGGATTAGGTGTGAATATGACTCTATTTACATAGGGCAGACTTCTCAGAAACTATGAAAAAGACTTGCGTTACATAAAAGTGACTGTAAACATAAACCAAATGCCACCAACCCGAGTTTACATGTTAACAGAAAAAACCATAAAGTCCGGTACAGTGACTGTTTTGTCCTAGTTACCGAAAGTAATTGGTTTAAACGCAGTTTCTTGGAGATGTGTTATATAAAAAACTGTAATAACTGTCTTAACCATAAAAAAGATCTTGAAGGATTGAGTTTCATTTACACTTACTTACTCTAGCAAAGTTACATAAAAACACAAATGGAGTGATGCAAAGGGAAAATAGGGAATAAGTATCTTTTTACCATCTAAAGTTTAACCAAGACCAAGATATCAATTGGCAACCATGTCTTCTAACAACAAATTTTATAAAAATCCCCAGAAATATCGCTAAACAAATGTCAACCTATTGATAATTACTGGCGGGAAACAAAAATGATCTTCCTGTACCACGTTTTTTCCGGCGTTCTTGTAGTGTCTTTCCAGTCTAATTATATTCTATTATATTAATTTTAGAGTAGTTAACTTTTAATTATTTTAATATGTGACACCTCAAATGGAGGCTTAGTTAGTTTTGTAAGTTTTTTCACTTTTTAACCTGTTTTTATGGTCATGTCATACTGCTTGTCTTGGAAACGAGAAATGTGTAATAATCTTTCTCCGGGAAGAGTAATGCTGTAAATATTCTGTAAGTACGTTTATTTTCCCAAAATTACATCTTTTTACTCCGGAATATTTACACATTTTAGATTTCCTGAAGAAGTCCCCATACATGGACGATAGCTAGAAAGTTCGAATAAAAATACAGTTCCTTAGAGCTATTTAGATCTTTTATTGCTCTCTCTTCAATATATTAGGAGCTATCACAGCCTTTAAACTATCACTTAGTGTTACCAGTGCTCCGTTACTGTCCTTCTCCTTATATATATATATATATATATATATATATATATATATATATATATATATATATATATATATATATATATATATATATATATATACTAGCTGGGCCCGCGGCTCCGCTCGCGTGGACTTGGTTTACTACTATCGTCACTGCTTATTCCTTATGTTACCTAACGTAATAAAATATCTCCCATTATTTCCCCTTATCTCCCAATATTTCTCCTTATGTCCCATTATCTCTACATAATTTCCATTATCTAGGCTTATCTCTGCTCATCTCCCATTATCTCACCTTATTTCCCATTATCTAGGCTTATCTCGACTTATCTCGCAATATTTTTCCTTATCTCCCATTATTTCTCCTTATCTCCCATTATCTCACCATAACTTCCATTATCTAGACTTATCTCTGCTTGTCTCCCATTATTTCTCCTTATCTCCCGTTATACTTATTTCCCATTATCTCACCTTATCTTCCATTATCGAGGCTTATCTCGACTTATCTCCCATTACTTCTCCTTATCTCCCATTATCCCACATTATCTCCCATTATCTAGGCTTATATCGAATTATATAGAACATATGTATAAATTTATAAAAACACGTAAATCGGATAAGTGGTTCTCGAGTGATAAGCGCACTAACGGACAGACAGACAGACATAGAGACGTTGCATTTTATATATATTATAGATATTCTTTGCTCCATGATATTGTTCCATATTTAATGGTTTAGCATGTTTAAAAAAAAAGCACGTAAATCGGATAAGTGGTTCTCCAGTGATAAGCGCACAAACGGACAGACAGAGAGACGTTGCATTTTATATATCTTATAGATATTCTTTGCTACATGATATTGTTCCATATTTAGTGGTTTAGGCAGTGTATTGCAAGAGAACGCGCTAGTGGCAAACTTTTTTCGATTTCATTCACTATTATTGTCACTGCTCATTCCTTATGCTACCTATCGTAATAAAATATAGCCTATAATCTGGCCGGAGAACATATGTATGTTTTAAAAAAAAAAGTACGAAAATCGGATAAATGGTTGTCCAGTGATAAGCGCACTAACGGACAGGAAGACAAACAGACAGAGATACGATGCATTTTATATATATTATAGATGTAATAAAATATATATCTATAATCTGGTCAGAGAACATATGTATGAATTTAAAAAATCACGTAAATCGGTTAAGTGGTTCTCGAGGGATAAGCGCACTAACGGACAGACAGACAGATAGAGAGACGTTGCATTTTATATATATTATAGATATAGATTATTATTATTATTATTATATATCCTGGCGAAAGAATATATGTATGAATTTAAAAAAAAAGACAGGCAAATCGGATAAATGGTTCTCGCGTGATAAACGCACTAATGGACAGACACACAGACAGAGAGATATTGCATTTCATATATATTATAGGTTATAGATATTTTCTGCTACACAATATTGTTCCATATTTAATAGTTTAGGCAGTGTATTGCAAACGAACGCGCTAGCGCCAAACTTTTTTCCGACTTCATTCACTATTTTACGTCACTGCTCATTCCTTATGCTACCTATCGTAATAAAATATAGCCTATAACCTGGCCGGAGAACATATGTATGTTTTAAAAAAAAAAGTACGTAAATCGGATAAGTGGTTCTCCAGTGATAAGCGCACTAACGGACAGACAGACAGAGAGACGTTGCATTTTATATATATTATAGATATTCTTTGCTCCATGATATTGTTCCATATTTAATGGTTTAGCATGTTTAAAAAAAAAGCACGTAAATCGGATAAGTGGTTCTCCAGTGATAAGCGCACAAACGGACAGACAGAGAGATGTTGCATTTTATATATATTATAGATATTCTTTGCTACATGATATTGTTCCATATTTAGTGGTTTAGGCAGTGTATAGCAAGAGAACGCGCTAGTGGCAAACTTTTTTCCGATTTCATTCACTATTATCGTCACTGCTCATTCCTTATGCTACCTATCGTAATAAAAATATAGCCTATAATCTGGCCGGAGAACATATGTATGTTTTTAAAAAAAAAGTACGAAAATTGGATAAGTGATTCTCCAATGATAAGCGCACTAACGAACAGACAGACAGACAGACATACAGAGATACGTTGCGTATATATTATAGATGTAATAAAATATATATCTATAACCTGGTTAGAGAACATATGTATCAATTTAAAAAATCACGTAAATCGGATAAGTGGTTCTCGAAGGATAAGCGCAACCGACAGACAGACAGACAGAGAGACGTTGCATTTTATATATATTATAGATATAGATTATTATTATTATTATTATATATCCTGGCCAAAGAATATATGTATGAATTTAAAAAAAGACAGGTAAATCGGATAAATGGTTCTCGCGTGATAAACGCACTAATGGAAAGACAGACAGACAGAGAGACATTGTATTTTATATATATTATAGATTATAGATATTTTCTGCTACACAATATTGTTCCATATTTAATAGTTTAGGCAGTGTATTGCAAACGAACGCGCTAGCGGCAAACTTTTTTCCGTCTTTATTCACTATTTTACGTCACTGCTCATTCCTTATGCTACCTATCGTAATAAAATATAGCCTATAACCTGGCCAGAGAACATATGTATGTTTTAAAAAAAAAGTAAGTAAACAGCATCGATCAAAAAATTTTAAAAAAAATTTTGGAATATTCTCCACGGAGTGTAGATTGAACGAAAATTAATGTGCATTTTTTAATAATTTATCTGACATATAAAAAAAAACAAAAAGATCGGAAAAAAAACTTTGTGCAAAACTCATTGATCATTTTATACTTCCGTCACTAAAATTTTTATTTTAAAAGTAATCAACGTACGGAACACTAATTGTGCAAGTTTAACTTGCACTTGACCGATTATTTAAGAATGAAATTACAAAAAAGTTCTTTTAAGTTTTTAATGCAAGCATAATTTTAGCTGTAACTAAAACAAAAGAAATGTCCGACTTTTTTTTAACCATTTCGTACTGCTTTGAACGTAAAATTGCCGGCTGCAAATTATCATATTTTAAAACTCAATTTTTAAATAACACAGACAATGTGGGTATTTTTAATTATTCTTATATTGAAACTTAAGGTATAATAATAATATATGCACAAGAATTTTTTTTTCAATACTATATTTTATTAAATATTTGTAATTTACTGTATAATCGTTAAAATCATGCAAACAAAAATTTCGTTTTAAGTTTTACAAATTATAAAGCAACAAAAAACAATAATACCAGGTGTACAAGTATGCAGTTGCAATGCAGTTTTTGCTATAAAGATTTGACACTGCGCCATTTTGTTGTGTCATCAACAAGTGTCAGATGCGCACGAGTGATAAATTGGAAAAGTGTGTGCATAATGTTGTATTGTTGTGTTCGATATGTCGAAATTTGTACCGAACAAAGAGCATTCGCGGACAGCATTAATTTTTTGTTTTCATTTGAAGAAAACTGCTGTTGAATTATACCGGTTACTTCGAAAAGCTTATGGTGAACATACTCCATCGCAAGATACGTATGAACGATGGTTTCGGCGTTTCAAAAGTGGTGAGTTCGATGTTGTAGATAAGGAACGTGGACAACCACCAAAAAAATACGAAGATGTGGAATTGCAAGCAGTTTGGGCGAAGATGTTTCGCAAACACAAAAACAACTCGCCAAGTAATTGGGCGTTAATCAACAAGCTGCGGTAGATGGATACCACATGAGTTGAACGACAGGCAAATGGAAAAGCGCAAAAACACGTGTGACATTTTGCTCGCTCGGTACAAAAGGAAGTCGTTTTTGCATCGTATAGTTACAGGGGACGAAAAATGGATTTATTTTGAGAATCTCAAGCGCAAAAAAATCATGGCTAGACCCAGGCGCACCATCCACATCGACCGCAAGACCGAATCGCTTTGGCAGAAAGACGATGCTGTGTGTCTGGTGGGACCAGAGGGCCGTGGTCTATTATGAGCTGTGAAAACCTGGGGAAACGGTTAATACTAAACGTTACCAACAACAATTGACCGATTTGAACCGTTCGCTGCTTAAAAAAACGCCAGAATACCGAAAGAGGCAACACAAAGTCATTTTCCTTCATGACAATACTCCATCACATACGGCAAAACCAGTTCGCGACACGTTGGAAGCACTCAGCTGGGAAGTTCTACCCCATGCGGCTTACTCACCACCGGCACCTTCCGATTACCACTTGTTTGCACCGATGGGTCACGTACTTGCTGAGCAGCGCTTTGGTTCGTATGAAGATGTGAAAAAATGGCTCGATGAATGGTTCGCAGCAAAAGAGGAAGATTTTTACTGGTGTGGTATTCACAAATTGCTCGAAAGATGGGAAAAATGTATAACAAGTGATGGAGCATACTTTGAATAAAGCACTTTTTATCATTCTTCCGAATTTAACATGTTTTTTTAGAAAAAAATCCGCATTTCATACTTGTACACCTGATAGTATCATCGGAAAGCTGAAAGTCTCCTCTTCAAAAAACTATATTTTGATATTTTTTTACACTATGAAAACAAGTAATATCGAATAACCTGTTTGGTGCGCTACACTTTTTTAATCACCTGTTCCAATTTTTAATAAATTCTCACGCTAATAAAAAAAATCCGGAAAAAAATCTGTACGCTATTTTATTGTAAAATTTCCCGCTCTTTCACGTGGTGTTATTAATGTTTCAATTTTTTTTTTTAGTGTTCGAGATATTACCAAAACAACGAATTTTTTATCTTATTTTGGATTTTGTGGTTTTGGCTTGAGCAAACTTTTTTTTATCGTATTCTACGTCCAAAAAACTACCTGTAGGCTAAAATGCAGCCTGTTAACATTTAATGAGAGCTCAAAACCCCTGGCGACTGGGCAATAGTTCGTCCAGTCCTCATCAGACTTGATAACCCCCTGGCAACTTCGAGGCATACTTTCGACGAGATTATCCGCGTAGATTTACAAATTCCCCGAATATGCCGTGACAGCTACTACGAAGCTGCTGCTGGATGTATGACCACACGTTCTCGATTGGGTTTGCCTCGGGTGACTGGAAAGGCCAGTCTAGTGTGATGATATCGGATTCCCCTTTCCATTGGTTACACGTTTTTCTCCGATTCTTCCTCTGAAAGAATCCACTCACCATTTTTTCGAAAAACCACCGGAGAATTTTTTCTGCTTTAAAATTGTAGATAAAGATGAAGAGTGTCCCAAAACCGAAAAGCATCTCCAAACATGGATCTTCACAAGGTGTTTCACGGTGTGCTGAACCAGTCGGTTAGTGGAAGTTGACCAGGCCGTGGGATAATAACATAACGCCAAAATGAAGCTTCATCGGAAAAAAATTACAGTGCTCCAGTTTCGAACTATGTTTCCTCTGCCCAGGCATCGCTTCTCTTTGTGCTTTTCGCTCAGCAATGGTTTCTTAATTCTACTCTGCCACTTCAAATCGTTAGCCCGGAGATGAGTCCAGGAAAACATATTACAGTAGAACCCCGGTTATCCGAGGTAACGTGGGGGGCACCCTCCTCGGATAACTGAAAACTCGGATAATCCGGATTTGTTTTTTATTCATTCAAAAAATAAACACCAATACTTTAAACCGATGTATTAACGTTTTTAACATATAAATAGGTACATACATTATAAAACAGTAAAATAGGTATCTACGCGCTTCTGTTTCATATTGCATCTTCTTTTTCTCGCTGCAATGTTTCTCCATCTATTAAGAAGAAGCAAATCCGCTGGGGTTGCCTCTGGTTGTTGTTCGATATACCTCAAAGCTTTTTCCAAAGAAGCAAAACCTTCTTGATGAGAGATCTTAGTAGGAGACTGTTCATCCACCGCCGCTTCGTCATCGTCATCTGATTTTTCAGTTTCCTGAAAGGCATTCGTTATTTTTTCAATAATCATTTCTTCTTCTAAATCATCTGCTGTAATCCATTCAACAACATCTTCTCTTGTCACATTTTCGCAACCTTAATTTTTGCATTAATTCAAATAAACTTTTTTCTTTTTCTTCTATCTCGCTGTCAAAATTTAAACAGGACATTTCTCCATGGCTTCTCAATTTCAAAGCTAATTCATTTAATGGAGTATCATCTTCACTGTCATTATAGTCCTCAAAATCAATAACTTTTGACCAAGATTTTTGAATAGTGGTAGTACGCACAGAATCCCAAGCTTGACTTACCCAGTAAATAACATTTTTCAGTGTAACCTTTCTCATCCCATTGATAATATCCTCCTTTTCTATGTATTCTAACAGATGTTCAAGATATAAACGCCTATAATGTTTTCGAGGATGCCTTGATCCATTGGTTGCATTATGCTGGTTACATTTGGAGGAAAAAATTTTACAATTTAGCCCACATGAAGTCCTTCTCCAGGGTGAGAGGGGGCATTATCCATTAACAAAATTGCTTTAATAGGAAGACGGTTTCTGTTCAAAAATTAGTCACAGATGGCACGAACTCTTATTCAAACCAGTTAGTAAATAAGGGCGCATCCATCCATGCGCTCTTCTGACTTTTGTAATAGACTGATAGGGCTTTGGGTGAGATGTCTTTTAAAGCTCTTGAACGTGCAGACTTGCCAATCACCGTCAGTGGGATTTTGTGCTTGGCAGATGCATTGGAACATACCATTATAGTTAATCTTTCCTTGCTTGGTTTGTGCCCAGGAGCTGATTTTTCCTGTCGAGATGCCAATGTTTTTGATGGAAGCATTTTATAATTCAGACCAGTTTCGTCACAGTTGTAAATTTGATTACATGTGTATCCACAATCTTCGATTTGCTTTTTAAAGTTCTGCTTAAACTTCTCAGTTGATGACACATCAGCAGAAAGTTTTTCACCACATACAGTCAGTTGTCGTCCACCGTACCGTTTTTTCCAGCGGTCAAGCCATCCAGAACTGGCAGTAAACTGATCTATCTCTGGGAATTGCCTACTAATCATTATTGCTTTCTGTTGTAAAATTGGACCTGACAGAGGCACACCTTTTGATCTCTGTTGGTTAAACCACATGAATAAAGCTTCGTTAACCTTTTCATAATCGCCGGTTTTCGTTGATTTTCTTCCTGAGGACGAGGAGGCTTGATTTATACACCACTCTTCTATGTTTCTGCGGTTTCTTTTCCAATCTCCAACAGTTACCTCACCTACTCCATAATCTCGTACAACTTTAATTGTCTCTCCTGCTTCAATTCGTCTGATGGCTTTTAATTTTTCTTCAATAGGAACGACGATTCTTTTACGCTTGTTTTGCTCCATTACAATACGACAAACAAAAATTCAAACAAATCAGTTCGTATTAATTACACTTAACTACCAGAATTCAAACCAAATAAATTATGTGAGTATACTCGTACTTTTCCGTAGTAAATCCTATAACGCACTGCATTCACACAAATTTACATGCTGAAAGAGTCCAAAATAGGGGAACCCCTCACACGAGCCAGGGGGATTCCCTGAAGGCCCCGACGATTTTAAATGGAAATATGTACATACATATTTTAGAAGCTCGGTTAATACGCAGCATAGACGCGCGTACCTCGGATAATCAGGTTCTTAGATTGGCTCGGTTAATCCGGAGCTCGGATAATCGCGACTCGGTTAATAGAGGTTCTACTGTAATAATCGTATTTTCGTTATCGTCCAACACTTTTCCTCTCGAACCACGTTCTAGTAGATCAACATCTTTTTAACTGAGAGTATCGTTTCACCCAGTTCCTAACGAATGCCGTCGACTTGCCAATATACTCAGTAGCCGCTGTAGGCGTCATTTTCGAACGCTTTGGGTGATTATATAGGAACACGAAGCGAAAGGTATGCAGCACTCGTGTTCGATAATGTACTATTTCATCATAAATCAGGTGAAAAATGTATCTCTTTCCACAAAGCATTGTTTGTAGGGGTGCCCACAATAATCTCAAAAAAAAAGAAATTTCTTTTACCAGCTACAAGTTATAGGCGATACATTTTTACTTGACCAACTTCTGGAACGTTAACTTTTGTAACGTGTTAAATTTTCCTTGGTTACTGTCACCCAAATACAGAATGTATTCCAGATTTTTTGTTATTTTTTTTTATGAGACTAGCACAAGTGCTGCAGAGAAGTCCCTAAAGCGCTACAGGAGCGACATGTGTGCGAAAAAAAGCGATTCACGTTGTTCTTGAATCACTGTAAATTGTACTCGGTAGGAAACACAGTCCTGGGCCAATTATTCCAAAGGTGTGAAGTATTAGCGCGACGTGTATTTCTAACATGCACCGCTCTGGGAGGAATTAAGCGGGCTACATCTTTCGAACACTTTCCATGAAAATACTTGTAGGATAGGCTCAAGCCATCAACCGTTCTTCGATGTTCCAGCGAATCAAGGCGGCCGGTCAGTTCTGTGTCCTCAATCAGACGAACTGCTCTTCTCTGAATAGAATCCAACAAATGCAATGTAAGTTTGGGAGCGGAGCCCCAAATATGGGAGCAGTATTCCATAGTTGGTCGAATTTGAGCTTTGTAAAGAATTATCAGTTGTTGTGGAGCGTAAAGTGTTCTGATTCGAAATAATATTCCCAACATTTGAGAAGCACTACTTCCTATGCCTGCGACATGTTCTTGTCGGGACATATTTGCTCCCAAACTAACGCCCAACAAATTGAGTGACGATGTTAAAGGAATGGAGTGCCCCGCCATAACTATGTCGGGTTCAGCAACGATAACTTTTTTAGAAAAAACTGCCGCCTGGGTTTTTATAGCGTGGAATTCTACTTGGTTACTGTCACCTCAAGATAGAATTTCTTCTGGTCTTTGTTAAGTTGAACGACTTCCCGCTGTCTGAGTAGCCGATGTCCGAGCGTTCAAAGTGAATGAAGAGATAAGAGTACTGCCATCTACAAAGCTGTAGATTGGGTTTCCGGTCTTTTTCAGCAGATCGTTAATGTAAATGAGAAAGAAAGTATGGGATAGTATGGAGCCTTGGGGCACACCGGCGTTGATAGTGAAGGTGTTAGAAAGAAACCCGTCGACTGCCACTAGCAAAGAACGCTCTCTGAGGAAACACGGGAGCCACAAACAGAACTTTTCAGACATACCATAAGAGCGTAACTTAGCCAACAGTCCATCGTGCCAAACACGGTCGAATGCCTTGGATATGTCAAGAGCAACGGCTCGAGATTCTCCAAAGGGTTCAATTGCGTTGTTCCAAACATATGTTACATAAGTCAGAAGATCTCCTGTTGATCTATACTATACTACTATTATAATAATGTACTGAAAAAAAATTGGACAAGAAAAATCTCTATTTTTTTGCAAAATATTTATTACAATTGAAAATGTTTAAAATTACATACATAGTTTAGCATAGATTTTTTATACTAGAGTTACACTATAAACTAATATTCAGTGCTGTACAAATTCTAATAGAAACAAATAGGAAGATAAAAAATACAAGTTTAGGCAAAAAGTTTATCAAAATACAAAATACACAGTGAGTTGGCAATCTTATTCATACTTGAATATTTCATCATTATTTTCCCGTAATTATCATATCCATAAGTAGGGCATATCGCGACCATTTAATGGGCTCAGTAATCATGGATTTAATAATAACATCTCTACATTTAGGAAATAAACTGCTCCAAAGATGATTCACACCGGCGAAAAAATTGGCAACCTTTGAACAGGCATTTCTCGGCTAAATGAATATCCATTTAATCACATTTCCTGCATCGTTAAGGGTGGTTTTTCTATTACAATTCTATAGAAGTGTAATTTATATTTCCATTGGAGTAGAATAATGTAATTTACAAAATAAATACAAAATAACGTGCATATCTATGTAACCGACCATTTTACATTACACAATATTTATCATCACCACACAAAACACCAGATGGGCGCACAGTGGGTAGAAAAAAAACATTACCATTCAAAAATCCCTTAAATTTAATAGGATCATTATATATTTTTTTAAATCAAAATTTTTTAAATTTAGAAAATAACTTGTTTAGCCATATTTTGGAAATATAAATGGTCATTTTACGCAAATACTGTGATAAAAAATTGATCAATCCGAGAAAAAAAATACTATTGATCTACGATGACCAGACATATGGATTCCTTCGTATCTTTGGTGACTGAATCCAAATATGATATCCGATTTGCCAATAAACGTATTGAATTCGAGTAATGGTCCAAAAACGATCTCAAAGTGGTCAAAAGTCGTCAGGTTAACAAAAATAACGAGACATACATATTCCGATGTATGTCTCGTCACTAACCTGAATCCAAATATATCTGATTTGTTTGTACACCTATTGATTTCGAATTAGGGTCCAAAAATTGTATGTAAATGTATTTCTGGTCACCCTATCCAAATGTTATAAAAATGGCCAGATATGTTATATCGATGTAATATTGGTCACTAAATTCAAATCTAACATCTAATTTGCTCATGTATCCGTACGATTTCAAGGTCATAAAGGAGCAGAATCAAATATATAACGAGCCTTAAGCCAAACATAACCTAACGGATTAAATTATAAAAAAGGAGAAGAGGAGACTGTTTATATCTGGTTGTTATACAAAACTTTATTGTAGGTGAAGTGCTAAGATATGAATTAGTAAAGTAAAAATTTTTAAGACATATAAATCGATTTAAATTTCTAAGAATTCAAAATTAATATTGTTTTTGGAAAATGCATGCGTAAGAATGAATAATTTGCATAATAGTTTTCTCTCGCAATCATGCCCATGAAAATAAATAAGCAATACACAGAAATTTTTATTAGTGTACATTTACGGAGATTTTAATTTGTCAGCCCGTATATGTGTGGATCGGTGCCATACTTGCCTAACCAACAAATTTTTAAATTTCCCGCTTTTGTGCTCTTTCAGTTCAAAGCCATCGTATCGATTTATGCCAAAGTTGCCTATCCCATTATTTATCATAAAACAAGGCTGTCATCTATGAACAACTTTAGCGATCAAAACCTGCGGTGACACAGTTTGAGCCAGTCCTGCCTAAACAACAAAACATGGCGGCCGCAAACGTCGAGGCTTTTTATTTATCTGAATTATCAGGTGATGATAGAGACAATGATAAAAATTTTATGCCAGATGACGAAACTACAGGTAAGAAGGATATTTTTTGTATATAGTTTTTTACTTCCTAGTTACATAAATGTTGTTTTTTTGTTTACAAACAAAATGAGGGTTAGACATATTGTGCTCTTATTGAAAACAAAAACAAAAACATACATGTCAGGTTAGGATTAAAATTTTTGACAAGAAATGTAGAAAAATTATATAGCATCTACGGTATAGTGAACAGTGGAAATTTAATATTAGAGATTCTATAGAGTGAACAGAAGCAATTTCGATTAAATGAACAATTTTTCGGTGCTTCCTCAGTGCTAATAGGGGATTTCTCTTAGAAAATTTTATGAATGGTTTGTAACCAAAGGTTAAGGAATCTTCCAGTGACTAGTGATCTTATAAAGCTTAAAGCAAAATCCTTAAATGAAATTCTAAAGGAAACACCAACATTTTCTGCAAGCGATGGTTGGTTGCAAAATTTTAAACGCAGATTTGGCATTAAATTTTTAAAGATATCTGGTGAAAAATTATCTACAAACCCTGAATTAGTAGATTCATTTAACCAAAATCTTTATTCAGTCATATGTAAACTGAATTTAACAAATGATCAAATTTATAACGCAGATGAAACTGGCATGTTTTGGAGACTGCTACTTGGGAAAACATTGATAATGAATGATGAAAAAACCGCTCCAGGAAGGAAAGCTGAAAAAGCACGACTTACTTTTCTCGCTTGCACAAATGCGTCTGGAGAACATAAAGTTAGACCTCTCATATTAGGCAAAGCAAAAAACCCTAGGTATTTTAAGAGCTTTACTCTTCCTCTGGATTACGATTATTCAAAAAATGCTTGGATGACTGTGGACATTTTCAAGAACTGGTTTTATAGATGCTTTGTTCCTCAGGTAAGTCAGCGAATATGCAATATGAAAATGTTCGAATTAACTAAATTCGCGTATATACATTCTCAGGTGAAAACATTTTTAAAACAAAAAGGTTTACCCGAAACTGCCATTCTGTTATTGGATAATGCCCCAAGGCATCCGCCTGCAAAAGATCTACAAACCGATGATGGAAAAATCTTTGTTATTTACATGCCACCAAATGTAACACCCTTGATTCAGCCAATGGATCAAAATGTTCTACAGGTCAAGCTTGTTGTCATCAATCCTATCTTCAGAATCTGAAGATCTCTCAAAACTTTTAAAGCGTTTAACAATAAAAGATGCTGTAATAAACCTATCATTAGCATGGAATAAGCTTGAGGTTGACACGATAAAAAAATGTTGGAAACATATTTTGGATTTCACTGAAAAGGGTAATGATGAGTCTGATCCGGAAGAAAACATTCCACTCAGTATTTGAAGCAAAAATATAAAAATAAAATGGAGGAAATCACTCAAAGAAGTTCAGAATTTGTTGACAGAAGTAAACAACGAAGTAATTTTGTTAATTGCATAAATCTGTGCAACATTTATGTATTTAATAAAAAAAATATTTTTCAGGTTGTACATTCAAGAGAGGATATTGTGAAGTGGAATGAAGATGATTTAGATGAGCAAAATGATGAAGACGAAGATAATTTAATCAATGACGACTCTGACTATGAAAATGAAAATATTGAAAAGTTGGAAATTAATTCGTCGGAAGCTTTGGACGCATTTAATAAGGCGTGGAGTGAAAAAAATATTTTTAATACTAATGATTTATTGGTATTGCGAAAATGCAGGAATAAGGCTTTGCAGAAAAGTTTGGCTGCAAAAATAATTCAAAAACAAATCACACAATATTTCCCTAAAATGTAACTGTTTTTTAAATAAAAATATCTTTTTGATTATATGAACAATTTGATTTTATGAAAACCCCTGGTATTTATTGGTTCACATAATCGAACATCTACTGTATTTAGAACAAACAAAATATAATATAATTTTTAGTTTCTACTTTGGGTTAGTTTTTTGTTTGATACTCTATACCAGGGGTGCTCAAACGATCGATCGCGATCGACAAGTCGATGGCGAGTGCTTTTTGAGTCGATCTCGAGAAAAAAAATCCGATATAGAACTATTCACAGATTTTGTTTTAGGTAACTAAAACAAAATGTAATGAATAAACTACTAAAATTTATTTGATCCACAATTAGGCCAGAATAACCCCCTCATCACTTTCTTTTATCGTAATAACCCCCTGCTAGCGGCAAAAGGAGGCTTTATCAAAGGAACGCGCGGTACTTGTCAAAGAAAAGCCGCGTTTTTGATTCCCGCCGATTTTTCTAGAAACTTCGGGCGGCGTGTTTGACAGGAACATTCGAGATTTCGTTCGCGCCGATATAAATGTTGCGCTGCAGGAATACGAGTCAGTCTGAGTTGTAACTTGAAGGCGATACATCGATACAAAGTTTATTAATAAATAGTCCAAAATGAGTGCGGCGAAGAAAAGTAAAACTTATCATTTTAATAACGATTGGCAGGAAGAATTTTTCTTTTGTATGGTAAAGGATAAGTGCATTTGTCTCATCTGCTGTGCGTCAGTTGCAATACCTAAGCGTGGGAACTTAGAGAGGCATCATAAAACGGTTCATAAAAACTATGACAAGGATTTTCCGTCACAGAGTGAATTAAGGAAACGAAAAAGTACGTGATTTGATAACTTGTTTGAAAAAAGAACAAACCATGTTCACAAGACCAGCCAAACAATCAAAAGCTGCAACGATCGCGTCATTTAAAATATCTCATATATTGGCGAAACACAAGAAACGATTTGATGATGGATTGATTGTGAAGGAAGCATTTATTGAAGCGAGTGAGACTTTATTTGGAGATTTTAAAAATAAAACAGAGATTATGTCTGCTATTAGAGAACTTGAGTTATCTCGTCCGAGTGTCACAAGGCGTGTTGAAGTCATGAGTCAGGACATGGCAGATAAACTAAAACATGATATCATGGAATGTACATACTTTTCTTTACAGTTCGACGAATCCACCGATATGACAGACACTGCCCAGCTGTGTATTTTTATTCGAATGGTATTCAATGACATGTCGGTTAAGGAAGAGTTTTTGACAATGATTCCTCTGAAAGGAAAGACCCGTGGTGAAGATATATATGACGTTTGGCATTGTGTCGAGCCTTCAGTTTTCTCCTTCCATTGCATTATACATCAACAAGTTTTGTGTTCAAAAGTTCTAAACATGGAGGAGATTATGGGCATTGCAATAAAAATTGTGAATTCTATCCGTACACGTAGCTTGCAACGACGACTCTTTAAATTGCAGTTGGAAGATAGTGAGTCAGCTGAACACACTGATTTAGTTCTTCACACGGACGTTAGGTGGTTGAATCACAGAAAATTCCTAGAATAAGAATTGGGACATGAAGCAAGCATGTCTCGCTGGTGAAATACAGGTTTCAAATGTTGCCAGAAAATACACTAAAAACGAAAATAGTCGTAGAAGAAAAACACGAATTTACATGCTTCAAGATGACATGGGTAAGGATCAAGTAGTTTGTAAAAAGTTCTTTAAAGAAACTGTAGCAGTCTGCGATGGAACTTCAACCAATGCATTGAACAGAAAGCAAGAAACCGGAACTCCTGTACTGGATCGACGAGGGAAACATGTACCACATAATAAAACCAGTCCAAACGATGAGCAAGCAGTGTGCAGTTTTATTAAGAAATTTCCATCATATGAAAGCCATTATTATCGCAGGGATAGAAACAAAAAATATCTAAATCCCGATCTAAATATGAAAATCATGTATGACTTATACACAAGTCTGTGCACTACAGACGGGCAGTATCACTGTATATTCATACAACATACACATATTCAACACCAAATTTAACTTACATTTTCATCAACCTCAAAAAAGACACTTGCCCAACATGTGACGAATTTAAGGCAAAAATTAATATACTTGGCATAGAAGACGAAACTAATGCTAAAATTCAACACGACCTGCATTTGCGGCAAGTAGATGCAATACGAGATATGAAAAAAAAGGGAACAGATATCGTTAAATCCAGTAATGGAACAAAACAGGTTATAGTTTTTGATCTTCAAAAAACTTTACCTACTCCTCTTTTATCCACTGGTGTGGTATATTACAAGTACTCTGGGTGTATAAACTCGGCATCCATGACGAGGTCAATAATGTTGGGCACATGCATGTTTAGGGCGAATACACAGCTTCAAGAGGAGCCCAGGAAGTGTCGTCTTGTTTAATTTACCACGTTCA
Source organism: Pachyrhynchus sulphureomaculatus (assembly GCA_019049505.1). NCBI lineage: Eukaryota > Metazoa > Arthropoda > Insecta > Coleoptera > Curculionidae > Pachyrhynchus > Pachyrhynchus sulphureomaculatus. The sequence continues at coordinate 10,644,352 of CM032452.1, read as the reverse complement.
AAACTGCTTACCATCAACAACAAAGAAAATCACTCTTTACAGCGATAGTTGCGGAGGTCAAAATCGCAACATTAAAGTTGTGTTGGCACTGGGCTATATTTTGCAATGCACAGAAATTGAAAAAATAAATTTAAAGTTTTTTATACCTGGTCATAGCTTCTCTAACTGCGGCCAAAATTTGGGTATAATAGAAAGAGAAAAAACATCACCCCTATATTTTTCATCCAAATGATTGGCTAAACGTAATTCAAAAAGCTAAAAAGAGAAAACCCAAATTTATTTCAGATTTATCAGATGGCAGCAGATCACTTTTTTAGTACAAGAAGTTGGGAAGAATCCATAACTAACCGAAAAATCTCTGTAGAGAAAGCCAAAGTGGAGTGGCTCAAAATTAGATGGATACAACTACGTAAGAAGGAGTCCAAAAAAATGTATTACAAATACAATTACGTTGAAAATTATGTTCTCTTCAGTGCAGTTGATTTAACGAAAAGGGTCGGTCGTGGTCGACCTGTACTTGATTTTCCCTCTGAACTAACAATGTTGTACCCCCGTCGACGACCTATTACAAAGGAAAAAAGAGGGATTTGATTGATCTTCTCAAATATGTACCTCCAGAGCATCACAATTTTTATAGGTCGTTTCAAGCGGGAACCATCGATGAACCAACTAATGAACCCATTGAAGCGAACGTTGAAAATGATGAACAAAGTAATGTTTTCGTTCTTTTTTATCGTTGCCTAGCCAACAATTATATTACTTATTTAAAGTTTATATTAGCGCCAAAGTTGCCTAAGAGTATATATCAAAAGCATTTATTCACATGTTAAAGTTTAATTTTTCAGTATATAAGTTTTAGTTAAAGTAATAACTTTACAAAATATATTGAAATGTTTCTAATTTAGATGTTTTTTTTATTGCCGCTAATTTACTTTACATGTTTTTTTTACGTAACATTAAAAATGAGGGTTAGGCAAGTATGGAACTGGGCCACTCATATAATCCATCCTTGTCTCTGTTGATGGTAACGGGGTTAGTAAAACGCATGTCGAGTACAAAAATAAAGTGTTTGGTATAATGGTGATAACTGTGTCCTTGAGCTCAGATACAGAGGTTTATGTCTAGCTCAAGCAAGTTTGATATAATTTTTCATGTAGAAGACGGAGTGGTTTTCAGACAACAACTAGTAGGGTAAGGTGCCGCAAGTCTGCGCTGACTTGATACTTGCGACGATTGACGTCAAAGCGTGCCAACTTCAGTTGTGTTTTGAGCGTATCTGTACTAGGATGCTATTGCAAAAACTCCGCCTAAATACTTCATTTTGGAAGAAAGAGGTAAGATTTTTGATATTTCGATGTTTTGTTAAAATAATATGATCTTTTTCAACTAGTGTAATATGTATATGTAAACAGTGACCGCGTTTTTTTTTGATAAATAGTGTAAAACATGTCATATAACCGTTAGATTGTGTAGTTGTTGTCGCCATATTTCAATAGATGGCACTAATGTGTCAATTTTTTTTCGGACCCAAGCTTTTCCACAAGAGTGCTCATAGCAAGAGTACGCATGCGCACGCGCACTCTTGTGGATTCTGTACTCTTATGAACCATTTGGTCCAGCCTACGTAAAAGATTAAAAAGAGAAGACGTTGCTACATCCTTAGGAAGATTTAGACCCACATTTACGCTTGATGTGGAAAAAGAACTAGTTCATCATATAAAGACTTTAGATGCTACGTTTTATGGGATTACGCTAAAGAAGTTAAGATCTGTTATGTATGAACATGCAAAAAAAAAATAATGTACATCAATTTAACAAAGAAATCAAGATGGCTGGAAAGCATTGGGTTTGAGATTTCTATGCGCTAAAACCCGGATATAGCAGTTCGCCAACCGACTTCAACCAGCATGGCCCGCGCTATGGGCTTTAATAAGCCTCAAGTGGACCGGTTCTACGATCAATTAGAAAACATACAGAAGAAACAAAACTTTCAACCTTGTCAAATATATAATATGGACTAATCTGGCTTTTCTACAGTTCCGAATAAAGCGCCAAAAGTTGCTAGCGTCAAAGGAAAAAGGTGCGTCAATAAAATCAGTAGCGCAGAGAGAGGAATAAATGTTACTGTTGTCTGTCTGTGCGATGAGTGCATCAGGAAATTATATACCACCAGCCTTTACATTTTTCCGTAAACATATGAAGGCGGAGTTGTTAGATGGAGCTCCAGCAAATTCTATAGGTGTTGTTACAGAGTCTGGTAGAATGAATACAGAATTATTCTTGGGCTGGCTGAATCATTTTAAATACCATGCCAAACCCACAGAGACCTGTCCGGTGTTATTGGTTTTGGATAATTATTTGGCGCACACCAGTTTAGCTGCAGTAAACTTTTGTAGAAAAAATTTCATTCACGTCACTACTATTCCGCCTTATAGCACGCATAAGATGCAACCGCTAGATCGTTGCTTTTTTTCGCCACAAGAAATATTTCGCAAGTGAGTGTGAAAAACGGATGATAAATCATCCTGGAAGACCTATTACCATCTACCAGATAGCCACTTTGTTCAACGCTGCTTATATGAGGATTGCAAATATCTCTAACACCGTCGAAGGTTTCAAAGTTGGAGGAATATGTCCTTTTAATAGAGATCTATTTAGCGAAGTTGATGTTCTTGCTAGTATGGTAACTGAGAGGCTGGAAGAACATGCAAGTAATATTTCAATTGCTGAGCAGAACGACACAACAGAAGGTGTACTCAACGTTGCAACAACTAGTCAAGCGATGATTCCACGCACTTCTACTAGTATGCCTTTGCCAGAAGAACACACACAAAATACTGCAGTGACAGAAAAAGTGGCGAGTTTTCACAGCCCATCTAGCACACCATTGGGAGAAAAACAGATACATACTGATGAACTAACTTGCTCATTTATGGACATTGCTCCACTCCCAAAAGCATCTTTTGCCCGAAAAGCATCAAACCGTAGTAAAAGATCTGAAATAATTACAGAGTCTCCCTATAAAAGGAAACTAGAAGAAGATACAGAAGCAGAATAATATGCAAAACATCGCAGAAACCGCCATCAAAACCAAAAAAACACCAAAGAATAAGAAAAAAATGTGGAGATGCCCTGGTTGCCAAGAGAATTATAAAGAGCCTATTGTTGAAGACTGGATCCAGTGCTGCTTGTGCACTGAATGGTGGCACGGTAAATGCACATCTTACATCGGCATTGGAATCTACAAGTGCGATTTATGCGTGTGAATTAGCTTGCGCACTGTTAAGGTAGCATGCGCACTCATTAGGACTATCATGCATACTCTTGTGGAATTGTAATATCAAGAGTGCGCAATTAACAGACTAAGACTAAGTTGATTTTTCATATAGTATATTAAAGTTGATTTGTTGGTCATTATAATAAACATTTTGTGATTTCATTGTAACCGTTTTTAATTTATGTCATTTTTTTCCTAAACCACGCATACTTGGGGCACCCCACCCTATTAATAAGAAAGGCGAAAGAAGAGGGCTACAAAAAATAGCCAACGCACACGAATAATAGCTAGTTCAACGCATTTTTTTTTCATTTCATCTGCATTATTCTATTTTCTTACCTGTAACGTGTCGAACTTTTCAATAGTACTTGTGGTTATTGGCGTGGACAGGATGGTTGGAATATTAAAAATGGTTTTTTATTTACACACAAATTACTGCTAAATATCCAAATCGCAAATAAAAAAACATACACACAATAAATAAAAATATTAAGTAAAATTCATGAAGTTAACGAGCTACTGTTCTTGTGTAAACTTCAATCACTGCATATTTTTTTCATCTAATTATATTATTAAAGTAAACTTAGAAATAAACACCGACTATAATGAACTGTATAGGTCCAAAATAACGCTGAATGAAGAACAAAGAAAACGGATTGAAAAGAAAATATAAAATGTAGGTTCGGAAGAACCGCCAGAAGTTATTGTAGAGGAGGTAATGCACTGAAGGAAGTGAAGCGTAACAAAGCAACAGGCCCTGATGGTATTTTATCGGAAATGCTATTGGAGGCCGGAAAGGACTTAAAACAAGACGTGATCAAACTTTTCAACATGTGTCTAGAAACTGGAAAAATACCAACATTGTGGCATACATAAAAAGTAATACTTCTACATAAAAACGGAGATGTCAGAAAGGTGGACAATTACCGCCCGATTAACTTACTATCTCATATTTATAAACTTCTGAGTAAAATTATCTCCAATAGATTAAAAAATAAGTTAGATTCCTACCAGCCATGTGAACAAGCTGGTTTTAGATCTAGCTATAGCATATATTGATATACAGTGACTCACAGCTTAAATGATGCAGTCGCTATAAGAAAAGACTAACTGGTCTCAGTGCCTCTTTATTTATTTGGAAAAAACAACTTATTGAAATTAAATTAGTACAGAGTCTTCTAAAAAAGTATGAATTACTTTTTGTCTTAAATATGCCTTACTTAATTAACAATAAATAATTAATCAAATCATATGCAATTTTAACGTCACAGCTTAAATGATGCAAAATAACAACAGGGGTCAAAACTTATCGCATTTTGAAATTTACGAAGGCGGCGTTGCTTTGATTTCTTAGTGCAATTGTTTTTTGTTTAGCTACGGTAGAGCACGGTGGAGGTGGAGTGATGTTATGGGGCTGTATGTCATCTGCAGGAGTAGGTAACATGCATTTCGTCGAAGGGAATATGAACCAATATGTGTACTTGGATATACTAAGGCAGCATCTCGTCGCTAGTACCCAAAAATTAGATATTGAAAACAATTATCGGTTCTATCACAACAATGATCAAAAGCACACGTCATTTCGAGTCCGCAGTTGGTTGCTTTATAACTGTCCAAATGTTATTAAAACACCAGCCCCAGTCACCAGACTTAAATGTAATTGAAAATTTGTGGCTGGCATTAAAAAATAAAGTAAATAGTGCCCTAATATCACATAAAACTGAATTAAAAGTAAAAATTACTGAAGCATGGAACACTATTTCCCCGGAGTATACTAGAAAGTTAGTTGAATCAATGTCCAGAAGATTACAAGCCGTTATTGATAATGAGGGAGGCCCGACCAAATATTAGCAGGCTTATTTCAAATTCTACAGTTTGTTTTCTCTAATAATTTTGGTATATCGAATTTTACATCATTTAAGCTGTGACGTTAAAATCGCATATAATTTAATTAATTATTTATTGTTAATTAAGTAAGGCATATTTAAGACAAAAAGTAATTCATACTTTTTTAGAAGACTCTTTACTAATTTAATTTCAATAAGTTGTTTTTTCCAAATAAATAGAAGGCACTGAGGCCAGTTAGTCTTTTCTGGTAGCGACTGCATCATTTAAGCTGTGAGTCACTGTATATGAAAATGCAAAGATTACTTAAAACCTAGTGCAGAACAAATACGTATAGGAAGAGGCCTAAGACCGGGAGATACAATCTCTCCTAAGCTATTTATTACAGCTTTAGAAGACGTATTCCGCCAACTAGATTGGACAAAGAAAAGCCTAAAGATACATGGTGTGTATCTGAGTCATTTAAAGTTCGCAGACGATATTGTAGTCATCAGTAGAAATCCATGAGTTACACGAATTGATAAATGAGTTGGGTCTCAACTCATTTATCATTTCTTGTAACTCGTGGATTACTACGAGGTTGAGTGGTTGAGACTCAAAGGTCTTAAGATGAATAAAAGTAAGACAAAATATTAACCAACACTAATATCAACATAATAGGTATTTCGGTTAATAATGTCGATTTTTTTCGCAACATTTAAAAGTTTATTTCCATCACAAAATGAATTACCTTAATAATCAAAGTATTGGCCTTCGTTAGCTATGATTTTTCTCATCTTTCTGTCAAAGAATGAATCCCGCACCAGAAGAACTTTTCATCTTTTGGGGCCAACCATTCATCAAGCCAAATTTTCACTTCTTCGTAAGAATGTAAGTGTTGTTCTGAAAGTCCGTGCGGCATCGATCGAAATAAGTGGTAGTCTGAAGGGGCTAAGTCCGGTGAATACGGCGGGTGGGGTAGAACGCCCCATTTCACGTTTTCCAAGTAGTTTTTAACATATTTCGCAACATGGAGCAGAGCATTATCATGTTGAAAAATGACTTTATTTATCGTGTCTTTGGGCGTATTCTGGTCGTTTTTCCTTCAATGTTCAACTTTATCAATTGTTGTCAGTATCGATCGCCAGAAATCATTTCACCAGGTTTCTCCTCTACTATCCCACCAAATACACAGTAAAGCTCTCTTTCCCTGTATATTGCGCACTGGTTGTGATGTTGAAGGCTAGCCTGGGTCTACCAAGTTTTTTGGGTTGGAGCATGTTCACCATAAGCTTCAACCAACAATCGATAACTATCAGCAGCCGTTTTCTTCAAATAAAAGAAGGTTATTAAACTTCCCCGCAAAACGTCCTTTTGCTGGTATGAAATATGACATATATTCATAGCTATGAAGAACTATGTTTTTCGCACAATGACAATTAATAACGAACTGACTTTTGATGGCGTATGTTTACCTTTCAAAACGCCACAGATGTCACTAGTCTATACAACAAACGTATTAGTAACGCCATCTCTTAGTAAAATCGACATTATTAACCGAAACACCTACTAATTATAAAGGGTCTAGGCGGTTAAGATGGTGAAAAAATGCCCCCAGCGCTTTTGAAAAACAAAAAATATTCTCATGTAGAACATGAAAAAATATGACTTTCCTGAAATTTTCAGCCCTCTAGACCTTCCCATAACCTCAAAAATCTATAAAACGTGATTTTCGGTTTTTTGGCGATATTTCCGGTTCTATTCATCGTAGAAACCTCTTTTTTTTTGCAAATTGTAGAATATAATATAAATATTTTTTTACTTTATATTAATAATATTAAGTAAAAATCACACTTACATGTTTATTTAATTTGTTGAATATGGATTTTTACCAAGTTAACGCTAATTCAATTAAATATAGAAAATCTTTTTTCTATATGATGTTTTTATAAACAGAAAATGTTTTAATTTCTATAAAATTATATATTTGGATGAATTATGAAGTATGACTTATTACTCAAAACAAAAAAAATAACTTAATCTTGCCTTAATCTTGTCTTAAACTTGCCTTAACCTTGTCTTAATCGTGATTTTTAAAAGGGAAAAATGGCGCAATATGGTCTTTATATTACATAAAATGATTCAATAGTATTTCGATAATATACATATATATATATATATATATATATATATATATATATATATATATATATATATATATATAATTTTGAAGCAACTGAGGATTTACAACGAAATTCTGTGCTCCAAAAGTAGGTAAAAATGCGGAAAAACGACGAAAAAAAGCGGTTTTTCGCGTTTGTAACCATTTTTCTCCCACCTCTAAAAATCTGAAAAAAATTCACAGGCATAGTTTGACATAAAATACACAATACATATTTTTTTGGGCCTGAGTAAGTCCTAGTTTTTTTTTAATTCAATTTTAAAAATTTAAAACGCTCAAAAACAATTTGAATTTCGCGCCAAATTTTTTTTAAAAAATAGCATGTTGTAGGCAATAAAAAATCCTATATATATATATATATATATATATATATATATATATATATATATATATATATATATATAATTTCGATGCAACTGAGGATCTACAACGAAATTCTGTGCCCCAAAAGTAGGTAAAAATACGGAAAAAACGACGAAAAAAAGCGGTTTTTCGTGCTTGTAACCATTTTCCCCCACCTCTAAAAATCTGAAAAAATTCACAGGCATAGTTTGACATAAAATACACAATATATATTTTTTTGGGCCTAAGTAAGTCCTAGTTTTTTTTTAATTCAATTTTAAAAATTTAAAACGCTCAAAACAATTTGAATTTCGCGCCAAAATTTTTTTTTAAAATTAGCATGTTGTAGGCAATAAAAAATCCTATAATATATATATATATATATATATATATATATCTATATATATATATATATATATATATATATATATATATATATATATATATATATATCTATATATATATATATATATATATATATATATATATATATATATATATATATATATATATATATATATATATTTATATATATTTATATATATATATATATATATATATATATATATATATATATATATATATATATATATATATATATATTTATATATATATATATATATATATATATATACATATATATATATATATATATATAATTTCGATGCAACTGAGGATCTACAACGAAATTCTATGCCCCAAAAGTAGGTAAAAATGCGGAAAAACGACGAAAAAAGCGGTTTTTCGCGCTTGTAACCATTTTCCCCCACCTCTAAAAATCTGAAAAAATTCACAGGCATAGTTTGACATAAAATACACAATATATATTTTTTTGGGCTGAGTAAGTCCTAGTTTTTTTTTAATTCAATTTTAAAAGTTTAAGACGCTCAAAACAATTTGAATTTCGTGCCAAAATTTTTTTTTAAAAAATAGCATGTTGTAGGCAATAAAAAATCCTATAATCTATATATATATATATATATATATATATATATATATATATATATATATATATATATATAATTTCGATGCAACTGAGGATCTACAACGAAATTCTGTGCCCCAAAAGTAGGTAAAAATGCGGAAAAACGACGAAAAAAGCGGTTTTTCGCGCTTGTAACCATTTTCCCCCACCTCTAAAATCTGAAAAAATTCACAGGCATAGTTTGACATAAAATACACAATATATATTTTTTGGGCCTGAGTAAGTCCTAGTTTTTTTTTAATTCAATTTTAAAAATTTAAAACGCTCAAAACAATTTGAATTTCGCGCCAAAATTTTTTTTAAAAAATAGCATGTTGTAGGCAATAAAAAATCCTATAATCTATATATATATATATATATATATATATATATATATATATATATATATATATAATTTCGATGCAACTGAGGATCTACAACGAAATTCTGTGCCCCAAAAGTAGGTAAAAATGCGGAAAAACGACGAAAAAAGCGGTTTTTTTCGCGCTTGTAACCATTTCCCCCCCCACCTCTAAAAATCTGAAAAAATTCACAGGCATAGTTTGACATAAAATACACAATATATATATTTTTTTGGTCCTGAGTAAATCCTAGTTTTTTTTTAATTCAATTTTAAAAATTTAAAACGCTCAAAACAATTTGAATTTCGCGCCAAAAATTTTTAAAAAATCCTACAATTTGAAAAAAAAGAGGTTTCTACGATGAATAGAACCAGAGATATCGCCAAAAAACCGAAAATCATGTTTTATAGATTTTTGAGGTTATGGGAAGGTCTAAAGAGCTGAAAATTTCAGGAAAGTCATATTTTTTTATGTTCTACATGAGGATATTTTTTGTTTTTCAAAAGCGCTGGGGGCATTTTTCACCATCTTAACCGCCTAGACCCTTTGGAAGGAACAGCTCTCAAGATTGTTAAAGATTATGTGTATTTGGGGCAAAAAATTACTACGACGAGAGACAGTGTCTCGGATGAAATTTCAAGAAGAATCAGGCTTGGATGGTGCGCATTCGGGAAATTAAGTTATATATTTCAACATACAACCATTCCAAATAAGTTAAAGGCCAAAGTTTACGATCAGTGTATCCTACCCGTAATTACATATGGCGCTGAAACTTGGACACCGAATAAACCCGATATACAAAAACTAGCTCGGATCCAGAGAGCGCACGAAAGACAGATGATCGAGATAAAACTTAAAGATAGAAAAAGAAACAAGTGGATACGTGAACACACGAAATTAAAGGATATTATAGAACACGTAGCAGAAAGAAAGTGGCTATGGGTTGGACATGTAGTACGCACGACCGATGATCGATAGATCACATTAGAACGGAGACCACGAGAACAAAAAAGAAGCGTAGGACATTCCAAAACAAGATGGCTGGATTATATACAGAGGGTTGCAGGAATGGGATGAATGACAACAATTGCAAATAGATTGAGATGGAAATTCAGGAGGAAGGCCTACATCCAGCATTGGATAGAATTAGATTTATCGTGATAGTGAATTGTATTCTTAAAAGCAAATGAAAGGCTACAGGCACTTCCAGAAAAGCTTACAGTAGAAAATTCATTCATTAAAATGCTGAAAATAAAATTTAAATCAATGTTTCTTCAGTTGAAAAATCTCTCTAAAGTTTTTTGTCGGTGCGAATCATCTATAGAGCAGTATATTGTATATTATGCAGATCCTTATATTATAACGAAAATACTGTACGTCATTTACAGTCTTAAGCTATATTTTCTTCGCAAATCACCTCGTATCATGTCGGGCTCGCGTTACTCCTCGTCATTCTCTGTTGTTGTTCTTTTCGACATTCCTGAGCGGTATTTTCGAGTTGTTCCTTCAATTTAAGGAGCTCCCTTATTCTCTGATATACAGGGTCCTGAAAAAGTAGACAAAAAAATAAAGGTTAAATGAGTAAAGAGGTAAAAAATAAGCTATGTTTTGCTCTTTCTAATACATATAATTTAATAAGCTGTGTTCTGCTCTCTCTCTCTCTCTCTCTCATATATATAATTTAATTTACAATTCACTAAAATCTTACTGCCATCTAAGCATATTAAAAGTTGTATTATTATCTCATAGATAAAAAGATAAAGTGATGCAGTTTGGAGAAAGGTCTTGGCATTGTCGACCGTCATATCCTGGCAAGAGACCCCTGTGTGGATTTATCGCTAATCAGATTATTTTGATGAAAATGCATGGGAAACCGCAACATTTTTGATGGGGGTTACTGTAAACTTTAGCGAATCTGAGCACGGGTTGGCTGTAAATAAAAATGATTGTATCTCTCAAGTTTAACAGTGAACACAGTGTGGTCAATAATGAAAATTTTTTAGGGTAAGCAATACTGACGGTGTCTCACTTCTGTTGTTAAATAATCAATCTATTGGGTCTTCCATTTGGGACTTGACAACTTTGAAATTTCACTGTGAACGCACCCATAAGCCAATCACCGAACTGTCAACGTCAAAACATTCAGTAAAGTCAACATTTTCATCATGGTGAAGTACACGAACGAACAACGTTTACAAATAATTAAAATTTACTACCAAAATTTGGAGTCGGTGACTGCAACTTTAAGAGCGTTAACGTCAATTTTTGGTCGTAATTCTTGTCCCAGTAGACAAGCAATTCATAGTCTAGTGAAAAAATTTGAGTTAACATATTCGCTGCTGGATGTTCCCGTGCCAGTGAGACAACGGGTTGGTCGAGGTGGCCAGAATATTGCTGCCGTTCAAGCGTCCATCTCAAACGAACCAAAACAGTCGATTTTTACGGCGTTCTCAAGAATTGGGCATCGCTCAGATCACACTATGGCGAATTTTGCGAAAGGATCTTGGCCTGCTCCCTTATAAGTTAAAGTTAACTCAAGAACTAAAGCCACTCGATCATATGAAGCGACGTACGTTCTCGAATTGGGCTCTAGAAATGTTGGAAGAAGGTGACCAATTTCATCGCAAAATCATCTCTAGTGATGAAGCGCATTTTTGGATAAACGGCTTCGTCAACAAACAGAATATGCGTTATTGGTCAGGTGAAAACCCTCATGTGCTTGAAGAAACATCACTTCATCCACAAAAAATAACTGTTTGGTGCGGTTTTCATGCCGGTAGTGTCATTGGGCCGTTCTTTTTCGTTGATGAAAATAACCGTCACGTTACAGTCAATGGAGATCGCTACAGAGGCATGTTGCAACGTTATTTCTTTGATCAATTGCATGGGCTAGACATTAATGATATGTGGTTTCAACAAGACGGCGCCACAAGCCACACAGCGGGTGTAACGATCGACTTACTGCAATCTAAATTCGGTGAACGTGTTATATCGAGAAATGGTCCCGTCGAATGGCCGCCTAGATCGTGTGATTTAACACCTCTAGACTTCTTTTTATGGGGGTGGTTAAATCATTGGTCTATGCTAACAAGCCTGCGTCGTTAGAGGAGCTCAGAGCCAATATTGAAAGAGAGATAGCGGCCGTTTCCGTCGAAATCGACCGCTGCGAACGTGCCCGTGGTGGACATATGAATAAAGTCGAATTCCATACATAAATGTTTTGATTGTACTTCAAGCCGATAGTAAAATTTTCGAAATGTCTTAAATGGGTTGCGTTTTATTTCAAAAAAAAGTTGTCAAGTCCTTAATGGAAGACCCTTTATAAGGCATAAAACTGATGAGCTTCAACTTTTTCTAAATAGTGTTGATTGCTCAGATATATTGCTTTTAACAGAGCACTGGCTACATAATGATGAATCGGTACCTGTTCAGGACTACCCTATAGTGTCAAAGTATTCAAGGCGTACCTGTATCCACGAGGGTACTATGATAATGGCGAATAATTCTTTTATGGATATGTATACTTTTGTTGATTTTGAGAAGAACAACTACATGATTGACGAAAAAGAGTTTGAATTTTCTGCGGTTTATGTTCCTAAATTAAATTTATTTATTGTCTGTTTATATAAACCGCCAAATAATGACATTCCTTTATTTATATCTATATCTATATCTATATATATATATATATATATATATATATATATATATATATATATATATATATATATATATAACTTAAGCCAAAAAATAGGGTGAACCTCGGAATGAGAGATAATACCATAAGCTGTAAACTTGTATAAACCTTTATCTTGGCATTCTAAAAGTTGTCTCAAAAGTCTCATAAAATCTCGTGTCCGCGTCTTAAGATATTCAAGGTCAAAGGTCACAAAAATCAGTTTTTCGCAAATATCTCGCTTCCTATGGTTTCAATGACATTTGCATCTATTATAAAAATTGTAGAGCATAAAATTTCTCTACAAATTTTATTCTAAACATTTTTTATACGCTTAATCGTTTTTTGAGATAGAGCGCGGAGAGCGCGCAGCGCTCAGCCATACATAGCATAATGCAAGGTGAATCGTGAGTCCCGGTAAATAATACGTCGTATAAAGTTAATTAATCACTAAAAAATCCATAATTATGAATAATTTGCATTATTTATTAATTAATACATTATATTTAATAATATGTTTCATTTATCAAATATATTTGTTTAATACCTACGAGTACTTCGGGTAATTAAAAAATTGTTAAGTAAAATACTTTAAGTATATTTTAATTATATTCTAATATATCTTAATTATATTTTAAGTAGAAAAAGAATTAAGTACTTTTTCTTTAAAATGTATAAACTCTTAAATAAAATTAAAATATACTTAACATTTTTTTAATTACACGAAGTAGGTAAGTATTATTAAACGAATATATTTGATAAATGAAAAATATTATTAAATATAATGTATTAATTAATAAATAATGCAAATTATTCATAATTATGGATTTTCATAATAGATGCAAATATCATTGAAACCATAGGAAGCGAGATATTTGCGAAAAACCGATTTTTGTGACCTTTGACCTTGAATATCCTAAGACGCTGACACGAGATTTTATGAGACTTTTGAGACAACTTTTAGAATGCCAAAATAAAGGTTTATACAAGTTTACAGCTTATTATCTCTCATTCCGAGGTGAAACCCCTAATGTGACTGGACAACTTGCCTTGGCACGCATGGATAATCTTGGCGGGGGATCTAAACATAGATTTTAATGACCAGTCTCATGTTAACTTTCATCTGGTGTCTAATTTACTGGACTCTTTAAATTTAAATATGCTTGTTCAGGAGCCGACGCGAGTTACGAAGTATTCTTTGTCCTTAATTGATTATGTTTGTACTAATCGGGATAGGAACCTTGTGAAGCGTTCAGTATTAAATGCGGGTCTTTCAGACCATGATTCAATTTTGTGTAATTTTAAATTGTTAATAAAAAAATATAACAATAGGAAACGCAGAGGTAGGCTTTATACGAGGAAGAATTATGGTAGGTATTCTCAATTATGTGCTGAGTGCGTGTGGGGCAGAATTATGCACTCGGATGACCCACTAGCACACTTTCACGAATTACTATATTATACTTTCAACCGATCCTTTCCTATTAAAACATTGAAAATAAAAAAGAAAAAACCATGGCTCACTAGGGGAATTATAATATCGTAGCGAAACATGCGTTCTATGCATTTGCTAAGAAAATATTTTGCTGACAACCTTAATTTTATTCGTTATTTTAACAAATACCGTGACTACATAACTCTAATAACAGACAGAGGGAGACTTGGAAAATTGTGAACGAGCTTAATAGTAATAAGAACAGCACTCTGTCCAATGGTTCTGGTTTAACGTCTGATATCTTAAATTCTTTTTATTGCACGATAGCGGCTGACTTAACCTCTGACTTAAATCCTGAATTGGATGCTTTGCGTTATCTTGATGATCTACGGGTGGATGACACGTTTTATTTTTATCCTACGGATATTCACGAAATGAAGAGCATATCTGCTGAAGTGAAAAATAGGAATGCCTCAGGTTGGGATAATATTTCAATGAAGGTTATTTCTGCTTTCCTTGACGCAGCATTGCATATGCTTGTTGAGGCAATCAAGTCAATCATTTCTTGTAGGACATTTCCCTCTTTCTTTAAAGGGGGCGAAACTAGCTTACCCTCTAACTACAGACCAATCTTATTGCTTCCTACATTGGCTAAGGTAGTCGAGAGGCTCCTGAGGGGTCGTATTCTCCATTTCGTTCTTAAGCATAACTTGTTGAGTACCTCTTAGTTTGGTTTTTGGGCTGGCAGAAACACTAAGGACAACGATTTTTTTGTTTGCTGAGTAAGCTTGAAATCTACGGATTCAGAGGTGTGGCGTTGGCCTAGTTGGCATCTTACTTATCATCGCGCTGTCAATCTGTCTTTTTTTAACGGTGATGAGTCGCGGGAATTGAGTGTCACTTGTGGAGTTCCACAAGTCTCTGTTTTGGGTCCTCTGTTATTTCTACTATATTAATGACCTTTCAAAATTTAATGTTAGAGGGGTATTTACGATATTTGCCGATGACACAACCGTGAATGGCACAATAGAGACGTGGTACAGTTGGAATGTGACATCAGTGGGGATATAGTGAAAATCGTAGATTGATGTCATTCAAATTATTTAACCCTGAATATTTCTAAAACTAAACTTGTTTCGTTTAAATGTCAATTGAACGATATTTCACTTGATTTGCAAATTATTGAAGGCTTGACTTATAACAAATTTTTGCGTTTGTTTATAGACACTAAATTGAGATTCTCTACTCACATTTTGCAGCTTTGTAAAAGGATTTCCAAGGGATGTTTTGCCTTGAGAGTAGTGTCTCGGGAATTGGACGTTTTCTATCGCGAGAAATGTATACTTTGCTCTGATTGAATCGCACCTCCGTTATGGGGTATGTGTCCGGGGTTCCTGGTCTAACCAATTGCTGAATAAGGACTTTATGCTACAAAAGCGAGCACTGCGTTATATGATATGTCCCAATTAAGTTCTCGGCAATCCTGTAGGAATGTGTTTATTACTAAGAGAATTCTGACGTTGTCTTGTATATTTATTATTGAAACAGCCTGCCTTATACATAATAAGTTTGAGGGAGAGATAGGGGCTTCTTGTGCGTCCATGACGCGTTCATCTTATGTGGCCTCACTACCCATTCCCTCTTCAGCTTTAATAAGGGACTCTATAATATATATGAGTAAGAAAATATTCAACCACTTGCCTTTGAACGTCAGGAGAATTTTAAATAATAGCCGATTTAGGAGGGAAGTTCGGAAGCTCTTGATTGAGAAGGCCTACTATTCAGTTACGGAGTTTTTTTGATGACACTCTTTGATTTTTGAGTGTGTGTGGCGTGTAGGCACAGTAAACATACTACAGTAGCGAAACTGAGCTCCAATTTGTTGACGAGATTTTTGACGGCGCGTGGGTCGACGGGTCCTTTTTCAAAATGGCCGCTCAGTGTTTACATCCGATCTCGGAATGTGTCTTTGGAAATGTATTGTCCATCTTGATGTGACTGCAGTTTATATGAATATAAAGACAGAAGGAAGAGAGAGTTTGTAGAAAGAGAGAATTAAAAACGTTTGTAAGTGAAGAGAATTGAAAAGGTTGAGAAACAATTTATATAATCATGAGGAAAGGAGGTTATTGTTGTGCCGTTGAGAATTGCAAAAATAATTCAAACTGTACGCGGGGCGTTAGTTTTTCTTCTTCTTCCCCAAAGATGTTGTGTTGGTTTTTAGAAAGATTTATTTTTGTGTAAACTAGTATTCAGTTATTTAAAACTATTTATATTTGTGTAAATTATAAATAAAAAATATTTTTTTCTAAAAGGTGTATTCTCAAGAGGCTTCTAGTTTTCAATAACTTCATCTGTATTAATTGTTTGACACACCTTTTCTAATAATAAACCTGATAAATTTAACACTGTTTAATTGCAAGTACAATTAATACTCTGAAAGTGACTTTTTTTTCTATTTTTCTCTATTTTCTCATTGCTCCTCTTTCATTCCAATCTTTCAAAAGTTTCTGTGAATATATTGTAAGGAATACAGAACCTATAACAACATATTTATTATTTTCAAATTTTAGACAGTCTATTTTATTTTCTTATAAGCTGGGTTTGAAAGTTTAAATACCAAGTGTCGTGTTTAGATCACAAAACCACTGGGGAATGGGATTATTGAAATAACTGATATAAATCGATTATTGAATCAAATATGCTATTAAAATTAGAAAAAATTTTAATGTGATTCCAAAGAAATTTTTTGTAATATGATTTTGTCAGACGATGTGTGCCAGAGGGTAAAATATTCTCAAAATAAGTTCGTTAAATGGATAGTACACTTAATTGAAGTCCATTTTGATGGTAATTATTGTTATTATTAAAAATTTTGAAGATTTAGTTACCTGTTATTAATAATCCTTCTATAAAGAACTTATTTCTATTGTTGTATACCTATACTATAAATTAAATATAGTTATTTTCCTTTTAAACTGTAATTGACAATACTCAGTATATATGAGTCAATCATTTCTCCTAATGAAGCTAATATGGTTAGTGAAACGCGCGTCGAGTGCAAAAATAAAGTGTTTGGTGTAGTGATGATATATACTGAGTAGTGTCATTGGGCCAAAGATTCCACATTCCCAACATAGTTGTAATTGACAAGTCAACTTGGTCATAACTAAGTATTGTATGTAAATATAATTAGGAAATTACTATATTGACTCTTTGATCTAAATATTAATTCATTGTAAATAAGAGTAAGCGTTAATTACGTTATCAAAAAGCAATACGGATAACAGAACACAAAACGGTATAGAACCTCTAAGAATCATTCACACAGAAAATAGAGGTCTATACATATACGTTCATAATTCATTAATAATATTGTATTAACCTTTCTCGAAGTTACACAATATAGTTTTGTAGTTTAAGAAAAAATAAGTACCAAAAAAGTAGATACAGTGTTTTTTAATTAACAAGAGATCTATCACACCAAACAACACAACACTGCTTAGAAAAAAATGCTTTTATTTTAGAAGATGTTGACATATTAGTAATGACAATATGTCTTTATTTCACGGTACAAGAAAAATAGCATTAGGTATTACGTATGTTAAAATTAAATTAATTTAGTCCTTAAAAAACATCTTTAATCACAAATTTACTTGAAAAATGATGTAAATAAAACTTTAACCTCAAACAGTGACGTTTAACTTTGATATATAATATGAAGAATTCCATCAAATACCTTCCTATCAAGTTTTTCACCTGTATTTATTTCTTTTCTAATAAAGTGCTCCGTTCTTTTTGTTTTTTTTTTTTTATATTACTCATGCTGCATTAACTTTTATATTATTCAAGCTGTATTAAATAACAAATCAAAAATTTTCAAACATTTCTATATCTATGATTTTGAATGATAAAACTTTGCACAATTTTATTTGTATTGCAAATCTCGCGCTGGTCCACTTTTAACATGGCGGATTGCCACGTGACCTTCTGAAAACGAACCTGATTTTCCTATGCGGTTATCCCTGAGTTTCGCTACTGTATAGTGTGTTTACTGTGGTGTAGGTGTATATGTCTTTTTCTGAATTATGTTATTGGCATCTTCTTGTTTCTGCATTGTTTTCGTACTAATATTTTGATTGATGTAGTGACATTGTATTGTTTTTCTTGCTATTTAATTTGGACTCATATGACTCATATTTTTATTTTTATATTTTTTTTATTTTCATACTGATGTAAATGATTAACTCATACTCCATGTTATTTGGTCAGATTAGATAGCTTTGTAGACAAAGGAACAATCTTTTTTCACAATAAAGCTTTATTTGCTTTGATTTGATTTGCCAATACTTGTCTGATAAATTATACAATTCTAAAATAAATATCGCAATTGAGTTCTTTACACACATAATTTAATCCAAGCATTACAACTGAATATTTATATAAGGTCGCAGATGATGGGCTTTAGAGATATTTACAAATCCGTCATACTAGTTCTGTTAAAACTGGAAGTAATAAGAGCCCTGAGAAGGATATAAAACACGAATATTACAGTCAGTCGAGTAAGAACGTGTCGCGTATTGTATATTAAAAATGTATTTATTTAAAAGTTTTTTACATCATTCGACAGTAAAAGATTGCCTCTAAAATGCTACTGATTTAGTAGTTCGTTCAGTCCCCATCAACGTCGATGATCGCCTGGCATCTTCAGGGCATACTTTCGATAAGATTTTCCCCGTATTCTTGGGACAAAGATTTCCAAATGGCCCGAATTTGCCGTGACAGCTGCTTTACTGTGTACACCTTTTTACTGCGAAGCTTCTGCTTGATGTATGACTACACGTTCCCGAATGGGTTTGCATGGGCGACTGGGATGGTCAATCTAGCGTGACGATACCGGATTCCACTTTCCACGGACTATACGTTTTACTCCGATGATTGGGGTCGTTATCCTCTTGAAGAATCCACTCGTTATTTTTATCGGCACCGTTTGTGAGCCAGTACGAATGCCTTCTTGTAAATTTGGAGTATTTTTTCAGCGTTCGAATTGTAGGTAAAGATAAGAAGTCTTCCAAAACCTTTTTCCGAAAGACATCTCCAAACATGGATCTTCACATGGTGTTTCACGGTGCGCTGGAAGTGGAAATTAACCAGGCTCGTAGGGTGATAACATAATCCCAAAATTAAGCTTCAAGACCACGCGAGTCATTTCTCTCAGTGTGTCTCGCTCAGTAGTTAAATAAAGTATATTCTTTGAGTAGTAGAATACAACCCAAAAAAGTGAAAGATTTCGCTAAAATAAAATTATCCAATTACATAACATACAGTGGAGAACCAAAAGTATGGAAATATTTCCCATCTCTAGTCTTAACATTTAAACGGTTTACAATTACAATATTTATTTTATTATTCGTGTACATGCTAACAAACATTTTGAAGACTAAAACAGTTATTGTTTATTAGAAATATGCTTAGTTTTTAACGTAACAAAATTATGCACAAACAAAAATATGGAAACATTTTTGTTATAAAATAAAAATTCCACTAAGACGAGTAAAAGGTCGAAAATATTTAATATTTAGCGGGATATCCTTTTGCGTCAATCACTGCTTGACATCTTCTGCCCATAGAGTCAATAAGCCTAGCACAAAAATCAGGTGGTACTTTTTCCCATTCTTGTTTTAATGCGATCCAAAGTTCGTCCCGGTTTTCTATATTCCTTTTTCTAATAGGGGCACTGTCAGCAAAATTGTTAAGTTTTCAAGAAGGGGCACTGCTGATCCGGCATTTAAAAGTGTTACAACAACAAGTAAGAGAGTAGACAAAATTATAATTCGAAAAGCGAAAAATGATCCGAAGAAATCTGCTGTTGATATTAATAAAGAACTAAGGCAAGAATATCAGGACGTATTGGTGTCAGACATGACTATTAGGCGTCCTCTGTTATCTGAAAATCTTCATGGTAGGCGTGCTGTTAAAAAGTCACTCCTTACAAAGCGTTACAGAAAAGAGAGATTGAAATTTGCTAAGGAACATAAAGACTGGACTCAAAATCAGTGGTCTCTAGTAATCTTTAGTGACGAAAGTAGGTTCAATCTCTTGGGAAGTGATTCTACTGGTTATGTAGTTGGTCTAAGGTATGACCCAAAGTACCTTGTTCCTACT
>CM032452.1:10594125-10621625 GCA_019049505.1 Pachyrhynchus sulphureomaculatus | reverse complement strand
TTTCCTAAAAAGTGTATTTTTATACGAAAATTAAACGATTTCTAATTAAAGAATGACTGTGTTTGTTATCTAACCCTTAATATTTATATGAACATGCGATTATTTGAATTACATGTGCGTCTAATAACACTACGTAGCGCTACGCCGCAATAAATGGAAAAAACTCGAGCCACTCCGCAAATCTAATCCAATGGCGGTATTTTTTTTAACCTTCTTGGTATAACGTATTTTATATCCTGGAAGTGACAAATGTGAAATCTGTCAAGGCAACTTTTGAAAAATAAAATTGTCAGCATAGAAGTACTTTATTGAAATAAAATTCGTGTTTGAGTAACAAAAAAGAAATAAATTACGCACTTGATGTTGAAAAGTCAAAAAAAAAACGATAATTTAACCAAAAACTAAAATCTGAGAAAAATCCCTTCACAATAGATCGCTAAACTAAAAAGCAGGTATAATTCATTTACCATGAATAATTGACTCTAGTAATAGTGGTATTGGTAATATTAGTAGCAGTAGAAGTAGCAGTAGTTATTTTAGTAGTAATAGTAAAGTAATTTTATTTGAATAAAATACTTTTATGGGAACACTAATGGCTTCGTTTCTTTTTCCAAAAATTGCCTTGGCAGATTTTACATTTTTAGCACTTCCAGCATATAATATAAGGTATACCAAGAAGATTAAAGAAAAAAAGATTACCGCCACCGGATTAGATTTGCGGAGTGGCTTGAATTTTCTCGATTTTTTCCGACTGTGCGGCGCTTCGCACCCACGCTCGACGCGGCGCCTTCCGTTATAAAAACTAACGCCATTTGAAAGTCAAATGAGGGCCGAAAGATTTTTCTTCATTTTCTACAGAAAACATTGGCGCATCTACGGAATCAAACCTATTATCGATAAGTGGTTAAGAAGAGTCATTTACAAAAAATTTATTATGAAAATATTTCTTTTTTTTTTGAAATTCATAATGTTTCTGGCCATTTTTGTCTCAATTAGAATTTTCGTAAAAAAATCAGTTTCCGAGTTATGAATTTTTGAAAAAAAAAACTGACCTAAAACTTGTATTGTTTATAACAATTATAATAATCAACATCAACTGAAAATATTTCAGAGCGTGTTCACTTCCTATATGTAGTATTAAAATAAATCACTGTTTTGGTTCTCTAGAGATGTTCCGTTTCACGAATTTTCACCCATATACTACCGTGATCAAAAAATAGTAAGACTTTTAAATTTAAATCGCCCGGGTAGTTCCAAATCGGATTATTTTTTTTTGGTTAGGTTGGTAGGACCTTAACTGCCATCTGTGTCAAATTTTAAGACCATAGCACAGTAAACATACTACAGTAGCGAAACTGAGCTCCAATTTGGTGACGAGATTTTGACGGCGCGTGCGTCGACGGGTCCTTTTTCAAAATGGCCGCTTAGTCTTTACATCCGATCTCGGAATGTGTCTTTGGAAATGTATTGTCCATCGTTTCTTGATGTGACTGCAGTTTATATGAATATAAAGACAGAAGGGAGAGAGAGTTTGTAGAAAAAGAGAATTAAAAACGTTTGTAAGTGAAAAGAATCGAAAAGGTTCAGAAACAATTTATATAATCATGGGGAAAGGAGTTATTGTTGTGCCGCTGAGAATTGCAATATTCCATATAATTATTTTCGCAAATTATTTGCTCGAGTCACACTTTTTTATGCTCTAAAATTTGCCAATGGGAAATTTCTAACTCAATCAGGGCGCGCTAAGACTATTATTCTAAATCATAACTAAATTTAATTATGCTTTATTTGCATCACATGTAATCATCAAACAGTATTATCCGTCAAAGTTTAATTTGGTGCATTAATGATTTTTTTTGCAGTTCCTCTGTTTTTAGTTGAAACAATGATTTCATAGAAATCACTGAATGCGATTAAAGTTGTTGGAGTTGTCGATTATGTTAATAAACCTCTATTGCTTGCTTTCACAAGACAACTTTTCACTATCTTAAATGCATTTTTGAAAAAAATACATATGCATGAAACAATATTATCATTACTAATCTACATTTTTTTTTAGGCTTATTTGCTCAAGAGACGGCCTTCCAGGGAACCTTGATTAATTTAATAAAACGTTCGTATTGGTAGAGTGATTTGGTCATTAAAGCTTGAAATTTATTTCTAAACTTAGTTCGGCTGGTTATTTAAAAACCCTGACGTGATTGCTCAATTCTGACCTCGGATTCGGTTTCAGCGCCCAAAAATACATATAGGTATAGCGGTCTGTTCGGTAGTGAAAAACTTTTTTTGTGTGCCTGTGTAATTTTTTTATGATTAATAAATAATCCTCTAAATTCTGGTTTTTAGAAAGATTTATTTTTGTGTAAACTAGTATTCAGTTATTTAAAACTATTTATATTTGTGTAAATTATAAATAAAACATATTTTTTCTAAAAGGTGTATTCTCAAGAGGCTTCTAGTTTCCAATAACTTCATCTGTATTAATTGTTTGACACACCTTTTCTAATAATAAACCTGATAAATTTAACACTGTTTAATTGCAAGTACAGTAATACCCCGCTTAGCGCGACCCCGTTACGCGCGGTTTCACTATAACGCGAATTTCAAATTTCGCGCTCATGTAGTCATTAACTTCTCTATGGTCGCGGGGGGATCCCCGCTTTCTCTGAATATTCTCTTTGAAGAATTGGGAATTCCCTGTCCTTCGACTTTGTTCTATGGGGATTTCCTCGTTCGTTTCGTGTGTTCATTTGTTCCGTAATGTTAGTTCGGTCGGCTGGCAGTTTTGTTTTAATATTTATTGGAGATACATACATACATAATTTAACCCTACGTTAAAAATGCCGCCTGTAAAGAAAAAAGAGCGTAAAAGCGTCACTTTGGAATTGAAGATGAAAGTGTTAAGAAGAATGGAAAATGGAGGCAAAGCAACAATTGTTGGGAGAGATTTTGGACTCTCAGAATCGACTGTGAGAACGATTTATAAAAATCGGGAAAAAATTAAAATCTCCAGCGAAGGTTCAACACCTATAAGTGCAACAAAACTTTCTCGTTCGAGATCATCTATCTTAGAAAGAATGGAGAAATTACTGTCAGTCTGGATCGAAGATTTGAATAAGAAGAACACACCACTAAGTCAAGATCTCATATGCACAAAAGCAAAATCTTTGTATGAGATGCTGAAAACAAAAGAAGGAGAAGGGAGTGCCACTCCGACTTTTGCTGCCAGCAGAGGCTGGTTCCATCGGTTCAAGCAGCGTTCTAATCTTCACAATATCCACATAACAGGCGAGGCGGCCAGCGCGGACATTCAAGCTGCAGCTGAGTTTCCAGACAAGTTTCAAGACTTCGTTAGACGAGAGAAAATTCCTGCTTGTCTCATCTTCAATGTTGATGAGACCGCACTTTACTGGAAAAAAATGCCATCTCGAACATTCATTTCTAAGGAAGAACGTCAAGCCAGTGGTTTCAAAGCTGCGAAAGATCGACTAACACTTCTGCTGGGTGGTAATGCCACTGGTGATTTCAAACTGAAACCTTTACTAGTGTACCATTCAGAAAACACCCCGTGCAATGCGAGGCACAGACAAGACAAGTCTACCAGTTGTGTGGCGATCAAACAGAAAGGCGTGGGTTACACGGGAAATTTTTCAAGAATGGTATTCTAATAGTTTTTGCCCATCAGTCAAATCATACTGTGACAGAAATGGGCTTGAACCTAAAGTTATATTACTCTTAGACAATGCCCCAGGACATCCAACCTCACTTGATACGCCCAGAGACTTAAAAGTGTACGTAAAGTTCCTTCCACCAAACACTACGTCAATATTACAACCTATGGACCAGGGAGCAATAGCAAACTTCAAAGCTTATTACCATCGCCGCACTTTTAGCCAACTAATTCATGAAACTGACGGGGGGGAAGGAAGACAGTCTATGCGAGAGTGGTGGAAGTCATACAACATTATGAAGTCTATTCACAACATAGAAGAGGCTTGGAAGGAAGTTAAAATGAGTTGTATGAATGGGGTGTGGCGTAATCTTTGGCCAGATGTAGTGGAAGCACCTAGAAGAATTGTCCAGATGCAGAGACAAGTGCTTGAAGACATTGCTGCAATGATTGAGGGGTCTGAACTTGAAGATGTCACGGTAGAAGATCTCGTAGAACTTGTAGCAACGCACGACGATCCTATTAGCAATGAAGATCTGATCGAGTTACAGAATAATCCTATCTACGATGAGGAAGAACAAGTAGAAGAGAAAGTTTTATCTTCAGGGAAATACAAAATGCACTTTCAAAAATTTATTCAGGTTTGGACATATTGCAGAGTATAGACAATAATGATGACCGTGTCTTGACCGTGTGTCAAACAATTAAAAACAGTGTTGGGTGTTATGAACGTATTTTACAAGAACGTAAACAAAACGTTACCCAAAAAGACAATAGATGTATTTTTCCGTAAAAAATAAGAGTATGTATTGCATAAAGTGTTCTTAGAATTAAAGTGATTGATTAAAATGATTTGTATTTTTTTGTATTAAATTTTGACTATGTTTAATCATAAACCTCGATATACGCGAATTTCAGTTAACGCGATTTTTTTCGGAACGTATCCCTCGCGTAAAGCGGGGTATTACTGTACAATTAATACTCTGAAAGTGACTTTTTTTAAATTTTTCTCTGTAAATTACATTGCTCCTTTTTCATATCAATCTTTCAAAAGTTTCTGTGAATATATTGTAAGGAATACAGAACCTATAACAACATATTTATTATTTTCAAATTTTAGACAGTATATTTTATTTTCTTATAAGCTGGGTTTGAAAGTTTAAATATTAAGTGTCGAGTTGAGCTCACAAAACCACTGGGGAATGGGATTATTGAAATAACTGATATAAATCGATTATTGAATCAAATATGCTATTAAAACAAGAAAAATTTTAATGTGATTCCAAATAAATTTTTGTAATATGATTTTGTCAGACGATGTGTACCAGAGGGTAAAATATTATGAAAATAAGTTCGTTAAATGGACAGTACACTTAATCGAAATCCATTTTGATGGTAATTATAGTTACTATTAAAATTTTGAAGATTTAGTTCCCTGTTATTAATATTCCTCCTATAAAGAACTTATTTCTATTGTTGTATACCTATACTATAAACTAAATATAGTTATTTTCCTTTTAAACTGTAATTGACAATACTCAGTATATATGAGTCAATCATTTCTCCTAATGAAGCTAATATGGTTAGCGAAACGCGCGTCGAGTGCAAAAATAAAGTGTTTGGTGTAGTGGTGATATATACTGAGTAGTGTCATTGTGCCAAAGATTCCACATTCCCAACATAGTTGTAATTGACAAGTCAGCTTGGTCATAACTAAGTATTGTATGTAAATATAATTAGGAAATTACTGTATTGACTTTTTGATCTAAATATTAATTCATTGTAAATAAAAGCAAGCGTTAATTACATTATCAAAAAGCATTACGGATAACAGAACACAAAAAGGTATAGACCCTCTAAGAATCATTCACATAGAAAATAGAGATCTATACATATACGTTCATAACACTGGTTTACAGCCAAAAAATACCAAGAACGCCACATGCCTAGATAAGTTAATTGGGACCTCCTGAACACGAAAAACGCTATAATTTTTTTTTTTTTAAGTACCGTTTTTTAGATAACGGTACTTTTGTGTTTTTCGGTGTATGGTCCCACTCAAACCCTTATGGAGCCCAACCGAAAAGTCCGATCGAGATAAATGTCATACCGTTGGAAAGGCAACTAAATGCCTTTTCCGGCGGTATACTATAAATTTCTATGTGACAAGAAGTGGCTGAGTTATAACACCTCAAAGTTCAAAATTTGCCTATTTTTTACGTTTTTTTCAAAATTTTTCATTTTTATTTGGTTTTTTTTTCTACGTTATTGTAAAGATCTGGAATGTTTTATTTTTTTACCAAGTAGTTTATTTAATAACCAACATTTTAAACGTAATTTGAAAAAAAAAGGATGAAAAATAAAGTTTTTATTAAGGATTTTGTGGAACGACAATATTTTCATATTCATTGCTCACACGCTATATTCGGCGTAAATTAAAAAAATTTAAATTAAAATGACGAGTGACTTGAATTTTTTCCGTTTTTTTTCGGATGTATCTTCGCGAATGAGGAACCAACAATAGTCTGCCATCATTTGTTCATCCCACCAGCCCTTGTAACGTCTCTCGATTTCTTGCATTTCCTGGTGAAATCTTTCACCCTGCTCATCACTTTCGGATCCCAAGTTCATGGGGAAAATATCCAAATGACTGAATAAAAAGTGTAGTTTAGGTGTCATATTTGAACCTAAAAGTTAAAAAGAATAAATTTCAAATAATTTTCAAATGATAACGGCCTTTTTGATATACATGCTTTCACTCAACGCTTACCAATGGCATTGAATTTTTGCAGTAATGTATCGATCTTCTCAGCGTAATCAGGACTTCTGTAGTTTCCCAAAAAGTTGTAAACGATGTCCTGGAATGCTTCCCATGCCTCCAAATGAGCTGGACCTAAACACTCATTAAATGCTTGGTCACCGTACAGAGCCCGAATTTGAGGTCCATCAAATATACCAGCTTCAATTTTGCTCGCTGTGGCTCTCGGAAATTTTTGTTTAAGGTAATTCATGGCAAGACTGTCTTTTGGCAACGTTTTCACAATATTTGTAAATAACCCAAGCTTAATATGTAGTGGAGGAAGTATTATCTTCTCCTGAGGAATGAGTGGGTCATTTTCAATATTGTACTCTCCGTGCGTACGCCCACTTCGTTCGGTCCAAACTTTTCGGATGTAGTGATTCTGACGGTCACGGCTGTCCCATAGACATAGAAAACAGGGAAACTTCGTATTGCCCCCTTGCAATCCAGATAGTATGGCAACTAATTTAAAATCAGAGCAAACTTTCCATTGATGTTGGTCATATTGTATGAGAACGAGAAGTTCTTTCATTGCTTCATATGTTTCCTTTATGTATTTTCCATATCCGATTGGAATTGATGGTTTCGTATTCCCTTTATGAAGCAAGACTGCCTTCAAACTATCCTTGCCTCCATCCAGAAAAAGACGCCATTCCACTGGGTCATAACTTTGTTGGAGAGCATTGAAAAGACCACGTATGTTGGCACAAAAACAAAAAGTTTCCCGTTTTTTGCGAAAAAAACTGCAAGTTGTTTGCTACGATCACGGTAATATGTAACACATGTCTCAGGAGCACAATATCCCCACTGTTGCAATCGCGATGCAAGTAATTCAGATTTCGATTTCGGCAAATACAAATCTCGGCACAAATCATTAAGCTCGGCCTGAGTAAGTAAATGGGGTTTCTTATTTGATTGCATTTCTGATTCACTGCACTCATCTGATGAATCACTTATTGTTGTTCTTTTTCGTATTTTTGTGGGCTCTGCTACAATCAGCTGCGGTTTGGGGCACGATACTGAGTGCGGCACTGGCAGCGTCACCGAGCTAACAACTGGATAAACTGGTTCAATTCTACGTCCGACAGCCTTTTCCGTTAAACAGAAATAACAATCTGTTGTATGACTGATCGGGTTTCTCCATTGCATTGGCTTTCCAAATGTGAAGAAACACTCTTGACCCTTACCAATTTTATTTAATATTGTTCGGCAGTTGTTACATGCATTATTCGGTGTCCACGGTTTGTCCAGAGACGCAGGTCGAAAGCCGAAATACTTCTTATACGCTTCAGATAAATTTTTCGTATTCATTTTTCGCATCAAATGCTGTGATTTCTTTTTCACAAGAACTCCACAAACATAACAAAATTCGTTGGGATCGATTGGACACATTTTATTTTTTGCACGTACAAAGCCAAACTGTTTACTGTGATCAGATTCAAATTCTGATGGACGCCGAATATAGCGTGTGTCAGGGCTACCAACGTATACAGTGATTCAAATTCTGATGGACGCCGAATATAGCGTGTGTCAGGGCTACCAACGTATACAGTGATTCAAATTCTGATGGACGCCGAATATAGCGTGTGAGCAATGAAAATGAAAATATTGTCGTTCCACAAAATCCTTAATAAAAACTTTATTTTTCATCCTTTTTTTTTTCAAATTACGTTTAAAATGTTGGTTATTAAATAAACTACTTGGTAAAAAAATAAAACATTCCAGATCTTTACAATAACGTAGAAAAAAAACCAAATAAAAATGAAAAATTTTGAAAAAAAAACGTAAAAAAAATAGGCAAATTTTGAACTTTGAGGTGTTATAACTCAGCCACTTCTTGTCACATAGAAATTTATAGTATACCGCCGGAAAAGGCATTTAGTTGCCTTTCCAACGGTATGACATTTATCTCGATCGGACTTTTCGGTTGGGCTCCATAAGGGTTTGAGTGGGACCATACACCGAAAAACACAAAAGTACCGTTATCTAAAAAACGGTACTTAAAAAAAAAAAATTATAGCGTTTTTTTCGTGTTCAGGAGGTCCCAATTAACTTATCTAGGCATGTGGCGTTCTTGGTATTTTTCCAAATTAAAAATTTGTAAACCTGTGTAATTCATAAATAATATTATATTAACCTTTCTCGAAGTTGCACAATATAGTTTTGTAGTTTAAGAAAAAATAAGTACCAAAAAGGTAGATACAGTGTTTTTTAATTAACAAGAGATCTACCACACCAAACAAGACAACACTGTTTAGAAAAAAATGCTCTTATTTTAGATGTTGACATCTTAGTAATAACAATATGTCTTTATTTCACGGTACAAGAAAAATAGCATTAAGTATTACGTATGTTAAAATTAAATTAATTTAGTCCTTAAAAAACATCTTTAATCACAAATTTACTTGAAAAATGATGTAAATAAAACTTTAACCTCAAACAGTGACGTTTAACTTTGATAGACTTTTGAATTTTTGGATAAGGTTATTAAAAACTGAAGTTAATATGAAGAATTCCATCAAATACCTTCCTATCAAGTTTTTCACCTGTATTCATTTCTTTTCTAACAAAGTGCTCCATTTTTTTGTTTTTTTTTTATAATACTCATGCTGCATTAACTTTTATATTACTCATGCTGTATTAAATAACAAATTAAAAATTTTCAAACATTTCTATATCTATGATTTTGAATGATAAAACTTTGCACAACTTTATTTGTATTTCAAATCTCGCGCTGGTCCACTTTTAACATGGCGGATTGCCACGTGACCTTCTGAAAACAAACCTGATTTTCCTATGCGGTTATACTTGAGTTTCGCTACTGTATAGTGTGTTTACTGTGACCATAGCGTCAGTAGTTAATAAGATTCGCTTGCATTCGTTCAACAACAAAAGTGCGTTTTTCCATTTTTAACATGAGTGAAAAAAAATTCAGGAAAGTTGCATTAAATTTTGTTTTAAAAATGGCTTTTCGGTTTCCCAAAACGTTCGAAATGATAAAAAAGTCATTTGGTGATGATGTTCTATCCAGAGCAAGTGATTTTGATTGGTATAAAATTGTCTAAAGAAGACAAAGAACGTGTGGAGGAGGACGATGAACGTCCTGGTCGTCCTTCAACATCTACCGATGAGAGGATATTATTTGGGTGTTATGCGTCGTTTTCGTGAAGCTATTTGTCTCAAAAGGCCGGAATTATGGCCCGATAACTCTTGGTTTTTTCATCACGATAATGTGCCTTCTCACACAGCATTGGTTCTCCGCGACTTTTTCATCAAAAATTCAACTCATTCCGCAATCGCCCTATTCGCCCGATTTAGCTTCGTCGGACTTCTGGCTATTCTCTAAACTCAAAAAACCGCTTCGAGGACATCGTTTTGGGTTGATTGAGGAGATTAAAGCCGAATCGAAAAAGGCTTTAAGGGTCATTCCAGAAATCGAATTCAACGACTGTTTCGAAAACTGGAAAAAAAAAAAAAAAACGTTGGCATAAGGGGTTATATACAGTTAGAATTTGCAAAAAATCGATTTTTTTTATTTCATTTTCGTAATGTATATATATTTAAGTACACGCACAGGAAATTTTAAGTCAATCCGACGATTATTCTGGAAGTTACACGAATATTTGTAAAGACATCAGAACGCTTGAAAAGAGGAGGCCGGAGCGGCAGTGCTTACCTAGAACGCTCTCTCCTTAATTTATCTGCCTATTGTAAATGTCCCTTCTATTGTATTCAGGTATATAAAGTGAAAGTGTATTAGGGTTCTTTTTATACCTGCGAGGTAAATTTACAGTGTGTAGTAGTCAGTCTAAACAGCGAAGCCAAACAGTAAACTTGTGAGCTCGTTTATATTTTCTTGTGTTCTTTTCGTGAAAATGAAGGGTTCCAGAGAACTGAAACAATCTTCTAGCATACGTAAATCAAGAACAAAAATGCGAAAAAATGTTTTTAATCCAAAAACAGCTGAAACTGATGAAAGTAGTTTTAGTGCCTCTGCGAAAAAATTCAAAACACAAGAAGAAATCTTAGTTCCGCGTGATTTGTCTGTTGAGTATCGAATTTTAAACTTTGTAACAGTGTTTGCAGCAATTTCTGAATACGTAAAGTGTAAAATCTGTGACGGAAATGTTCAGTTTCAAACCGCTTCTGAACGGGAACTTGGTTTTAAACTTGTTTTGCTGTGTGATAAGTATTCAGTTCGTACAATAAATTCTAGTCCTTTTGTCGGGCACTCTTATGAGATAAATAGATGATTTTTATTTGTCATGAGAGTTCTCGGATTAGGGTTAAAAGGTGCAGCAAAATTTTGTGGATTAATGGATAGGCCAGCTTTTATATCACAGCCTACTTACGATTTAATAATCAAAAATATACATTCCTGTGTAAAAACAGCCACCGAAAAACTTTTTCAACAAGCTTGTACTCAAGAAAAAAATTTGGCTTCCGAAAACCAAGGTCAGGAAAATTCTACAGAATTAACTGTATCTGGCGATGGAACATGGAAAAAGCGAAGGCATACTTCCTTGTACGGCGTGACATCATTGATCGGATACTATTCTGGAAAAATCATTGATATTTTTGTGAAAAGTTCCTACTGTAAACAGTGTGAAACTTGAAGCAAGAAACTCAATACTGAAGAGTATAATGATTGGTATGAAGGTCAAGATGATTGCGATGCAAACCATTCGGGTTCTTCTGAAAAAATGGAAGTTGATGCAGTAATCGAAATGTTCAAGCGTTCAGTTGAAAAATTTGGAGTGATGTACAGAAATTACATCGGAGACGGTGACTCCAAAACGTACGCGGGGGTTTTAAAAGCTGCACCTTGCGGTGATCAAGAAGTTGTGAAGAAAGAATGTATTGGACACGTACAGAAGAGAATGGGCACGCGACTTCGAGATTGTGTAAAAAAAAGTGGAAACAGTTGAAAAAGCAGATGGAAAAATAAGACAAAAAAAGCTCTTGGTGGAAAAGGCAAACTAATCGATAAATTGACAGTGTACTATGGCTTAGCAATTAGAAGACATTGTGATTCTGTTGTAAATATGTACCACATTTTATCATTACTGTTCAACAGACGATAAACCTCAACACGAGAAATGCCCGACCGGGCCGGAGTCATGGTGCTGTTGGCAGCGAGCAGCAGCTGCGAATGAGTTATCAACTTTTAAGCATGATTATCAGCCATTACCACAGGATGTTGCTGAGGCAATCCAATTTATACAGATTTCAGCAAAATGAAAAATTATTAGACAGATGTGTAGGTGGTTTCACCCAAAACAACAATGAGAGCTATAACCAACTTATATGGAAAATATCTCCAAAAATAGTTCCGTCTTGTTCTAAAACTGTGGAAATGGCTGAATACATTGCTGCCGGCGTGTTCAATGAAGGTATAACATCCCTGTTGTATTACATAAATGCAATGGGGATTTCACTTGGGCCCAATGCGCATTCTTATGCAGAAAAAGAAGATGCACAGCGCGTGACGATCTCCGAACAAAGAGCGCATGAGAGCACACGAGAAGGAAGAATGGCCCGCAGACAACACCAACTGGAATTACTAGAAGCTGCCGAAGGAGCGGAGGGTTTATTATACGGCCCTGGAATAGACGACTCGATGTAAGTTGAAAAAAAAAATTTTTTACTCTATGTAAAGTGCTTTTCAAACTTTAAACGCATTTTTTTCAAAACAATGTTTTTATAGTCGGTGACCAAGATTTCTTGGAAACTGCTAAACCGATCAGTTTCAGATTTTAACACAAGCTTCTTAAGTATATTTTTTAGTAATTAATCGAAGGCCAAAAATCTTTTTTTTTTTCTTGAGAAGACGCTATTTTCGCAAAAAACTTTATTTTGCTTATTCCTTCGATTAATAACTAGATTATACATTACTTTAACGATATCCGTTTGGTTTTTTCATTTTAGAAGATCTAGTCCAGAGATATCGTGGTCACCGCAAGACGCCTTTTTTGAGAGGAGCTCCTGGAGATCAGCTATAGCAGCCTTCAAAATTATTATTTTTACAATTAAAAAATGTTGAAATACAGAATATGTGTGAAAATTTTTACATTAATAAATTTAAAGGTTTTCTCAGGAAAAATTCTTGAAAAATCCCTTTTTTAGCCCTCCTGACTGTATATAACCCCATAAATGCATTGTATCCAAGAGGGATTACTTTGAAGGGGATGAAATAAATTTGGAAAAATACATAACCAGTTTGCGTTTTATTTCAAAAGTCTTACTATTTTTTTATCACAGTAGTATAACATATTTTTTTAACAAAAGAATGTTTTTAATCCGGTAATTACGTTGGAAACTTTTTACAAAGTAACGACAAGCTTATTTCGAATAATACACAATGGGTTTCAATGTCAGGTTTTCTTGCTTTATACATAAATATAAACTAAAATTATCAGACAGGCAATAGAAAAAAATCCTATCCTTCTATAGGGTGGCGCATAAGTAACGTTATGATTTAATAAGTAAATACATTTTTTGTTAACGTCTTTTTTTTTTTTTTTTTTTTTTCAGAATTAACTTTGAAAATCTTGGAAAAATTATGATGGAAAGACTCAGCACAGAACAAAGAACCAAAGTTGTTCAATTGTATTATGAAAGTCAGCATTCGATTATTCAGACACAAAGATCATATCAAAATTTCTTTCATGTTCGAAATGCACCTAGCGCTCCAACAATTTACCGATTGGTTCAGCGTTTTCGGCAACATGGGGCTGTCTGTGATCTTCCGCGTGCTGGAAGACCTCGTGCAGTTCGAAATGATGTGAACATTGCTCGGGTGCAAGCAAGTATTGAGGAAAACCCCGAAACTTCCACCAGGCGACGTTATCAGCAGTTGGTGATGTCTAGGCGGTCTTTGCAAAGAATTTTACATAATTTACACCTTTTCCCATATAAGATTCAATTGGTTCATGAGTTAAAACCAAATGATGCACAAAGACGCATTCAATATAGTCGCCGTTTGCAAGAATTGTGCCTAGAAAACAACGAGTTTATTCACAAACTCATGATGAGCGATGAGGCCCATTTCCAACTCAATGGTCACGTGAATAAACAAAATTGCAGAATATGGGGCACCCAAAATCCAAGAATAACACAGCCCCACAAAAAAAAAGTGAGGTATACTTTTGATGCGATATATCAGATCCGTAGTATTTTTGCCCGCTGATCACGAATCTGACGTCAGAATATCGCCATCACATCTCAATTTTTTTCTAACCTCAAAAAATAGGTAAAAATTAGTAAAAATTAAGAAAAATATACTCCTAAAAAATTGATTCAAGCTTTTTCATGAATCCAAAGATGTATTAATATGTATTCGGACACGCTAAGCTAATATTCATCGGTTAGATTAAGCCATACAGTTCTGTTTTCTTTCTAACCTCAATAAATCAGACAGATATAGTGCTTCTCGAGTGCAAAAACGAATTCAAATTAAAATTCAACCGATTCTTACCAAATTTGGTACACGGGGGTTTTTTGGGTTGCTGATCATGAATCTGAGGTCGGATTTGCAAAATTCAAAATGGCGGATCCAAGATGGCGGACAAAATTTTTGAAAACCAACCGATTCCTACCAAATTTGGTATACAGTTGGGGAATCCTCAAACTTGATACTCTTAAACCCTAAACCCTGAAACCTTAGACTCCCACACCCTGTAACCTCAAAAAATAGACCTCAATAACCCTGTAACTTTAAAAATGAGACCCAATAAACTCAAAACCGGGACTTTTAAACCATATACTCTCAAATAGTAGACCCTTAATTGCGAAGGTTAGACCCGCGCCTA
The DNA here is from genome assembly GCA_019049505.1 of Pachyrhynchus sulphureomaculatus. Classification (NCBI taxonomy): domain Eukaryota; kingdom Metazoa; phylum Arthropoda; class Insecta; order Coleoptera; family Curculionidae; genus Pachyrhynchus; species Pachyrhynchus sulphureomaculatus. The sequence continues at coordinate 10,607,344 of CM032452.1, read as the reverse complement.
ACTTTCCTTTTTTTGGCTGTATCTTGTTCTTTTTTCCGCGAATGACCTATTCAAAGGCTTTCTGCCCAAACGCTTTTGAGGACTTGTTTCTCTTTTTAGCGACCAGCAATAGTCCGCTAGCATATGGTCATCTCATCGTCCTTGATACCGATTTTCTATGATTTTTAGATCTTGGTGAAAACGTTCCCCTTGCTCCTCACTGTAGTCACCAAGATTATCTGGGAAATCATCGATGTGGGAGTCCAGGAAATGTAATTTTAGATTCATTAAGCAACGTAATGTTTGAAAATTTTTTTTACCATTTTCTCGACTATTTCTTTGTACTTAGGACTTTTATTATTTCCCAAAAAGTTTGTTGCGACTTCTTTAAAACTAAGCCAAGCAGCTTTTTCAACTTTATTCATTTTAGTAACAAATAATGAATCTTGAAACAATTTTCTTATTTGTGGCCCGTCAAATACGCCTGCCTTAATTTTAGCTTCAGAAAATTTCGGAAATTTTTTATGCAAATATTTGAAACATGGGCCGTTTGTATCTAATGCTCTCGTGAATTGTTTCATAAGTCCAAGCTTAATGTAAAGCGGGGGAATAAGAACTTTTCCTGGATCTACCAATGGTGGAAACAATACATTATTTTCACCAGTAGTGAACGATTCTCTTGTTGGCTAAATTTTTTTCTTATAATGACGTTCCCTGTCTCTGCTATTCCACAGACATTTATAACAGGGATAAAGTGTAAACCCTGACTGTTGGCCAAGCAATATTGTTACAATTTTCAGATCTCCACAAATTTTCCAGTTATGATCAGCATATTTTATTTTTATCAAAAGCTGCTTCATTTTTTCATATTGCTCTTCCATAACTGTGGAATGAGCAATCGGAATGGGAGCGTAAACGTTGGTATTATGCAGCAAAACTGCCTTAATGCTCCGTTTAGAAGAATCAATGAACAGTCTCCATTCTTCAGGATCGTATGAGTTATTTTGAAATTCATCCATTAGATCTTTTACATCGGTACAATACGAAAGTGACAATTCCTCGTCCATTGTGAAATATTTTCGAAATTCTTCATCTCTGTTTCTATAATAAGAAATCGTAGCTTCTGGCTTAAGTAAATGTCTTTTCTTTAAAAAGGAAGCAAGATGCTCTGAACCATCTTTGGATAAGCCTAAATCTCTGACTAGATCACTAAGTTCTGACTGTGATACGAGTATTGGTTCTGGTTTACGGTTGTATGGTAGAAATTCTTTATCTGTGTCACTAGTATATGATAGGTTGTCACTAGAACATTCATTAGTAACAGTGTTTGAATCTTTTTTCGACAGTCTCAATGTTTTCGGCATGAACTGATAAGGTGAAATCATTTGTTTCCATAACATCAGCATCAAGTGGTTCAGGAGGCGGAATTAGTTTAGTTGGTCTTGTTACTGTCGAAACATCGTTATAAGTAATAGTGCTTTTATTTTTTCGGTTATGCCTAGATACAACATTCATACAAAAGTAGCAATCATTTTCACTGTATGGTCTATTCCATATTGCTGGTCTGGAATATTTAATCGCCTTCTTATTGATGTACAACATTATTTTGCAAGAACTGCAAATGATGTGGGGAACCCAATCTGTATCCTGGTGCTGTATTTCAATGTTAAAACAATCCTTATATAAGGTTTTAATCTTATCCGTTATCGGTGACCCCCCATTTTACTCAATACGTGTTGATAGCAAATATAACAAAATGAATCACTGTTTTTATCGCACTTATGAAAAGTCCTTGTACCGTAGACATGACCGTCACCCACACATGAAGAGCTACGGTCGCTGGATGACGACGGCTGCGGGCCCGCTTTCCCCACCCTGACCAACCGCCGATACTGGGTTTCCGAGTCCCTGCATCGTAATTCTCTTTCTTCTACCTGCCATGACGGCATCTAAGCCGTTATCCAGGGACTCTGCCGGCTAGTGGAGTAACACCGTTGCCCACCGTCACCACGTGGAGGTGCCCTGGATGCAGGTAGAAGAATAAAAATCGACCGATGAATATTCTCGGCGTTCAAAATGGCGCGAAAACATCTGCCATCTTGAATTTTGCAAATCCAACCTCAGATTCGTGATCAGCGACCCAAAAAAATCCCCGTGTAACAAATTTGGTAAGGATCGGTTGAATTTTAATTTGAATTCGTTTTTGCATTCGAGAAGCACTATATCTGTCTGATTTATTGAGGTTAGAAAGAAAACAGAACTGTATGGCTCAATCCAACCGATGAATATTAGCTTAGCGTGTCCGAATACATATTAATACATCTTTGGATTCATGAAAAAGCTTGAATCAATTTTTTTAGGAGTATATTTTTCTTAATTTTTACTAATTTTTACATATTTTTTGAGGTTAGAAAAAAATTGAGATGTGATGGCAATATTCTGACGCCAGATTCGTGATCAGCGGGCAAAAATACTACAGATCTGATATATCGCATCAAAAGTATACCCCACTTTTTTTTTTTTGTGGGGCTGTGTAATTGTTGAACATCAAATGCACCCACTTAAATGCACAGTATGGTGTGGAATAACTTCAGAAAAGATCATTGGACCATATTTTTGCGAAAACGACGAACAAGTTGCGGTTAATGTGAATGGCATTCAATACCGGGCAATGATTGAAAATTTTTTAAGGCCCGAGGTAAAGAACAATCCAGAATTGTGGTTCCAACAAGATGGAGCCACAGCTCACACAGCTCGTCCAACTATGGCTCTACTGCGCGAAATTTTTGTCGATCGAATAATATCGCGTTTTTCTGATTTTAACTGGCCTCGCCCGATTTAACGGCTCCCGATTTTTTTCTTTGGGATTACCTAAAGAGTAAGGTATATGCCAATAAGCCAAGAACCATCCAACAGCTTAAGGCGAATATCCGAGAAGAAGTGAGGGCGCTGGGACCTGAAATTCTAAGAAAAGTTATGGGAAATGCTCTGGAAAGAGCACGTCAGGTCGAAGCAAACAATGGGTACCATTTGAAAGATATTATCTTCAAAACATAATGTGAACATATTTCCAAACTATATTCTAAATTTTAATAAACGCCAACGTTAAATAAAATCAGAAAGAAAAAAGTTATTGATTAAATAAATCATAGCGTTACTTATGCGCGACCCGATACTTCAATGTAATAATATTAACTGATGAAAAGACAAGGTTCACTTACAGTTCACTTCAATTATTGATCGTCGAATAGGAATCGGAACTTTTTTCCATATATTGGCAGTTATCGATATATCAAATAAGAATAAGTCAATCCAAGAATTAAAAATATATCGGTAAATACTGATATATCGACAATTATCGAAAATTATAGACATATCCATAGTTATCAATATATTGATACTACTCAGTATATATCACCACTACACCAAACACTTTATTTTGGCACTCGACGCGCGTTTCGCTAACCATGTTAGCTTCATAAGGGGCGATGATTGACTAAAACTAAACTACAAATCTACCCTATTTGTACTTAGTCTAACCAATGAATTACTCAAGCAGAACTAATGGCATAGGCGAGGCTATCAGTTCCGGTTAAGTAACCAGTAGAGGGGACTATAAGGAATAGACACTTTGTCTTTATTTAAACTACTTTTACATTTTATAATTTCCATAGTATGTATAAGTTCAACAATCTCCTATCAGATACATTTTTAATCAATCTTAAATTATCTAATGTTACAATATGATCAGCTTCAAGGGCATGTTCGGCAATGCTGAACTAACCTGAACTAATTTCATAAATTCCACTTTTCTTACAATTAGGAACCTTATCTTTGGGATTTCCTAAGATATTCCTTAGTTTATCCGATGACTTATAGACTAAAGTGAGGCCTACCTTATTAAATACCTTATTGAGTCCCCTGTTATATTTCGGATTATATGGTATGGAAACATACTTGGAGTTACTCAGTATATATCACCACTACACCAAACACTTTATTTTTGCACTCGACGCGCGTTTCGCTAACCATGTTAGCTTCATCATCGCTTCGTTCATCGCTCATGATGAAGCTAACATGGTTAGCGAAACGCGCGTCGAGTGCAAAAATAAAGTGTTTGGTGCACTGGTGAGATATACTGAGTAGTGTCATTGTGCCAAAGATTCCACATTCCCGACTTAATATATTGATAATTATCGATTTAACCATAATTATCGGTATATCGACAGGCATCTCTTATTTTCACCGCCGGTCATTAATTTTAAAACAAAAGGTTTTTTGGAAGTGGCATCAATATTTAATTAATAATTACCAATATATCGATAGGTAAAATCCATTATCCCCTCCCCTATTCTCGGATATGAATGATTTAATCATCAAAGTCAAAGGTATTTCAATTTTCATCAGATGCAAATGTATTTGAATTTTCATCGGTTTCAGAAGTATTTGCATTTTCATCGGATTCGGGGGTATTCGAATTTTCATTATATTCGCCGGTGAGTGATTTTATATCGTTTAATATTTTAACAACGTAATGTCGATCATACGTTAATGCTAAGTCCAAGGCTGTTTGATTCCACTTGTTTACAATATAACCATATGCTCCTTCTTTTATTAACATTCTAACAACTTCATCATGACCTAAGCGTGCTGCATTATGTAGAGGAGTATCACGATTGGAATTTGTACAATTTACGTCAGCTCGATGATGTAACAAAACTTTCACAAGATCTATTTTATTTTCGCGAGCAGCAATATGAAGAACCGTCCGATCTTTTTCATTTGTAGCATTAACATTTGCACCATATTCTAAGAGAGTTTCAACCACCTTGTTATAGTCACTATCAGCTGCCAGGTGTAAAACAGTCTGGTTATTCTCATCTCTCGTGTCGGCATTAACATCATTTTCTAGTAATGCTGAAACAACATCGTTATATCCTTTTTTGACTGCTAAAACTAATGAAGTTCGTCTATTAACTGTACTACTTAACAAAGCTAAGACTACCTCAACATGACCACCATCAGCAGCATAGTCTAGAGGAGTATATCCTCTGTTATCTTCCCCGTTAACGTCAGCACCATTTTGTAATAATAATAGAACAATGTTTTTATGTCCCACTTCAGCTGCGATGTGTAAAGGAGTTCTATTTAGTTTATCCGGCAATATACTAGCGTTGTTATGTAATAACGTTAAAACTACATCCATATACCCTTTTTTACAGCCATGTGAGAGCAGTTTGTTGATCACGTCCCGAAATTGAATTAACGTTACCGCCTAGTTTAAGTATTTCTATCACATGATTTAAGCGGCCTCCGTTTGCACATTTAATTAGAGCTTCGGAATAATCAGCATAAATTGATGGGGTTACTGTAACATTAAATTCATCAATTTTAAGACAAGATCGAACTGACAAGTTTTCTAGAAATTCGTTTAGAGAACCTCTACGTGAAGTAATAAAAATAAATTTTCTTTTGATCCTTACAGTTAAATTTTCAATAATTTTTATAAGCAATTCCTTTTCGGTTTGTTTCATGTTTTTTATTTTAGGAAAGGCACAGAGAAATAGGTCTTTACATTTAGAAACTTCTTCTGAAAACTTTAGTATATTTAAAGCCTTCCATTGCACGTATGTTTGGTTTTCTGGATCTAAATATTTGCTAAGTGTATCCTGATCATTCCTCTTTAGCTGCTGTAATATTTGTCGCACTCGTAACATACCCACTGTTGAATCCCGGGTCTCAAAAAGCAAACACTGTTTATGGTCGTTAGTCAAAAAATTCGCGAACGCACTTTTAAAATTGTTTTCCCGTAATTGTAAGACTTCAAGGGTTCTTGTAGTTTGAATTTCAATTTCGTTGTTTTCGGGTTCTAAAGGAAACATTTTAAATATGTAATGAAATAGAAACGATTTTAAGCGTCAGAAAACAGCAAGTTCACTAATCAAATCAAATGGATTATTTTAGTGAATAATCTCGAAATTTCTGATAAGATATAGTAACCAGCCTTTTTATTAACAACTAAATATCAAACTAAATTTAGCTTATGAGTGTACAAAGTTAATAGAGAGATTTTGCAACGATGATTTTGGTAGGCCACTGTCTTTATCTTTATTTGAAGCATGCGCCCACCGTTTGGAGCTTGGAACTTATAACAGAGGTTATTTGAAGTTCGTTATTCTTATTACTATTATGGTAGGGCCTGTTTTTTTTTTCCTATTTAGGTATACAAACCACTAAGAAAATACAGTAAAATTGAAATGATAACACAGCCCCACAAAAAAAAAAGTGGGGTATACTTTTGATGCGATATATCAGATCCGTAGTATTTTTGCCCGCTGATCACGAATCTGACGTCAGAATATCGCCATCACATCTCAATTTTTTTTCTAACCTCAAAAAATAGGTAAAAATTAGTAAAAATTAAGAAAAATATACTCCTAAAAAATTGATTCAAGCTTTTTCATGAATCCAAAGATGTATTAATATGTATTCGGACACGCTAAGCTAATATTCATCGGTTGGATTAAGCCATACAGTTCTGTTTTCTTTCTAACCTCAATAAATCAGACAGATATAGTGCTTCTCGAATGCAAAAACGAATTCAAATTAAAATTCAACCGATTCTTACCAAATTTGGTACACGGGGGTTTTTTGGGTTGCTGATCATGAATCTGAGGTCGGATCTGCAAAATTCAAAATGGCGGATCCAAGATGGCGGACAAAATTTTTGAAAACCAACCGATTCCTACCAAATTTGGTATACAGTTGGGGAATCCTCAAACCTGATACTCTTAAACCCTAAACCCTGAAACCTTAGACTCCCACACCCTGTAACCTCAAAAAATAGACCTCAATAACCCTGTAACTTTAAAAATGAGACCCAATAAACTCAAAACCAGGACTTTTTAAACCATATACTCTCAAATAGTAGACCCTTAAGCCCTAGAATTGCGAAGGTTAGACCCGCGCCCAACTTTCCTTTTTTTGGCTGTATCTTGTTCTTTTTTCCGCGAATGACCTATTCAAAGGCTTTCTGCCCAAACGCTTTTGAGGACTTGTTTCTCTTTTTAGCGACCAGCAATAGTCCGCTAGCATATGGTCATCCCATCGTCCTTGATACCGATTTTCTATGATTTTCAGATCTTGGTGAAAACGTTCCCCTTGCTCCTCACTGTAGTCACCAAGATTATCTGGGAAATCATCGATGTGGGAGTCCAGGAAAATGTAATTTTAGATTCATTAAGCAACCTAATGTTTGAAAATTTTTTACCATTTTCTCGACTATTTCTTTGTACTTAGGACTTTTATTATTTCCCAAAAAGTTTGTTGCGACTTCTTTAAAACTAAGCCAAGCAGCTTTTTCAACTTTATTCATTTTAGTAACAAATAATGAATCTTGAAACAATTTTCTTATTTGTGGCCCGTCAAATACGCCTGCCTTAATTTTAGCTTTAGAAAATTTCGGAAATTTTTTATGCAAATATTTGAAACATGGGCCGTTTGTATCTAATGCTCTCGTGAATTCCTTCATAAGTCCAAGCTTAATGTGAAGCGGGAGAATAAGAACTTTTCCTGGATCTACCAATGGTGGAAACAATACATTATTTTCACCAGGAGTGAACGATTCTCTTGTTGGCCAAATTTTTTTCTTATAATGACGTTCCTTGTCTCTGCTATTCCACAGACATTTATAACAGGGATAAAGTGTAAACCCTGACTGTTGGCCAAGCAATATTGTTACAATTTTCAGATCTCCACAAATTTTCCAGTTATGATCAGCATATTTTATTTTTATCAAAAGCTGCTTCATTTTTTCATATTGCTCTTCCATAACTGTGGAATGAGCAATCGGAATGGGAGCGTAAACGTTGGTATTATGCAGCAAAACTGCCTTAATGCTCCGTTTAGAAGAATCAATGAACAGTCTCCATTCTTCAGGATCGTATGAGTTATTTTGAAATTCATCCATTAGACCTTTTACATCGGTACAATATGAAAGTGACAATTCCTCGTCCATTGTGAAATATTTTCGAAATTCTTCATCTCTGTTTCTATAATAAGAAATCGTAGCTTCTGGCTTAAGTAAATGTCTTTTCTTTAAAAAGGAAGCAAGATGCTCTGAACCATCTTTGGATAAGCCTAAATCTCTGACTAGATCACTAAGTTCTGACTGTGATACGAGTATTGGTTCTGGTTTACGGTACCATAACGGTTGTATGGTAGAAATTATTTATCTGTGTCACTAGTATATGACAGGTTGTCACTAGAACATTCATTAGTAACAGTGTTTGAATCTTTTTCGACAGTCTCAATGTTTTCGGCATGAACTGATAAGGTGAAATCATTTGTTTCCATAACATCAGCATCAAGTGGTTCAGGAGGCGGAATTAGTTTAGTTGGTCTTGTTACTGTCGAAACATCGTTATAAGTAATAGTGCTTTTATTTTTTCGGTTATGCCTAGATACAACATTCATACAAAAGTAGCAATCATTTTCACTGTATGGTCTATTCCATATTGCTGGTCTGGAATATTTAATCGCCTTCTTATTGATGTACAACATTATTTTGCAAGAACTGCAAATGATGTGGGGAACCCAATCTGTATCCTGGTGCTGTATTTCAATGTTAAAACAATCCTTATATAAGGTTTTAATCTTATCCGTTATCGGTGACCCCATTTTACTCAATACGTGTTGACAGCAAATATAACAAAATGAATCACTGTTTTTATCGCACTTATGAAAAGTCCTTGTACCGTGAGACCGTTTTCTTGTAGCATTATACTCTACATGAGCCAAGTCACCAACACATGAAGAGCTACGGTCGCTGGATGACGACGGCTGCGGGCCCGCTTTCCCACCCTGACCAACCGCCGATACTGGGTTTCCGAGTCCCTGCATCGTAATTCTTTTTCTTCTACCTGACATGACGGCATCTAAGCCGTTATCCAGGGACTCTGCCGGCTAGTGGAGTAACACCGTTGCCCACCGTCACCACGTGGAGGTGCCCTGGATGCAGGTAGAAGAATAAAAATCGACCGATGAATTTTCTCGGCGTTCAAAATGGCGCGAAAACATCTGCCATCTTGAATTTTGCAAATCCAACCTCAGATTCGTGATCAGCGACCCAAAAAATCCCCGTGTACCAAATTTGGTAAGGATCGGTAATTTGAATTCGTTTCTGCATTCGAGAAGCACTATATCTGTCTGATTTATTGAGGTTAGAAAGAAAACAGAACTGTATGGCTTAATCCAACCTATTTTTCTTAATTTTTACCTATTTTTTGAGGTTAGAAAAAAATTGAGATGTGATGGCGATATTCTAACGTCAGATTCGTGATCAGCGCGGGCAAAAATACTACGGATCTGATATATCGCATCAAAAGTATACCCCACTTTTTTTTTGTGGGGCTGTGTAATCTTTTATTGCAAATAACGCTGACAACAATTAATTAGTGTTAAAATTATATTGGGATTTTGCAATCTTTGGCACAATGGCATTACAGTGTGTATAGTGCTAATTATAAAAGAAATTTTATTTATTGCACATTCGTATTACCTTGGAAATTTTGAAGGAAGAGATATAAACCTGCTAGAAACAAATTTAATTTAGAAACTCGTCATCAAATACTAATAACCGACGTGTTTAACCATGAAATGAATATAAAAAAATCCCCTATATTTATAGAAGATGAATCCTAAACTAACCTTGCAATTCCTTCGCGTTAATACGACGCATGCCTGAGATGGGTACGTGTAAATTGCCTCCCGAGATAAAACTGGACACTAAATAATAGGTAAATAGCCTCCCATAAATTTTAGTTACCTGATATAGATGTGTAAATTGGGTTCCGGTTAATAAATAATAAACATGGTTTATAAGTTTGAAGAACAAAAATGTAGGCAACAAATTAAAAGAAAATACCTAATTCTAAGTTTTAAGATATAGCCTAAACCTTAAATCTATAACATATACTAAAGTTAAAAAGATGATATTTCACAAATATATATAATACTAGCCGTGGCCGCGGCTCCGCTCGCGTAGACTTAATTCACTATTATCGTCACTGCTTATTCCTTATGTTACCTGACGTAAGAATGTTAAGCGCACTATACGAACAGCCAGACAGAGAGACGTTGCGTTTTATACATACTATAGATTTTTTTTTTGATAAATATTAAGTTAAGATTCAAAAAAAACATGTAAATGGGATAAGTGGTTCTCGAATGATAAGCGCACTAACAGACAGACAGAAAGGCGTTGCATTATATATATATATATATATATATATATATATATATATATATATATATATATATATATATATATATATATATATATATATATATATATATTGTATTCTTTGTTACATAATATTGTTCCATATTTAACGGTTTAGGCAGCGTATTGCAAGAGGGTTCGCTAGTGGCAAACTTTTCCCGACTTGATTCGCTATTATAGTCACTGCTTACTTCTTATATTACCTAACGTAATAAAATATATCCTATAACCTGGCCAGGGAGCATATGTATAAATCTAAAAAAAAAAAAACACTTAAATCGGATAAATGGTTCTCGAGTGATAAGCGCACTAACGAACAGGCAGACAGACAGACAGAAAGATATTGCATTTTATATATATATTATAGATTACAGAATATTATTATTATTATACAATTGGAAAGAGAACATATGTATCAATAAAAAAAACACGTAAATCAGATAAGTGGTTTTCGAGTTATAAGCGCACTAACGAACAGACAGACAGAGAGACGTTGCATTTTATATATATTATATTCTTTTGCTGCATGATATTGTTCTAGATTTAATGGTTTAGGCCAGGGATGCTCAAATTTGAACTGCTGGGCGATCTACCTCAATGTTGTTAGGCTACGATCGATCGACTCTGAGAGGCTGCAAGTAAGTGTGATGCAGGATTGTCGTCTAGGTAGGGTGTATCGTGGCATCGATATTAGTTTTCCGCACAATATACATTTTTTTAGTCAAGGTAAGTGTAGGTCTGCTCTAAAATGTCAATGAAAAAACTCATAACTATTCAAAATTGCGAGTTTTTTATTGGTTCTTACAAAACAAACGAGTTCTAGTGTCTAAACTTAACTAAAGAGTGACTTTGGATGTTGAAGCGTGGAACTGCATGTCCTCAGCATACTTTTCATAAGATGGTACGTAATTACCGAGTGCTAATCGCAAGCATGATGACATATGTTCGTCAGTTAGTCGATTGCGATATTTTGACTTAATTATCTTCATTTCAGAAAATGCAGACTCGCACAAGTAAGTTGACCCAAACATTGCCGTGAGTTGAAGGGCGATTTGCCTTAGATTCGGATATTTATCTTCAGATATAAAACACCAGAATTTTGTATCAGATGCTGTGGCTTTGAGATGTATATCTGATATAATCTGCACTAACTCATTTTCAACAGAACATGAGTCCATGTTAAACTGACTTGCTATTTCAGTAGCTAATTCCTCAATGTTTTTACACGAAAAAGGATAACTCATAAATGATGCGATATTTGCCAATTTACTGAAATCATAAAAACGTATTTCGAATTGGCCCAAAATATTTGATAATTCTGCCTCATAAATATCAATAATTCAACTGAGGAATCCTTGCTTTCAAAGACGGAAAATTTTTCAGATCCTGTTCTTTTCAGTTGATCTATCATAAGTTGCAATTTACTTTTGAATGCGTTTATTGCGCTAATCATCTCAATAATAGTTTTTCCTTTACCTTAAAGCTCCAAATTAATGGTGTTTAAATGCATTGTGATGTCTGTCAAAAATGCCAAATCAGTCAGCCATTTTCCGTTTTTTTCAGCATCTGAGTGTCATCACCTCTTTCGTCCAGAAAAACTGTTATTTCGGGCAATAATTCTTGAAACCTTTCTAGGAATTTTCCGCGACTCAACCACCTGACGTCCGTGTGAAGAACTAAATCAGTGTGTTCGGCTGACTCAATATCTTCCAACTGCAATTTAAAGAGCCGTCGTTGCAAGCTACGTGCACGGATAGAATTCACAATTTTTTATTGCAATGCCCATAATCTCCTCCATGTTTAGAACTTTTGAACACAAAACTTGTTGATGTATAATGCAATGGAAGGAGAAAAATGAAGGGAAATCATCATTAGCTCGACACAATGCCACAAAACCGTTTTCGTTTCCAGTCATTGCTGGTGCTCCATCGGTTGTAATGCACACTAGTTTATATATTGGTAGCTTGTAGTTTGTTACAAAATTGAAGAAAACGTCATATATATCTTCGCCACGGGTCTTTCCTTTCAGAGGAATCATTGTCAAAAACTCTTCCTTAGCCGACATGTAATTGAGTACCATTCGAATAAAAATACACAGCTGGGCAGTGTCTGTCATATCGGTGGATTCGTCGAACTGTAAAGAAAAGTATGTACATTCCATGATATCATGTTTTAGTTTATCTGCCATGTCCTGACTCATGACTTCAACACGCCTTGTGACAGTCGGACGAGATAACTGAAGTTCCCTAATAGCAGACATAATCTCTGTTTTATTTTTAAAATCTCAAAATAAAGTCTCACCCCGCTTCAATAAATGCTTCCTTCACAACCAATCCATCATCAAATGGTTTCTTGTGTTTCGCCAATATATGAGATATTTTTAAATGACGCGATCGTTGCAGCTTTTGATTGTTTGGCTGGTCTTGTGAACATGGTTTGTTCTTTTTTCAAACAAGTTATCAAATCACGTACTTTTCGTGTTCTTAATTCACTCTGTGACGGAAAATCCTTTTCATAGTTTTTATGAACCATTTTATGATGCCTCTCTAAGTTCCCACGCTTAGGTATTGCAACTGACGCACGGCAATTGAGACAAATGCACTTATCCTTTACCATACAAAAGAAAAATTCCTCCTCCCAATCGTTATTAAAATGATAAGTTTTACTTTTCTTCGCCGCACTCATTTTGGACTATTTATTAATAAACTTTGTATCGATGTATCGCCTTCAAGTTACAACTCAGACTGACTCCTATTCCTGCAGGCGCAACATTTATATCAGCGCGATCGAAATCTCGAATGTTCCCGTCAAACACGCCGCCCGAAGTTTCTAGAAAAATCGGCGGGAATCAAAAACGCGGTTTTTCTTTGACAAGTACCGCGCGTTTCCTTTGATAAAGCCGCCTTTTGCCGCTAACAGGGGGTTATTACGCTAAAAGAAAGTGATGAGGGGGTTATT
>CM032452.1:10450017-10594025 GCA_019049505.1 Pachyrhynchus sulphureomaculatus | reverse complement strand
GTGGTTTTCCCCAAATAAATTTTATTATTTTATGGTCAGTTAAAACCAGTCAGTAAACCCCAGACGGCCATCAGAGCATACTTGTATTATTAATTTTATTAGATTTCATTTTTGGTTGTGCTTTTAAAGTGGTTACGTCGATTTGTGCTTTTTATCTTGTGAGTCGTATTTTACTACAGTGAAATGCCCAAAGCTAGTAGTGTGTCAGTGTGAATTAAACCATATAAAGAACTAAGAATAGATATGGGAAAAATCTACTGTTCTGCATGTGTTGTAATTGTAAGTATAATTTTTGAATACCTATTGAATATACAGGGTATTTCATTTTTCGTTTAATATTTAAACATAACGAAATTTTTTGTCAGGATTTTGCCGTTGATGCTATTTTCAATGTTATTTAAGTTATTTTTGTTCCATTTAACGAACAAAATTTCTATTTAACGAAACCACGAAATAGAAATACATACGTAAACGTATGTATTTCTAGGTAATCTAATAAAAAAGGTAAAAAGCAGAATTTTAATTTTTGCCTGCCCTAAGCACCTAGTTTTCTATTTAACGAATTTTTTCCTTGGGATTTTAATTAAATAAATTTCTTTTTTTTATTGCAGATACCATGCGATAAAAAATTTCAAATAGAGCAACACGTGAAAACTGCTTGCCATATTGCCAAATTGAGTAAGACGAAACCTGGAGATAGGCCACAACACACATTAATGCAATGTTTCCAACCAACGTACAAAAATAAAGAGCTAAATTAACAAGACATCTTTAACCCAGATCTATGCCGTGTAATGATGACATTAAACATTCCGTTATCGAAGCTACGTAATCAAAACTTTACTTCCTTCCTCCAAAAGTATTGCAAATTTAATATCCCAGGTGAAACAACAATACGGAGAAACGATGTAAGCTCCTTGTATTCACAGGTAATTGAGGAAATTAAAGGTAAAATTCGCAACGAACATTTTTACATATGTACTGATGAAACCAACCGATTCAAGAGGACGATATATTGCGCATTATTGATTTGAGTTCTTAGCGACGATATTTTGCCAAAATCTTATCTGATTGCTTCCAAACAGTTAGAAAAAAAAACAAATGCATTGACAGTGGCCAGATTTGTTCAAGAGGAACTATCGAAGTTTTTTCTTCCTACGCCTGTTGCAGGAGATAATTTTTTGCTTATTTTGTCAGATGCGGCACCGTACATGATAAAGGCCGGGCAAAATTTGAAAATTTTTTATCCAAACTTAATACATGTAACATGTCTCGCTCATGCTTTAAATAGGGTTGCTGAGGAAATTAGGAATCATTTTTCCGCTTGTGAATAGCTTAATTTCTAACATGAAGAAAATCTTCCTTAAAGCGCCTTTAAGGATTCAGTTCTACAAAGAAAAACTACCAAACACTCCTCTTCCACCTCAGCCTGTTATTACAAGATGGGGCACTTGTTGGAAGCAACATTTTTTTATTGCGACAACTTCTGTCAACTAGATCTTCCCAATCCCTTACAGAACTTAAACGATTATTCAAAACAAGGAAATAAAACAACAATTTTTCCTTTCTTAAAACAAATTATAGCTTTGTTTCTAAAACCACAACTCAAATGGAGGAATCTAATTTGTCATTAAACCGAAGTGTTCAACTAATAAAACAATGTGAGGTCGCCTTTTGAAAATGTCGCTGGTAAAATTGGGAGCAAAAATTTTTCAAAAATTTCGGAATGTTATGGAAAAAAATAGTGGGTTTCAATTTGTCAGCCAAGTAGCTAATGTTTTAAAGGGGGATTTTACTGATTCCATTGATTTAGATCCTATGCTATTAAATAATTTTAAAAACGCCACTATTACAACAGTCGATGTGGAAAGGAGTTTCTCAATTTTAAATTTTTATACAACGATAGAAGACAAAACTTTTTAATGGAGAATTTTTGAGAAACATTTAGTAGTTTATTGTTTTTATAACTAACGGCGACCCTGTCTTTTGCAATATTTGCATATTTCCGCTTACTTAGTTGCATCGCCCTGTATGTATCAAATTTAAAATGTGTTTTATTATACTGTTTACTACGTATATACGAGGCTGGTTTGAAAAGTCCGTGCAAAAATAAAAACTACTTATGTGTTTGGGGTAAACCTTTTTTATTTTTCGACATAGTCTCCTTTTAGGCTTATACACTTCGTCCAACGATGTTCTAGTTTTCTTGATCCCTTCCGAATAGTAGGATTTGTCCAAGTCTGCAAAATATCCATTAGTGTCTGCAATCACTTCCTCGTTTGAATAAAATCTTTGTCCCGCCAGCCATTTCTTCAAATTGGGGAACAAATAGTAGTCCGAGGGAGCCAAGTCTGGAGAATAGGGGGGATGTGAAACGAGTTGGAATCCTATTTCCATTAATTTTGCGACCACAACTCCTGAGGTGTGTGCTGGTGCGTTATCGTTATGGAAAAGGACTTTCTTGTGGGCCAATTGCGGGAGTTTTTTCTTGCAGCTCGGTTTTCAACGGTCCAATAACGATGAATAATATTCACCTGTAATAGTTTTCTTTTTTTTTTTTTTTTTTTTCCCTTTTCCAGATAGTCGATGAGGATTATCCCTTGCGAATCCCAAAAGACTGTCGCCATAACCTTTCCGGCCGAAGAAACGGTCTTCGCCTTTTTTGGTGCAGATTCCCCCTTGGTAACCCATTGTTTAGATTATTGTTTGGTCTCAGGAGTATAGTAATGTATCCATGTTTCATCCACAGTGACGAAACGACGCTTAAAGTCCTCCGGATTCTTCTGGAACAGCTGCAAACCATCCTTACAACACTTCACACGATTCCGTTTTTGGTCAAGCGTGAGCAATCGCGGCACCCATCTTGCGGATAGCTTTCTCATGTCCAAATGTTTATGCAAAATATTATGTACCCGTTCAGTCGAGATGCTCACAGCACTAGCAATCTCACGCACCTTAACTCATCATGATTTCTGGAGTCGTAACCTCCACAGGCCGTCCAGAACGTTCAGCGTCACTTGTGCCCATATGGCCAGTCCGAAAATTTTGAAACCACTTATAAACTGTTCTAATCGAAGGTGCAGAGTCACCATAATGTTTATCAAGCTTCTCTTTAGTCTCCTGAGGCGTTTGCCTTTCATAAAGTAATGTTTAATCACCACACGAAATTTTCTTTTTTTCATCCGTTTCTTGAAAATCACTCGACTTCCTTGATTCACACGAATGCCAAACATAAAGAAATAGACCAATATGGCTGAAACTTGATGTGCGTTTATTCAAGAGATGCTACTAACTAAATATGACCTCGATACGCGCCGGTGGTGCCATCTCTCGGACTTTGCACGGACTTTTCAAACCAGCCTCGTAAATTTTTATAATATGTACCTACATTATTATTATTATTATTTATACGTCCATCTTTAAGTAAAGTAATAAAATACATTATTATTTATATTTATTTTTTACTTTGTAAAATATTATATTTAGATTTAGTTCATTCGCCGTGTATGTTGAAAATTTAAAATGGGCTTTTTATTGCTACATTTGTATAGTACTCGTATCATGTAATGTGAAACAATAAATTTACATTTTACAAGTGTATTTCGATTTTTTTTACTGCATATTTACAACATGTATGTGCATATTTTGAGAAAATTATTTGCATATTTATGCGCTTATTTTAAAGTTTTTCACTTGCATATTTGGGTTTCCTTAGTCATAACAATGTCCCTGCACATGTTTTGTAACGACAATATTGTTGTTCACTTTCCCAGAGTAACAAGGAAAGATTTGCACGTTTCCTTTGTGCAAGTCCAACGCTTTTCACCACTTTTTGAACACTTTTGGAAGTTGTATTTGTAGTTATTTAAAAGTAATAACCGTTTTCCTTTTTCACTTAAAATAATACTGGGATTCACGTTAAGAAAATCGCGTCTTTACTGATGGAATTTAGAAATCAAATTGACAAATATTATAAGCTATATATCAGCTATATATACCACTCTTATTTGCAATATTGTATACCTACCCTTAATTACCGGAACATACCCATTAGGTCAGCGTTTCTCAACCTTTCAGTATTTGCGACCTAATTTTCAAACATAATTTTTATCGCGCCTCCCCCCCCCTCTCATACAATAACAATGCATGCAATAATAATGTATTTTCAGTATTTTGATGCTAAAGCTACATTATGATCTCAATTACAAACCTTACAAACTACCAAGAATAAGTAAATTTATTCATATTTGGCAACACATATCTGCTGCGTTGACAAAACTAAAATCGATGCCTCTCTATTGCTCTCTGTCACGTCGATCATATCGGTAGCGGCTTCGCGAGAAGTTCCGAGTTGTCTCGAACATTCGGAAAGTCTGCCCAAAAGTGTATAAATGCTGCACCTCGTTCAATTACAGCCCGTCTAAGTCGAGTTGATCTTTTTACTGCTATCGGATTTATCGTGAATGTGTATGTTGTAATTTACACGTTAATTGAAATTCAAGGTATTAAGTATTCACGGCAGTAAATTTATACAGAATCATGAATAAATTTTTAAGTGGGCGTAAGCGAGCATTAGACGATAGTGAAGCATTAACAAGTGCACAAACGAGCGTGGTTCCGAAAATAAAATCAAGAAAATATTCTCAAGAATACTTAAATTTAGGGTTTACTAGTACTGAAGTAAATGAAGAAGAAAGGCCCCTGTGTGTAATTTGCTCAAAAATCTTGGCAGCAGACAACATGAAACCAAATAAACTTAAACGACATTTGGAAACGCTTCATAGTGAGTACCTTAACAAACCCCCAGAATTCTTCAAATTAAAATTAAAATCATATGTAAAGCAGAAATCATTTTTTTTTAAAAAAACTTTGTCTGTGAATGAAAAAGCTTTACTTGCATCTTACAAAGTTTCATATAAAATAGCCAGATGTAAAAAGCCTCACACCATTGGTGAAAAGCTTGTTTTGCCGGCAACAATTGAGATTATAGAAACTATGTTTGGAGTTAATTTTGCCAAACAATTGCTATCCATACCTATATCAAATAACACTGTTGCCCGTCGAATTGGTGATATAGCTGAAGATGTACAGCATCAGCTTTTTCGGCAAGTTGCGTGACAAATTGTTTTCAATTCAGCTTGATAAAGCAACAGATAGCAATAAAGATGCTCATTTCCTTGCCTATGTTCGATTTTGTGATGGCATGTCAGCAGTAGAAGAACTATTTTTCTGCAAACCAATAGAACTCAAAGCAACATCACTCGCATTATTTGCTATTTTAAAGTGATTTTATAAACGAGACAAATATGGAGTGTGAAAAATTGCGTCGGAATATGTACCGATGGTGCTCATTCAATGTATACAAGTGTATAAGCACTTGTGAAACAAAATATCTCCACTGTGTATGTGGGACACATTGTATGATCCACAGAGAAGCTCTGGCTTCCAAAGAAATGAGTCCTGCTCTGAATATTATGCTCACTACAGTTGTAACCGTAATAAATTATATTAAAATGAGATACCCCTAAAAACCTAGAATTTTTTCTGCATTTTGTAAAGACATGGGTGCCGAACAATCAGCGTTACTATTTTATTGCGAGACAAGATAATTATCACGTGGGAAATGTTTGCAACGTGTTTATGAATTAAAAAATGAAATCGCCATTTTTCTAGAAGAGGAAAACCGACCGGAAGCCGAGAAGTTTCAAGATAGTTTATTTGTGATGAAATTGAGCTACTTGGTCGATATGTTCGAGAAACTAAATACCTTAAATCTTCAACTCCAAAGAACAAATACACATATATTCGATACAAGTGATAAAATTAATGCTTTTTGCAGAAAATTGGAATTATGGAGCAGAAATGTAAAGAAAAAAACCTAGAAATGTTTGCAAATGTGAATGAATGTGTTAAAACATACAAGGCTGAAGAACAACATGTCAAAGTTCTTTTAGTAATCATTGAAAATCATCTAGCCATGTTGACAAAGAATTTTAAAAAGTATTTTCTTACTGACGACAATTTGGTAGCAAGTTACGAGTGGGTTAGGGATCCATTTCAAAATACTCCCCAAGGGCTCTCAACTTCCGAAGAAGAAATCTTCATAGACTTCACGGCAAGTGGCGAAATCAAAAGACACTTTAATAATAAATCACTCTTTGAATTTTGGGCAGGGGTTAATGATGAGTTTTCTGCACTGAAAACAAGAGCATTTCGTATACTATTACCATTTTCAACATCCTACTTTTGTGAAACCGGATTTTCTGCGGTGGCTGCACAGTGATTCGGCAAGAACATGCTAGCGGGACAATATTCATGACGTAATTTCCAGGAACCACTGACAACGACTTGTAAACAACAACCCCCCCCCCCCCCATTTAAAACGAATTCCAAGAATTAATTTGTTTATCACCTCATAAAGGTATCTTATCAGTGGGTCAAAGTAACCCTTATAAGAGAGGTCATTTTCATTTGCAAATCAGTTTGCATTTTATGCACACTTGTGATAACATATTTTAAAATTGGTAGCAAAGTGAAACTAGTTTTTTGTGATGGAATATTCTGTTGAAGGTAAGTACTCTATTATGACTTATAATTTTTTATAAAAAATATGTATACTTTTAGTGTAATATCAATTTGTAAATGTATAGATAAATCCAGCAAATTTTACATTAATTGTAAACTTTAAAAGTAGCAACTTTTTTTATCCACCTAGATTTTTCTATATGTAATACCTACAACATTCAGGCACAGATTCATATATAGTATAGACCCCGAAAAGGCCCGAAAGTAAAATTATTTAATTTTTTTTCAGAAGGAGTCGTGACTATGACGAAAATGGAGTTTTTTGAAAGAATGGCTAAAACATGACAAAACAGAACGAAACAGTGGCATTTTTTTATTATATAAGTGAAAAATTCAATATGTCTGATGTTTCTGACGATTCTCTAAAACGACTCAAAATGAAAATATCAAGCCTTTCAGCAAAATTCAATCAAAAGTGGACTTCTTTAAAGTGTAACAAAGAAATGTTTCTAATCAAACATAAAGATTGGTTAGAGGGATCCGGAATCGAAATAAAGATGTGTGTTAATCAGCCGTGCACTTCAACATCATCAGCGGCTCTTTCCGTAGGGCGACCCAGAAAATCATTTGAAGACTCATCAACGAAAACGAAGAGACGGAGAGTAGAAGATCTTTTGGAATCGCGAAGTGCAAGTGAGCTTATTACAGCAGCTGAGTTAGCTACTCGAAAAGAAGGGCATCGAAATGTTGCTAAACAGATCCATAACGTCGCGGTTAGTGATACTAGAGAAAAGAATAAGTGTTCTGAACAAAGTCGGCAGTTAACACCAGACGAAGCTTTAGCTTATTATGTGGACTCGAAATCGACTTCTCACTCATATAAACAAACAAGAAAATGGTCAATGAAAGCGGGACATCAAGTGTATCCATCGTTTTATAGTTTAGGTAAGTCCAAAGCTTCTTGTTGTCCTTCTGACGAATATATTTCTGACTGTATAACTGAATCTCGAGCTGAAGTTAAACTTCACGCGATTTTGGATAAAACTGCTGAACGATTAGTTAAAGCTCAGACATTAGGCAAGTCATTAGAAGTGTGTTACCTCGTTCATATTATACGTTGGTAAGCAAATGGGGCTGTGATGGGAGTTCGGGGCATAGCACGTATAAGCAGAAATTTGAGAACACTAACGCTACAGACGAATTTTTGTTCGTATACTCATTTGTCCCTTAGAGACTGCTTGATGGCGAAACTGTGATCTGGCAAAATCCAAGACCTTCCTCTACTTTATATTGCCGTCCTATTAAGTTTATTTTTACCAAGGAGACAAAAGAGTTTACGAAAGAAGAAACTTCTAAAATTTTAAATGAAGTAAGTCAGCTTCTTCCAACATTATGTATGTGATGCTGGATCTCAAATCTCTGTTAAACACGATTTGTTGTTGACAATGACTGATGGCAAAGTGTGCAATGCCTTAACAGACACAAGTTCAAAACACAAAAGTGTTTATATTTGCGGTGCCAATATCCCAGCAACGAAGAATGCCTTGCATTTGGTTTATCTACTTTACATGCATGGATCCGCACGTTTTTGAATGTTTGCTTCACATCAGCTATCATTTAGAAATAAAAAAGTGGCAAGTCAGGGGAGATAACGACAAAGCTATTGTGAAGCAACGCTCACAAGAGATACAAAAAGTGTTTAAAGATTGTATGGGTCTCATTGTAGATAAACCAAAACCTGGGTATGGTAACACAAACGATGGAAACACAGCACGTAGATTTTTTTCCAAAGCTGAATTGAGCAGCGAAATTACAGGATTAGACGTAAACCTTATTCGTAGATTTCATGTAATTTTAAGAACTTTGTCATCGGGATATGACATAAATTATATAGAATTCGAAAAGTTTGTGTTGATACTAGAAAATTATACCTTGATCTGTATTCGTGGTATTCCATGCCCGTTACTGTGCATAAAATTCTTGTACACAGCGCGGAAGTTATAAAGTCTTTTCTTCTTCCTATTGGACAACTCTCCGAAGAAGCCCAGGAGGCAAGAAATAAAGACTGTCGTAGATTTCGTGAACGGCACACCAGGAAGCGGTCACGTATTGCCACAAATACAGATCTCTTAAGAATGCTTTTAATTACGTCTGATCCTGTTATCAACTCGTATAGAAATTTACCGCGAAGAAAATTTACTTCTTTGCCATCGGAGGTTCTGCAGTTGATTATCCCACCTTCATTGCATTCCGAAACACCATCAGTAAGTCATCATCACGAATTAAATGAGGAGGAGTATTTACTCTCTGAATATTCTACTGAATGGGAGAGCGGTGATGACGACTCATCTGATGGTGATTAGTAAGTTTAAGTATTTTTTTATTGTAATTATTATTCTTATTTTATTGTGTGTTGTAGTTGCTTATAATTCATGCCTTAGTATATAAGTTATTTAATATTGTATTTCTTTTACTTATACACCTTGTTATTGTAAATAATTGATATATAGATACTAGTATTGTACTAATTTATTTTAAAAGAAATAATACTTTGTAAATTAATAAATGTGGGTACTATTCATTATGATTTTTATTTTTTTCCTAGAAATTTCTTTGTAAACAAACATGATTGTGCTTTTCACACATAATGAGTACGTAGACGTATGTAGCTAATTAAAGAACAATTAGCGACAATAGTGAACAAATGAGACACATTAGTAAACCACTTCCGTCTTGCAGCTACATATTTCGATTAATACACATACAGTACACATTTTTCAACTTTTTTTTCTTAAAATAGCTTAAGATACCTGGAATATACATAAACAATTGAAATAAGTGAAGAAATAATATTGTCCCGCTAGCTTGTACTAGTCGAGACACTGTGGGCTGCTTTGAAAACAAAATATAGATCTCAACTAAATATAGAAAAAAGAACTCAGAGTGTCTATTTCTAATATTAAACCATCCTTCGAAAATCTTTGCTCTGCAAAACAGGTCCAAGGGAGTCACTAATAATTATTAAACTTGTTTTTAATTTAGTATTGATATGTTAATTATTAGGTAAATACATTGTGCAGTACTATTTATAGGTGTATGATATCAATGTAAATGTGTATTTTGTTTTGCTTTCTTTTCAATACATTATATTAAATGTTTTTAATGAATGTTTTTAATAATAATTTCTTTTCGATACTCTCGCGCCCCACCCCAATAGTGTAATCACGCCCCCCTAGTGGGGCGAGCCCCACAGTTTGAGGTAGAAAGAATGGTTTGGGAGGCAATCTACCTATAAATGAGGCTCATTAAATCTGACCATATTTACTACTACCTGCGGGGAGGCAATTTACCAACACCCCTTGAGATAAGAATAAGGACAAAGATATGGAAAACATAAGCGTTGCATAATCTCTCTAATGATTATATATTGCCATATCTTTATTTATGCTTATTTAAAAAAAAAGTATTAGTTATAAATTTTTTGGATAGTTTCCTGACGAAGTTGTATTTTATCTCAAAAAATTATATACAAAGTATGTTATGAATATTAATTCTTTTTCAACGTCCATTGTTAAAGAGGCAAAAATTACCCTCCGATATTTTGCATATCACAATTTCAGATCTCGAAAAACAGTTCCCCATTTCCGTCGGTCCACCTGTCGATCTGTTAGTAAGACAAACCATCATAAAATGAGATATCCATTTCGAATTTGGTACATATATGATACGCAAAGTAGGAAAAGAACTCAAAAATTTTGAGCCATATCGCTTTAGGAAAAGGGGGTGATGATTGATAAATTTATACAAAGTAACTTTCGATTATGCTCCAAACATAGTAGTCGAGGGGGTTCAAATTCGGGCTATTAGGGGGCTAGAACTCTTTAGATCAGAACATGTCCACGTTATCCGACAACCAGTTTTGGACTAAATGGCTCCCGTGTGCCTTCTCAGAAACATTATATCCGAGAAGCGAATTATTTCAGTTCTTGTTCGCAACGACTGAGTCAAAACTTTTCAGCCATATCATAGACAATAGACAGTTTATTCATCTTTTCAGCTACAAAAGTTGTAGATAAGACATGTCAACAAAGAGATGTATGATCCCATCTTAGGTAAAATCAAAAATAATAAAAAAAATAAGAAATCTTACTATTAAACACATTAATACACAGTAAATTCAAGATATAACAAAAAACATAACATACATGTTTATAACAAACAAAATACATACTGAAGATGCTTTAATTAAGTAAGGATGTTAAAAAGAATAACATTCACACTCCGCCCAGCAGATAACTTTCAAATTCAGTTACAGAATAAAAAGCTTTATTTAATAGTATAGTTTTTATTTGTTTTTAAAACGTGCCATAAATTCAATCCTTTTTACATTTTCCGGCAGTAAGTTAAATAGTCTGCAACCTAAGTAATGACTAGTTTTTTTAACATATTCATGATTGTGTTTTTCAATATAAAAATTTTCGAGTCGGATAACGATGAAAATATCCATGCGAAATGAAGCTATCTTGATTTTGATAGATATACATTAAGAGTTTATATATATAAAATTAGCCGTGCCCGCGGCTCCGCTCGCGTGGACTTGATTCACTACTATCGCCACTGCTCATTCCTCATGTTACTTAACGTAATAAAATATCTGCCCTTATTTCCCCTTACCTCCTATTATTTCTCCTTATCTCCCATTATCTCTACATAATTTCGATTATCTAAGCTTATCTCTGCTCATCGCCCATTATTTCTCCTTATCTCCCATTATCTCACCTTATCTCCCATTATCTAGGTTTATCTCGACTTATCTCGCAATATTTCTCCTTATCTCCCATTTTTTTCCTTATCTCCCATTATTTTCTCCTTATCTCCCATTATTTATACTTATCCCCAATTATCTCACCTTATCTGCCATTATCTAGGCTTATCTCGACTTATCTCGCAATATTTTTCCTTATCTCCCATTATTTCTCCTTATCTCCCATTATCTCACCATAACTCCCATTACTTAGACTTATCTCTGCTTATCTCTCATTATTTCTCCTTATCTCCCATTATCTCTACATAATTTTCATTATCTAGGCTTATCTCTGCTCATCTCCCATTATGTATCCTTATCTCCCATTATCTCACCATAACTTACATTACCTAGACTTATCTCTGCTTATCTCCCATTATTTATACTTATCTCCCATTATCTCACCTTATCTCCCATTATCTAGGCTTATATCGAATTATATAGAACATATCATATGTATAAATGTATAAAAACACGTAAATCGAATAAGTGGCTCTCAAGTGATAAGCGCACTAACGGACAGACAGACAAAGAGACGTTGCATTTTATATATATATATAGGCAGTATATAGTAAGAGAACACGCTAACGGTAGCCTTTCTTCCGACTTGATTCACTATTATCGTCACTGCTTATTCTTTATGTTACCTAACGCAATAAAATATATCCTATAACGTGGCCAGAGAACATATGTATGTTTTAAAAAAAAAAGTACGTAACGCATTAACGGACAGACAGACAGACAGACAGAGAGACGTTGCATTTTATATATTTATATATAGATAACCTGGCCAGAGAACATATGAATGTTTTTAAAAAAAGCACGTAAACCAGATAAGTGGTTCTCCAATGATAAGCGCACTAACGGACAGACAGACAGACAGAGAGACGCTGCATTTTATATATATTATAGATATAGATTATTATTATTATTATATAACCTGGCCAAAGAATATATATGTATGAATTTAAAAAAGACACATAAATTGAATAAGTGGTTCTCGCGTGATAAACGCACTAATGGACAGACAGACAGACAGAGAGACATTGCATTTTATATATATTATAGATTATAGATTAAAGATATTCTCTGCTACATAATATTGTTCCATATTTAATGGTTTAGGCTGTATATTGCAAGGGAACGCGCTAGCAGCAAACTTTTTTCCGACTTCACTCACTATTATTGTCACTGCTCATTCCTTATGCTACCTATCGTAATAAAATATAGCCTATAACCTGGCCATAGAACATAAGTATGTTTTAAAAAAAAAGTACGTAAATCGGATAAGTGGTTCTCCAGTGATAAGGTCACTACCGGACAGACAGACAGACAGAGAGACGTTGCATTTTTATATATATTATAGATTATAGATATAGATACTTGTAACTTAATATTTTGCTATTCTTAAAGACTTCCCTACAGGATGCGTTATGTGGCATACTAAAAATTAGTCTCATGATTAGTTTTTGTATTACCACCACTCTGTCCAGTTCCTGCGCACTTCCCCAAACCGCCAGACCATAGGACATGGCTGGGTACGCATTAGCGTAATAGACAGTTATGAGGTTGGGAACACTTAATGAGTTTTTTTTAAAGATTTTATCATTATAAAACATTTATTTAGTCTTGAGCAAACGTCATCTATGTGCAAACTCCATTTAAAGTTAGAATCTATTATGATTCCTAAAAACTTTGAACTATGGCTAACAGGCAAATTCATATTATTAAATACAATATTTAGGTTTATTGTTTTGCGCATTTTTGTCTTAAATCCCATAGACACGGTCTTTGATAGATTTATTATAAGGTTATTCTTTTTACACCAGTTTAAGAACTCAGTCAATATTATTTTAATTTTTTTCTCCAAAAGTTTCTCATCTTTGGCTGAGATGACTATGGTCGTATCGCCAGCGAACATAAAAACGATTCCACATGAAATGTATTCAGGTAAGTCGTTTAACAACAAGAAAATTAGAGGACCCAGGACATTGCCTTGAGGGGTCCCTAAGTCACAGTTAGTCATTTGCGAAAAAATATTACCAATTTTTATTTTAAAGTTTCTACCTTTCAGAAATGAATTAAACCATTTATTTAGTGGTCCTCTAATACCTAGCCTTTCAAATTTTTTAACAACAAAGCCTGGATCTATTGTGTCAAATACCCTTGTTAGATCAAATAGTAGAGCTACTACTTTCTCAATTATAACAAGTTTTTTATATATATTCTTTATAAAGTCGATCGCTGCGGTCTCTGTAGAGTGCTTTTCTCTAAAACCGTGCTGGTGTGAGGTTAGAACTTTGTTGTTATTAAGAAATGGAGTTATCTTATTGTAAATAACTTTTTCGAAAACCTTTGAAAAACAGTTAAGTAAAGATATAGGCCTATAATTTTCAATTAAAAGAGGATTGCCCTTTTTAAATACAGGTAAAATGTTAGCCTCTTTCAGTCGCGAAGGGAAAATACCTTCATAAACAGACATATTTATTAAATAAACAAGGCGTAACTTAGCCAACGATACGTCATGGGAACACAGTCGAATGCCTTGGATATAATCAAGTGCAACCGCTCGACAAGATCTCCTGTTGATCCTTGCATATAAAAGCCATATTGATGGTTGCGAATAATATTAAATCCTTCTATTTTATTTACTTAAATAAAATCCATCATAATATCCAATTCACAATAGAAATTGAAGTAGACAAATCATTTAGTTTTTTAGACTCAAAAATTTCAAATGTAGAGAACAAAATAGAGTTTGATATTTTCCGTAAACCAACTACAACAGACACCAATAGATATGCTAAATCAAATCAATCCTGTCTGATCAAAATGTCAATCTTCCACAGTCACATACACAGATTAACTAACATTCCACTAAGGACGGACAATTATCTAAAAGAACTGAACATAATCAAAATAATAGCCAAAAACAATGGATATAATCCAACTATTATAGATAAACTGAAAAAAAAAAACAAAACATATAAAAATATACTTAAACAATTTTACGCACGTACAACACGAAACAGAAAATGGTTTGCTATCAACAATGTCGATGGTATTAGTAGCAAAATCAACAATAGTTATAATAGTTAGTAATAAACTATGTAAGTGTTAATAAAAACAATATAGCCCGATATCTAGTTAATAACAAAGAAAGATCAAACAAATATAGAAAATAGGGTATATATGAACTTAATTGTGATGACTGTGACGCTGTCTATGTGAGACAAACGGGACGGAGCCTACAACAAAGATTAAAAGAACACAGACACTAGACATTCTTAGCATAAAAAGCCATTAAAAATAATATAAAAATAACGAACACTCAAATAGAATTTGGTAATACCCCCATATTAAACGCTGTGTTAAGATAGACTACCTGTAATTAACCCAATTTTATTACCTCTTAATTTAAATTTAGTACCAATTAACCATCCATATGTAATATCTTTTAGAACTTAAGTTTAGTCTTATTGTAAACCTCTTCGAAAATGATAGCGAGACCGAAACACGTGTCAGAGTGATTTGATTAAATTTAGTTAAACAGTTAGGCCGCTACCTGATTTGTCGGTGCGGTATCGTTTTTCTCGGTGTGCCTGACTTGCGCGGAATGCGCGGGCGCGGAGCAAGTCAGGTGGGTTTCATTGAAATATAGGCGTTCGGCATGTTTTCGTTACCGAATCGGTACCGAGCACACCGAGAAAAACGACGCCGACAAATCAGGGAGCGGCCTTATACTGTATTTTATTTGAAAAGTGTAAATATTAAGACGTTTCACCTAGAACCGACCGCAAACTTTATACATTTTATAAATCCTTCTAGATATTTTCCATAACTTTCAATATTATTAAAAGCAGTGCGACTAGTCGGTAGTTTAATAAGGTCTTCTTGGCTGAACTGTAGCGTATATCCTCCAAAAAGGAAATCTTCCTTTTTTGTAGGATCGGTTGAAAAGTCTACCGAAAACTAGTGTTAATTCGCCCGTGCATTTTTTGAGAATTATGGCAGGTATGAAGGGCAGGAAGCCAACATGTGATAGAGACATTCTGCAAGTATACGCACTAAGTATGGATCCCGAAGAAACAGACATTATTAACTTTTACGCCGGATTACAGGAAACTGTTAGAAAAATTCCATCTAAAGAGACTGTCATCACCATAGGTGATTTCAATGTCAAGGTTGGCAGTGAGGCTGCTGACGATCACTTATCTGGAGTAAAAGCGAAAGTATAGTGTTGGTAACCCGAACCAAAACGGCGAACATCTCTTACAATTTTGCATAAATAATGAGTATTTCATTCTGAATACTATATCTAAACATCACGTTCGACGAATATTCACTTGAACCTCACCTGATGGCATAACCAAGAATCAAATTGACTATATTCTGAAATCATCGCGATGGAGGAGCTCTATCTTGAATGTGAAGACCTTACCGGAAGCCGACTGTAATACTGACCACCAACTCTTATTATGTATTATATTAAATTATAAGAGCAAAACCAGCCAAACGACCCCTGCGCAGACATATTCTGTTGAGAATCGTTCAAATCTCACCTCTCAGCTTGATGATAACATTAAGCCACTGGTAGATGGTCAATCTGAGGATCCGAACGTTATATGGTGTGAACTCAGAGACAAGATTCAGGAGAGTGTTGCATCTTTGAATGAAACCCATATAAGTGCTAGAAACCAACCATGGATTCCCAAGAAGACTTTAAAAATGATTGAAAAAAGACGAAAACTAAAAGCAAATGGATCGTAAACATCAGACAAAAAGAATGATTACCGTAGCTTATCGTCTCTCATTTAATCGCTATGTAGGCGACTATTTGGCAAAAGGTCCAATACAAATAACTGCGACAACTTCCGCCTGTTGGCCATGATTTCCCACGCCAGCAAAATAATGCTGTACAGAGTGAGACAACGATAGAGTAAAGTTCATTATCTCATTTCTTTTGGGAATGACGAAAAAATGTTAAATACAATAGTTTTAGGGAATGTTAAGGTGCACAGTTTGAAATTATTTTTGAGTATACAGGGTACTTCAAAAAAGTGTGGTCGATATAACATGTTTTTTTTTAAATGGAACATTCTATTTTCTAATTTATTTTTAAATTCTGCATAAAGTTTTATAACTTTTTTATTAATAATGTTATATACCTAAACCTAGAAGTTTTCCTAATATTTCAAATTTTAAAAAAAAAATACTAGTTTTCAGTTTTGTAAAAAATTACCAGTAGCGCCATTGTTTCTGAAGGTGGAATACTCATAACTGGTACGAGCGTTCTATAGAGATGAAAAAAAGATATATGTAAAGAATTTTGAGTTAGATGCTACAGGGTGTTCAAAATAAATGTATGCATTTCGACTATTTTAAATTGAAAAATCTCAAATTTTTTTTTAAACGGCACACTCTATATATTATTATTTTTTCTGATAGAATTTATAAAACCCTCGAACTTTTATTAAGTATGACATATACCTATTTTTAATAGTTTTCGATTTATTTTGAATATTTCAATTTTTACCCTTGTTTTTAATACACTTACGCTATTGTGAAAAGATAAATAAATAGTTAATAATAATTTTAATATAGTTTAACTTATCTAATGATTAATTATTATGACTAGAGACCGGATTAAATGCAACATAAAAATCTTGAAATATGCATGCAAATATGCATGAAAAATGCTTAAAATATGCATGAAAAGGGTCAAAATATGCAATATTAAATAAAAATAAAAGTAGTAATTTTTAGTTTTTTATTTCAAAATCGGTATAAAATTAACAAGTTATCGACGAAGCTTAATTTTAATTAGCAATTATTTAACATTTTTTAAAATTATTTAACATTTGTATTCTTGTGCACGTAAACAATAAGGTATTGTTCCAAATATTAGGTAGTAAGATTGTGACTTCGATCACTTAAAATATTTTTATAAGTGGAAAAAGACCGTTCCACATCCACTGAGGTAACTGGTCAATATTTGAATTTGGGTGTTATGTTAGCACTTATTGTTTCTGGCAAACGTTCACCCGTCCCATTAATAAAACTATCAATTTGACACAAAGGTTCAAAGCCTGGGTTATTGCACAAACTGTTTTCAAACTTTTCTTTAACTCTACGCGGGAATACATCTGGCAATGTGGAGTTATTTGACGGATTTTATTCATTAACTGAATTGATTCGGTCAACGCCAAACCTCGAGTTTCAAGCTTTTTAATACCCGCAGGTATGTGGGAAAAGTGAGTGCTAATCAAAGCTGTTTTTTTTAATATCAGAATCGGTAAATGCTTCCTTGGATTGACGAACTGCCATAGCCTTTGCTCTATCGAAGTCATTTACTACACCTTTGATGGCCTCGAAATGTTCATTGTAAAATAGTAGTAGCTTCAATCCATGTTCCCCATCGTGTTACCACTGGTTCGGGAGGTAAAGGCTCATTTGGCAGTTTTTCTTTATAGGCATTATTGCGAGCAGGTGCCTTAAGAAACACTTTATTTGCTGATGAAATCAGTTTATTTACATTTCCAAACGTGGATCGTACTTCTTCAGCGAGTCGATGGACTCCGTGAGCAAAGCACGTCACATGAACTAAATTTGGATAAAATACTTGGAGGACTTTGGCTGCCTTGATCATACAGGGAGCAGCATCTAAGAGAAATATAAACACTCTTTCATCTGCAGAAGATTCAGGAAATATTTTTTTTAATACCCTCATTCACAAATCTGGCGATCGTAGAATGATTTGTCTTGTCAAGTTCTTTGCAGGCCACCAAATAGGAAGAAGAAGGCTCTAATCTTAATTCACCCACAATTAAATTCGCAATATAGCGTCCACAACTGTCGGTAGTTTCATCAGCTGAAATCCAAATAATGTCATCCTTAAGTTCATTACGTATTTCTTCCAGAACATGTTGGTAAATTGTTGGTATGTAATTTGTTGATTCGTCTGGTATTTTTTGATTCAAGCAATATTTTCCAGACGGCGACATTAACAATACCCTGAGCAATTCAATTGCCTAGTAATACCGAGAAATATTGTAAATAAAGGGAAAATATGCATTATTACTAGATATTGGGTAAAATATGCAATAATCTGTGTGAAAATGGTCTAAATATGCAAATGCATATGAAAATATGGAAATGCATATGAAAATATGCAAATGCATATAATCCGGTCTCTAATTATGACGTAATAAATGTTCAAAAATATGCCGTCTACTTGAACTCCACTTTCCTTAGCATAGCAGGGCGTTATTGTCCTGCACGCATCCCGTATCCTATTTTCCATATCTACTGGTGTTGTAGGGGGATTCACATAAACACGATCTTTAATGTAGCCCCACAAAAACAAGTCTAAAGGTGTTAAGTCACATGATTGAGGGGGCCACTGAATGAATCCATCCCTACCGATCCATTTTTGTAGGTAACGATCGTTTAAAAATTCCCGAACTTTTTAGTGGTATTGAGCAGGAGCTCCGTCTTGTTGAATCCACATTTGTTCCCTTTCAAAGTTATCAACTTCTTCAAGAATGTGTTTTTTTTAGAGGTCTGGCACACGTGCTGCAGGGAAGTCCCTAGAGCGCTCCAGGAGCGGCATGTGTGCGGAAAAAGCGATTCACGTTTTTCTTGAATCGCTGTAAATTGTACTCGGTGGGAAACACAGCGCTGGGAGAGGGTAATTCGCTTTGCAAAAAATTTAGATATCTAGGCCCGTTAAGCGGTTCACGGAAAAATAATGGACCAATAATTTGAAAATTTAATATTCCACACCATACATTAAGCGACCAATGATTTTGGTTTTGAACTTCCCGGACCCAAAATGGATTAACTGTTGAATAATAATGCGTGTTATGGCTGGTAACTGCTCCACTACTGCGAAAAGTAGCTTCATCAGAAAACATTATTTTGGATAAAATATTTGGATCGGCCTCTATTGCTCCATTCATGGTGGTAGAAAAGTTTACTCGTCGGTTAAAATCACAGTCTTATATTTCTTGGTGTAGTTCTGATATGAACGGGATGATACTTGTATTTTCTCGTGCCGCGATTGGCCGTAGATTGGGATGGGTCAGATAAGTCAGCTAGTTGACGGCTGCTGACCTGGGGATTATCTTTAACATGAAGTAAAATCTCCATTTCTTTTTCCTCATTGGTAGCATTCTGGTTTACAACTTTCCGTTTCGTATGCTCAACGCTACCACTACCATCAAACTGTTCCATTTAGCACTGAAAAGATTTTCTAAATGGTATACATCTATTAGAGTACTTCGCTCCGTAAAGCCTTACTGCCAAAAGACAATTTTTTCCCGCCTTACCCAGTATATAAACCATATCAATTAATTCATTTTTAGGAAAATCCAGAACTATTACCTTTATACGTCACTTACCACAACAAATTAAACTATTTTTACTGGCTTAATAGACATGTCAAAATTTGACAATGCTTACACGTTTGTTCTGTCTTGGCAACTATGATGTTATAGCGTAAATATATTAAAAACTGGTAAAAATTGAAAAATTCAAAATAAATCGAAAACTATTAGAAATAGGCATATGACATACTTAGTAAAAGTTAGAGGGTTTTGTAAAATCTATCAGAAAAAAATAATGATATACAGTGTGAGCCATTTAAAAAATTTAAGATTTTTCTATTTAAAATAGTCGAAAAGTAAAATGTATTTTGAACACCCTGTAGCATCTAACTCAAATTTCTTTACATATATGTTTTTTTCATCTCTACAGAATGCTCGTACCAATTATGAGTATTCCACCTTCAGAAACAATGGCGCTACTGGCAATTTTTTACAAAACTGAAAACTAGTAATTAAAAAAAAAATGGAAATACTGGAAAAACTACTAGGTTTAGGTATATAACATTATTAAATTATTATTAAAATTTTACGCAGAATTTAAAAATAAATTAGAAAATAGGATGTTCCATTTAAAAAAAACATGTACTCTGTATACTCCAAAATAATTTTAAACTGTGCACCTTAACATTCCCTAAAACTATTGTATTTAACCTTTTTTCGTTATTCCCGAAACAAATGAGATAATGAACTTTACTCTATCGTTGACTCACCCTGTATATAATCCAAGCTCGACTTGCTTCTTATATTATAAACCAGCTGGCTGATGAACAAGCCGGTTTTGTTAAAAACAGAGGTACTAAGAATCAAATTCTGAACGTGCAACAACTGATTGAAAAGGTAAGAGACTATTACACACCCTTGTTTCTGTGATTCGTGGATTATCGTAAGGCTTTCGATAATGTGCGTTGGCAATGGTTTTAGCCGATAATGTTGGAGATGGGAATTCCTAGTCACATCGTTAAGATCATACAACAATTACATTTTTTTTTTTTTATGGGTCTAGCACACGTGCTACAGGGAAGTCCCTAAAGCGCTACAGGAGCGACACCTCATACGGATGTGAAGTATTAGCGCGACGTGTACTTCTAACATGCACCGCTCTGGGAGGAATTAAGCGGGGCACATCCTTCGAACACTTTCCATGAAAGTACTTGTAGAATGGGCTCAAGTCGCCAACCGTTCTTCGATGTTCCAGCGAATCAAGGCCGTCGGTCAGTTCCGGGTTTCCAATCAGACGAACAGCTCTTCTCTGGATAGAATCCAATAAATGCAGTGTATGTTTGGGAGCGGAGCTCCAAACATGGGAGCAGTATTCCATAGTTGGTCGAATTTAAGCTTTGTAAAGAATTAACAGTTGTTGTGGAGTGTAAAGCTTTCTGGTTCGAAACAATATTCCCAACTTTTGAGGAGCTCTCCTTGCTATGCCTGCAACATGTTTATGCCAGGACAAATTTGCTCCCAAATTAACGCCTAACAGATTGAGTGACGATGTTAGAGGGATGGAGTGCCCCGACATAACTATGTCGGGTTCTGCAACGTTAACTTTTTTAGAAAAAAACTGCTGCCTGGGTTTTTGTAGCGTTAAATTCCACTGTCACCCCAAGATAGAATTTCTTCCAGGTCTTTGTTAAGTTGAATGACTTCCTGCTGTCTGCGGATATTCGTCTGAGTAGTCGATGTCCGAGCGTTCAAAGTGAATGAAGAGATAAGTGTACTGTCATCTGCAAAGCTGTAGATTGGATTCTCGGTCTTTTCCAGCAGATCGTTAATATAAATGGGGAAGAGAGTAGGAGACAGTATGGAACCTTGGGGCACACCGGCGTTGATAGTGAAGGTATTAGAAAGAAATCCGTCGACTGCCACTCGTAAAGAACGCTCTCTGAGAAAACATAAGAGCCACAAACAGAACTTTTCAGACAAACTATAAGAACGTAGCTTAGCCAACAGCCCATCGTGCCAAACACGGTCAAATGCCTTGGATATGTCAAGAGCAACCGCTCGAGATTCTCCAAAGTGTTCAATTGCGTTGTTCCAAACATGTGTTACATAAGTCAGAAGATCTCCCGTTGATCTATTTTTACGAAAGCCATATTGTTGATCACTAATAATGTTGAATCCTTCAAGATATTTTAGAAGATGCTGATTGATAGCCTTTTCCATGACTTTCGATATTATTGAGAGTAGTGCGATTGGTCGGTAGTTATTTGGCAAGGTCTTCTTGCCTTTTTTAGGTATCGGCTGAACTGTGGCACATTTCCAGCAGGAAGGAAATATTCCCTTTCTGTAGGATAGGTTTGAAAAGTCTACAGAAAACTGGTGTTAGTTCCCTCACACAGTTCTTGAGAACTATGGCAGGTATTCCGTCAGCGCCAGAAGCCTTTTTGGTGTCTAGCTTCATCAAAATACGTTTTATGATACGCTGTCTGAAGACAATATCGGGCATCCTTGACTGCACTATGGGAATAGTAGGTGGTGTTTTTCCTTGGAAATCGACAGTAGAATGTGAAGCGAAGAGTTCAGCCAACAAGTTCGCCTTCTCAACAGGTGTCGTTGCAATAGAATTATCTGGCCGTGTGAGTGGTGGTATGGTAGATTTGGTGAAATTTTGACTAACTGCCTTAGCGACTGACCAAAAGGACCCTGGAATTGCCGGGACAAGCGAGAAGTTTGTTTCTGATCCGTTGATTGTGTACCTCCTTGGTTTCGTCGATAATTTCTTTGCATCTGTTCCTGGCACGAACAAATGTGTTACGATTTATGGTGTTAGGATTTTCGCGCCATTGTCGGTATGCAAGATGTTTAGAAGCAACAGCTTCTTTGCATTTTAGGTCAAACCAAGGCTTGCCGTTGGAAGGGCATTTCTTCGAAAAAGGGATGTAAGCCTCCATACCGGCCAAAATAACATCGGAAACCTCCCTGGCGCAGTCAGATGGGTCGTCGGATAGAAAACAAACGTCCAACCAAGGGAAAGTTCGAAAATATTCCGTGAGATCTTCCCATTTAGCAGATTTGTAGTGCCAAATCTTGCGCGGTTTGGGCGCCTCTCTGTCACTGATTGGTAGAATACTCGATGTCGAAAGTAGTTTATGGTCGGAAGAACCTAACGGCGGATTTACGCTGACCGTGTAAATCTCCGGATTGGTGGTTAAAAACAGATCAAGAAGACTGGCGAACTCTCCGTCTCGATCAGGGATCCGTGTTGGTTCATCAATAAGCTGAGTCAAGCCACAACTGATTGAAAATGATTCGGCTTCACGACCTTGTTCGTCGGTAGTATTTGAATATTTAAGCCAGTTGATGTTGTGGACATTAAAGTCGCCCAGGATGGCAATTTCGGCATTTGGATAGTTAATTTGTAAATGATCGATGGTGTCTGCAAGAGAAGCGAAAAGTGTTCTAAAGTTAGTATCACTTGGTGGTCGATAGAGGATACAGACGAACCTTGTGGTTGGTTGAGTCGTTATTTTTAACCACATAACAACAACGTTTGGGGGCTCCAGAGCCTCTTCTCGTTGGCAAGAGAGGTCGCTTCTGACATAAAGACAGATTCCAAAGTTACGCCTAAATCGGGAATAGAAATCGTACCCAGGATAAAGATAGTATACTGTGCTGGTCGATGAACTGACCTTAGTTTCACAGAGAGCGAGTACATGAGGTTTATTTGATTGCAGGTGTTGGTGCACTGAATTTATGTTCGAATTTAAACCTCGTACGTTGCAAAAATCCATTTTGAAATTCTGTTCTCTGCATGTCGACGCCCCTGAACCAGCCCCCACCCGGAGATCCGAACGGGGGGCTATTTTACCTCCGGAATTTTTTGTATCCAGGTGCCTCATCATGCTATTTGGTCCCACAGTCCGGGACATCGGCACAGCCACGAAACGTTAAACAACTTCACGCAGCCTAAGCCGATGCGATGGTATCACACCGGGCGATGCTGGTGGGATCTGGGCATCTACCATCTAAGTTGTTCTTTAAGTCGCCTCCTACGACAGGCAGAACATACCGGGGGAGATATTCTATCCCGCCCCCCCACGGGGCATGATGACAGTTCTAATGCAGTTAAAATCGAGGGGCTGCGGTCATCTAGTTGAAATCAGGAGAGGGATTTGGCGGGGATGTATGTTGTTTTCTCAACTTTTCAATATCTACAGTGAGCACATAATGAGGCGTGTTTTGGAGAACTGGTTTGGTGGAGTGAAACTGGGTGGTGTTAGCATAAGTAACCTCGGTTTTGCTGATGATATTCTCCTTATTGCCGGAAATGAGT
This sequence comes from Pachyrhynchus sulphureomaculatus, assembly GCA_019049505.1. Taxonomy (NCBI): domain Eukaryota; kingdom Metazoa; phylum Arthropoda; class Insecta; order Coleoptera; family Curculionidae; genus Pachyrhynchus; species Pachyrhynchus sulphureomaculatus. Next base: position 10,570,039 of record CM032452.1, on the reverse strand, counting down.
ATGAGTTGGTGTCGCTAATTGATAGATTAAAAAATATTAGCGTAAAATATGGACTCGAGATCCACACAAACAAAACTAAAGTGATGAGAGACAACCAACCAAAATGTCGAATATGCCTCTGATTTTGATGTTGTGGACAGTATTATCTACCTGGGAGCACTAATTAACAATACTGGGGACAATGAAGATGAAATCCGCAGAAGGATAGGGAGAACAGCAATGATAAAGCTATCGAAAATTTGGAAGAGTAAAGATATCACGAGAAACGTGAAAATTAATCTAGTCCAAACCCTGGTGCTCTCTGTACTTAAATATGCGTCTGAAAGTTGGACAGTTCGAACAGCAGACCGAAAACAAATAGGCACGTTTAGAATGTTCTGCTGGTGGAAAATGTTGAACGTCTCCTGGACGGAACACCAAATTAACATGTCCATTCTGAACGAAATTAAGCCCACCTAACGGCTACTAACTACAGTGCTTGCTGGTATATTGTGGTTCTTTGGTCATTTGACTAGAAGCGAGCACATGGAAAAATTGATTATACAGGAAAGCCTAAGGGAAAGAGAAGAAGAGGCAGATCTCCCATGCGCTGGATAGATACCGTGGAGAGCCCTTTGCATTCTAACGTGAAATACCGGTCAGGGCCACCGATAATCGTGTGGCAGTGGCAGAATACCATCAAAAACATTATAAAAGAGGAGAAAATCCATGCCAGTCATGTTATTCATGGTTTTTTGATCACTATACGTCTGCAAAGATGTTGGATTGAGGATGGACGGACGTTAGGTATTCCATCAGGGCCAGAGGTTTTTTGGTGTCTCGCTTCGATAAAATACGTTTTATGATATGCTACCTGAACACAATATGGAGCGTCCTTGACTGCACTACAGAAAGTTGGTGGTGTTTTTCCTTGGAAATCGAGAGTAGAATGACAAATGGTTTTAGCGACTGACCAAAAGTACCTGGAATTGTTGGAACAGGCTACAAGTTTGCTTTTAAATCTGTGATTGTGTGTCTCCTTGGTTTCGTCGGTATTTTTTTTGCATCTGGTCCGTGAATAATAGGTGCTTATCAGTAAATGCGAAAAAAATTCGATTGATAAAATATCGACAAGCTATTTGAACATAATAATCAGAACATTGGTAAACAAGTTCGGTAAAGTTTTGAAATGACTCGAGTATATACTATATTTCAAAAAATTACAATGTTTCCCAATAAATGAAAAAAAGATTATCTTATCTATTCAAAAAATTTATATTATACTTTCACGATTATGGAACAAATAGTAATTGAAGCCAATTAAGCTAGAGAATACCTGTTTGGAAATAGTGTATGTATTTTTTACGGTCAACCAAAAATGTCGATTTTTGAAAAATCTATCAAAAAAGACCTGGGAAACATTGGAACAATGGGAAAACATTATCAAAGTCGCATTAATAAATTTCTTGAAAACAAATTACAAACGGTGTGTGATTTTTGAAGCCAGTAATTCTATAGTGGGTATGTCACGAGTGAAACAAATATTACAACAACTACCAGTGGACCAAATGTTACAACAACTATATCCCAATCACCAAGGTATACTTAGCATATATCTAACTCTAGAAAATCAGAGGTATTTAATATGGGAGGAGCTATTAGATACACTCAAGTCCTCAGAAGAAGTTCCCCGATTTAAAAACCTTTGCGTCTGCGGACTTCTCAATTTAAAGAACATGGAAGAACCCGATCAAAATTTGTTTAAGAAATTTATTGAAAATTTAACTTTAAAAACTACAAGAAAATTTATATTTATTACTTCAGAAACAGATCTTCTGAAGGGATTTCTAGAAGATCTAGAAATGCGAGCGTTTCTTAAAATTGACGAACTGAATAGAAAAGTCAAGTCATCAATTTATGAGGATGAATCCGAAGCTCTAAAAAAATGTGCAGAGAGTGGTCGTATAAATGATGTGATAGAATTACTTAAACACGTCGATGTCAATTCTGCCTGGGGAGAGAATCGATCAACTGCTCTGCATATAGCAGCAGGACATGGTTATGTCGATGTAGTTTTGACGTTATTACATAACGAAGCTAAAATTTTACCGGATAATCTAAATAGAACTCCTTTACACATCGCAGCTAAAAATGGACATAAAAATGTTACTTTTTTATTATTAGAAAATAATGCTAATATCGACGCAAAAGATAACAATGAGCAGACTGCTTTGCACTACGCAGCTGCAGGAGGTTATGACGAAATCATTTTAATGTTGTTAAGAAAAGGAGCTAGTATTCTACTCGATGGCAAAGAAGACACTGCTTTCCATTTAGCTGCTAATGAGGGACACCTAAAAGTTGTGGCGGCCCTTCTAGAAAACGATATCGATATTAACGTTAAGGGAAGTAAAGGATGGACCGCTTTACACAAGGCAGCTTTACAAGGGCATGATGAAGTGGTTAAGATTCTATTGAAGTATGGTGCGGATATTGATGCTCAAAATATTAGTGGTTACACGGCTCTTCATAACGCTATTTGTAATAATAAACAAGCAGTTGTAGACACTTTATTGAATCATGGAACTAACATAAATATTCAAAACAATATTGGACAAACGCCTCTTCACTGTGCCGCACTCCGAGGTAACAGTAAGATCGTTGAAGTTTTGAAAAACAAGGGAGCAAAGACGGATATTAAAAATCACGCGGATATGACGCCCCATCATGTGGCAGTGCATTATAAACGCAACAACAGTGTACAAATATTACGTCCAGACACTAAAAAAGGCGGCCACTAAGTTGCTCAGTACTGGTTATTTTATTAAGAAAAGGTACATTTTAAATGTGTTGTGGTTCCTAAGCGTGGGTAGTTCAAAACCCTTATAATCTTTTGGTCTTTTTTCCATTTACACGTGGGAGTCATTTTTGTTCTAAGAGATACTTCCTAGCGCTACCATTTTGGATCCATAAGTGCCGGAGATTAAATAAAAAATGTAGCCGTTCATATTTCAAGAAACGTTTATTGCAGCGCTGAGGAATGAAAAATCTTGCTTCAAAACTAACTCCTCGTTATAATAATAACAATTATATGTTCAAACAAAGTATATTATACAACAAATTAAAAAAGTGTACCCGATTGTGTGTAATAAATAAATAGTGTTTCAAAATTTTATTTAATTTTATTTAATAATCATTTTTATCTTATTTCTTTCTTGCTAAGGGGAAGTATTAAGGCATTTATTACGAGTAACTGTTAAAAGTAGTTTTGCTTGAAATTTTGAGAAATAATAGATGTTAGCATGATGCATTCACTGCTTCGCCGTATTGCCATAATTAATTGTAAAAGTTTCAGATGTTTAACAAGTATAAGATACGGATCCATACTTTTTCTTCGATCAAAAGCATGCGTTTTTTATAATTTTTGTTGTATGTGCGTTTAAAAAGTAAAAAGTAACAAAAAATTATATATACATAAAAAAAATACTTTGTTATCGTTTATTAAAATACTAGCCGGGCCCGCGGCTCCGCTCGCGTGGACTTGATTCACTACTATCGTCACTGCTTATTCCTTATGTTACCCAACGTAATAAAATATCTCCCATTATTTCTCCTTATCTCCCAATATTTCTCCTTATTTCCCATTATCTCTACATAATTTCCATTATCTAGGCTTATCTCTGCTCATCTCCCATTATTTCTCCTTATGTCCCATTATTTCTCCTTATCTCCCATTATCTCACCTTATTTCCCATTATCTAGGCTTATCTCGACTTATCTCCCATTATTTCTCCTTATCTCCCATTATTTACCTTATCTCTCATTATCTCACCATAACGCCCATTATATAGACTTATCTCCCATTATCTCTCCTTATCTCCCATTATTTATACTTATCTCCCATTATCTCACCTTATCTCCCATTATCGAGGCTTATCTCGACTTATCTCCCATTATTTCTCCTTATCTCCCATTATCTCACCTTATCTCCCATTATCTAGGCTTATATCGAATTATATAGAACATATGTATAAATTTATAAAAACACGTAAATCGGATAAGTGGTTCTCGAGTGATAAGTGACTAACGGACAGACAGACACACAGAGAGACGTTGCATTTTATATATATTGTATTCTTTGCTACATGATATTGTTCCATATTTAATGCTTTAGGGAGTGTATTGCAAGAGAATGCGCTAGCGGCAAACTTTTCTCCGACTTGAATCACTATTATCGTCACTGCTTATTCCTTATGTCACCTAATAAAATATATCCTATAACCTGGCCAGAGAACATACGTATGTTTAAAAAAAAAAGCACGTAAATCGGATAAGTGGTTCTCCAGTGATAAGCACACTAACGGAAGGACAGACAGACAGACAGACGGACAGAGAGACATTGCATTTTATATATATTATAGATATTCTCTGCTACATAATATTGTTTTAATGGTTTGGACTGTGTATTGCAAGAGAACGCGCTAGCGGCAAACTTTGTCCGACATCATTTACTATTATTGTCACTGCTCATTCCTTATGCTACCTATCGTAATAAAATATAGCCTATAACCTGGCCGGAGAACATATGTAAAAAGTACGAAAATCGGATAAGCGGTTCTCCAGTGATAAGCGCACTAACGGACAGACAGACAGAGATACGTTGCATTTTATATATATTATAGATGTAATAAAATATAAACCTATAACCTGGTCAGAGAACATATGTTTGAATTTAAAAAATCACGTAAATCGGATAAGTGATTCTCGAGGGATAAGCGCATTAACGGACAGACAGACAAACATTGCATTTTATATATATTATAGATATAGATTATTATTATTATTATTATATAACCTGGCCAAAGAATATATGTACGAATTTAAAAAAAGACAGGTAAATCGGATAAGTGGTTCCCGCGTGATAAACGCACTAATGGACAGACAGACAGACAGAGAGACATTGCATTTTATATATATTATAGATTATACATTACAGATATTCTTTGCTACATAATATTGTTCCATATTTAATGGTTTAGGCTGTGTATTGCAAAGGCACGCGCTAGCGGCAAACTTATTTCCGACATCATTCACTATTTTACGTCACTGCTCATTCCTTATGCTACCTATCGCAATAAAATATAGCCTATAACCTGCCCAGAGAACATATGTATGTTTTAAAAAAAAAGTACTTAAATCGGATAAGTGGTTCTTCAGTGATAGGCGCACTAACGGACGAACAGACAGACAAACAGAGAGACGTTGCATTTTATATATATTATAGATGAAGACAGTTTACCACGTAGTTGTGAAGAATATTAGATAAATATTACTTTTTATTGAATTTTATGAAGTGAATTTTCGCTGTGGCAACGTGGCTTGAAGCAGTCTGCTCGCGCGGACGCGGACGTTTTTTTTCAAATTTTGAATCATATATAGTCCGGGAGCTCATAACCAAGATTTTGGACTTATCGAAGAGCGGCAAATATATCACTTACTAAATGTGAAAAACTGTGACAAACAAACAATTGAGGGAAGGTGAACCCATTGCAGAGTGGCAGTTTTATATGTTATGAGGATACTATAGCCTTAATATCTGTCACAGAGACCAGTTCCTGTGGGAGTAAACTTTTTTTTCTTGAAAAAAAATGGGCTCGTAAAAATAACTCATCGCTGAGTGGCAGATATTCGAGATATAGTTAGTTTGGGATCCAAAAAGAAGTGAAAAAATATTATTTGCCATAGATCCTTGTTCTTTGAATTCCTACGAGTTTTTGGACCCACCTGAACTCATTCGAGAACGGTAGACAAATGAACCAATGTTCAAATACTATAATACGAGGTGAAATCTCGAATATGTGCCATGCTTTTATCAGCAAAATTTTGTATTTTTAATGCAAAGCTTAAGTTATAAACAAATTGATTTTTCCTATTCGCATTATTACCGAGCTGTGATGCACGAGTTCATAAGTTTTTTTGACACGTTAAAGTCGAATTTCTAATCCATTTTTGCTAAAAATTTATTAATTTTTGTTACAAATAAAAAAAAACTTTTCTGTATTAACTTAATATAATATTATTTAACTCTGTTCATTTTTTCAAAAACTCAATTATTTTATTACTTCTGTCAATTTATTAGAATTATATTAATTTTTCTTTGGGAATTTAACACAAATATTTTTATTTAATTGCGTATAAATAAACTAATTAGCTCCTAATTTTAATAAATTGGAAAAATGGATTAGAAATTCAGGCAGCAGGTCAAAATTCATTTAAAAAACTTGGATAAGTAAAAGCTTATTTTGATGTTATGGAGATAAATACTATGAAATTCTGTTTATTAGCATAATTGTTTATAATAAATTGTTTATAACAATAAAAAGGTTAAGTTTTTGCAAAAATAGGCTTTGAATTCGTATTCAGTGAATTGAAATACGTCTAAAAAATTTGGGTAGGGCGTTTAATAAACTTAGATTTCGTCATTATAAAAATAAATGATAACAAATTCCTTTTTTTAGATAACTGCTTAACAAATTGTTAATAACAATCAATAGGTCATTTTTTGAAAAAACTAATTGCAGATTGGATTCTGCGATCCAAAAAAACATAACGTATAGTAGATTGGAGCAGCAACGCTCAAAGTTTAAAAAGAACACAGTGAAACCCAGGGTAGTTGATGATAGTATTTGGTCATTGATTTATTGGCATTAACCGAATGCGGCATATTGTACGTATAAAATCTCTAATCTTTTAAGGTTTTTTGGATGTTAAAAATCAAAAATTTCAAATGTACCATCCAATATAGCTACCATTTTTTTTTTAATTTTCGTCATTACATATCAAAAGAGGTTTTGGGGCTTTTGAATATAAATTTTAAATAATAAATATAAACCAAATTTAAAAGTTAAATATAAAAAAAAAATATAGAACGAAATGAAATAAATATATTAATCTGCTTGTAACTGTTTAAATGGTACAATTGTTTCAGCCGATACCCGGTGGAAGAAATCGATAATAATTATTATGTGAAATGTGAAAAATAATAAAACAATTATTTACACAAACTTTCCACTATATTTATAATACACCGTAACATGTTTCGCTATCACAGTAGCTTCTTCAGACGTTACATTCTGAATTGTATTCAGAATATAACGCCTGAAAAAGCTATTGCGAAACATGTTACGGTGTATTACAAATATAGTGGAAAGTTTGTGTAAATAATTGTTTTATTATTTTTCACATTTCATATAATAATCGTTTCAAGATTGATTTAAGCGTCTTTCGAGACACTGGCGCATGTGTATAGTATTTGAGAGAAAAACAAATTACAGGACGGGCGCTCCCGTTGTCGGACAGGTACTCGCATTTCAAAAATACTTATGCGTTATTTGCAGCAAAAAAACGTAATGTTTTAATAAAGAACCAAACTCCATGGCAGATAATGTTATTTTTAGTATCTACAAACCTCAACGAACATATTAAAACAAATTTCAATCGCTCCTCTATGGGTGGGTTCATTTTTCTGCAACTTTGGACCGTTCTAACTTTGGATTGACCCAATATCCATGGTAGATATACATTTTTCAGTCATATTTCATAGAAATGAAGCTATATCCAAAATATCTGCCACTCAGCGTTGGGTTCGCCTACTCAATTTTTTTTGCAGCTTTAAAGCGTATTTCCAGGAAGAGGAACCAGACTTGAAGTTTCAAACTACCTGGACGGACTAAGCAGAGTATAATTAACAAAGGGATACTATTATCTGCCACTCTTCGATGACAGATTTTGGTTCTGAGCTTCCAGACTGACATATGAAATGCAATAACACGTGATTGCGTGTTGCAGGAAGCAAGCGAGAAGCTACGTTGCCACATTCATTATACTTTGAAAACTAAATTATTTCGCGTCTTTCTTTAACATAATGCTCTCTCTGTCTTCTCGTAAGAAATATCTTAAGTATTGTATTCATCATTCATCATTGTATCACATTCTGCGACCCTAAATCACGAAAAATGTAGTCCCTCATTTCTGTCGGTGTGTATGTCTGCCTGTCTGTTGAGACGATAACTCTTGAAAGAAATGAGAAATCATTTCAAATTTAGTAAATTTATTTATTGTGGCGTTTTTCTTTCTTTTATGTCACGCTATGGGGTTTTTACCAGTATATCACAATATTCCTCCAAAGTTTTTTTTTTACCTGGAGTTTTTTTTTTAGCGTTTCCTCATATCAACAATATTACTTAATAGGGTGTAATTTTTCTTTTTTATAGTAGTCAGTACGTCTGTTTACTTATAAATATTTTGCCTTTTCCAGATTTATATTTCGGCTGGATTTTCAATAGTACTGTACTTGTAAACATTGGAACCAGCACAACGAATTTTTGAGCAGGCAGATCGGTTGCAGCACGGGATCAGTTTTCTACAGAAAACGTCGAACGATAGGTGTTTCAACTCAATTCTGTACACCTGTTGTTGTAAGACGCTGCATCCCAAATTAGCAAATTTCTGTAATGTTTGAGTTAGTTCCCGCTTTTTTTTTATTATTGCGTCCTCTTCGACCTACTCTGGAATTCCCAATAAAAAAATAACCGTTTTTTCTACCGAAAGTGGGCCGAAGCCATTTTGCAATACAGCATTCCTCTCAAATACCTCTAGCCACGTGCTGCAGAGTTGGTGGTGGTCTAATGTTTTTTTTTTGTTTTATTATTTTCAGGGATTTACTGCTGGTTTTATGGTTTTATCACTTTTGTTGCCCGTTTTAAGGTTCTATTGCTTTTACTGCTACTTTTGCCTTGCATAATTTTTACCACCAGTTCCTCTTCCGGTTATAGGTTTCTCTATTAAGAAGTTTTCAAATCTTCTTTGCTATCAACTTCTTGGTCTTTCGGATATTTTCTTGTTTTTCCGATTTTTGTACCAGTCCTTCTTGGAATCCTATTACCAAGACTTCAGTCCACCGGTCTAACTAAAAGAGCTTTTTCATCAAGAATGAAGAAGGAACATTTTAAGGCATTTAATATTTTAAGAATCTCAAAATCGTTTTTTTTTGTAAGACATAAATAATGGTTTGGTTTAATATATATATATATATATATATATATATATATATATATATATATATATATATATATATATATATATATATATATATATATATATATATATATATATATATATATATATATATATATATATATATATATATATATATATATATATATATATATATATATATATATATATATATATATATATATATATATATATATATATATAAATATATATATAAATATATATATATATATATATATATATATATATATATATATATATATATATATATATATATATATATATACATATATATATATATATATGTATATATATATATATATATATATATATATATATATACATATATATATATATATATATATATATATATATATATATATATACATATATATATATATATATATATATATATATATATATATATATATACAATGGCGAACAAAAGTATGGAAACATTTAAATACCCATCTCTAGTCTTAAAATTTAAACGGTTTACAACTACAATATTTATTTATTAATCGTGTACATGCTAACAAACATTTTAAAGACTAAAACAGTGCTTAGTTTTTAACGTAACAAAATTATGCACAAACAAAAGTATGGAAACATTTCTGTTATAAAATAAAAATTCCACTAAGACGACTAAGATGTCGAAAATATTAAATATTTAGTGGGATATCCTTCTGCGACAATCACTGCTTGACATCTTCTGCCCATAGAGTCAATAGCACAAAAATCGGGTGGTATTTTTTCCCATTCTTGTTATAATGCGATCCAAAGTTCGTCCCCGTTTTTTATATTTCCTTTCCTAATTTGTTTAACCAGATAATTCCAAAAATTCTCTATTGGGTTCAAATCAGGTGATTGTGAAGGCCAGCGCATCACCCGAATCCTTTGTTCAGAAACCCAATTCTTCGCCAAGCGAGATGTGTGTTTGGGTCATTGTCTTGTTGAAAAATCCATGACAGTGGCAAATCTTCTTCATAAGGAATCAAATTATTTTCCAATATCTCAAGATACATTTGAGCATCCATTCTGCCATAATAACAAATATGTCCATACGGAGAGCGTTAGAAAGGCAGCACCATCCACAGACAAGGCCAGAAGAACGGGACTTCAACACCTAAGAAAACACAACATAGGAGCAGCATGCAAACCACAAATACTCTGGCAGACATCCTGGGTAACCCCAAGGACAAGAGAAAACTGGAAAACCATGGAGTTTACAGCATCCCATTCGGAGACTGCCACAAATTGTACATAGGACAAACAAACAGAAGAATCTCCACCCTGATCCAAGAACATAAAATAAGTATCAAAAACAAACAAACGCTTTTACAGTCAACGAAACGAGACAATTTTATCGTCGATGATAAACTAGTTTATAAAAACAGTTTAATTTTCGACCGTCGTCGACAGAACAACGTCCACGAATGAACTACTCGTACCGTCGTCGTCGTCCGTTCGCGTCGACTCGTCTGTAGTAGACCATAGGGCCATACAGTTTATCTCGTTGACGATCGGGTCGTGACCGTGCACAAATGTCGTTAACGAATGAACTATTTTATCGGTAGACTATAAACTAGTTTATCAGTTAATGCGAAATAAACAGTCTAAAAAAAGTGTTCGTTCATTCAACGCCCACCACTACCGCACGTCGGTTTCTTAGTTAGCTTCGAGCGACAGCAGCAGCAAGATCACAGTATCGAGTAGCAGCAGCAGCGGGAGCACTTGAAAATGCCAAATGAAATTTTGGCGAAATTCATTGTTAGACAAACGGATTGAAACTGGAATTTTAATGTTTTTTTATATATATATATATATATATATATATATATATATATATATATATATATATATATATATATATATATATATATGTATATGTATATATGTAGGCATGTAAGCGTTAATTTGGGGCAAATATGTCTTAGCATAAACAAGTTGCATGTATAGCAAGGTGAAAAGGTGGGAACATTATTTCGAACTAGAACGTTTACGCTCCACAACAACCGTTAATTCTGTCATAATCATCATCAGCTGTGCAGTCCATTGTCGGACATAAGCCTCCCCTAAGTACGTCCATCTTCTTCGGTTTTTGGCCTTGTTTATCCAATTGTATTCCACTAGTCTTTTGATGTCGTCAGACCATCGGGTTTGCGATCGTCCTCTACTTCTTTTCTTTATTCCGGGGCCTCCAGTTGATTACTTTGAGTCCATCGATTATCAGAGAGTCTTGCGATATGATCCGCCTAGCTCCACTTCAATCTACTTACTCTCTCAGCTACATCAGTTATCTTGGAACTTCCTCAAATTTCTTCATTAGTCAGCCTATAACTCAAGGATATTCCCAACATCCTCCTTTTCATCGCTCGTTGAGCTACTTGTAGGCGATTTATAATTTCTTGAATCAAAGCCCACGTTTCCGTTCCGTATGTCAATACTGACAACACGCATTGATCAAATATGTTCGCTTTTAGCATATTTGGGACATTGAAAAGGAAGATGTTCCGCAATCTGCCAATGCTGACCAAGTCAATGATATTCTCCTTGAAACGGGTCAAAATATGCAACATTAAATAATAATAAAAGTAGTAATTTTTAATTTTTTATTTCAAAATCAGCATAAAATTAACAAGTTATCGACGATGTTTAAATTTAATTAACAATTTTTTTAACATTTTTTTAAAATTTTTAACATTTGTATTCTTGTACACGTAAACAATAAGGTATTGTTCCAAATGTTGGGTAGTAAGATTGTATCTTCGATCACTTAAAATATTTTTATAAGTGGAAAAAGACCGTTCCACATCCACTGAAGTAACTGGGCAGTATTTGAATTTGGGTGTTATGTTAGCACTTATTGTTTCTGGCAAAAGTTCACTCGTCCCATCAATAAAACTATCAATTTGACACAAAGGTTCAAAGCCTGGGTTATTGCACAAAATGTTTTCAAACTTTTCTTTAACTCTACGCGGGAATACATCTGGCAATGTGGAGTTTATTTGACGGATTTTATTCATTAACTGAATTAATTCGGTCAACGCCAAACCTCGAGTTTCAAGCTTTTTAATACCAGCAGGTATGTGGGAAAAGTGAGTACTAATCAAAGCTATGTTTTTTTTTAATATCAGAGTCGTTAAATGCTTCCTTGGATTGCTGCCATAGCCTCTGCACTATCGAAGTCATTTACTACATCTTTGATGGCCTCGAAATGTTAATTGTAAAATAGTACAGCTTCAATCCATCTACCCCATCGACTGGTTCGGGAGGTAAAGGCACATTTGACAGTTTTTCTTTATAGGCGTTATTGCGAGCAGGTGCCTTAAGAAACACTTTCTTTGCTGATGAAATCAGTTTATTTACATTTCCTAACGTGGATCGTACTTCTTCAGCGAGTCGATGGACTCCGTGAGCAAAGCACGTCACATGAATTAAATTTGGATAAAATACTTGGAGAACTTTGGCTGCCTTGATGATATAGGGAGCAGCATCTGAGAGAAACATAAACACTCTTTCATCTGCAGAAGATTCAGGAAATACTTTTTTTAATACCCTCATTCACAAATCTGGCGATCGTAGAATGATTTGTCTTGTCAAGTACTTTGCAGGCCACCAAATAGGAGAAAGAAGGCTCTAATATTAATGCACCCACAAACAAATTCGCAATATAGCGACCACAACTGTCGGTAGTTTCATCAGCTGAAATCTAAATAATGTCATCCTTAAGTTCATTACGTATTTCTTCCACAACAAGTTGGTAAATTGTTGGTATGTAATTTTTACGCAGTGTTGATTCGTCGAGTATTTTTTGATTCAAGCAATATTTTTCGCAGAAAATCTTTGAATGTAGGATTTGTAAGTTTGTGGAGAGGGATATTACTTGAAAGCAATGCTTCACATAAATCCATGCTAAAGTGGTTTTTTTGTTTGCCTATAGAAGTGGAATCACTGCTTCTTGCTGTTATAAGTTATTGTCGTGGGCCTTTTTTTTGCAATCCTGCAATATGAAGACTTGTCTTGACATGCTGGGCAATTTGAAACTTTTTTGTGCACGAAACATTTTTTTTTCTCGCAAACTCGACAATATAGAAGAGACACTTTTTTTTGCAGGTGGCATGGTACACGTTAAACTTTAACACAACACGTTAAAAATTGCAAAAAGACTACACTGATGCAAGCGCGTCAACAATAATGTTAAAACTGATATCTTGTTTTAAAATAAAAATTCGTCTTCGAGAAAATTGTTTATTTGATCCACGCTCAAACAAATATTCTTAGAAACTAACTACTTATCACTTAATATCCCGACCAAGAAACAAAGGAATAAAATGCCGTCGTAATTTTGGGTATTCCTTGGCACTATAACCTAATCGATGTTTAGGCTATTGCAGGTAATGTTCCGGCGATAAGATCAGTTCCAGACGGCGACATTAACAATACCCTGAGCAATTCAATTACCTAGTAATACCGAGAAATATTGTAAATATAGGGAAAATATGCATCATTACTAGATTTTGGGTAAACTATGCAATAATCGGTGAGAATGGTCTAAATATGCCGATGCATATGAAAATATGCAAATGCATATAATCCAGTCTCTACTTATCATACTTAATTTTACGAGGGTGGATTGAAAAGTTCGCGGCCTCACCAAAAAATAATTATAATATTTATTGTAGTACCCTCAATAAGTTCATACTTTCTTTGGTTGTCACAGTGTAAAATTTTATTGCTATAGAATCTGTGGTTTTTAGTTTAGAACGAGTTTAGTGAGACCAAGTGCAGCGTTTTTGGAAAAATGGAAAAAATTGAGCAACGTGCGGTCATCAAATACCTGTTTAAAAAAATATTAACACACAATGATATAAAAACAACACTAGGGGAATCTGCTCCGTCATATACCACTGTGAAAAAATGGGTGGTGAAGAAAACATCGGCAGTGTGTGTAATCTCATAATGAAAGACCGTAGATTAACTATCAGGGAGGTTGCAGACACTATAGGCATCTCGTATGAACGAACACAAAACATCATTGCCAACGAACTCGTATTTTTTAAGGTTTCCGAACAAAACGAATTCGACTCACGATTTCTCGAGACTGTTTGGAGATGTTTGAGGCTGATCCGCAAGATTTTCTTAACAGGTTTGTGACCTGACCACTATACTCCAGAGTCAAAACAACAATCCAAGCAGTGGAAAAAAATCTGGCGAACCGACCCCAAAGAAAGCGAAGGCAATTTTGTCGGCTGTGATGGCGTCAGTTTTTTTGGGATGCTAAAGATATTATTATGGTGGACTAACTTCCGAAAGGCGAAACAATAAACTCGACTTACTATTGCACCCTTTTGCGTCGTTTACGTCAAGAAATTAAAGAGAAACGCCCAGGATTACTGATAAAGAATAGGACAACGTTCGCGTTCACATGTCTGTTGAGTCTATGACTCCAATTCGTGATTAATTCTGTACAAAACTCAAATTTAACCAACGATAGTATACTGATCCCGTGTTTGGGGCTCTGCTTAAAAACATACACGGCATTTGTTGGATTCTATGCAGAAGAAAGCTATTTGCCTGGTTGAAGACCCAGAAATTTGGATACCTTGAAACATCCCTTTAAAACGATTTTACTCAGGGCCATGGTTCAAGACCAATGTAAATCGCTTTTCCCGCACACGCATCGCTCCCGTAACGCTTTAGGGATTTTCCTGCAGCACGTGTGCTAAACTTATAAAAAAAAGTAGCTATCATTTAAAATATCGAGTTGTAATGTAATGCTTAGTGTGAGAATGCAAAAGCAGTACTTATACCAGCACTGTATGTTTGCAAGATAAGAACTGGGTAAATCATTTTACCAATTCTTGTTTGCATGGAATTCTAACGAACAGGGAATAAGTATAAACAACTGCGAAACTATACACTGAATATCAATAAGAAATTTAATTTCTACACTTACCTGTGTCCTCATACTCGGATTCCACCGACAGTAATATGCTTTCCACAATTTGATATGTCGTATACTCGCTATAGGAACAAGAACCCTCTCCTGTTTACTATTTGCCCAATAGAGGGGGTTGCGGTACAGATCTAAGTTACTATTCGTATAAGACCAGAGGGAGACGGTGTTGTCTTTAATTTCTGTAAAGAATAATAATAATAATAATAATAATAATCCACATCAACAAAGACCAATGGAAAGGTCATCGTGAGGCAGAAAGCATCAACAACGAAATACTCGATAACATGCTCGACAAAGAAACATACAAATATCTAGGCTTCCAACAAAGCACCGAACTCAACCACACTCACATCAAAACAGAGCTCAGAACCGAATTCAAAAACAGAGCTCAGAACCGAATTCAAAAACAAACTCACGAAACTTTTACAAATAAAACTCAACTCCAAGAATCTCACTAAAGCCATCAACACGTTCGCTGTACCTATACTCACATATTCATTTGATATCATCAAATGGTCACACACAGACATAGAAAACATTCACATCCTTATACGTTCTCAATTGACCAAATACAGGAAATTACACCCCAATGCATGCAAAGAGAGACTTACCATCGAGAGGAAGGCAGGAGGAAGAGGAATGTAGACACAAAACGAAACTTAGGGAATTCTTTCACACTAAGCAAACCAGCCTCCATACAGCAACAGTGAACGCAGAGAAAAACTACTTATCCCGGATAGACCAAACAGCAGACATACACAGTCACACCCAATTACAATAGGAAAAGATGAAAACATGGTCAGAAAAAACACTCCACGGAAAATACAGATACCCCATAGAACAAGACCACGTAAATAAAAAACAATCATACAACTGGTTACAGGATGGGCAGCTATTCCCTGAAACAGAAGGCTTCTTACTTGCCATCCAGAATAAAGTCATATTAACCAGAAACTACCAAAAGCATATCATCAAAGACCCAACTATTACATAAGACAGATGCAGGAAGTGCCACCAGCAGAAAGAGACGATCGAGCACATAACAAGTGGATGTAAAATGTTAGCCGGTACGGAATACACAGCCAGACATGACTCAGCAGCAAAAGTAGTTCACCAAGCACTAGCCACAATATACAAACTCATAGAAAACACAGATCTCTACTACAAATACACACCAACATCCATACTTGAAAATAAAGATTACAAGCTCTACTGCAAAAAAAGGACAGTCACTTATCTAATTGATATAGCTGTCCCAAACGACACAAACATCCAAGTGAAATACACAGAAAAAATCTCCAAATACACAGACCTTGCAACAGAAATAAAAAGGCTATGGAAACAAGAAAAAGTCATCATTGTCCCTCTAGTCATATCAGCCACAGGCCTTACACCAACAACATTTACACCACACTTAGTGCAATTAGGACTCAACACAAACATACACAAAAACATTCAGAAGTCAGTGATTTTGAAAACATGGAACATTGTCAGGTCGTTCCTTAATACACAATGGTAATGCGTTTGTGCTGACTTGGTTTGCGCCCGTCAGCCAAACATGGAACCACATTGACCAAATGTGAGAAAGAAAAACAATCATAACAATAATAAAGTATAAATAATAAATATAAATAAAATATATATTATAATATAAAATAAAAAATAAAAATGCAATAAAAAAGCATTATCAAAGACTCAACTATTACAGAAGAAAGATGGAGGAAATGCCATCAGCAGAAAGAAACGATCGATCACATAACAAGCGGATGTAAAATATTAGCCGGAACGGAATACACAGCCAGACATGCCTCCGCTGTAAAAGTAGTTCACCAAGCACTAGTTACAACAAATAAAGTTATAGAAAACACAGATCTCTACTGCAAATACACACCAACATCCATACTTAAAAATAAAGATTACAAGCTCTACTGGGACATCAGTATCCATACAGATAGAACAGTCTCCGCCAATAGACCCGATATTACTTTTCAGTGCAAAAAAGGAAAAGTCACCTATCTAATTGACATAGCTGTCCCCAACGACACAAACATCCAACCGAAATACACAGAAAAAATCTCCAAATACACAGACCTTGCAACAGAAATAAAAAGGCTATAGAAACAAGAAAAAGTCATCATTGTCTCTCTTATTATATCAGCCACAGACATTACCCCAATAACATTCACACCACACTTAGTACAATTAAGACTCAACACAAACATACACAGAAACATTCAGAAGTCAGTGATTTTGAAAACATCTAACATTGTCATGTCATTCCTTAATACACAATGCTAATAGTGTTTGTGCTGAGTGGACTTGGGCCCGTCAGCCAAACATGGAACCACATTGTCCAAATGTGAGAAAGAACTTTTTTTGTATAATAATGACAAAAGTGGCGCCTCCTTTAATTAATTGCATACGACGTCTAGTGCTGCACATTAGGAAAAATAAGGCATTCTTTGGACAAAAATCGAGGCATGGCTTACCTTTTGACCAATTTGAATTATAGTTTTTTCTAAATACTCGTGAACACTTCTAGTTTACTCTCCAAATGCAGAGTTTTAAATAAACTGACTTACTATGATTATTTCTGATCGGTTATATGAAAAATACATGTTTACCCCATATTAGGAATATTATAAAATTCGACTAAATTTGGTTTTTTGACGTATATACTTAGCAATATTAACCTTCTCAATTCGAATTCGAAGATAATTTAAAAAAAAAATGTGATACTCTAACCTCAAAAAATAGCTTCCAGTTGTAAACATTTTTAATCGTAAGAATGGAACAGTTCTTTACTGCACAAATCTATCTGAATATGATAACTTTGTGCATTTTGATCCAGCTGATAAAGGATAGTACGAGGAACAGCAAAGAAGAAATGTTATCAAATTTTGTAAACGAAAATAACTTCTACGTTATGAACACATTTTTCCAAAAGCCAGAACATAGACGATGGACATGTTAAAACTCCAATGGTATAACAAGAAACGAAATTGATTATGTATTATGAAATGACAAGAATATTGTAATTGACATGATAGCCCTGAACATGATATGCATTGGCAGTGACCATCGGATGCTCAGAGCAAAAATAAGAATAAATCTGAAGCAGGAGAGACGTAGATTGATAATGCATACAAAAATAAAGACAACAACAGAAATAATAAAGCAAAACACAGACAAATAACGACAAGCACTGGAAAATCATATAAAACACATAAACTACCAAACAGAACTTGATGAACTAAACGCACAAATAACCAACAGCCTACTCATGACTACCAATGTCATACGTATAAAACATGGAAACTTCGTAAATCCCTTTTGTTGACTAAGGATCATGGAGACAACTTTTAAATCTCCACATAGCATCCAATCGTGAGCTGGATATTTCATTTTCTGTAAAATCATGTTAAGATTTTCGTAAGTTTCCTTCATATGGACTGAATAAGCAACAGGCAGTGAAGCATAAGTATTTCCGTTGTGTAACAGAATACCTTTCAAACTAGTTTTTATTGAGTCTATAAAAAGCCTCCAATCGTCCTTCTCGTACTCAATGCCAAATTCGTTCATTAGACTACCAATATCATGGCAGTAAACCAAATCCTCCTCCTGCTTGAAAAATTGAGCGAACTGTTGATTTCTTGTTCTATAATGGTAAATAGATGTTCCGGATTCCAATAAATGTTTTTCTTTCCGCCTAGAACCAAGCAATTCTGCTTTTTCCTTAGTCAAACCCAAATCTCTCACTAAATCATTTAACTCAACTGTGGTTTTAAATTTTCTAGAGAACATTGAAACTCATCATCATCCGGTCAACTTTCATTAAATTCGGGACCGGACTGTAAAACGTCATCAATAGACTGAGGTGGCTCAGGGACAGGAAGTCCCGGTCCATGTCCTACCGGCCGATTAGCTGAAGTAAAGTTAGGATAGACAATTACTTTCTTATTTTTGGAGTTATATCCAGAAACATCAAAACAATCATTTGAATGATTTTCTTGCTCTCTTCATACCTTGGGTACTGCAAATCTAAAAGCTTTCTTTTCTTTCTTATACCATTTCCTAAGATCCTCAACACAAACATAACATACTTTGTGAGACCAACATTTTTCTTGATTACCGATTTCTACACCAAAATATGCAAAGTATACTTTTTTTTTACAAAGTCAGTAATGTTTCTTTGATGTTTTTTAACTACAAACTCACCACATGTATAACAAAAAGTGTTGGGAGAGTTTTTACAACCACGATTAGCCATACTTTGAGTGTGAATTAAAGCACATGGGTGGGTTAAACACTACAATGCGAGGTTATATTAACTGGAAGAAAACAAACTGCTATGACATTTATCGGAACAGCCAACCCAATAACATTTGATTTTACAGCCAACCTTATAAAATTCTGATTTTATTGCCAACCTAATAACATTTGAATGATAAAAAATAAACTTTTCACATTTTGAATACTAAAATGTGAAAAATTGGTGGGTGATACGACTTTTTTATTACTATTTTCGGACTCAGCACAGCAAAAAAACATAGGAATCAAGTAAAATTATTAAAAAAGTTTTTTGATCGTTGGCCTGTGTTATTTAATAACAATAACGTGGGCTAAATTCTGAAGTTTTATTGGTAACGCGCCGCCAAACAATTGATCAATGACAGTAACTTAAGGTAGGTAATCCATCTGAATACCCCACTACAGCTTGATCATTTAGGTCAGATTCCGCCTGACTGACCTGGCCTGCCTATAAGCTATCCCTAACTATACTATAATAGTTACTCTTTCAATACTTACTTTCGAGTACTCGTTCTCTCTCACTATTGAACAAAAACGTTCCAAATCGGCAAGAATACAAATGATCCAAAATGGTGATCAGGAAGTGTTCGTTAAATTCGAAAGCGTTCGGAAATTGTTGGGTGATCTGCCAGACGCAGTCGATGAATTGGAGGAATACCGGTGAACGATCGGCGTCGCTGTGATGATCGTCCCCGTGACCCACTCTCTAAATAAAAAGAAAGGAAATAAATAACCACACATGGGTAAAAATTCGTGAAACGGAACACTTCAGACTCGACTTATCGGAAATCCAAAAACAAGGATTTATTTTAATATTACATATAGGTAGTGAACAAGATCTAAAATATTTTCAGTTGATTTTGATTATTATAATTGTTATAAACAATATATGTTTTAGGTCAATTTTTTTTCAAAAATTCGTAACTCAGAAATGAATTTTTTTATGAAAATTCTAGTTGAAACAAAAATGGGCAGAAACATTAATTTCAAAAAAAAAAAATATTGCACACTGAAAAAAAATTTTTTAATGAAAAAGAAATCACTTTATTGTAAACAAATTGGAATTTAATGAGGTTCTTAATCACTTATCGACCAAAGGTTTTGTAGATGTGGGAATGTTTTCTGCAGAAAATGGAAAAAAGAAATTTTTCGGTCTTCATTTGAAGGTGGCGTGGCGTAATGCATCAAAGACGCCGCACTATGGCGACAATACGTAATTTTTACCCGAATTAATTTTCTGGGCGCAATTTTTCAAGGAATCTCAGTAATTTTTTTTAAAATCTTCGTTTTTGATTTCTCTATCGATCTGTCTGAGCGGATTTTTGATTATTTACCATTATTTTTACTAATTTATCAGTATACATATTGCTTTGTTGTGCAAAAAACATCTTTTTAGGGAATAAAATGAGCCTCTGTCACGCAATTTTCAAGAAATCTCAATAATTTTTTTTATAATCTTCATTTTTGATTTCTCTATTGATCTGTCCGAGTTGATTTTTGATTATTTACCATGATTTTTATTATTTTTACAATATATATATATATATATATATATATATATATATATATATATATATATACTGCCTTTTCCCAAAAAACACCTTTAGGGAATAAAATGAGCCCTTAGTCACACAATTTTGAAAGAATCTCAATAATTTTTTTTATAATCTTCGCTTTTAATTTCTTTATCGATCTGTCTGGGTGGATTTTTGATTATTTACCATGATTTTTATTATTTTTTTTCAATATATATATATATATATATATATATATATATATATATATATATATATATATATATATATATATATATATATTGCTTCTTTTTTTTTCCAAAAAACAACTTTTTAGGGAATAAAATGAGCCCCCAATCACGCAATTTTCGAAGAATCTCAATAATTTTTTTATAATCTTCGCTTTTAATTTCTCTATCGATCTGTCCAGGGGAATTTACTATGATTTTTATTATTTTTTCATATATATATATTTTTTTTTCCGAAAAACAACCGTTTCAGGAAATAAAATGAGCGTCAGTCATGTAATTTTCAAGGAATCTTAACCATTTTTTTTATAATCGTCGTTTTTGATTTCTTTATCGATCTGTCTGGTCGGATTTTTGATTATTTGCCAAGATTTTTATCAATTTATCAATAACTATTGCTTTTTTTTTTTTTCTAAAAACAACACCTTTTTAGGTAATAAATTGATCAATTTTCAAGGAATGATTGATGGTAAAGACCGTCAAGCTCTTACTGGCACGATTTCTTCCCAAAGGTGCTCCATATGCAATGCTCTTCCGCAAGCAGTTCGTATTAATTACATGTAACTACCAGAACTCCAACCAAATAAATTATGTGAGTATACTTGTACTGCTCCGTAGTAAACGCTATAACGCACTGCATTCACGCAAATTTACATGCTGAAGAAGTCCAAAAACATAAATAGGGGAACCCCTCACACGGGCCAGGGGGATTCCCCGAAGGCACCGACGATTTTAAATGGAAATATGTACACACTGTATTGTTAAATTAGTAAAAATCATGCTAAATAAACAAAAATCCGCTCAGATAGATCGATGGAGAAATCGAGAACGAAGATATTAAAAAAAATTACTGAGATTTCTTGAAAATTGCAGCCAGAAAGTTAATTTGGGTAAAAATTACATATTATCGTCATAGTGCGCCGCTCGGAAAACGAGTCAAAATACGTTTGTTAGTTGTATTTCGTTCCGCTTCTGAGCAACATGTATTGAGATTGTTTTATTGATTGTGGTTTCTGAATCTAGGGCTATGGTTTCATTTCGAAAACGCCATAATGCCGCGCTGTGGTGCAGTCAAACTTTGCTGCAATCCAAAGAATAAAATAAAACACAAAATTGTGTATAAAAACGTTCGTCTCGTTACTCAAAACTGGAATTACAAATTCACCTCATATATTGGTGAATTTATATGCGATTCTAGCAAACGCGCAATGAATAAATCAATGGTTACAAATGTTGAAAGGTATGTGCATACTTCTGAATAATTTTCGTACATTAATTATTATTTTAAACAATACTCTGGATCAATTTCTTATTTACATTTAAAATTTTGAGTTAACTATTATATTATTGATTTTTTAGTAATCAATACAGCAATTTAATAAATATAATAATTATCAAGTATCGTGAGTGTTTCCAGATCAGGCTAGCAACCAAACAAAGAACGCTCACAGAATGAGAGCTCTGCCTCGGAATAGGACGGATTTAACGATGACGACAGATACAAGGAGAAGGTTAAGAAATTCGAAAGGACGGGATGTAATGAGACTCGCAACTTGGAATATAAAATATATAAATGGGAGAGACTAGGAAGTGGAAAAGGACACCAGAGAACACAAAACAGACATATGTGCCTTACAAGAAACAAAAAAGAAGGGAAAAGGACAAATGATATTAGGAAAATATATCCATACATCAGCGGGAAAGGATGGAGTAGCCCTGATGATTAAGAAGAAATACATAAACTACGTAATGAAATGTCAGTACATATCGGAGAGAACAGTAATGGCTAAACTAAGAATAAAGAACAAAAAGACAAATGTAGTGGGAATTTATGCACCTGAAAATTGAAAAACCAGAAAAAGACAGGGAACAATTCTATGAAGAAGTCTAGAAAATGATAGATGAGATACCAATCAACCAAACAATAATAATAATGGGTGACTAAAATGCAAGAGTTGGAAATGAGGTAATACCAGGAGTTAAAGAGAGATTTAATAAAAACATAAAAAATGACAATAAATTTCTGCGCTACAAACGAGTTGAAAATAAATAATATATACTTTGACCATAAGGAGCAATATAAATATATATTTGAGAACAGTAGAGGTAACAGATCAATGATACAGTATGTCCTAACAAACAGAGAAATACATCCACGCCATATATTAGACGTAAGAAGCTTGACATCACCAAACGTAGCAAATGATCATAATTTAGTTATCTGTAAACTAATAGTAGGAGAGCGGGTAGACATTATTGGGTAGGTATTTGAGGCACCAGGAAATTTGTCAAATACATCTTTAGTGATACCTGAATACAAAAACGCAGACCTGGCTAAAGGGTAGTGGGGCCAGTTTATTTAGTCGGGTCTAAAACTTAGCAAGATGTTTGTAAAATTATATTTCAAAAAAATCGAAAAAATATATTTGAAGCACAACATAATATTGGTAACTAAAAAAAGATATTTTTAGAAAGACAGGTCGTTTCGGTGGAACATTCTACCTGCCAGGGCATCGAGAATGTTTAAGCATGAGTGTGAGTGAACAGCGCTATGGATAAGCTGAAGTGCGAGAGACAGCGTATATCGGCAGCTGTCTTAGTCGAAGAACGCTGGGGTGCAATTGGCTCTCGCAAGACCACGTAACTCACAGCACCCATGCGTTTGTTAGTAAGAATTTTGGAGTAGTTATAAAATCCTCAGTTTTATTATTTATTAGTAGTATTTTATTATTAGTAGTATTTTATTTATAGTACATTTTTTATTTTAGAATTTTTACATATTTATCTATAAATAAAGGGTATAATATATGGTATATGTATAATTATTGATACGCCACACTGTTCAGCAAAGAAATTTTTTTATTTACCCTCTAATTACTTTAATGTAATTTCATTTTTATTAATTATCATGAAATATAGGGGACTGAAAAAGTAAATAAATACAAATATAAAAATACATAATAAAAAATCAATTAAAATTAACTTATAATAAACGTATAAAAAAATAAATTTTTCTCATTTATTGTCGGATAACCGTCTCTCAGATTAACATTGGTTCATAAAATAATGTCTTTGTATTTTAAACTATATTTTTTTCTAATTTCCAACATTTCATTACTTTTTTTCAAAGTTTTTTCACTAAAAGCAATTAATTTTTCATTGTCTTTTGTGCAAATAACACACACTAATTTAGCACTATTATCAGTATCCATCGTAAATCACCAACAACAAAGAGGGACTTTTACAATAACATAATGAGAATTTTAAAACTACTCCAAAATTCTTACTAACAAACGCATGGGTGCTGTGAGTCACGTGGTCTTGCGAGAGCCAATTGCACCGCAGCGTTCTTCGACTAAGACAGCTGCCGATATACGCTCTCTCCCGCACTTCAGCTTACCACCCATAGCGCTGTTCACTCGCACTCATGCTTAACATTCTCGATCACCTGGTAGGTAGAATGTCCCACCGAAACGACCTGTCTTTTTAAAAATATCTTTTTTTAGTTACCAATATTATGCTGTTTAAATTTCAACATGCTTCAAATACATTTTTTCGATTTTTTTGACATATAATTTTACAAACACCTTGCTAAGTTTTAGACCCGACTAAATAATCTGGCCCCACTACCTTTCAGCCAAGTCTGCGTTTTTGTATTCAGGTATCACTAAAGAAGTATTTGACAAGTTTTCATGGTGCCTCAAATACCTACCCAAAAAAGTCTACCAGCTCTCCTACTATAAGGTGGAACACAAGAAACATAAAGCAACACCAAAATAAGGAAACAAAGATAAGAATAGAAAATCTACAAGAAGAATCAATGAGAGACCTGTACCAGAGACGGCTGAGAGAAAAAATTAGAATAATTCAAATAAATGACTATGATAACATAAATGACGATTGGTTAAAAACAAAAACAAATGTATTAGACGCTGCATATGAGGCATAAGGGACCAAAACTGTCGATAAAAATAAAAAATGAAGACCAGAAACACAATGAGGTGCAGAAATCAAAGAGAAATGCCGTGAAAAGAAAGAAAGCTATCTAAAGTACAGGTCAACCAGGACAGATGAAGCCTACCAAAGACATAAAAGAATACGAACAGAAACCCACGAATTAGTAAGAAGAACCAAAACGGAATACCGGGAGAGATACACAAAGAAATTAGAATCGGACTTCTACGGTCAACAAAAACAAATTTGGAAATTCACTGAGATGAACGAACTAATAGAGTGACGTGAAGAAAGGAATGTGGGTAACATATCTTACACAATTATATAAAAGGGAACAGAGTACCAGAGTGCCACAAACACCAGAGATATAGATAAACCAAAAAACATATATAACGGAAGAAGACGTAATAGAAGCACCGGAAAAATTAAAAAACCGTAAATCTCCCGGCGAAGACCAAATAGCTAATGACCTACGACAATATGGGGGATACTCTCTGGTTACGCAACTCCAGATAATTATACAGAGGATTATATGATCGAAAGGAATCCCAGAGGAATGGAGAACAGCGACAGTGATACTAATGCGCAAGAAGGGAGAAAAAGAAGATCCAAATAACTATAGAGGAATAAATCTACTAAACTGTACACTGAAATTAACAACAAAGAGTATTACAATAAAAATAAACGCGAGAATACAACTAGAAGAAGAACAGCAAGGATTTAGAAGTGGGCGCTCATGCACCGATGCCGAATTCATTGTGAGACAGGTAAAAAAAATCCATATAATTCAACATTACAGCATGCTTGTGCCTGATAGACTTAAAGAAAGCTTTCGACAATGTGCAAATAGATGATGTTATTCATCTATTATATAACAGGAACATCCCATTAGATCTAATTAAAACTATTGAGAATATATATAAAGACAATAAAGTAGTCGCAAAATTAGCAGAAGGAATGACAGAACCAATCAACTTTGATTCTGGAATCAGGCAGGGAAACTCTTTAGGTCCTCTTCTACATAAAAAATGTCAAAAGAAAGAAGGGGTTACAGAGAACTTAAAATTATATGTTATCCAGATGACGCGATAATAATGGCTGAGACGGAGAACGATCTGCAAAGACTGCTATACGTATTCTACATGGCAGCAAAACAATATAATATGTCAATCTCAACTGAAAAAACAAAACCATAGTAACAGCAAAAGAACCGATTAGGTGCAAGCTGGTGGTGGTGGTGGTGGTGGTGAAAAATAATAGAACAGGTAATGCAGGTCGATTACCTGGTCATCAAAATATCTAGTATCGGAAAAATCTAGGAAGAAGTAAAACATTAAGTCGACAAGGCTAACAGCCGTGTGATGCCTCTATGATACCATATTTAGAAATAAGTTCCTCTCTGTGGAGACCAAAACAAAAATATACAAGAGCGTAATACGACCAGTAATGACTTATACATCTGAAACAAGACCCGATACAAGTACAACACAGAGGATGCTGGAATCATCTGAAATTAGAATACTTAGGAGATTTACAAACAAGACACTGAGGCATAGAGTGAAGACATAAGACGCACATGTAATATAGAAGTATCAATCAGTGGATAAGAGGAAGAAATGTGGAATGAGATCAACATATAGGAAGAATGGCAAACAACGGAAGAAAACCAATGGGACGTCCAAAAAAGAGTTGGAGCGACGATCTATAAAGCAGGGAACAAAGAAAACAGGCACTAAATCGGAAGAAGAAATTATTCAAAAGTGTGCACATACCTTTCAACATTTGGAACGTTTTCTTTATTCATTGCGCATTCGCAAGAATTACAATATATGAGGTGAATTTGTAATTCCATTTTTAAGTAACGAGACGAACGTTTTTATATACACTTTTGTGTTTTTTTTTTATTAAATGGACTGCAGCAAAGTTTGACTGCACCAGAGTGCGGCATTATGACGTTTTCAAAATGAAAATATACTCCTATATTCGGAAACCACAATTAAGAAAACCATCTCAATACATGTTGCTCAGAAGTCGAATGAAATATAACTAACCAAAATATAAATTCCGTATTTTGAATCGTTTTCCGAGCGGCTTAAAAACTAATGCCATTTGAAGGTCAAATGAGGGCCGAAAGTTTTTTTTCCCATTTTCTACAGAAAACATTGGCGCATCTACGGAATCAAATCTATTGTCGATAAATGGTAAAGAACCCCATTAAATTCCAATTTGTTTATAATAACGTGATTTTTTATCATTAACGAAAAATTTTCAGTGTGCAATATATATATTTTTTTGGAACTCATAATGTTTCTGGTCATTTTTTGTTTTAACTAGAATTTTCATAAAAAAATTAGTTTCCGAGTTATGAATTTTTGAAAAAAATTGACTT
The DNA here is from genome assembly GCA_019049505.1 of Pachyrhynchus sulphureomaculatus. Taxonomy (NCBI): domain Eukaryota; kingdom Metazoa; phylum Arthropoda; class Insecta; order Coleoptera; family Curculionidae; genus Pachyrhynchus; species Pachyrhynchus sulphureomaculatus. Next base: position 10,542,607 of record CM032452.1, on the reverse strand, counting down.
AAAACTTGTATTGTTTATGCCAATTATAATTATCAACATCAACTGAAAATATTTCAGAGCTTGTTACTACCTAATACGTAGGCTGAAAAGTTTTTGGTCTAACACATACATGTCGCCCTTTTCAAAAAATCTATATGATTTTTAGGAAGTACCAACCTTCAAACGATACATGTCAAAATTTCATGACACTTCGACCCTAAAGATATCAAAAGAACGTGTTGGTTATATTTTCAATAAACATTTGGGCATAAGAAAACTCTGTTCGAAATGGGTACCGCGTTTGTTCACAGTGGACCGAAAACAACAACGTATTGATGATTCTGAGGGGTGTTTCGACCTGTGTAAGCGCAATAAAAAAGGATTTTTTTCATGCAATATGTGACAATGGATGAAACATCACTACACACCGGAATCAAATCGGCAGACAGGCAGATTGACAGACAGTCCGACGTAAATAGGAAACTGTCTTTATTATATTCTTGGGACATTAGAAGTGACGAAATTATACCTACACTTTTTTTGTGATCTTAAAAACCAGACCCGTCTAAATTATTCCCTATTTCGCAAGGTGTTACAATTTGACAGGGCGCCTTGGGAAAATCTGTTTGCAGCAAGGGCGCTGAAAATTGATCTATGGGATTTTTTATGAACAGTTTATGTAGCAAACCAAATTTCCCATGTTGTAAATATTCAGGATTAAATTTATGCCGACAATGTCAATTTAAGCCAGAGTTAGTATCTTGATAAATTAATTTTTAATTGATATTTGTATGCAAACAACTTTGGAATTATTTAAAGATTACAAGTAAAAGACCTTTTATCTTAAAAATTTTTATATATATATATATATATATATATATATATATATATATATATATATATATATATATATATATATATATATACATATATATATATATATATATATATATATATATATATATATATATATATACATATATATATACATTATATATATATATATATATATATATATATATATATATATATATATATATATATATATATATATACATATATATATACATTATATATATATATATATATATATATATATATATATATATATATATATACATATATATATACATTATATATATATATATATATATATATATATATATATATATATATATATATATATATATATATAATGTAATACCTGCATACTTTTCTGCGAAAAATCGCTGTCCCCCCCTTATCTCGAAAAGTCTTGATCACAAAATTTTGAAAAAATTCTGGAATTTTCTCCACATGGTGTAGATTGAATGAAAATTATCACGAGTACATTACCTTTAATAATTTATCTGGTATATAAAAAACAAAAATTTCAAGGTCATTAGTTTTCAGTAAAAAAAAAACTTTGTTTAAAACTCATTTGGGGTGTGTTTTGTGAAGTCACCGATCAATTTATACCTCCGTAACAAAAATTTTTATTTTAAAAACAATCAACGTACGGAACACTAATTGCGCAAGTCCGACTTGCACTTGGCCAGTTATTGTTTACCAAAAATCAAAAGTAGTGTTATTCAAACAGCTGTGATACGAATCTTCTGAAAGTTGACACTAACTGAAAATCATGAGTTTTTTGCTTGTGCTGCCATCTCTTAGAAAGTCGGACTTTTCACTCCATGTAGTATACTTTCGAATTATGTAAAAAAATCGATGTTTTAAACTTCCCCCTGTTGATTCTCCTTAAGTAATGTTTACTTCTAGTGCACACACAAGCTTAACACTGCCGAATTTATTTTCGCGAAATCTTTAAAAAATTCTCGGACTGTACCATATTTGTTTGGCAAACGAAAAAATGCTAATTAAAAAATGGCAAATTTTTTTTACCTCTAAGTATCAATTAAAATAAATAACTAACGATTTTTCTTTGAGAACGCTGTGTGACCACTGTCTTCCTTGCGGCATCAACTGACGGTAATTTTTTTAAATCATAATCTGAAATGTACAAACTCTTTTTGCCAAGTTTTTTGAAGAGCTGTTAACGTAACGGAGGTTAAACCAAATTTCTGAAATATCACCACTTCATATTATGATTTTAGAACCGTAAACCAATGTTTAAATCAAGAGAATATTTTTAATAACGTCTTTATTTAAAACAAGATTTAATAATGAAATTTTGCATTCTTTTCCATACCTGTTGAAATTTGTGTCCAAAAGATAACCACTCCTTCTCGGTCAAAACTTCGAAACCCTTGATCGTTCTGTAATACGGATCCAACATTAACATTGACAAGGCTGTCAATTGAGCCGTTCTATCCCAACCATCGGAGCAATGGACCAGGACGGAAGTTTTGTGATTTTCTACCTGAAATACAACATAATCTTTAATGGAGATTTATATATTGGTAACATGTATAGAGTCAAGAAACCTAGCACAAAAATCGGGTGGTATTTTTTCCCATTCTTGTTTTAATGCGATCCAAAGTTCATCCCGGTTTTTTATATTTCTTTTCCTAATTTGTTTATCCAGATAGTGCCAAAGATTCTCTATCGGGTTCAAATCAGGTGATTGTAAAGGCCAGCGCATCACCCGAATCCTTTGTTCAGAGAACCAATTCTTGGCCAAGCGAGATGTGTGTTTTGAGTCATTGTCTTGTTGAAAAATCCAAGACAGTGGCAAATCTTCTTCATAAGGAATCAAATTATTTTCCAATAACTCAAGATACATTTGAGTATCCATCCTGCCATTTATCTTTGCCAATGACCCCGTACCAGACCGTCGAAAACAACCCCATACCATGATATTTCCACCGCCATGTTTGACAGTAGGTACAAGGTACTTTGGGTCATATCTTACACCAACTGGTCTTCTTACATAACCAGTAGAATCACTTCCAAAGAGATTGAACCTGCTTTCGTCACTAAAGATTACTAGAGACCACTGATTTTGAGTCCAGTCTTCATGTTTTTTAGCAAATTTCAATCTCTCTTTTCTGTGATGCTTTGTAAGGAGTAGTTTTTTAACAGCACGCCTACCATGAAGATTTTCAGATAACAGACGACGCCTAATAGTCATATCTGACAGTGCACCTATGCATGTTTAAAGATTTTGCTATTTCAAGTTGCTTCTTTTCACTTTGATACAAAGAAATAATTTTATGTTTCAGATCTGAACTGTAATATTTGCACTTTGGCATTTTGGCAAAAACCGCACTCTTAAACAATGCTACCAAATTACTTCGTATCAACAATAAGGCACTCTTAAAGCAGAATGATAAAATTATTTCAATACTTTCGATAAGGACAAAACGCGTTTCTTAAAAACCTTATCTACCAGAAAAGGTAAACAAAATTTTTATAGTAAATAATAAAATTCTATAAAGAAATTGTCAACAAATAAGACAATAATCACTGTAATGTGAAAGTTAAAACATTTTGTTTACGTCTTGAAATATGCTGCAAAAATAAATGTTTTTTTTTTCGTCAAATAATGCAAATTGGTAACGTAGAAATTGTGCTAAGTGTTTCATTAATGCTGCAGAAGAATCAAATCGAATTTTTGTGCTGTATAAGTCATATTTAATTTTCAACCATATCTGATGGGTTTAATGCAATTTTTAATCATGAAATTTGTAATTGTTAAAAAGAAACCAATTGTCGATTACCTATTTTCAAACATGGAAATAATGAAATGGTCAACAACAATTGGGGTTTTGAAAAAAAAAATTGTTATAAATGGAAATCTCATATATAAGTTTTATAACAAAACTATTTTTTTTTTTCGTTATAATTAAAAAGTTATATCAAATTCAAAATAAATTTTTAAACTTAGTACAGGTGACGCGCCGACAGTTCCCGAAAAAAATCCAAGCGCGTGTGACGTCACAATGTTTATTTCTCCTCAACGTCACAAACAGCTGATACGGGTGTTTTAGTTTTCAATTAATTTATTCTTGTTATTATCATCAGTGGATTGATAAATTTATTGAAAATATCTAATCTAAAAAGTTGTCATGCCTGTTTTGTATCATTTTGTACGAATATTATAAAAACAACTCCCGAAAAAATGTTTTAAATGTGTCAGAAGATGTTAAACGTCGAAATCAATGGTTCCAAGCAGCACGACATATTAATCCTAAAACAACATCAAATTTTTTCTATTGTGAAAATCACATCGATGTAAGTATTTTAATATAATAATGTATTTAATAATCATTCATATCACAATACAAATATAATACAGAGTTTGATCACAAAAATGAATTGAACCGAATGTAATTTTTGAGAAAATCTGTGACCATAAAAATATCCATAGCAGGTATGTTATCAGAATTGGCCTTTATGAACGCTTTATCACACATTACCAAATTAAATTAGTAACCTTCAATATTTCTTGTGCACTAAACTTCAATTATTTCGACAGTATATATGTACACTGTTGACAGTACTTACGTGAAAACACTTTAACATAATGACGTCACAAACATGCCAGCCAATCGTCGCGCTTTTTTAAATTTTATAAATTTTAATTTATTTATAATTGTAAAAAAATTTTAAAAAGTTTTTCGCATCGATTATCAATATTATTTATAATAAAGTTCATCGTCAGACAGGGGCAGCGATATTTCTAGATTGAAACTTTCAGACTCCTTTAAATTAGGTATTATTGTAGGGCATTAAACTTCCTAGATGTAAGAGTCCAAAGAGGGGCCTTATGTGGCAGCGACCACTACCTTGTGAAAGGAAAGATAACCTCACGAACAACACGGGAAAGCAAACTGGAAGATACAAGTACACAGCTCACAACAAATAAAACAACAATAAGATATAATACAGACAGCTTACAAAATGAAAGTATAAGAAATCCATACAAGAGTAGGCTGGACCAAAAGATACAACGGACGGGATTTGTTAATATAGAAGAAGAATATAAGTATATAAAGAAATGCCTACACGCAGCCGCATTGGAAGCATTAGGGTACCAAGAGAAAAGGGAAAAACAGCAAAAACCATATTGGTGGGATGAAGAAATTGAATACGAAATTGAAGAAAAACGGAAAAGCTATCACAAATACTTAAGTTCAAAGAGCACAAATGACAAATTAAAATACAAAGAATCCCAAGCTAGAGTACGCAAAATGATTAGTGACAAAAAGAACAACCAATGGGAAAAGACATGCTCAAGACTCAACACTTACATAGGAAGAAGGAAAAGCACAGAAAGCTGGAGACTTCTTAAAAATATGAGAACAGAACGGAAAAGAGAAATCTTCTCACCAATCACACCAGAAAAATGGAACCAATACTTTACAACTATACTAACAGAAGACAGACCAGAGTTTAAAAGTACCCAACATGGAAACCCAAATATAGTTATACGAGAATTCCCAATAAGGATAACAACATCAGAAGTTAAAGAAGTATGTAAAACGCTAAAAAATGGTAAAGCCCCAGGACCAGGAAACATCCCAGGAGAGATAGTAAAATACGGAACTGAAAAGCTATTTAGCGCTTTGAGGAACTTATTCCAAAGATGCATTAACACATCAGAAGTACCTGAGGAATGGAAAACATCATACATATCAACAATTCATAAGAAAGGAGACAAAAATAATTGCGATAACTATCGGGGAATAACGGTTACAGGATCTATTAGCAGAATATACGGAAAAATATTTAAAACTAGAACAGAAACGGAATAGGCGGACGTAGAAGCTGCAGAACAGGCAGGCTTTAGAGCAGGAAGATCCACAATAGACCATCTCTTCTTACTGACACAAATCCTAGGAAAGAAAACCGCATTTGATCAGGAAGTCCGTGTCTTGTTTGTTGATTTAAAAAAGATCTACGACAGCGTGTCCCTAGTGAGATTGTGGGAAACATTACAACAGAGTAATGTAAGCACCGAAATAATTAAAGCCGTAAAATCCTTATACCAAGACGCAAGAAGCAGAGTGAAAACCAAATATGGTATAACAACAGGGTTCCAGGTCACAAAGGGTCTCAAACAGGGCTGCTGTATATCCCCAACGCTATTTAACATCTATTTGGAGAGTGCATTAAAGAACTGGAAAAGGAAATGCAGCAGTATGGGATTACCACTGGATGACGATACTGCATTGTACACGCTATCATTCCCGGACGACCAGGTAGTAGTCGCTCAGGACATCGATGATATGGAATACATAACACAAAAACTTATGGAGGAATATGAAAAATGGGGCTTAGAAGTCAATATTAAAGAGACCGAGTACATGTGCGTCGGAGGACAACAGCAGGACTTGAAACTGGCCACAGGACACACCATCAAACACTGTGCCAGTTATAAGTATTTGGAAACGAGAATATCTAGGAACGGAACACTGGAAGAAGCAATATTTGAGAGGAAATCCAAGCAAGAAAAGCGATTGCAATGCTTAATAGTATACTATGGGACAAAAACATAACCACTGAAAATAAGAAGAGAATTTACAACTCAATAGTGAAAAGTATAATAACTTACAGCTCCCAGGTGTGGTCATTGAAGGAAAGAACAGAAAAAATACTAAAAGCTACAGAAATGGATTTTTGAAGACGAGCAGCCAGAAAATCCAGAAAAGACCGCATACCAAATGACATGATAAAACGAACCTTAGAAATAAAGCACGATATAGTGGATGAAATCAGAACCCAACAGTTGGTATGGTACGGACATGTACAGAGAATGTCACAAGACCGACTACCTAAAAAGATCTTAAATTGGAACCCTCATGGAAGAAGAAAGCGAAGAAGACCACGTCAAAGCTGGAGAGCAGGAATCAACAAGGAAGTACTAGAGAGAGATCTGGGGGAGGAGGAATGGAGAAACCGGGAGGAGTGGAAATTAAGCATCGGAAGACGGAAGACGTTATAAAACCGATTGATATATATATATATATATATATATATATATATATATATATATATATATATATATATATATATATATATATATATATATATATAAGAAAGAGGAAGGACAGTAACAGGGCACTGGCAACAAACAATCCTAAGTTTAACTACTGGGAAACGCCCTTATAAGGAGAAGAGATGAGCAATCAAAGATCTAAAGGCTCTAGTATCTGCTTTTTATTTTTGACGTCGAGTTTAGTAACTATTTAAGTCCGAACCGGATATTGTTGGTAGTCTATGTCGTCATCAGGTCGACAAAAAACCATAAAAAGCATTGAAGTTAGGGATGTGCTAAATTTTTTAGGTGGATGCTAATTTTAGATAAATTATTAATTATTAATGATATCTATTTTTTAGTTTTAATTTTATAAAAAAGGGGGGACTTAAATTTGATGAATGTTACTTTTCGACGAGTTATTTATTATTAATTATATTAATTCTTTAATTTTATAATCAAGAGATTCATAGACCAATTTAAAAATTTGAAAGAGAAAATTAATACTGGACATTATTTATTATTTGTCATATTTAATTTTTTAATTATTTAATTTTAACAAGAAGACATAGAAAAGTAACTGAAAATAAATAGCAAAATGACAGAAAGAGAAAAAAAGAGAAACGTCAACTTTACTAGAAACTAATTTTTTCATAAAGATCGTTCTTTTTTATTGGTTTGGTATAGTTTTGTGTTAGCTCAATCCTTCTATGTATTTTTTGTGATTGAGATTATTTTTACAGGTTTTTATGTAACACATTTCCCAGAAACTTCTTCTGAAATAATTAGTCTCAACATCCAGAATCAAGCTGTTGTTATATTGTACTCTGTGATCTGTATTATTTACGTGTAAGCTCAAGCTAGTTGCGTTAGGTTTGTGTTTACTATCACTTTTGTGTAGCGCTAATCTTTTAGAGAGTTTTTGTGAAGTTTGTCCAACGTAGACCAAACCACATTGACAGGGAATGCCATAGATTATATTAGATCTTTGTAAAGTATCGGTTTTATCTTTTAAATTGGTATAAAAACAATTCATTCTTTTTATGTTGTAATTAGCAATTTTAATATTTGTATTTTAAAAAAAGAGAAGACAAGGACTGGGAAAGGCCTTCAATGTATTGTAACTTTCCTACTTTAATATCGACGTTAGTGGTGACAGTTGGATTAATTTGAAGGGGGGGGGGCTTTGAAAATTCTTTCTAATTAGAGCTTTAGGATAGTAATTGTCCAACAAAATGTCTTCCAACAGTTTTACATTTTTTTTCTTTAAATGAGGGGTGGCAAATCTTATCTATTCTGTTCTTTAGTCCTCTGATGATGTTCAGTTTCTGTTTCATAGGGTGATAAGAATGGAATGGGATATATCTACCAGAACTTGATTTTTTCCTATACCAGTCCAGTTTGACTGTATTATTTTCTGAGCGTACAACCCTAGTATCCAGAAACGGAACAGCACCGTCAGTCTCCTCCTCAACAGTAAATACTAATTTATGATTGAAAGAATTGTAAATGTTAAGAGTGTCCTGTACACTTCCCGCCGGTAAAGCGACTAACAAGTCATCTACATATTGAAAAAGAAGGGGAAATTCAAATTCAACCCTTGAAATAACAAAATAAAGAAGTTTATTCATAACAATTTCGGCCAGGATTGGTGAAATAGCACTTCCCATTGGGACGCCAATTTTTTGTCTGTAGAATGTACTATTGAAGGAGAAAAATGTATTTTCATATAAAAAAGTAATGATTAGTAGAAACTGTTCTTTAGGAATATTACATATTTCTTCTATTGATGAGAAATGTTCATTTAATATTGATATAAGGTCTAGAGAAATGTTAGTAAACAGTGAAACTACATCGAAAGAAGCAAGTACAAAACCCTCTGGCAAAATAAAGCCATTAACCTTCTCTGCAAATTCGAAGGTATTTTTAATTCTGAATTTATTGAAAGTTGAAAAAGCTGTTTCTAAAATAGAGGCTATATATTTATCAAGTGGTTGTGTAGATGCTCCTACACAGGAAACTATTGGTCTTAGAGATATATCTGGTTTATGTATTTTTTGGTAGACCATAATATTTGGGAAAAATCCCATTATAAGTTGTCAATGTGCGAGCAGTTGCTACATTCGATGTAGTTTCACTGTTTACTAACATTTCTCTAGACCTTATTATATCAATATTAAATGAACATTTCACATTAATAGAAGAAATATGTAATATTCCTAAAGAACAGTTTCTACTAATCATTACTTTTTTATATGAAAATACATTTTTCTCCTTCAATAGTACATTCTACAGACAAAAAATTGGCGTCCCAATGGGAAGTGCTATTTCACCAATCCTGGCCGAAATTGTTATGAATAAACTTCTTTATTTTGTTATTTCAAAGGTTGAATTTGAATTTCCCCTTCTTTTTCAATATGTAGATGACTTGTTAGTCGCTTTTACCGGCCGGAAGTGTACAGGACACTCTTAACATTTACAATTCTTTCAATCATAAATTAGTATTTACTGTTGAGGAGGAGACTGACGGTGCTGTTCCGTTTCTGGATACTAGGGTTGTACGCTCAGAAAATAATACAGTCAAACTGGACTGGTATAGGAAAAAATCAAGTTCTGGTAGATATGTCCCATTCCATTCTTATCACCCTATGAAACAGAAACTAAACATCATCAGAGGACTAAAGAACAGAAGAGATAAGATTTGCCACCCCTCATTTAAAGAAAAAAAATGTAAAACTGTTGGAAAACATTTTGTTGGACAATTACTATCCTAAAGCTCTAATTAAAAAGAATTTTCAAAGACCCCCCCTTCAAATTAATCCAACTGTCACCACTAATGTCGATATTAAAGTAGGAAAGTTACAATACATTGAAGGCCTTTCCCAGTCCTTGCCTTCTCTTTTTAAAAATACAAATATTAAAATTGCTAATTACAACATAAAAAGAATGAATTGTTTTTATACCAATTTAAAAGATAAAACCGATACTTTACAAAGATCTAATATAATCTATGGCATTCCCTGTCAATGTGGTTTGGTTTACGTTGGACAAACTTCACAAAAACTCTCTAAAAGATTAGCGCTACACAAAAGTGATAGTAAACACAAACCTAACGCAACTAGCTTGAGCTTACACGTAAATAATACAGATCAAAGAGTACAATATAACAACAGCTTCATTCTGGATGTTGAGACTAATTATTTCAGAAGAAGTTTCTTGGAAATGTGTTACATAAAAACCTGTAAAAATAATCTCAATCACAAAAAATACATAGAAGGATTGAGCTCCATGTATACTTATTTACTAACACAAAACTATACCAAACCAATAAAAAAGAACGATCTTTATGAAAAAATTAGTTTCTAGTAAAGTTGACGTTTCTCTTTTTTTCTCTTTCTGTCATTTTGCTATTTATTTTCAGTTACTGTTCTATGTCTTCTTGTTAAAATTAAATAATTAAAAAATTAAATATGACAAATAATAAATAATGTCCAGTATTAATTTTCTCTTTCAAATTTTTAAATTGGTCTATGAATCTCTTGATTATAAAATTAATGAATTAATATAATTAATAATAAATAACTCGTCGAAGAGTAACATTCATCAAATTTAAGTCCCCCCTTTTTTATAAAATTAAAACTAAAAAATAGATATCATTAATAATTAATAATTTATCTAAAATTAGCATCCACCTAAAAAATTTACCACATCCCTAACTTCAATGCTTTTTATGGTTTTTTGTCGACCTGATGATGACATAGACTACCAACAATATCCGGTTCGGACTTAAATATCACTAAATAGTTACTAAACTCGACGTCAAAAATTTTAAAAAGGAGTACCGTTTCAACATCATGGTGTTTCTTGCAGTTATATTTCGGTCTTCAAAAAGTGTTTTTTAACTAATGTTTATTGACAAAGTTTTATTTTTAATATTTGTGTAACTCTCTAAATGTCTTTTAATCATGTTTGTGTAATCATTCATACTACCTGGCCAACAAAAATGCAAATTTCATTGTCTTCACCAGAGATGAACTAACTGCTGACATTTTTGTAAGTAATTTTCACATACAGTCGTACAGTTCATTTAATCACATTTTAAAAAACGAACGTTTTTGGTTTATTTTCTGTACCTGGTTTGCATTTTTAGAATCCAGAAGCTACCATTAGGCAGCGAAAGCTCGATAATAAAAATAAAAAGCAGATACTAGAGCCTTTAGATCTTTGATTGCTCATCTCTTCTCCTTATAAGGGCGTTTCCCAGTAGTTAAACTTAGGATTATATATATATATATATATATATATATATATATATATATATATATATATATATATATATATATATATATATATATATATATATATATACATATATATTATCGTTGGGCGCCATTTAACAATATTTTTCCTTATTTGCTTTTGTTACAGGGATATACCAGTTTTAATATATTAAACGATTTTCATAACACTCTGTACGTATCCGATTGATAATTGTATAAATATCCTTAATATTAATATTTTTAATATGTCGCAGGAACCAGGATACTTAATAGTAGATCAAAGGAATGAAAGAGGACAAATAGTTAGAAATGCTAAAAGACAAGAACTTTGATGACAATACATTTTTACAAAGTAATTTAAACATCAGCAAAAATATTAATTACCCGAAACAAAAAAGACGTAACAAATAATACAAAACTCTTCGGTGGAAAAACCAAATATAATAAAAGGAAAATTGGTAAAGTTATTTACCTACAGTTGTTCAAGTAAGAATGGGTCGTCTATAACTTGTAGTCGGAAAAAGAAATTCCTTTTTTTAGGTTATTGTTGGCACCCCTGCAAACAATGCTTCATGGAAAGAAACCTTTTTTTTTATGGGTCTAGCACACGTGCTGCAGGGAAGAAGTCCCTAAAGCGCTACAGGAGCGACATGTGTGCGGAAAAAGCGATTCACGTTGTTCTTGAATCGCTGTAAATTGTACTCGGTGGGAAACACAGTCCTGGGCAAATTATTCCAAAAGGATGATGTTCTCCATATAAACGACTGCTTGAAAAGCGTTGTACGAGGAGTAACAACCTGAACCTCATACGGATGTGAAGTATTAGCGCGACGTGTACTTCTAACATGCACCGCTCTGGGAGGAATTAAGCGGACCACATCCTTCGAACACTTTCCATGAAAATACTTGTAGAATCGGCTCAAGTCGCCAACCGTTCTTCGATGTTCCAGCGAATCAAGGCAGCCGGTCAGTTCCGGGTCTCCAATCAGACGAACAGCTCTTCTCTGAATAGAATCCAACAAATGCAGTGTATGTTTGGGAGCGGAGCCCCAAACATGGGAGCAGTATTCCATAGTTGGTCGAATTTGAGCTTTGTAAAGAATTAACAGTTGTTGTGGAGTGTAAAGCTTTCTGGTTCGAAATAATATTCCCAACTTTTGAGAAGCTCTCCTTGCTATGCCACCTGGGTTTTTGTAGCGTTAAATTCCAATTGGTTACTGTCACCCCAAGATAAAATTTCTTCCAGGTCTTTGTTAAGTTGAATGACTTCCTGCTGTCTGCGAATATTCGTCTGAGTAGCCGATGTCCGAGCGTTCAAAGTGAATGAAGAGATAAGCGTATTGTCATCTGCAAAGCTGTAGATCGGATTCTCGGTCTTTTCCAGCAGATCATTAATGTAAATGAGAAAAAGAGTAGGAGACAGTATGAAGCCTTGAGGTACACCGGCGTTGATAGTGAAGGTGTTAGAAAGAAATCCGTCGACTGCCACTCGTAAAGAACGCTCCCTGAGGACACATGAAAGCCACAAGCAGAACTTTTCAGACATACCATAAGAGCGTAGCTTAGCCAACAGCCCATCGTGCCAAACACGGTCGAATGCCTTGGATATGTCAAGAGCAACTGCTCGAGATTCTCCAAAGTGTTCAATTGCGTTGTTCCAAACGTGTGTTACATAAGTGAGAAGATCTCCTGTTGATCTATTTTTACGAAAGTCATATTGATGATCGCTAATAATGTTGAATCCTTCAAGATATTTTAGAAGATGCTGATTGATAGCCTTTTCCATGACTTTTGATATTATACAAAGCAGTGCGATTGTTCGGTAGTTATTTGGCAAGGTCTTCTTGCCTTGTTAGATATCGGCTGAACTGTGGCACATTTCCAGCAGGAAGGAAATATTCCCTTTCTGTAGGATAGGTTGAAAAGTCTACATAAAACTGGTGTTAGTTCCCTCGCATAGTTTTTGAGAACTACGGCAGGTATTCCGTCAGCGCCAGAAGCTTTTTTGGTGTCTAGCTTCATTAAAATACATTTTATGATACGCTGTCTGAAGACAATTATGACCTTATTTATGATTATATCGGACATGAGTGCTGTATACACTTCAAACTTGGAGACTGTGTTCTTATAAAATCATCCAAAAGGCCCGAAAATGACGCCTAGAGCGGCTGCTAAGTACATGGGCAAGTCGAATTCATTGATTGGCAAGTGCGTGAAAGGCTACTCTCAGTCAAAAAATGTTGATCTATTAGAACGTTGTTCGAGAAGTAAAGTATCGGACAAGGAAGAAAAAATGATTATTAACATATTTTCCCGAAATTCTTAATTAACTTGGAGCCAAGGGGCGTAAAACCACTGCTGAGCGAAAAACAGAAAGAAACGACTCAGATGGGCAGAGGAAAACATAAATCGAGACTAGAGCAACTAATTTTTTTTGGGGTTATGTTATCACCCCACGAGCATGGTCAATTTCCACTAAGCAACTGGTTCGGCGCACTGTAAAACACCCTGTGAAGATCCATGTTAGGGGATGTCTTTCGGAAAAAGGTTTTGGGTGACTCTTCATCTATACTTACAATTTAAACACGGAAAAAAAAGCTCTCGATTTACAAAAAGATATTAGTACCGACTGTCAAAGGATGGTTTGTCGATAAAGTGGATTCTTCAAGAGGATAACGACCCCAAACATCGGAGTAAAAATTGTAGCCAGTGGAGAAGCAAATCCGGTATCGTCACATTAGATTGCAGAGGGTGGTTTTTAGTTTATTATACGGTATTGAGTTGAAAACATGTAAATACTTGAAATTCTTGACCTATTTTCATGAATTAAACACCATAAATATTTTTTTTATTTTTTTTTTTGACACTTTTAACCCCAAAATAGGGGATAGTTACCCCTAAATAAAAAAAATTGAAAAATCTGCTCTTCTAGATTTCTAAATAGCTTCAATTTAAGACCTTTTACGATAAGTTTGCTTTTTTATCTCCAAGTTATGACGGTTGCAAAAACGGGCTAAAATTCACACTTTTTTGCGGTTATTCTTTTAAATTGATATCTCATTTCGGTTGAGAGTTATCGTGATTTAGGAATCCGAAAATCAGAAAAAAAGCAAAAAATGATGATTTTTTTTTCAAAAATACGATCGTTTAATTTAGTAAGAAAAGTTAAAAAGTTAGTAGATATCATGATCAAACCTGTTAAATATTTTATTTCAAGGTAGGTACAATCTAATTCATGTTATGGTGCAGTCTGTCAAGTAAGAACGTGACAGCTCGTATTATTGAAAAAAATGTGTTTTGAGAACATTTTTTGCCATCAATGTATTCTTTGGTATACTAGCAGCGGCAAAAATCGAGACGTGGCTTACGTTTTAACCAATTTGAATATATATTTTTTTAAATACTTAAAACATGAATTTGCAATATATCACAAACCTTGTCATACAGATACCACAATTCACAATACTTCTCATCACCCTAACCATCATAAACTCGCGGCCTATCACAGCTTTATACACAGATTAACTAATATCCCCTTATCAGAGGACAATTTTACTAAAGAATTAAACTACATAAAACAAGTAGCAGTTAACAACGGTTATTCAGTTACCCTAATCGATAACATCGTTTATTAGGAAAACTTAGAAACAAGACAATATCAGAAATATACCCATGTTTTAAGGATAAAAAAAACACATTTAAATGCTTAACCTATTTCGGCAAACCAACAGAAAAACTGGGAAAATATTTAAATTAAAAAAATACCAACACAGCTTACAAGACTAACAATACCATAGGGAAATATCTCAAAAACTACGAACCGCAAATCAATAAAGATAATAAATCAGGGGTATATCAATTAACATGTGGGTCACGTTCTAAAACATACATAGGACAAACTGGACGTACATTTATACAAAGAATTACAGAACACGAAAAAAGTTTTATCCATAGAAAGTCTAATTCAACATATTCTAATCATCTTTTAACAGAGAATCACATGTTCAATAAGAATTTCAAAATATTACATACCCAACAAAAAGGTTTTAAAACTAAACCTTCTAGAGATAATACAAATAAATCGATTAAGGACTACAGGTATTTTGCTCAACGACCAGGTAGATTTAAACAATTCACCATTATTGAATTTATTCTCCTAATTCCATGTCTATGTGGGTTTTCCAATACTATCAATATAATTTAAATAGGTGTAATATTATAATTAAGAAATTATATAAAATTGTAAACATTAAACCTAACTTGACAGTGTAAAATGTAGATCCGAAGAAGCTGCATCGACAGCGAAACGCGTAATCACAATTATAAATAAACCAGTGGAAATTGACTGGAACTGGAAACAGTCTTTTATTATATATCAGTAAAGAATTGTTCCATTCTTACAATTAAGAATGTTTGCATCTGGAAGCTATTTTTGAGGTTAGAGTATCACATTTTCTTTAAAAAAAATTACCTTCGAATTCGAATTGAGAAGGTAAATATATCAAAGTATATACAGTAGAACCCCGATTAACCGAGTCGCAATTATCCGAGCTCCGGGTTAACCGAGCCAATCTAAGAACCTGATTATCCGAGGTCCGCGCGTCTATGCTGTGTATTAACCGAGTTTCTAAAATATGTATGTACATATTTCCATTTAAAATCGTCGGGGCCTTCGGGGAATCCCCCTGGCCCGTGTGAGGGGTTCTCCTATTTATGGTTTTTGGACTCTTTCAGCATGTAAATTTGCGTGAATACAGTGCGTTATAGCGTTTACTACGGAGAAGTATGAGTATACTCACGTAATTTATTTGGTTGGAGTTCTGGAAGTGTAATTAATACGAACTGCTTTGTTTGAACTTTTGTTTGTCGTATTATAATGGAGCAAAACAAGCGTAACAGAATCCTCGTTCCTATCGAAGAAAAATTAAAAGCCATCAGAAGAACTGAAGCAGGAGAGACAATTAAAGTTGTTGTACGAGATTATGGAGTAGGTGAGATAACAGATGGAGATTGGAAAATAAACCGCACAAAAATAGAAGAGTGGTGTATAAATCAAGCTTCCTTGTCCTCAGGAAGAAAATCAATAAAAACCGGCGACTATGAAAAGGTTAACGAAGCTTTATTCATGTGGTTTAAAACCAACAGAGATCAAAAGGTGTGCCTCTGTCAGGTCCAATTTTACAACAGAAAGCAATAATGATTAGTAGGCAATTCCCAGAGATAGATCAGTTTACCGCCAGTTCTGGATGGCTTGACCGCTGGAAAAAACGGTACGGTGTACGACAACTGACTGTATGTGGTGAAAAACTTTCTGCTGATGTGTCATCGATTGAAAAATTTAAGCAGAACTTTAAAAGCAAATCGAAGACACACACACGTGATCAAATTTACAACTGTGACGAAACTGTTCTGAATTATAAAATGCTTCCATCAAAAAACATCGGCATCTCAACAGGAAAAATCAGCTCCTGGGCACAAACGAAGTAAGGAAAGATTAACTATAATGGTATGTTCCAATGCATCTGGCAAGCACAAAATCCCACTGATGGTGATAGGCAAGTCTGCACGTCCAAGAGCTTTAAAAGACATCTCAACCAAAGCCCTACCAGTCTATTACAAAAGTCAGAAGAGCGCATGGATCGATGCGACCTTATTTACTAACTGGCTTGAAGAAGAGTTCGTGCCATCTGTGACTAAATTTTTTTTGAACAGAAACCGTCTTTCTATTAAAGCAATTTTGTTAATGGGTAATGCCCCCTCTCACCCTGGAGAAGGACTTCATGTGGGCGAAATTGTTGTAAAATTTTTTTCCTCTAAATGTAACCAGCATAATGCAACCAATGGATCAAGGCATCCTCGAAAACATTAAAAAAAATTATAGGCGTTTATATCTTGAACATCTGTTAGAATACACAGAAAAGGAGGATATTATCAATGGGATGAGAAAGGTTTCACTGAAAAATGTTATTTACTGGGTAAGTCAAGCTTGGGATTCTGTGCGTACTATCACTATTCAAAAATTTTGGTCAATAGTTATTGATTTTGAGGACAATAATGACAGTGAAGATGATACTCCATTAAATGAATTAGCTTTGAAATTGAGAAGCCATGGAGAAATGTCCTGTTCAAATTTTGACAGCGAGATAGAAGAAAAAGAAAAAAGTTTATTTCAATTAATGCAAAAATTAAGAGATTGCGAAAATGTGCCAAGAGAAGATGTTGTTGAATGGATTACAGCAGATGATTTAGAAGAAGAAATGAGTATTGAAGAAATAACGAATGCCATTCAGGAAACCGAAAAATTAGATGACGATGACGAAGCGGCGGTGGATGAACAGTCTCCCACTAAAATCTCTCATCGAGAAGGTTTTGCTTCTTTGGAAAAAGCTTTGAGGTATATCGAACAACAACCAGAGGCAACCCCAGCGGATTTGCTTCTTCTTAATAGATGGAGAAACATTGCAGCGAGAAAAAGAAGATGCAATATGAAACAGAAGCGCATAGATACCTATTTCACTGTTTTATAATGTATGTACCTATTTTTATACGTTAAAAACGTTAATACATCGGTTTAAAGTATTGGTGTTTATTTTTTGAATGAATAAAAAACAAATCCGGATTATCCGAGTTTTCAGTTATCCGAAGAGGGTGCTCCCCACGTTACCTCGGATAACCGGGGTTCTACTGTACTTTGAAATACCAAATTAAATCGCATTTTGTACTATTCCTAATATGGGGTAAATAGGTATTTTTCATATAACCGATATATGATCAGATATAATCATAAGTAAATTTATTTAAAATTCTGCAGTTGGAGAGTAAACTAGACGTGTTAACGAGTATTTTAAAAAAAATTATTTAAATTGATCAAAACGTAAGCCACGTCACGATTTTTGTCCAAAAATGCCTTATTTTTACCAATGTGTGGCGCAATTACTTTACTAAGTTGCCCAATCGCCAAACATTTTCAATAGGGTTGGCGTCCGGAGATTGTGAGGGCCACTCTAGTATCTTATCGTGGGCCCAAGCGAGCTGCTTCGCGACGTGATTTTTGTCCAACAAAGGTTTCTTCAATGTGCTTCGGAATTTGGCATCAGAAACGAAAAATTTTTTAAATTTTGCCGCTCCTTGACGCAACTTAAAACAAAGACACGATTCGTTTTTTTTCGACTTCCGGAGTGATTTTGCCTACCAAGCCACGTCTTGGCAAGTCTTCGACATTTTTCGCCTCGTTAAAATGATTTACCCACTTCTTCATAGTCGACACCGACTTTTTAATATATTTCGCGGACGCGGAATGCGTCATTTTGGATGGGAACAAAGACAGACTGCCGCGAACCAACGCGCAAACAAGTGACTTATTTTGAATTTCACGTGATTTGGATGAAAGTTCAAAATCGACTGATCCCTCTGCCGATTTTTTGCTGAATCGCTAGAATCGTATCTACCAAAGATGAATTATCGCGGACACGTTCTTATTTGACAGAGCGTACTTCAAAATTAAATATGTTAGAATCGCCTACTTACCTTATCTACAATTCTAACAGCTCCCGCCAAAATACACTTAATATGTTTCAACCAATACGTTTGTTCCACTCCACTCAACCACTTGGTTTCATCTATATTCGGATAGGCGAGTTCCTTTAATTTTCTTAACGACTCTCTCATCACATGGATATTGTGAATATCCAAAAATACTAGTTCGGCGTTTTGGTAGGCATCTTCAGATTCATAACTAAAAGAACGGGATATAATCACTTAGTGGTTTAGTCGGAGCTGGAGTAATAATCGTATACAGAGAAATTACATATTTTGCTCCAAAAACGAGGAACTTTTGACAAATCCTTTGTAAGTTTCGAATTTAACTGTCGCAGGCACTCTACCAGTGCTTAAAGTGCTATACCAGTGTAACTACTTAAAAATGAAAATGTTTTTCTGGAAATTTTTTAAAGAAAACTACTGCATCAGATGTTTTAAATTTTCCCGACCAAAATATTGAAATTTACAGGACTGCCCCAGTAACGGGACAGGTGAAAAAAAAAAGTAGCTCCATTGCCACCGTGATTGACGCCTTCACATTGCCTGGAATAAAAAAAAACAAAATGATCGTTAAAGCAGATATAATTTTCCGTACCATCAACCAAGGATTTAAAAAAATATTGAAAATTTTAAGCATGGCGGCGTTTAGAAAAAAAGTTATAAAATTTTTGCCAAAAAAGTGTCCGTTTTTGCAGACCAAATGACATTTTTGGTCCAATCAAAAAATCCATAGCACGACAAAACATGTCCTTAATATGCAAAAAGTCGATAAATTGTTTTCGAGTCGTAGTAGCAACAAATTTAAAAGATGCAGTTTTGAGAAAAACGCTTTTAAAGATTTAACTAAGATAAAGGACCCAGTTATTGACCGTGGCCCAAATTTTAGCTTTAATAATTAACTAAATTTTATTAAAACATAAAGTAATTTATTTTGTGCCTAATTAATCACAATTACAAATACAAGAATGGATTGAAAAGTTCGCGGCCTAGCCAAGAAAACAAAATAAAATACGTATAAAAATATGTTTATTTTTCGACGTAATCTCTATCTAGCTCTATGCACTTCTTCCACCTGCTTTCCAAAACTTCCACACCTGTTTGAAAAAATGATTTTCTGCAGCTTCGACTTCTTCATATGATGAAAATTTCTGGCTACCGAGGTGTTTTTTCAGGTTTGGAAACAGATGAAAGTCCGAAGGTGCCAAATCAGGAGGATAAGCCGGGTGAGGCAGCAATTCGAAACCACAATCACGAATTTGAGCCATACACTCAACAGACGTGTGAACGCGATCGTTGTCCTGATGGAATAAAACTTTCTTTCTCAGTAATCCTGGGCGTTTCTCTTTAATTTCTGGACGTGAACGACGCAAAAGGCTGCGATAGTAAATCGAGTTTATTGTTTCGCCTTTCGGAAGGTAATCCACCATAATAATACCTTTAGCATCCCAAAAAACTGACTCCATTACTTTTCCAGCCGACAGAATTGCCTTCGCTTTCTTTGGGGTCGGTTCACCAGATTTTTTCCACTGCTTGGATCGTTGTTTTGACTTTAGAGTATAGTGGTGAACCCAGGTTTTGTCCATTGTCACAAACCTGTTAAGAAAATCTTGCCTCAAACATTTCCAAACAGTCACGAGAAATCATGAGTTAAATTTGATTTTGTTCAACTGAAAGCAATCTAGGGACCCACCTAGCGGAAACCTTAGAAAATCCGAGTTCGT
This sequence comes from Pachyrhynchus sulphureomaculatus, assembly GCA_019049505.1. NCBI lineage: Eukaryota > Metazoa > Arthropoda > Insecta > Coleoptera > Curculionidae > Pachyrhynchus > Pachyrhynchus sulphureomaculatus. The sequence continues at coordinate 10,522,169 of CM032452.1, read as the reverse complement.
TGGCAATGATGTTTTGTGTTCATTCATACGAGATGCCTGATAGTTAATCAGCGGTCTTTCAATATGAGATTACACACTTTGCCGACGTTTTCTTCAGTCGTAGACGTTCTGGGCCGATCGGAGCGAGGGTAATCTTCGATGCTCTCTCGTCTACGTTTAAATTTTGCAACCCATTTTTTCACTGTGGTATATGACGGAGCAGATTCTCTTAGTGTTAATCTTTTTTTAAACAGGTAGTTGATGACCGCACGTTATTCACTTTTTTTCCATTTTTCCGCTGCACTTGGTATCACTAAATTCGTTCTAACCTAAAAACCACAAATTCTACAGCAACAAAATTTACACTGTGACAACTAAAAAAAGTATGAACTTATTGAGGGTGCTATAATAAAAATATTATAATTATTTTTTGGTGAGGCCACGAACTTTTCAATCCATCCTCGTATATCAATAATAACTAAATAAAAAAAATCTTAAAGATTGAAGTGACTGTGGAAGCCATTTTTTAGTTAAGTATGAAAATGGAATAAAAAATATATGGATAAGTCAATAATTGATTATAGTTTAGTTTAAAATTTTTATAAAATATATTAAAAAAAAATTATTGTTTAAATATGGAGGCCAATAACTAGACCCAATTTTGCAGATATGTTGTAGTTGTTGACCTTCAAATTCTAACTTATTACAAATAAGGTTATCTCTTTATTGGCATATCCATAAAACGTCAAAATGTAATTAATTTTCTTCCTGAGTTCTTTATTCTTTGTCTTGTATTCTTCTTTTCTTTCTGTCGTTGTTTTTGTCAGCCATTTGTTGTAGTATCTCTTCTTTTCGCTTATTAGTTGTTCCACAGCTTCTGTTTTTCAATATGGTTTATGTTTCTTGTTATTTCTTTCGCTCAACCCCAGAGCTTAATATGCTACGTTCTTAATTGCGTTTTTAATGTTGTCATACTCATCTTTCACGTCGTCCGTTTCTTCAACTACCTTAAGTTCTTCTGCTAACCTTATATACAGGTCTCTTACGCCCGGTTCAGACAAAAGATATAACTTGTATCTTTCATCCTCAATGGTTTGATTGTTCTCATTCAATTCATCATGTGTGCCCTTTTCAATTCGTCTAGAATATGGCCATAATACTTTTAACTGTAGCATATAATGATCCAACCCGCAGTTCGACCCTTTCTTAACTCTACAGTCTTGTATCTTCATTTTCGAATTCTGTTTCATCAGAAAGTAGTCTATAATAGATTTTTGGTCCAATGATGGTCTCTCCCATGTATATTTGTGGATGTTTTTGTGACAATAAAACGTGTTCAGTATTTTTAGGTGATTTTCTTCGCAGTAATCTATCAGCATTTCTCCAGAATAATTTCTGGTCGTTTCACCATGTTACCCACTACTTTATCATCTTTTTTTGATCCGACTTTCCCATTGAAGTCTCCTCCCAAGATAACTTCCTGATGGTTCTTCGTTTTGGATGTTATTACTCTCAGATTTTCGTAGAAGTCATCCTTTACTTGTCGCGTGGAGTCATAAGTGGGTCCGTATACTCCGATAATTACTGTTTTGTGTCCATGAAGCGGCACTCTTAAAGTTATTATTCTAGGAGATTCATATTTGTAATCTTCTATGTACACTTTGTCCTTTTTATGTATTAAAAGTGACACACCGGCTTTAGCTCTTTCTGCCTTACTTACACCAGACCAAAACTGTATATAGTTTCCTAGGTCTTTTAAAAAATTAATTAAAATTATTAATTTAGTTCTAATAATTATGTACGCATAAGATCTAGTTCAGAAAATCCTAAACTGGTTGATAAAATCATTAAACTTTTCTTTAAGTTAAATCTTACGATATTTATTTTAATGTAACATCAAACGTTACGCTTAAAAGGTCAGGAATTGGGCCCCTTACCTTAATGATTTTAAATTTTATTTTTATTTGTAGTTAAATTAGATTTTTCATACTTACAGTTATTCTGCTATTCCAGACCCATACATTTTACCTTCCTCTTTTTCAAAGAATGTTTGTTCAGCCGCTAAAGCTTTTTTACGAGTCGTCCGACACTCTTTTAACGCCTCTTGGTGTGGGATATCAGCCTGTTTTATGCGTTCCATATCTCTGCTGTCAGCATAACCCAACAGTGACTCCCATTATTTGGAACATTGTTAAAACTGATTTAAATCCCTGGCTAAAAATACAAGTAGAAAAGAAATTGACTAGTTTAATTGTTTTGAGACCATTGTGGAAGTACTTGGGAGCAAAGTGCCACAGCAAGTCCTTATAACTTTCCTTATTGTTCTGTGTATTATCTCCCTTGCACCTTTCTAATAGATCACGTTTGCTCAAATTTATATAAATTATCTTGATGCCTCGTTACAGTACTGTTGAAGTTTATCTATAATTTTATCAGTTCATTTCGTTGTATTTTTACTTTTTCCTCCAAAGTTTTTGTTATTTTTTTTTTAGATTTCGGCATCGCGTTCCCATTCTTTTTTGACGTATAAATAACATTCAAGTTTCTGTACCGAACAATAATCTCTTTATCGTCGGTGCTCTGCAATTTTTTAGCACCCGTACTGGTATACTCGGTGAACTGTTGCTGAGTGAGTTGATTTCTGCAGAATTTTCTCTTCCTACTCCTAGATCTATGTAAAGGATCATCGTGCGTGCTTTTTTGATTCAAATACGAACTGAACTTATTTCACTAATTTTTATATTATATAATGCTGCGATATGCTCTGTACAGTGACTATAAAATGAATGAATTATACCCAAGTGTAACACATAAATAATGATCTCTTGCCACATACCTACCTTTGTGACTATTTTGAGTTCATTGAAGTATTAGATGTTTAACTTTCACTTACGTAATGACGTCATGGCGTTGGAATTTTAATACCTGCTCCAGTTCGCGTTAAGCTTCTAAAAATGAGTTTATGGCCCCCGAACAGCTGTATTTTCAAAAAATAAACATAGGCAGACTTTGATACTTCGACCTCTTATTCTATACATATAAAAGCTTCGAAGTATGTAAAAAAATCGATTTTTTAAAATTATGACACTGGTATAGCTCCTTAAGCTGATTAAATTGGCTCCAAAATCGGTGCTTCACATTGAAAAATCCGAAAATACTGTTGGTTCATCCATATAATGTACCCAAAGTCTGTATATAGATCTGTCAACTTACCCTCCTCCTTTGGCTTTATTGGCTATAGCGTTCGCAGTCGGTCTAGCATCCATGATAATCATTTTATGACTTTGAGCGTTCGCGTCCATGATCAGTTGAATGTAATGTTCATCTTCTCTGCACCTCTTACCACTAACCTGATAACAAAGTTAATCATATATTATTAGAAATTACATAAGCGAAAATTTCATTCAAAACTTTGTTACTACTTGGTTATTATCACCCCAAGATAGAATTTCTTCCAGGTCTTTGTTAAGTCGAACGACTTCCTGCTGTCTGCGAATATTTGCACGAGTAGCCAGTGCAAGAGCGTTCAAAGGGAATGAAGAAAAAAGCGTACTGTCATCAGCAAAGCTGTAGATTGGATTAATGGTCTTTTCCAGCAGATCGTTAATGTAAATGAGAAAGGAAGTAGGAACCAGTATAGAGCCTTGGAACATATCGGAGTTGACAGGGAAGGTATTAGAAAGAAACCCGTCGACTGCCACTCTTAAAGAACGATCTAACACGATAATCATAAACAAAACTGTTCAAAGATACCATAAAAGCTTAGCTCAGCCAAAAATCATCATGCCAAACACTGCCAAACGGATACGAGAGCTACCTTTTAAGTTTTTATAAAAACAATGAAAGAACAAAAATTTTTTAGGTACAAATCATTTTATTGTTTCCCAAAATATGCGCCGTTAAGATTTATACACTTCTGCATGTGTTCGAACTAATTCTCGAAATATTTTTGCCACTCTACTGTTGCCTGAAAAACATGGTTTTGGAAGGATTCAGCAGCTTCTTGAGGTGATAAAAATCGCTGTCCACGCATTTTTTTTTTTAATTCGGGACTAAAAAGAAATCGTTAGGTGATAAATCAGGTGAATACGGGCAATGAGACATTAATTCGATGTTCTTCTCCGTCAAATAATCAATTGTTTGACGTGCTGTGTGAGAGCTGGCATTATCATAGTGAAGAATAATGCGTTGTTTTCGATTGTTTTTCTTAATTTCATCGATGACTTCTGGCAAACAAATTGTTGTATACCATTCAGCATTAACTGTTCTTCGATCCTCTAAAGCAATGGTTGCAACATGTCTAGTATAACCAAAAAAACAAACGGTCATTTTCTCGGAAGTGCTTCGCGAACAAACCACTTTCATCTGGGAACACCGAAACAGTCAATCCAAGTTTCGTCTCCTGTTACGATGTTGTGCACGTCTTCAGTCGAATTTTTTAGCATTTCCTTACACCAATTGATACGAGCCTGTTTTTGAGTTTCGGTCACATTATGCGGAATCCATCGGGAACAGATCTTATTCACAGCTAAATGCTCATATAAGATCAAACGTACTGCAGTCTTCGACATACTTAAGAATGCCGCTATCTTACGGTAAGTCATATATTGATCCTCTTCAATCATGTTGCGCACAGCATCGATGTTTTTTTGAACAACTGATTTTGATCGACCTTCACGAAATTCATCGCTGACGGAAGTACGACCATGACGAAATTCTGCAAAACAATTGTAAACAGTTTTTTTTTTGATAGTGATTCATTACCAACAGTTAAACGAAGCGATTCGAGGTATTGTTGTTGAGTTCGGCCTTTACTAAAATCGTAAAAAATCATCCAACAAAAACTTTCACGTGAAATTTCCATTTGTTCAGAAAACTGTTTTTTTTAAACGCTCACTTTAAATAAACTACTCGACCAATTTCTAAGCTGCCACTGTTTTAACAATAACAAATGTCAAATTTTACAACAATCGTAACGTCACATCTCAATAGCACCATCTAGTGATCATTTGTAAAAACTTAAAAATCGGCCCTCGTATAACACGAAGTATTAATTTTTCCATTATGATCTATTTGATCTCCTTCAAAATAACCTCCATTTGCTGCAACACACTTATGCCATCGTTTTTTCTAGTCTTTAACACACTTGTCGGGTTCTATTTCCGGAATTGCTTCCAAAGCTCCCAGCGATTCCTTTTTATATCTTCTATAGATTCAATATGGTGTCCACGGAGTGCTAATTTCAGCTTAAAAACAGGCAAAGAGGGCGAATACAGTGCGTGGTATATCTGAAAAGTTCTGTTTGTGGTTCTCATGTTTCCTCAGAGAGCGTTCTTTGCGAGCGGCAGTCGATGGATTTCTTTCTAACACCTTCACTATCAATGCTGGTGTACCCCAAGGCTCCATACTGTCTCCTACTCTCTTTCTCATTTATATTAACCATCTGCTGGAAAAGACCGAGAATCCAATCTACAGCTTTGACAGTACACTTATCTCTTCATTCGCTTTGAACGCTCGGACATCGGCTACTCAGACGAATGTCCGCAGACAGCAGGAAGTCATTCAACTTAACAAAGACCTGGAAGAAATTCTATCTTGGGGTGACAGTAACTAAGTGGAATTTAACGCTACAAAAACCCAGGCGGCAGTTTTTTCTAAAAAAGTTAACGTTGCTGAACCCGATATGATTATGCCGGGGCACTCCATTCCCCTAACATCGTCACTCAAACTGTTGGGCGTAAATTTGGGAGCAAATATGTCCTGGCATGAACATGTTGCAGGCATAGCAAGGAGAGCTTCTCAGAAGTTGGGAATATTATTTCGAACCAGAAAGCTTTACACTTCACAACAACTGTTAATTCTTTACAAAGCTCAAATTCGACCAACTATGGAATACTGCCCCCATGTTTGGGGCTTCGCTCCCAAACATACACTGCGTTTGTTGGATTCTATTCAGAGAAGAGCTGTTCGTCTGATTGGAGACCCGGAACTGACAGGTGGCCTTGATTCGCTGGAACATCGAAGAACGGTTGGCGACTTGAGCCTATTCTACAAGTATTTTCATGGAAAGTGTTCGAAGGATGTGGCCCGTTTAATTCCTCCCAGAGCGGTGCATGTTAGAAGTACACGTCACGCTAATACTTCAAATCCGTATGAGGTTCAGCTTGTTACTCCTCGTACAACGCTTTTCAAGCAGTCATTTATATGGAGAACATCCTCCCTTTGGAATAATTTGCCCAGGACTGTGTTTCCCACCGAGTACAATTTACAGCGATTTAAGAACAACGTGAATCGCTTTCTCTGCACACGTGTCGCTCCTGTAGCGCTTTAGGGACTTCCCTGTAGCACGTGTGCTAGACCCATAAAAAAAAAAAAAAAAAAAAAAAAAAAGCTATCTACATGCCCAGGGGCGTGAGTTTCAAAAGAAGAAAAAAACTGGATTCACTTTCAGTACAGGGTGTAGTATGCGCGAGTGTTGAGTGTATGTTAGAAATTCATTATAATTTCTGTATACAGACCACCGAGGAGTAATTTAAGTACTTTCTGTGAAAGAGTTGAGAGTATGCTTTCGCAAATTGTTCATGAAAATAAAAATATTCTAATGGCTGGTAATTTTAATATAGAATTAATTCAACAAAACAAAGCGAAAGCAGACTTTCTATCAGTATTAAACTCCTTTCAGCCGTGTCCGTCTATTTTAAATAACACTCGAATAACATTTTCTTCTAAGAGTTGTATAGATAATATATTTACAAATATTCCAGAATGTAACAGAAAAAGTTTTATTTTAAACACAATTATATCAGATCATACAGCGCAAAAAAATAATTTTTAGTGTAGGGAAGAAAACTCCGAGCAATTTTGAACCTACTAATCAATGACTTTTTAGGGAGGAGAACAAAAAAATTTTTATTCAGACACTAAAGGAACAAGATTGTCGGAAGTTTATTCAAGTGAGAAATCGGATGTTGACGGTCAGTGGTCAACATTTATCAGATCATTTATAAATATTTTTTGTCATCATTTTGAACGTAAAATTGTAAATAAAAAACATAGGAATGGTCCATTTTTTAAGAATAATGAAGAGGTCAAAATTTTGAAAAACAGATTGGATATATATATATATATATAAAGAGGAATACAAAAATGTCAAGAGAAATTATGACGATCTACAGATCAAAATAAGATCTCAGAAATATCAGGATAAAATTAACATGTCAGACAATAAGAATAAATGTATGTGGTCTATATGTAATGGGTAAAGTAAAAGCAAATAATTTTGTGATGACAGGAAATCCGGACGTACTCTCAAATAAATACAATGATTTTTTATTAAGCATTGTACCTGAACTAGTACAAAACATGAAGAAAGTTAAATGGGATACTCAAATTCAGCCAAATAGGAGATCCTTATATCTCAGACCGGTCACTATCAAAGAAATTCTGCAATTGTCAACAAAAATAAAAAACAAACATAGTAGTGGAGATGATGAGAATCCTACACGTTTAGTTAAGCTCAGTATTCCTGTAGTCACAAAAGTTCTTCGTTATATAATTAATAATTCTATGCGAGAAGGTATTTTTCCCAGCCAATTAAAATTAGCTGTAATTAAACCACTCTATAAAAAAGGGGACCCAGATGTACTGGATAATTATTGACCGATTAGTTTTTTACCGGGATTCTCGAAGCTGTTTGAATTGGTCATGCGTGATCGATTAGTTGGTTTTTTGAGAGAGTGTGATCTGCTAACAGATATACAACATGGATATATAGAAAAAAGACCAACACAGACAGCAGTATTCCAGTTTGTGCAGACTGTCTTCGGACACCTGGAGGGAGGTGAAATGGCGATGGGTCTCTTTCTAGATCTTTCAAAAGCTTATGATTGCTTAGACAGAGAGTTACTTTTGAGAAAACTGGACTTGTATGGAATAAGAGGAAATGCTCTCAAATGGTTCAGCACATATGTAAAGAACAGAACACAGAGAATAGTGATACAAAATAGTCATGTTTTAAATCAGAGATACTTCAAAATGAAGTGGGAATTCCTCAAGGGAGTATTTTGGGCCCTCTCTTATTCATAATTTTCACAAATGATCTGAACTTAGAAGTGAACTTTAATAGTATACAGTATAATGGAATTATATCTTATGCTGATGACACAAACTTGCTTGAAGTCATTACAAAGGCAGAAGATTTTTTCTTGAAAACAAGGAGTTGGTTTGAAAAAAATAAATTAATAATAAATAAAGAAAAGACTAATATGATCCTTTTTAGAACCAAATTAAATAAAAAAGAAAAACCTGAAGCTGTCAGCATAGACAATAATCAGTACCCATGCCAGAGCAACACAAAATTCTTAGGCCTGAAAATAGATGAATTCCTAGATTGGTCAGCACATATTGAATATCTTAGTAATAAATTAAATAAAATTTGTTTCGGTCTTAGGTTTGTATTTAAATACCTGTCTGAGCCTGCAAAGAGAACATTGTATTTTGCAAATTTTGAATCAACAATGAGGTTTGGTATAATATGTTGGGCGTCAAGCCTGAAAGCCCAAAGTATTTCCGTCATTCAAAAGCGGCTTTTACGAATTTTAAATGGAATGCCTTATTTGCAGTCTTGCAGGAGTGTGTTCAAGTCAAGGGGTATATTAACTGTGTTTTATACATACTAGACATATGTTTTTTTACCGTCTCAAGGAAAGCTTGGGAATGCGAAGAGAGCACAATTATAATACTAGAACGACAAATATAAATTGTCCAGTCCATCGTTTGGCTTTATTTAAGCAGAGCGTTTATTATATGGGGGTTAAACTGTATAATAAATTAGATGATAGAATCAAAAATACGCCAACTGAAAAAATGTTTAAAAAAATGGTGAAAAAATTACTGTTAGAATTAGAACCATTAATGATTATTTGAACATGTAAAGCAGTGATTCCCGAAGTGGTTCAGGTGAACCCCCAGGGGTCCACGGGAGACTCGACGGGGATCTACGTTGGCGCCCAAAAAAAAAGTTGTAAGTGGGGGTCCACGAAAATTTATCTGGTTTTGATAGTAAAGAACAAAAATGTTGGCTTGGCTTTACCCATCAATGTAGGCAGATAATACACTACTCAAAAAAATTAAGGGAGCAAAAAAATTCCAAATTTTTCAGTGATTTTTGACAGGCTGTATTTCGGTGAAAAATGGTCGTATTGAGACTTTAAAAAAACATTTTGAAGCTTTAAGATTCTAATTCTGATTTTTTGGTTAAAATTTTTTAGAAGCTACGGTTCTCATGCAATCCTAACAGATAGCGCGAAAAAATAATATTGCAAATATTTTACTTTTTTTTTTGGTCCACGGGTTTGAAAAAATTTTTTTCAGTTAGACCGGCATATGGATCAGATAGCCTGTTTATATAGCATTAATTTCCTTGTTTTAAAACCTCCCTTAATTTTTTTGAGTGGTGTATTTTAAGAAGGTCAGCGACTGTTACTTGTAAAAGTTGCACATTCGATATTCAGTACAACGCGCGTCGATACTTGCAAAGCGCCGCCCGCCCGACCGAAACGCAACCCGTTTCAGACGTGCAAAGGGACGAAATACGACTTGTGCTGTGCTTGCAATCTTGCATGAACTTGTTTAATTCTTCACCAATATAAATACGAATGCCAAGGACAAACGTTACTCATTTGTTTCTGGAATTTTGAAAAAAAAAGTGTGAGTGAATCGATGTCAGTGTTTGCCAGTGCCGGAAAAAGTAAGTACCTGCCTATTTGTTATTAATACTTTTTTATTTTATATTGTAATAATATTATATTTGTTATGTTTGCGTGTAGTAGGTACGTAATAAAAATTAAATACTGAACAGGGCCATTATTCGATACTTCTATAAAAGAACAGAAAGCCGAGAAAGATTGAACTTTTAGTACTTTTTATTATAAAATTATTTATTTACCCGACTGTGGTGATTCACTAAAGGAGAGATATATGATTGACCTGTATGTTTGTACATATTTCAGCGCCCTCGTAGTTGCTAATGGTAAATGACTAAAAATATTTTCATAAATTGTACGTGTCTTTATGTACCAATTGTGACCTACATCAAAGTAATAAATAAATCATTAAAATCACGGAGTTTTGATGTCAAAATATTTTCTCTCGAATTTATAGAAATGTATCAAAATATAATTAATCAAAAAATAGTTTATATTACATTAAAATAGGTTCAGCCGTTTTGTGAAAACCTCTATATGGGTCTTAGCAGTTTATTGCTTTTAATAATTAAAATCAGTTTTGCCGCCGGCATTTTGGTTTTTTCATTGCAATAATTAATTAATCCTATTTTAATCTGTTAAAATAGCCATAACCTGTTAAAGTCGCCTTATGATTATTAAAACAAACATTTTTTTCTTTACAGGTAGATAACTGATACGAAACATGGCTGAATCTAAGAAGAAATGTCGACAGTACAGTGTGGATTATTTGAAATTTGGTTTTCTTCCATCAAAGGCAGACAAACGATTGCCCATATGCCTTTTATGCAACAAAGTTTTGAGCAATGACTCTATGAAACCATCGAAGCTCGAAGATCATCTAAGAAGGTGTCATCCTGATAAAATAGGTAAAGATTTAAAATATTTTCAAACATTGAATGAAAAATATGAAAAGAGACCCACCGTGCACAATATGTTCGCTTCAACGTCTCAAAGTAACGATGATGGCTTGCGGGCATCTTACAATATCTCACTGCTTATAGCGAAATCTGGAAAACCGCACACCATCGGAGAACAGTTAATTTTACCCGCTGTTGAAGAGGTTTTAAAAACTGTTTTGCACATACCTCCATTTGACGTACTCAAAAGAATTCCTTTGAGTAACAACACTGTACAAAGACGTATTGATGAAATGAGCTCTGATATTGAAAGCTTCTTGTGTAATTATCTGCAAACAAATCATTTTTCTATTCAACTGGACGAGTCAACTTTACCTGATAATGAAGCATTATTATGTTCGATTTGTTATGGACGAAGAAATCTATGAAGAGCTGCTATTCGCGAAAACTTTGGAGACGGACACTAAAGGCGAATCAATATTTAATGTCCTGAGTGATTTTTTTAAGGAAAAATCGATTCCATTTATAAACATTATTTCAGTGGCAGCAGATGGAGCTCCTGCCATCTTCGGGCGATATCGTGCCATCTTAAAAGAATTATACCAGGAGTAACTGCAATTCACGGTGTCATCCACCGACAACACCTGGTAGCGAAAAATTTGAGTGATAGATTGCACCAATCGCTTCAATTTGTGATTAAAGCAATTAACAAAATAAGAAGCAATGCGTTCAATACCCGTTTGTTTGCACAATTGTGCGACGAAAATGATGAAGACTTCCAACGATTGCTCTTACATACTGAAGTACGCTGGTTGTCGAAAGGTGTTTAACAAGATTTTACTCACTTTTTGAATCAGTTTTAGAGTTTCTGGAAAGTAAAGATCCAGATTTAAAAGAAAACCTGATCAAATTGAAAGCAGACATCGCGTATTCGGCAGATTTGTTCAAAAAATTTAATGACATTAACTTGCAGTTACAAGGGGACAGCCTAAATTTAATAAAAACAAAGGGTGTAATTTCGGCTTTTCTTGGAAAATTGAAATTTAAGAAGCTAAATATTAGTCGGCGTGAATTCTCCCAGTTTCCAAACTTGTCACAGGCAGAATGTCTTGATGAGGATATTCAGACATACGTTCAACATTTAAATGCCCTGCATGGTCACTTCAAAAATAGATTTGAAGATATTCTGACGATGGAAATACCACCATGGATCATAAATCCATTTGATGAAACGAAAGTGGCGAATGTGGTATTACAAGAGGAGCTACTCGATCTTAGCACCAATGAGGAGCTGAGGGTAAAATTTAAAAAAGGCTATCAAACATTTTGGCTGCAGGCAGAAATACCCGAAAAATATCCTGGGCTGTGGGAAATTGCAAGAAAACTTTTGATAGCGTTTCCCTCATCATACCTTGTCGAAAAAAGTTTTAGTGTCGTTAGAAACTTATTAACAAAAAAAAGGAGCAGATTGAACATCACAGAACGGGGAGATTTGCGGTTATTCCTTACAAAACTGAAGCCAAATATTGATAATTTGCTGTCAATCCATCAAGTACATCCCTCCCATTAAAAATATGACTATTTTTTTTTTAATTATTGATGTGCATTGTTGAAGTTACGGTACGTTATTAATGTTTAATTTTAATTCTATTAAGTCTGTAATCATATTATTTTAATAAATAAAATACAAGAAAATATACTATTTTTCTTTTTAGTTTTACCACTCCGAATTTAGAGTTGGAACTTAGCCACGACGCAAATTTCCATCGTTAGATCTAATCTTCACATATTTTGACGAGTTTTGGGAATATGGTAGAAATGTAGCAGCAGGGGGTCCACCGAAACCAGTAAAATTTTGAAAGTGGTCTACGAGAAAAAAAAGTTTGGGAACCTCTGATGTAAAGTATGTAACTGTTTATGTAAATTGTATCAAATTAATGAATATTTCCTTTTTTGTATGTTGACGTCATTTCATTTTATGTTTTGTTTGCACGCGTGTGTAAATGCATGTAATTTGAAATTAAGTAAATAAAATAAAATAAAAAAAAAATCATTGTGCGATGGTGCGTTATTGTGGCGCGAAATCCACGAATTTTTCTGCAACAATTCAGGCCTTTTTTACGAACTGAATCTCGAAAAGTAATGATTTCTGGTTTTAACATAGAAGTTAAATTTGATACATTTTAGGCACTCTATCATCCATTTAAAGCAGAAGTTCCCAACCTTTTCTGGACCACCGCCCCCTTTACAAGAAAAAAAGTTCAAATAGTTAATTATACCAAATATTAAAATATTGTTGCATATTATCCACACCTATTTTATCTATATATCTATCTACTAAAAATCACAAAGTAGAAATTAATTAAACCCACCGACAAATGTAGTAAAAAATTTTTTACTAAAAATTTAAAAATAAACACAAAATCAATAAGAAATAAAAATATTAATGAGATAGTTGAGGCTGGTGAAGTTTTAACAATTTGTTAATGTCGGGTCCCAATTTCGTTAACATCAGTGGCAAATTGCCACGTTCAGTGATGTGCAGTCTGTTCCTTTTCTTAGACAGTAAATTAGCTACTGCACTGAACCCATGCTCAGTCAAATACGATGAAGGAAAAGTAATTAAAAATTTCTGTACTCTTGCCCACAATCCAAGGTAGAGAGCTGGTATTGATTTTTGAGGCCAGAACTCTTGGTATCCATTTCTGAATTTTACTTTTAGTTCTTTGTTAGTTGTGAGTTCTACGAACTTCTCTTCTAAATTTGTCGATTCTGATGTATCTGCATTACCGAAAGGATTTAAAACCCAAGTCGGTATATTTATGTTTAAAGCCAACAAACTTCTATGAGCAGCAGCAAGTGATTGTAATCTTCATCATTTTCACTACAAAGTTGCAATGAATTGCTTCTAATCTTATTGACTGCTCTCATAACGTAATGAAGCGATGTATGCAGGCGTTCCTTCAGATTTTTTGCAACCAAATGATTTTTTTTATGGGTCTAGCACACGTGCGACAGAGAAGTCCCTAAAGCGCTACAGGAGCGACACTGTTACTGTAATAATGTATTTTATCAGCACAGTTGTCAGACTTTCGGAAAACGCTCAAAAAGTATTCATTTATATCATTCACATTGGCCAAATGTGCAGGCAGACCAGGGGTATCTTTTGAACCCGTGTGAACATTGCATTGCTAAAGTCCCCTCCATAATGATTTTGCATTTTTTTGTGTCTCTAAATATGCAAGATATCCCAATTTTTCACGACGCACACAGTAAAGTTTGAGATTTCTAATTTCTTTATAATATTGATGACTCTCCTAAGTTTTATTTCTCTTAAACTGAGCTAGTGCTCGGTCTCTTTTTATCATTAGCGCTTTTAAAGCAAGTGTTAGCCAGGGAGCTGGAGGCTGATAAATGAAAATTAATAAATCTGACTTTGTCCTCAATATCCTCAATATAATAAATGTTATCCCACGATATGCGCTGTAGGTCAGTATAAAAATTATCCTCATTAAAGTGCTTAAAATCTCTGTAGGTTATGAATTTTTGTCGGCATAGTTTTGCGAAAATATTTAATTTACAATATGTTAATTTATGATCACTTATATTTTCCGCGTCTAAAGTGCCCACAGCGACAACACACTCCTCATCCGTAACAAAAATAGGATCCAACAATGTTGATTCACGTTCTTCTTGAATCGCTGTAAATTGTACTTGGTACACCGCCTTGGGCAAATTATTCCAAAGGAATGATGTTCTCCATATAAAAGACTGCTTGAAAAGCGTTGTACGAGGAGTAACAAGCTGAACCTCATATGGACGTGAAGTCTTAGCGCGACGTGTACTTCTAACATGCACCGCTCTGGGAAGAATTAAGCGGGCTACATCCTTCGAACACTTTCCATGAAAATACTTGTAGAATAGGATCAAGTCGCCAACCGCCAATTAACAGTGGTTGTGGAGTGTAAAGCTTTCTGGTTCGAAATAATATTCCCAACTTTTAAGAAGCTCTCCTTGCTATGCCTGCAACATGTTCATGAATGTGAAGCAAAGACTTCAGCCAACAAGTTCGCTTTCTCAACGGGTGTAGTTGCAATAGAATTGTCTGGCCATGTGAGTGGTGGTATAGTGGATTTGGTGAAATTTTGACTAACTGCCTTAGCGACTGACCAAAAGGGCCTGGAATTGTTAGGACAAGCGGGAAGTTTGTTTATAATCCGTTGATTGTATGCCTCCTTGGTTTCGTCGATAATTTGTTTGCATCTGTTCCTGGCAGGAACAAAGGTGTTACGATTTATGGTGTTAGGATTTTCACGCTATTGTCGGTATGCAAGATGTTTAGAAGCAATAGCTTCTTTGCATTTTCCAACCAAGGCTTGCCGTTGGAAGGGCATTTCTTCGAAAAGGGGTGTAAGCCTCCATACCGGCCAAAATAACATCGGGAACCTCCCTGGCGCAGTCAAATGGGTCGTCGGATCGAAAACAAACGTCTAACCAAGGAAAAGTTCGAAAATATTCCATGAAATCTTCCCATTTTGCAGATTTGTAGTGTCAAATGTTGCGCGGTTTAGGCGCCTCTCTGTCACTGATTGGTAGGATACTCGATGTCGAAAGTAGTTTATGGTCGGAATAACCTAACGGCGAATTTACGCTGACCGTGTAAATCTCCGGATTGGTGTTTAAAAACAGATCACGAAGACTCGCGAACTCCCCTGTCTGTCGATGTCGCTGTCGATGAATAACACAATGTACAGCGAGTACATTTGGTACTGCTTGTTTCAAATGCGCTATGAAACCCTTATGACGCCCCGTCATTGCTGGAACACCATCAGTAACAGCTGACAAAATATTACGAATAGGAATTTCTTTCTCCCGGAAAAACTTGTTCATATCGACTCTCTCTTTGTATCGGTTTTCAAATTTTTAGCAAATAATAACTCTCGACAATTTTTTTCTTTCTTTATGAATCGAACGTATGATAAAAGTAGTGCTTTGGTATTTGGTAGAGTTGATTCATCGAGTTGAATAGAAAATGTGCAAGTCTTTAAGTAATCGCATAATGATATTTCAGCGTCTTTACCCATTTCATCTACTCTTCTTTGCACCGAATTATTACTCAGAGGAATTTTTCTGATATCTGACGGTGCCTTATGATAAAGAACAGTTTTTATTACCTCTCTGACTGCCGGCAAAATTAATTCCTCGCTAATTATGTGTGGTTTTCCTGCTTTTACGATGAACGATGAAATATTATATGAGGCTCCTAGTCCATCATCTTCTTGTTTAGAAGACGACGCAAAAAGGTGTACCATTCATTTTTTTCCTAGATTTTAAGATCATGCTACAACACTATTTTTCTATCAATAATTCATGTAATACTTACTAATTTCAGTTAAGCAGGGAGTTTAAATTTTTCAGCAGTGTAATTTGATTAAGCAGTGAGTTTAGATTTTTGAGCAGTTTAACTTAAACCGGCAGTGTGTAATGCGTGTTGCCGACTTAACTTATTTAGTTCGCATTTTGCGTCCCGGAAGTGAACCATTTTAAAGACTTCACTTTGAAGAAGGGGCAAAAGATATATAATGGCCATGTGGAATTTTTCAGGGCTTTTTCCTCCAGTGCTGGCTTTTTCCTCCAGCATGCCGTAGTGGCTTATTCCTTCGTCAAGCCGTAGTCGGGTTTTTTCTTCCGCCATGCCGTAGTGCAGTAACAGCTTTTTTTTATCACCAAGTAGGTGTAGTTTCTATATCTAAAGTTTGATGCCTTTTTCCGATCTTAAAATATCCTGCTCATCCTAAGACATTTCGGGTCAGAAAGTGATTAGCTACCCAAATAAAACTAGGAGAGTAGCGGGTGAGACAATATCTGGATGGGAATATCACCAGGAGAGGCCAAGCAGTTTATGGAAAATCCACGAGGAGAAGCCAAGCAGTAAGTCATAAGCACACCAGTTTAAATATCTCACTTCCAGTCTGCAACGTGTGTTTCCAACAACTACTCAATACGTGTAATCCGCAAAGTCGATTTTACAAACTTTTATATCGTGTGTTTTAAAGCCTTTTATTAAAAACTTAATAATCCTAATTTTAGGACTCTATGCAATAGTGTGCACTCTCTTAGTATCAAAGGTTATTTATTCTCTCTCTTCAGCCTACAGTCATCCACTCCTGAATGAAGGCCTCTTCCAATCTTTTCCACGTCGTTCTGTTTAGGGCTGTTTGGATCCAATTTCCCCCTGCAATTTTCTGGATGTCATCGCGCCACCTTTTTGGAGGTCTTCCAACACTCCTTTTGGTTTGTCTTGGACGCCAGTTTATCATTTTGCTGGTCCATCTTTCTGAGCTTTGACGAGCTATATGGCCAGCCCATTGCCATTTGAGTTGAGCTACTCTTCTGAGGACATCTGTCACGTACGTTCTTCTTTTAATTTCCTCGTTTTGTATCCTGTCTCTGAGGCTAATTCCGAGCATAGATCTCTCCATTGCTCGTTGTGTCACTTGAAGCTTGTCAGCGGTTTTTCGGGTGAGTGCCATGGTCTCGAGAGCATACGTAAGGACCGGCAGAATACATGAGTCGTATGTTTTACGTTTAAGATTTATTGGGATTTCTCTAGATTTAAGTACATACCCCAACTTGCCGAACGCAGCCCAACCTTGTCCTATTCTTCTAGTTATTTCAGAGCTTTGATTTTCTTTACCAAGTTGTATTTTATGTCCCAAGTAAATATATTTTGATACGTTTTCCAGTGTTTGGTTTCCGATGTTTACCTGAATATTTTCCACACTCATTATTTTTGTTTTATGTAGATTCATCTCGAGTCCGATGCTTAAGGATGCCTGATGCAATTCTTCCAGCATGCTCTGAATTTTCTCCGTTTTATCGCTTATAATCACTATATCGTCTGCGAATCGTAAATGGTTCAGACGCACACCATCTATATTTATGCCCCTGGATTGCCAATTTAAACTCTTAAAAATGTCCTCTAAGGCTAGTGTGAAGAGTTTAGGGGAGATGGTATCGCCCTGACGTATGCCTCCGTTTACCAATATCTTATCTATCTTTGTATCTTCGTCCAGTGTTATTTGGATGGTCGCGTTTTCGTATATGTGTTTGATGAGATTTGAATACCTGGTGTCTACTCTTGCGTTGTCTAGAGCTCTCAATATTGCCCAAGTTTCAACTGAGTCGAAGGCCTTTTTGTAATCTACAAATGCCAGGTGCAATGGTATGTTATATTCTGTGGTCTTCTCTATAAGAGTGCGTACTGTCTGCAAGTGGTCAATCGTATTAAAACCTTTTCGGAAACCTGCTTGTTCTACTGGTTATTTATTAAGTCTATGTAATTTTAAGAGTGTAATAGGAGGAAGAATTTTTATTTTGTTAATATACTATTTTTTATTTATATGTAATATCTCACTAAGCTCCTGCTCTTTCTTTCAGGACGCGACGGTTGTACCCAATTCAATTTTATTTCAACAACTAAATAACTCTTTAGTATTTTTTCCTTTTTTGAGCTGAACTTAGATTCTAAAATGAATGGTGCCCAAACAGTACAACTAAGCTTTAACCAACTATAGAGACTATTTTCAAAAGACGTACAAAAATTATCTGTTATCCATATTCTCTACCAGTAAAAAAAAACGAGCTAGCTTATATATAATTTTTTTTAGTTCTTTCAGTATTAATATTCACTTAATCCATTCTCAGAAATTAAGATATACATAAGGGGCAAATATCCGCTTCTATTTAATAAATAAAATATTTATTAAAAATAAAGAAAGTTGAGGCTATAAAATGAAGCCGCTACAATACGTTATAAAAATAGCGCCGCAAACGTTAGGCTACAAAATAGCCGCAATAAGAGGCTACAAAGGTTTAATATAGTTGACTGTTTTAAATACATCTTTTCCAGTCGTTGAAAATAGGATAAATCTTTGTCCTTTTTATCAGCATGCATTTTTTTCAAACTCTCTTGAAACCTAGAAGGCTTCATGGCTTGATTTGAAAAACTTTTTGGCAAATTAAACACATAGGTAATGATTGATTCGTAGGAGAGTGCGTAAATCCATATTTCAAATTCTCAATACTGTACTGCCGGCATTTCCATTTTGAAATATAAAATTTGCCACGGTTTAAATTAATTAACTTTTCAATAAATTTATAGAGAGTTATAAAAATAATGGCTATAATGACTTCCATCACTTTCACTCCCGAATATGGATTATTGGCGAAGCACGCAGACATTCCTAGAGCTATCCCTGCCTTTTATATATTTGATTTCGTGCAGGCATCAACTTGTATGCCTTTGCTTGTTTGTGATGCCGGTGCACTTGCTCTGTAAACAAGTTATTACAGACTCCCATATTTTTGTCGAAACATGCTTGATTGGGTCTTTGCTTACCAACTTGCAAAGGCTTGTCACCAACAATACTAAACCGAATTAGGTATACGTATACCTAATACTAATTTAAATTTTTTAATGCTTATTTACGCGATAACAAGAAGATAACTAGATAAAATATTTATTCATGCAAACGGTAGATATTTTCCAAGTATTTTATTATATTAATTTCCTAAATAGGAAGGTACGCTACGGCCGCCCCCCCCCCCCCATTCTGGACCCGCTAGCGCCCCCTTGAAAAGCTTCAGCGCCCACTGGGGGGAGGGGGGATACCGCCCCCGTTGGGAACCCATAATCTAAAGGAACACGTCGCGTTTCCGCTAACCTTGTATAATCAAATTTAGAAAAATCCAATTTAATACAAAATATACTAGAAATGACATTCTGGAAACTCATTCAGAGGGTGTTTACTGAAATAATCCATAATACATGAATTTAAAAAGGAATTCAAGATATCATAATTTTCCTAAAGAGTATACTTACTCCTACTTGAGGCTGAGAACACCTAGTAATGGTTGCTTGTGATTCAGGATGGATCCAGCTTAGAATCGGTAGCCTACCTAAATAAAAAAAAAACATATATTTTTCTTTTTTTAGAATTATGTTTTCTATTATAAGATTTATAAGAACATTTTAGAGAATACGTACATACAGTTGCGTGAAAAAGTTTTGGGCCAAAAAATATTTTTGTGATTAATTGAGTTATAAAGGAAGAAGAGAAAGAAATCAAATAACCATTATAAACTACTTTAATTATACTAACAATAAATCTTCTACTATAAATAACGATCATTTATAACAAAAATAACATTTTTCGGCTGTTCATAAGTATTGGGTCAACTTCAAATTTCACAATAAAAAGGTATATAACAGCAAAAATCACTATAGCTCAGAAAAAAAGTTGCAGTAAAAGATATATTCTTATCGATACTTTGTAGCCATACTCTTCGAAGCTAATACGGTGGCACATTGTCGAGGCATCTGTTCGATTAATTTGAGAATTCTATCTCTGGTGATATTGGCCCACTCTTCTTGAACTTTTTTCCAGAAAGCACCCAAATGTTCTATGGGGTTAAAGTCCGGAGATTGACTTGGCCACTATAAAATTCAAAAATATTTCTTTCTGAAAAATTCTTGCTAAAACTTGGATCGATGTTTCGAACCATTATCTTTTTTTCAGTCTTTACCTGTCCAATTTTGGTGTATTTTTGCAAATTCTAATCTCGCCTTCTTATTTTTTTACTGATGAACGGTTTTTTTAATCCAACACGTCCAACAAGTCCAACTTCTGTTAGGCTGCTGATGTCAGCTAAATATTCTTCAAGTAATTCACGTGCAATAATTGCAGCATTCTTTTTTATGTCTGCAACTGGTTTTCTTTGAATTCCTTTGTCGACATGAATAGTTGTTTTCCTTGGTCTTCTAGAACATGGTTTATCAGAGTATTCCCATTTTTATTTTTTTTTTATGGGTCTAGCACACGTGCTGCAGGGAAGTCCCTAAAGCGCTACAGGAGCGACACGTGTGCGGAAAAAGCGATTATACTATTAACCGTTGTTTTTCCTATGGATAAAAGTTTATCTATTTCACGTGAAACTTTTCCTTTACCGTACAACCTTATAACAGTTTTCCAAATGTCTAATGACGTGCGTTTCGGCATCTTCCCTCAATGATACTTTTACCTGGATTGACGATCAGAAATGTAAACATAACTGAGTAAATCACGGTTTCTTAGATGTTGCCCCGATACTTATGAATAACCGAAAAATGTTATTTTTAGTAGAATATTTTTTTTAGTTGTATATGTTGTTAGTATAATTAAAGTAGTTTTTTTTTCTCTTCTCTCTTTATAACTCAACCACAAAAATATTTTTAGCCCAAAACTTTTGCAAGTAACTGTATATCTCGAATTTCAGTTACACTCGATCAAGTAATAACTTGTAGCCGGTAAAAAAAATCCTTTTTTTTGAGTTTATTCTGAAATTACTCACATAGAAAATGCAATAAACGTTTTGGTACACAGCGAATTCGTATAACGTCGACACAGATGCATTACAGTTTGGCATGTCTGTATTGCGCGCTAGGATCCGATTATTCGAAAGTATTCTGCATTTGTCATGCAAGCTTCTCGTGAAAAAGTGGCAGTTAAGATAAGATAGAGACAAAGAAATTGTCAAGCAAAAAAAGGCAGAAATACAGGCAAAATTCAAAGACCAAACGGGATTAATCATAGATGTGTCAAAAGCTGGATTTGGTAACACCAATGATGGCAATACAAGTAGGAGATTTTTTTGCCAATCCAGAGGTGGCCGCTGAAATTAACGGTGTCGACTTCAACCTCATAAATCGCTTGAAAGTGATGTTGGAAGTAATATCAAGTGGTCATAAAGTCGACTTGAAAAAATTTGCAGACTATGGATATGAGACCGCAAAAATTTATGTGCAGATGTATTCCTGGCATCTCAAGATTTCTACGATGCATAAAATATTAATTCACACTGCAATAGTAATGGAAAAGGCACTTTTGCCCATTGGATTACTGGTACTGGCAAAATTTTGCTTGAAAATTCTCAAGAGAAGAAAGCAATTTAGATATCCTCAACAGATCATTGCTCAGCTCAAATCCCTTAATATAATAGTATAATAATAATAATAATATAGGCTTCTTACTTGCCATCCAGGATAAAGTCATATTAACCAGAAACTACCAAAAGCATATTATCAAAGACCCAACTATTACAGAAGACAGATGCAGAAAATGCCACCAACAGAAAGAAACGATCGAACACATAACAAGCGGATGTAAAATATTAGCCGGAACGGAATACACAGCCAGACATGACTCAGCGGCAAAAGTAGTTCACCAAGCACTAGCCACCACATACAAGCTCATAGAAAACACAGATCCCTACTACAAATATACACCAACATCCGTACTTGAAAATAAAGATTACAAACTCTACTGGGACATCAGTATCCATACAGATAAAACAGTCTCCGCCAATAGACCCGATATTACTTTTCAGTGCGAAAAAGAAAAAGTCACCTATCTAATTGACATAGCTGTCCCCAACGACACAAACATCCAAACGAAATACACAGAAAAAATTTCCAAATACACAGACCTTGCAACGCAAATAAAAAGGCTATGGAAACAAGAAAAAGTCATCATTGTCCCCCTCATTATATCAACCACAGGCCTTACACCAACAACGTTCACACCACACTTAGTACAATTAGGACTCAACACAAACATACACAAAAACATTCAGAAGTCAGTGATTTTGAAAACATGTAACATTGTCAGGTCATTCCTTAATACACAATGATAATGCGTTTGTGCTGACTTGGTTTCCGCCCGTCAGCCAAACATGGAACCACATTGACCAAATGTGAGAAAGAAAAACGAGAACAGTCATAATAATAATATAAATAATAAGACCAAAATCCAAAAAAGATCTATGTCGTTTAGTAAAGAAGCAATACAAATCCTTGTTTCTGCTGGAGGAATAGAGCTCGAGCACGGACGAAAAGACGTGGAATTCTTCATCGTGAAACGTTTATACTACCCATGCACTCTGGTGTCAGGATAGTCAATCATCGCCATAAACGTGTTCCATCAACTGACATGTTTAGGTAAAGATTTACTAAGTTTTACACAAAACTTAATATTCGCTTTTTGTTCGATGTTAATTTTTCGACCTATAGCTAAAACATATTGTCACTTTAGGCGCAATATCTCAGCTTATATTTATTCAATTGCCATGAAAATTAGACATAACGTCAGTGAAAGATGTACCTTTCCAGCGCATATTATATCCAATAGGTGGCGCCACTAATATTCGCTATTTTGAAAAAGTATTTACTTTGAAACACACCGTAACAAGACTAGAGACAAAAACGTAACATAGACAGTGTTTTGTGAAGCTCTTCAAAACCAAAATTAATTGTTAATTCAAAGTAAACATGTAACATCAGTAAGTAAAAAGTAAACAGTTTGCGTCAAAGTTAGAACGTTAAGTAAAATATAGTATTACTAGTACCATGCTCTTTGATTATTGCTTATTTCTATTTTTCCTTTTTTTTTTGTCTGACAGAAAAATAAAAATGTAAGAACAATATTACCAATATTAAGAAAATTTGGCAAAGAATATAAAAAACAAACTAACTCTAGTACATTTCCCTTACATTATACAATAAACAGAATTGCTATAATTAGAGTCCCTCAAATCTAAATCTAAAGTAGCATTCCCTTAAAATAATGGCTTGTAGAACGACTGCCCGGACTTCTTTGAAGATGACGGAGGTCGCACAATAACTATTAATTCGGAGCAATATGTCGTCATTACTGAAAACTTATTCGCAAATACTTTACAAAATTTGATGGCTATAACCAGAAAACCTAATTTTAGCAAGAAGGGTGACTTTACACACATTACATGTGCGTCAGTCATTCGAGAAATTTTCCATAAATAAATCGATTATCGAAAGAAGTGACATAAGCCCGCACGTAACCTTGATTTGACACCGATGGATTTTTCCTTGCGGGGATATTTCAAAAATAAGCCTTACGGTAACAATCCTGAAAATTAAAAAAAAATATCCGGTATAAAATGACTTGTATCACTAAAACGACGTGCCCGACAATGATCGCCGGCTTAGAAGAGTGTCGAAAACATAATAATCCACATTCCAATCCAAGAGTTGTTAATCCTCGTCATTTATTAATTTGTTTTTTAACTATAAACATTTGAAAATCAAAAATTTGAACACATACACATGTACACCCAGGTGTTGAATTTTACACTTATAGAGATGTGTGATTTTAAATTCAATTCAGGGAAATAAACCAAGAAAATAACTTCGATTTACAGTTCTATCACTTAGTTTTAACATGACTTTACAAAATTATTTCATACAAGAAACGGAAATAGAAGACTAACTCCACAGATATAGACATTTTTCCATGGTAAACATAAAGAATCGTGTAATCTAAATTATACACCAAACATCTCTAAATTTTTTAAAAAAATCGTGTATACATACCCCTGCTTCTAAAATTAGCAACGACCTGAATATCTTCATCGGTAGCTTGCGCCGGCACCGCCCAAACAGCAGGATAACTATCACAGATAGTGTAATGTTCGTTAATCTTCGTTATTTTCCACATATCATTGTTCACACCCTGTAAATTAAAGTAAAGGGCTATTCATTATATTTTCACTAGCCGTTAATCTATCGTGTTCTGGCGAAATGGAAATGACACTTAAAAATCAATAAAGTAACCAACTATAGGTTAGTCGTCAGGGATTTTGAGCTCTCATTAAATGTTAACAGGCACACAGGTAGTTTTTTGGACGTAGAATACGATAAAAAAAGTTTGCTAAAGTTTGATGTAAGCTAAGCCCACAAAATCTATAATATATATAAAATGCAACGTCTCTCTGTCTGTCTGTCTGTCCGTTAGTGCGCTTATCACTGGAGAACCACTTATCCAATTTACGTACTTTTTTTTTAAAAACATACATATGTTCTCTGGCCAGGTTATAGGCTATATTTTATTACGATAGGTAGCATAAGGAATGAGCAGACGATAATAGTGACTGAAGTCAGAAAAAAGTTTGCCGCTAGCGCGTTCCCTTGCAATATACAGCCTAAACCATTAAATATGGAACAATATTATGTAGCAGAGAATATCTAAAATCTACAATATATATAAAATGTAATGTCTCTCTATCTATCCATTAGTGCGTTTATCACGCGAGAACCACTTATCCGATTTACGTGTCTTTTCTTAAATTCATACATATATTCTTTGGCCAGGTTATATAATAATAATACTCGTAATCTATATCTATAATATATATAAAATGCAACGTCTCTCTGTCTGTCTGTCTGTCCGTTAGTACGCTTATCCCTCGAGATCCACTTATCCGATTTACGTGATTTTTTAAATTCATACGTATGTTCTCTGACCAGGTTATAGATATATATTTTGTTACATTAGGCAACATAAGAAATAAGTAGTGACTATAATAGTGAATCAAGTCGGAAAAAAAAGTTTGTCTGTCTGTCTGTCCGTTAGTGCGTTTATCAATGGAGAACCACTTATCCGATTTACGTACTTTTTTTTTGGAAACATACATATGTTCTCTGGCCAAGTTATAGAGTATATTTTATTAGGATAGGTAGCATAAGGAATGAGCAGTGACGACAACAGTGAATGAAGTCGGAAAAAAGTTTGCCGCTAGCGCGTTCTCTTGCAATACACAGCCTAAACCATTAAATATGGAACAATATTATGTAGCAAAGAATATAATATATATAAAATGCAACGTCTCTCTGTCTGTCTGTCCATTAGTGCGCTTATCACTCGAGAACCACTTATCCGATTTACGTGTTTTTTTTTTTTAATTTATACATTTGTTCTCTGGCCACGTTATCTATCTATAATACATATAAAATGCAACGTCTCTCTGTCTGTCTGTCTGTCCGTTAGTGCGTTACGTGTTTTTTTTTAAAACATACATATGTTCTCTGGCCAAGTTATAAGATATATTTTATTGTGTTAGGTAACATACAGAATAAGCAGTGACAATAATAGTGAATCAAGTCGAAAAAAAGGGTACCGTTAGCGCATTCTCTTGCAATACACTGCCTAAACCATTAAATATGGAACAATATCATGTTGCAAAGAATATAATATATATAAAATGAAACGTCTCTCTGTCTGTCTATCTGTCCGTTAGTGCCCTTATCACTTCAGAACGACTTATCCGATTTACGTGTTTTTATAAATTTATACATATGTTCTATATAATTCGATATAAGCCTAGATAATGGGAGATAAGGTAAGCTAATGGGAGATAAGTATAAATAATGGGAGATAAGGAAAAATAATGGGAGATAAGCAGAGATAAGTCTAGATAACGGGAGTTATGGTGAGATAATGGGAGATAAGGAGAAATAATGGGAAATAAGGAGAAATATTGCGAGATAAGTCGAGATAAGCCTAGATAATGGGAAATAAGGTGAGATAATGGGAGATAAGGAGAAATAATGGGAGATAAGGAGAAATAATGGGAGATGAGCAGAGATAAGCCTAGATAATGGAAATTATGTAGAGATAATGAGATAAGGAAAAATAATGGGAGATAAGGGGAAATAATGACAGATATTTTATTATGTTAGGTAACATAAGGAATAAGCAGTGACGATAGTAGTGAATCAAGTCCACGCGAGCGGGGCCGCGGGCACGGCTAGTCCAAAATAAAATCAAATATTCGGTTTTTCGGTAATATCTCGAAAAATAAAAAAGATATCCAAAAACTAATAGCCTAGATAATGGAAATTATGTAGAGATAATGAGATAAGGAAAAATAATGGGAGATAAGGGGAAAGAATGCAGATATTTTATTATGTTAGGTAACATAAGGAATAAGCAGTGACGATAGTAGCGAATCAAGTCCACGCGAGCGGGGCCCCGGGCACGGCTAGTCCAAAATAAAATCAAATATTCGTTTTTTTCGGTAATATCTCGAAAAATAAAAAAAGATATCGAAAAACTAATAGTACCACGTGAAAGAGCAGAAAATTTTTTTTATTAGCCTGAGAATTTATTAAAAATTCGGATAGGTGATTCAAAAAGTGTAGCGCGCCAAACAGGTTAATTTGAGAGTCTCCACGCACCGAAGTTTAATCGATATTACTTGTTTTCAGAGAGAAAATTAAAAGATAGCTTTTTGAAGAGGAGACTCAGCTTTCCGATGATACTATAGTTGTTATTTTTTTTTGCTCTAATTTATAAAACTTAAAACGAAATTTTTGTTTGCATGATTTTAACGGGCATACAGTAAATTACAAATATTTAATAAAATATGGTGCCTTAAGTTTCAATATTTCTTATAAATTACCCACATTGTCTGTGTTATTTAAAATTGAGTTTTAAAATATAAAAATTTGCCTGCTGTAGTGAGCCGCCGGCAATTTTACGTTCAAAGCAGTACGACATGGCCAAAAAAGTCGGACAATTTTTTTTTAGTTAGAGTTAAAAGTATACTTGATATTAGAAAATCATTAAAAACTTTAAAAAAAAACTTTCCTTTTTTGTAATTTTGCTTTTAAAACACACGTATCTTTTGCTTATTATTAATCATACAAGTGACGCTACTTTTCATATTTTCAGAAATCGAATTTCGTGTGTTGATTAAACACTGTTTTTTGAAAAAATACCGTTCAAGCAAAGCAATGGCTTGATCAGTGTTACCTCTGGCCCTAATAATATTCCCTCGTTTCTCATTAGGGACTATGCGACTGTCCTTGTAAGACCTTTAAAGTATATTTTTTAATTTATCAATTAAACAGGGTGTTTATCCAAAACGATGGAAAGAAGGTAGATTACGTCCTATTTTTAAGAATGGAGACAGGGGAAATGTTGAAAATTACAGGGGTGTCGTTCTACTTTGTAAGTTCTCAAAGGTCTTTGAGTCAGTCTTGTATTTGTATGCACGTATCTATAGCCAAATTAAAAATCAAATTTCTCCTTATCAACACGGATTTGTTAGTAAGAGATCTACGCTAACAAATCTAACTGTTATGACACAGTTCATTTCGGAAATATTAGATGATGGTGGGCAGGTTGATGTTATTTATACAGATTTCTCGAAGGCCTTTGATAGGATCGACCATCATGTTCTCATCAATAAGTTGTCTTTCTTTGGTTTCGCTGATGGTGCAAGGGCTCTTATAAGTTCTTACTTGTTTAATCGAACTCAGTTTGTAGCGTACAACGGATTCAAATTAGAAAGATTTGTGGCTACCTCAGGCGTTTCACAAGGTTCAAATTTGGGACCCTTGCTCTTCATTATGTTCGTAAATGACCTTTGTGAGGATTTAAAATGTAACAGACTAATTTATGCTGATGATCTAAAAATGTTTATGCCAATAGAAAAAACTGAGGATTGTTCCTATCTACAAAGCCAGTTGAATTTCTAACATTCTTGGTTTTGTGACAACAAACTACATCTAAATGCTTAAAAATGCAAAGTTCAAACATGTACTAGGAGGGTAGCGTCAATAGAGTTTCAATATAGAATTCAAGAACATAATTTAAGTAGGTGTAACACAGCTAAGAATTTGGGAGTTGTTTTTGATGCAAAACTAAAATTTGCTCAGCATATAGCATTGAAAGTTTCTGAAGCAATAAAGACTTACGGGTTCATCATTAAGAATTGTAGGGGTTTCACTAATATTGCATTGTATTTCTGCTTTGTTCGCTCGAAACTAGAATAAGCAAGTATTGTCTGGAGTCCAATGTACGAGGTGCATAGAATATTACTTGAAAAAGTGCAGAAGAGATTTCTGAAATTTCTGTTGTTTAAGATTAATTGAATGTATCTTGAACGGGGAAGCAGCAGCGATTATTTGTGTGGACAGACAAATATTCTTAGCCTGGGAATCAGGAGAGTTTGTGCCTCAATATTATTCCTATATAGAGTATTGCACAATATGATTGATTGCAGGGATATACTGTCTCATATTAACATCAATGTGCCACGGATACACTCACGATCAAATATGTTTTTTAGATGTAACAGACCTAATACTAATTTGTTATTGAATTCACCTATTCATGTAATGTGTACTAATTTTAATCATATTTGTAATGTTTGTGACATATACTGTTGTACTAAGAAGCAATTCCTACAGACTGTCATTGAATATGTAAATGTCTAAATATTTACTCTATTAATGGGAAACTGTTGGGTAATAAAGCTATTATTATTATTATTATTATTATTACGGGAATTCTGTCCCTGGAACATCACTCATCATCGATCAGGTATGCTGAATTTAAACGTGGTGGTACAGATACAAATGATGTTGGACGCCCAAATGAGGTGGCTACACCGGAAAACATAAAAAAATCCACAAAAATTGTTTGGGTGACCGTAAAGTGAAATTGCGTGAGATAGCTGACACCCTAAAGATATCAAAGGAACGTGTTGGTCATATTTTGCATGAACATTTGGGCATGAGACAGCTCTGTTCGAAATGGGTACCGCGTTTGCTGACAGTGAACCAAAAACAACAACGTATTGATTCTGAGCGCTGTTTGGACCTGTTTAAGCGTAATAAAAAGGATTTTTTCATGCGGTATGTAACAATGGATGAAAGATGAATCCACTTCTACACACCGGAATCAAAGCAGCAATCAGCTGAGTGGACAGCAGCCGGTGCAAGACCGAAGCGACCAAACACACAACAGTCGGCTGGGAACGTTTTGGCCTCTGTATTTTGGGATGCGCGTGGAATAATTTTCATCAACTATGGTGACAAGAGAAAAATCTTCAATAGCGAATATTATATAAAGTTATTGGGGCGTTTCAAGGCAGAAATCGCAAAGAAACAGCCCCAAATAATCAAGAAAAAAGTGTTCTTTCATCAAGACAATGCACCTTGTCACAAGGCAATGGTTACAATGGCAAAATTGCATGAATTGAAGTTCGAATTGCTTCCTCATCCACCGTATTCTCCAAATTTGGCCCCCAGCGACTATTATCTATTTGCAGACCTCAAAAAAATGCTCGCGGGAAAGAGATTTGGCTTCAATGAAGAAGTTATCGCCGAAAGTGAGGCCTATTTTGAAGACAAATCCTTCTACAAGAAAGGTATAGAAATGTTACAAAAGCGTTGGACTGATTGTACCGCTCTTGAAGGAGGCTATATCGATGAATAAAGTCGAATTTTGCAAAAAAAAAATGTGTTTTAAGTAGCTAGACCAAAAACTTTTCAGTCTATGTGGTACCTGTATGCCAAAATGCAACCTGTTAACATTTAACGAGTGCTTTTCGTGAAAATTTGTCTCTGACGCCTGGGCTAGTAGTATACTTTGCCTGAACAAAAAGGCAAATTTGTGAACACTTATTTCGAATTTTTAACATATTTTTTCTTTGCTAAAGTACAGTCGGTCAAGTAGAAACGTGTCGAGCATTGTTCGTTAAAATTTTTTTTACATCATTCGACAGAAAAGGATTGCCATTAAAATGCTAATGATTCAGTAGTTCGTTCAGTCCTGGCATGGCACGGTCGACGAGATTTTCCGCGTATTGGTACAAAGATTTCTAAATTGCCCGAATTTCACTGCGTACACCTTTTTACTACGAAGCTTTTGCTTGACACGCTCTCGATTGGATTTGCATTAGGCAACCGGGACGGCCAATCTAGTGTGACGATACCGGATTCCCCTTTCCACTGGCTACACGTTTTATTCCGATGTTTGGGGTCATTGTCCTCTTGAAGAATCCACTCCTTATTTTAATCGACAAACCACCGTTTGGCAGTCGGTACTAATGCCTTCCTGTAAATTTGGAGCATTTTTTCATCGTTTAAATTGTAGATAAAGTTGAAAAGTGTCCCAAAACCTTTTTCCGAAAGACCTCCTCAAAGATGGATCTTCAAAGGGTGTTACGCGATGTGCTGAACCAATCGGTTAGTGGAAATTGACCAGGCTCGTGGGGTGATAACATAACTCGAAAATGAAGCTTCATCGGAAAAAATTCCATTGCTCCAGTCTCGATCTATGCTTTCCTCCACCCACGTAAGTAGTTTCTCTGTGTTTTTCGCTCAGCAATGGTTTCTTGCTTGTACTCCGCCACTTCAAAATCATTAGTCCGGAGATGAGTGCGAATCGTTTCATACGATGTATCCAACCTTTCTGCTTAGTTTTTGCGCTCCTTGGAACAAAGTTGAGTAAGGATTTCGGAAACACATGTTAATAATCATTTTTTCGTCCTTTTCCGACACTTTCTGATAGATCATCAAAATTTTTTAACCGAATGTATCATTTCATCACCTTGTTAACGAATGTCCTCGACTTGCCCATATATTTAGCAGCCTCTGTAGGCGTCATTTTCGTACCTCTTGAATTACACAGGAATACAGTCTCGAACCGTGAAACATATGCAGCACTCACGTGCGATAATGTACTATTTAACTATAAACAAGGTTAGAAATGAATCTCTTTCTACAAAGCATTATTTCCAGCGGTATCAACAGTAATCTTAACAAAAAGAAATGTCTTTTACCGACTACAAATTCTTCCTTGACCGACTGTAAAATAGAAAACTGGTCCAAATATAAATAATAACCCAATAAAAAGTGTTATTCCCTGTCCCAAAATATAGGATCCTGATTTTTGCGGTTTTAACTGGGCAATACAAAAATTCTGACCTTTTGTCTATGATAGGTTGCAGAGATGGACTTACGAATTTTATTCATTAATGGAACTAAATAAAATTATAAGTGTTTTTGGAGATGTTTATTTATAGATGCATGTAAAAACAAATGGATAAGAAGTACAAATATACAGTTTGAATGAATGGGGTTTACAAGAGGGGACATATTCTATAAATAAAAATATATTTTAAAATTAAGCCTAATTCGGTTTCACTATCACTGTCATCAGCTAAGGTAATTATTAGTGGTTTTACATTATTTACATAAATATATGAATCTTCAACTTTAACAACGTGCTGAATGGAATTCCTCCAGCTTTCACAAGGTATATCATTTATAACTTCTTTTTACTAATTCAACCACTGACATGCTTAAAGTAGGAGAAACATTTTGTGCTCTTATTTTTTATTTAAATTGATGCCAAATATGTTCAATTGGATTAAACACATAATAATATGGAGGAAGCCATATTATCATAAACATATTTTTCAATTTAGAATCTTTCAAAATTTCGAAAAGATCACTTTTTTTATAACTAAAGTCAAAATAAATGTCATTTTCTAACATATATTCCTGTATTTCCGATTTGGTGTTGGTTGCATTAGGAACCGTATTTAGTAGGCGACTATGGTAACTTGCATTGTCCATAACTGTAACACTCTGTTCGGGAACATTTGGCAAAAGGGAATTTTGAAACCAATTTTCAAAAAGTTCTGCGGTCGTGTCTTCGTGATAGTCCAAACTAGAATCTTTTAAGTTTTTTTCAGATAATAGTAGACAATTTAAAACCCAGCCCTTTTCAGATCCAGCATACAAGATGGTTATTCGTTTACCTTTATTTGAAGACGCGTTAGTCTGACATTTTGTACTGCTGTCAACCAACCCTTTTTGCAGTGTCATAGGTATCGAACCACGTTTCGTCAAGGTAAATTATGGGCCAATTCTCTGATCGATACTTTTTAATTTCTTGTAAATAAGTATGTCACAATATTCGTAATCTTCGTGACTCCATCACTACTTGAAATTGGAGTTTTTGTTAGTTCACTGGTTTCTTGCAAAGCACTTTGTTTATTCAAATTTCTTTTTATCAAATTGTCATAAACATTTTTCACTATTTGTTTAGCGTCAAATGATAAATGTTTTCTCTTGCGATAGCCACTATTGCAATTTTCCCACGAACGCCACATAATTAAAATAGAACCGTTACATTGTAAGTTGTAAGTAAAACTAAAAATAAAAATAATAAAAAGTATCTTTCGAATCTTAATGGGGACCTGTGGTCATTAGGCTTATATTATCAAATACTTAAAGGGCTCCAAACCGGGTTGCCAGGTAGTAAATATATAGGTCAAAATAGATCCAATATGATACATTTATCGTAATATCTGGCAACTATGCACAAAACCTTAATAGGGTCGTTTATTGCCCCATTGAAAAAGCAAAAAGCAGGATCTTATATCTTGGGATTTACTTTATAAATTGAGTTGCAAACCACGACGAACTGTTGAAACAACACTGCCCAATTATACTCCAATTAATACTCCAATTAATACTCCATTCTCTCACTTACCATTCTTTTCAATTCGGCTATCGGCTCATACACAGCCCATCCATTGTCCGGAAAAGCCTCAGAATAGTCAAAAGCAAAAAACTTTAACTTGTGGCTGAGCGGAAACGCGAACATCTGCAACTTCTCGAACACGTTCCTTCTCGAATGGTTCTCCTGTTTGTGGGCGAATCGAAGATTCCGCATGTCTTTGCAGAATATCTCGATGCCGTAGGCGTTCTCGCCTCTGGAGGAGGCTCCGCCTACTTTTTCTATGCGAGAAACCTGGAAAGTTGATAATAAAGTGTTACATGTGGTACGCAGATTTATGGCTTTTCAGCATGTACGCCAATGGTTGTAGCCAATAGATAGCAATTGACGAAAATTCTGATAATAACCTGGATTGTTGCAATATAGCCACGTGTAAAATTAACAGTTTGTTCTTTTATTTTACAACGAATCCAAGAAATTTTAAGTAAAAAAAAAAATTGATGCTGAAGAAACAACTACTTTTAAAATTCAATGTTTTAAAATAAATTATTCACTAACAAAAATAACATACACCAATAATTTTCTATTTAAAGCTGAAATTGTTTACACCCACTAATAATCACTAAATTTTCGGTAGGTAGTTTCATAACATTCTCGTATCACTTTTGCAGACTACCCTTGCAATTCTCACGCTCGTACTGGCTGAACCATTAGTAAACGCATGCTGCGTGAAAATCCATTAGTTGTTAATGTTTGAATTCACATAGTATTAATATTATCATGTCTAGTTAGTGACTTCATCTATTGCGTATTTAAGGAATTAAACATAATTATGTTTTAAGCGTTAGATTAGCTAGTATATTGTGTATTTCCTTAAACTTTGATTAGTATTAGATAATCACCTAAGCTTAAAGATATATCTCAGTTCAGTTGATAAGTTATATGTATATATATATATATATATATATATATATATATATATATATATATATATATATATATATAAGAAATAGGAAAGACAGTAACAGGGCACTGGTAACAAACAATCGAAAGTTTAACTTCTGGGAAAAGCCCTTATGAGGAAATAGAGATGAGCAATCAAAGATCTTTAGGCTCTAGTTTCTGTTTTTGTATCAGACGAAGCTATTGTATAGCGAAACGCGTCATACAGTTTCGGTGAAACTAAATAAAGTGGAAATGGACAAAATCAGTCTTTCATTACATTCTGTTTTTTATTTTTAACCAAGCTTTCGCTGCCTAATTGGTAGCTTCTTCTGGATACTGAAATGCAAACAAATGACAGAAGGAATATTAAGATACCCGCCAAGACGTGTGATAGATAAGTTTATATAAGCTATATAATAGTATACTTACAAAATTGTAACAGGTTTTTCTCTAATTAAGTATGTATGCATTTCACTAATCAGGTAGCGAATAAAATCATACAAAAAACACGAGAAAAGCACATTTGTAGAATAATACTAATAACATTTTTAAAGGTTCTTTTTAGAACCAAAACCAACTGTGAGAAATACCATGATGCCTTGGAGTACCATTAAGACAACTATGTCGGGTTCAGCAACGTTAACTTTTTTTTGGAAAAATGGCCACCTAAGTTTTCGCACCGTTACCTTTTACTGGGTTACTATCACCCCAAGATAAGATTTCACGTCTCTGTTAAGTTGAATGACTTCCTCCAGTCTGCGGATATTTGCATGAGTAGCCGATGTTCGAGGATTTAAAGTGAACGATGAGATAAACGTACTGTCCTCCGCAAAGCTGTAAATTGGATTCCTGGCCCTTTCCAGCAGGTGATAAGAAAGAGAGAAGGCAGTATGGAGCCTTGGGTCACACCAGCATCGTTAGTGAAGGTATTAGAAAAAAATGAGTCAACTACCACCCGTAAAGAACGCTCTCTGAGGAAACACGAGAGCCATAAACAAAATTTTTCAGTCATACCATAAAAGGGTAGCTTACCCAACAATCCGTCATGCCAAACACGGTCGAATGCCTTGGATATATCAAGTACAACCGCTCGAGATTCTCTAGAGTGTTGTTCAATTGCATTGTTCTGAACATGCTACATAAGTTAGAAGATTTCCTGTCGATCTTTGCTTATGAAAGCCACTTTGATGGTCGCTAATCATATTGAATCCTTCCAGATATTTTAGAAGATGCTGGTTGATTGCTTTTTCCGTAACTTTCGATAATACTGAAAGCAGTGAGATTGGTCGGTAGTTGGATGGCAAGGTCTTTTTGCCTTTTTTATATCGGCTGAACTGTAGTGCATTTTCAGGAGGATAGGCTGAAAAGTCTACAGAACACCGGAGTAAGTTCGCTTGCGCATTTTTTGAAAATTCCGTGAGAACCAGAAGCTTTTTTGTTGCCTAGCTTCATTAAAATACGCTTAATGATACGCTGTCTGAAAACAATAACAGGCACGAATAACTGCACTATGCGAAAAGTTTGTGGTTTTTCCGTGTAAATCGACAGTATGTACATTGTGAAACAAAGGGTTAAGCTAATAAACTGGCTTTCTCAACTGCATTATCTAGCCGTGTGAGTGGATAAGTAGATTTAGTGAAATTTTGACTAACGGCCTTAGCAATTGACCAAAAGGACCTGGAATTGTTGAAGCAGGCAAGTAGTTTGTTTCTAATTCGTTGATTGTGTGCCTCCTTGGTTTCGTCGATAATTTCTTTGGATCTGTTCCGGGTACGAACAAAGATGTTACGATTTATGACGTCAGGATTTTCACGCCATTGTCGGAAGGCAACATGTTTAGAAGCAACAGCTTCTTTTGCATTTTCGGTCGAACCAAGGTTCGCCGTTAGAAGGGTATTTCTTCGAAAAAGGGATGTAACCTTCCATACCAGCCGAAATGATATCAGAAACCTCTTTAGCGCATCCAAATGGGTCGTCGGATCGAAAACAAACGTCTAACCAAGGAAAATTCAAAAATATTCCATGAATTCTTCCCATTTAGCAGATGTTATGGTTATAGATTATTAAGTACATAGTTAGCTATTGTTGATACATGTAGTGTTATTTACTATGCACTTTATTATGTTAGACTTAAGGACGTTTCCAAGGAGCAGTCGTGCTCAACTTACAGAAAGATCCCTCCTATGTAAACTACCATGCGTACGACAAAAAAGAGTCGAGGAGCAGCACGTTCTTTTGCCCCGTCCCATATGCGCAGAAATATAAAATAATCTCACTGAGTCGTTTTACTGAACTGGCAACGCTACATTCTTACTCTGAGAGACACGAATTGTTTATGTTGGGTTTTAATGTTTTGGAGTATTTTTCGAGGTTACGTTTATATTGGAGATTTTTAATAGTGCATAAATAATGACTGCGCGATTAAAGAATGGCGGATTTGTAAAAAAAAAACTGCCGAAAAAATAAATATAGCATCAGCAGGTATGTCTAATGCAAAACAACAGGACATTCAAATAACAATCAATGAAATAGTTCAATCTAAAATTCCTGATGAGAATAGAGTAGTTTTATTGAGAGAATTAGCTAGAAATCTGAAATGCATCGGCTGCAAAAGTCTGTTAGATATGGAAAAATTGAGAGGGAAGGACTTCAATCAAAGTTCAAAATAAAATGTTATAACTGTACTAAATGTAATTTAGTAAATACTGGAGTGATAAGAAACGCCAAGTCTCTGATATTAATTAATATTTATTATTATTTATGTTGAATACTAATTGATTTGTTATAAATATTGACTTTTTATTTACAACAACTCTATTTTTTCTATATCTGTGAGCTACACCCATTTATTAAAATCAGCTGTGCGTT
Source organism: Pachyrhynchus sulphureomaculatus (assembly GCA_019049505.1). Classification (NCBI taxonomy): domain Eukaryota; kingdom Metazoa; phylum Arthropoda; class Insecta; order Coleoptera; family Curculionidae; genus Pachyrhynchus; species Pachyrhynchus sulphureomaculatus. The sequence continues at coordinate 10,485,599 of CM032452.1, read as the reverse complement.
GACGGTATTTCAAACGTCCCAAGCAGTGCGATGTTGCCAAGTCGCGGACACTTATTTATCAAGTTACGCGAAGAAAACAGTAGACGATCAAAATTACCTCACTTGCTCTGTCTGACTCACCTTGTATATGTGTACAAATATATGTATATATGTGCCCTCAGAGGCTAGGGGAATCCCCGGATTCTCCTATTACCGGCAATGACGATCCCGAGGTACCTGAGTCATGTTGTGCTGTCTTGTGTTATCCAGATTATGTGTAACAAAAACGCAATCTTAAGGTGTTTACCGTGCCGAGAAGATGAATGGCTCAGCGTTTATGAGTCGCGAACGGTTCCCCCGGATACCGGGCGCCCTCCGGGAGTAAGTAGCCTTGCTGTGGCATCCAGGCTCTGCCGCAGTCGACCATTCTTTCCTAGGATACTCGTGGGAACACTATGTCAAATAATAATAATTATAATAGTGATAATGGCAGGGTTTTGAGAAGGCGGACCCTTGTCGTACTAACAGCTACAGCAGCACCACAACAACAACAACCACAGACGATCTATATAACCGCCTCAGCCGAAACTACTCCCAATAGTTTTACCAGATCCGACATTGTAGGTGATGGGAGTTACCTTTTCCGTGCAGTTAGCTTACACTTATATGGCCACCAAAACCATCATGAAAGACTCCGAGAGGTCGCTCTAAGAGATATACAACAAAACTAGTTGGAACTTCACACATTTTCATTAATTGAAGACGACGATATGAAAGACTTCAATAATTACTATAACTATATGAGGAAAAAAAATGGCACCTACGGAACGAGCCTAGAGATACTTGCCCTCTCGGAAACCCAGAATAGCAACTTTCATATCTTCTCAAAACAACGAAGAACAAGAGATACAAAAATAACTTTTAGGGACAGACCGACAATAATAAGCACAAGAAAACACACCGAAACTTCTGACACCACAAAACACTAAAAACATCCCAAACAACAGTAGATCAATAAAGAAAGCATCGGGTGAGCGACGTAACAGCCGAGGATATCGCGGGAAATGACAGCTCGACCAAAACGATGAAGACCGGGCAATTGAAAATGGACCTGCCAAAAGTGTTGTGCCGGCGAGTAAGCCGACACCCACCAAGGCGGGAAAATCAAAGCAACGCATGAGTTGCACTACAAGAATCAACGAACACACCATGCGCTGCTATAATAAAATCACAAGTCCTGACAAAGAAATCACTGAGAAGAGAATCACTCGACGCCGAAATCCACCTCCATCAATCCCAAGCGCAACCGATGAAGTAATTAATCAAAAACTCACGCAACGACAAAGAAATCCCAACAGCACAAAACCAAAATTCAAATGGCAAATAAGAATAGAAAACAAAATCAACATCAGAAGAGATGTAGGACACCTTACCCAGTTTATGAACGGGAACATGTCCAAACGTGTCACAAAGGGTATAGACAAGATCAAATCCAGGTCTCCCAACAGAACACTGCCAGAAATCCTAGATACAAAAATTATCCATATATGCTGCAAGATTCAGTACATACAAAGAACCAAACGAAAGGAAAGACACCAACATCCTATTCCGAAGAAGCGAAAAAAACAGTTCTAGAGGAAAACTATGTACAACAAACAGACAGCAGTGACTGAACCACTAAACAAACAAGAACTCACAGATCATTGGAAAAGTATTTGGTCAGAACCCAAACTACCCAATAATAACACCCCCTGGATTAAAGCCGAAGAAGACAAACATGAACATGTGACAGAACAGAAAAATTTCACATTAACTTCTGTGGGACCAAAGAGCAGATGAGGCACCTGGATACAAAAAATTCCGGAGGTAAAACAGCTTCCCGTTCGGATCTCCGGGTGAGGGCTGGTTCGAGGGCGTCGACATACAGAGATCATAATTTTAAAATAGATTTTTGCAACATACGAGGTTTAAACTCGAACATAAATTCAGTGCATCACCACCTGCAATCAAACACACCTCATGTACTCGCTCTTTGTGAAACCAAGGTCAGTTCATCGACCAGCACAGTCAACTATCTTTATCCTGGGTACGACTTCTATTCCCGATTTAGGCGTAACTTTGGAATCTATCTTTTTGCCAGAAGCGACCTCTCTTGCCACCGAGAAGAGGCTCTGGAGCCCCCAAACTTTGATGTTATGTGGTTAAAAATAATGACTCAACAAACCACAAGGTTCATCTGTATCCTCTATCGACCACCAAGTGATACCAACTTTCGAACACAAGTGCCGAAATTGCCATCCTGGGCGACTTTAATGTCCACAATATCAACTGGCTTAAATATTCAAATACTACCGACGAACAAGGTCGTGAAGCTGAATCATTGTCAATCAGTTGTGGCTTAACTCAGTTTATTGACGAACAAACACGAATCCCTGATCGAGACGGGGAATTCGCCAGTCTTCTTGATCTGTTTTTAACCACCAATCCAGAGATTTACACGGTCACCGTAAATCCGCCGTTAGATTCTTCCGACCATAAACAGCTTTCGACAACGAGTATGCTGCCAATCAGTGATAGAGAGGCGTCTAGGCCGCGCAAGATTTGGCACTACAAATCTGCTAAATGGGAAGATCTCATGGAATATTTTCGAACTTTCCCTTGGGTGGACGTTTGTTTTCGATCCGACAACCCATCTGACTGAGCCAGGGAGGTCTCCGATGTTATTTTGGCCGGTATGGAAGCTTACATCCCTTTTTCGAAGAAATACCCCTCCAACGGCAAGCACTGGTTTGACCGAAAATGCAAAGACGCTGTTGCTTCTAAACATATCGCCAACCGACAATGGCGTGACAATCCTAACACCATAAATTGTAATACCTTTGTTCGTGCCCGGAACAGATGCAAAGAAATTATCGACGAAACCAAGGAGGCACACAATCAACGAATTAGAAACAAACTTCTCGCTTGTCCCAACAATTCCAGGTCCTTTTGGTCAGTCGCTAAGGCAGTTAGTCAAAATTTCATCAAATCCACCATACCAACCACTCACACGGCCAGATAATTCCATTGCAACCACACCTGTTGAGAGAGCGAACTTGTTCGCTGAATTCTTTGCTTCACATTCTACTGTCGATTTCCAAGGAAAAACACCACCTACTATTCCCATATTGCAGTTAAAGATGCCCGATATTGTCTTCAGACAGCGTATCATAAAGCGTATTTTAATGAAGCTAGACACCAAAAAGTCTTCTGGCGCTGAAGGAATACCTGCCATAGTTCTCAAAAACTGTGCAAGGGAACTAACGCCAGTTTTCTGTAGACTTTTCAACCTATCCTACAGAAAGAGAATATTTCTGTCCTGCTGAAAATGTGCCACAGTTTAGCTGATATTTAAAAACGGCAAGAAGAACTTGCCAAATAACTACCGACCAGTCGCACTGTTTCCAATAATATCGAAAGTCATGGAAAAGGTCCTACAGAAAGGGAATATTTCTTTCCTACTGGAAGTGTGCCACACTTCAGCCGATACCTAAAAAAGGCAGAAGATCTTGCCAAGTAACTACCGACCAATCGCACTGCTTTTAATAATATCAAAAGTCATGGAAAAGGCTATCAATCAGCATCTTCTAAAATATCTTGAACAATTCAATATTATTAGCGATCACCAATATGGCTTTCGTAAACATAGATCAACAGGAGATCTTATGACTTATGTAACACATGTTTGGAACAACGCAATTGAACACTCTGGAAAATCTCGAGCGGTTGCTCTTGACATATACAAGGCATTCGACCGTGTTTGGCACGATGGACTGTTGGCTAAGCTATGCTCTTGTGGTATGTCTGAAAAGTTCTGTTTCTGGCTCTCATGTTTCCTCAGAGAGCGTTCTTTACGAGGGGCGATCGACGGATTTCTTTCTAACACCTTCACTATCAACGCCGGTGTGCCCCAAGGCTCCATACTGTCTTCTACTCTCTTTCTCATTTACATTAACGATCCGCTGAAAAAGACCGGGAATCCAAATCACAGCTTTGCAGATGACAGTACGCTTGTCTCTTCATTCACTTTGAACGCTCGGACATCGGCTGCTCAGGCGAATATCCGCAGACAGCAGGAGGTCGTTCAACTTAACAAAGATCTGGAAGAAATTCTATCTTGGGGTGACAGTAACCAAGTGGAATTTAACGCTACAAAAACACAGGCGGCAGTGTTTTGTAAGAAAGTTAACGTTACTGAACCCGACATAGTTATGTCGGGGCACTCCATTCCCCTAGCATCGCCGCTCAATTTGTTGGGCGTTAATTTGGGAGCAAATATGTCCTGGCATGAACATGTTGCAGGCATAGAGCAAAGAGAGCCTTTCAAAAGTTGGGAATATTATTTCGAACCAGAAAGCTTTACAGTCCACAACTGTTAATTCTTTACAAAGCTCAAATTCGACCAACTATGGAATACATATGCAGTGTATGTTTGGGGCTCCGCTCCCAAACATACACTGCATTTGTTGGATTCTGTTCAGAGGAGAGCTGTTCGTCTGATTGAAGACCCGGAACTGACTGGCAGCCTTGATTCGCTGGAGCATCGAAGAACGCTTGGCGACTTGAGTCTGTTCTACAAGTATTTTCATGGAGAGTGTTCGAAGGATGTAGCTCGCCTAATATCTCCCCAAGCGGTGCATGTTAGAAATGCACGTCGCGCTGGTGCTTCACATCCGTATGAGGTTCAGCTTGTTACTCCGCGTACAACGCTTTTCAAGCAGTCTTTTATATGGAGAACATCATCCCTTTGGAATAATTTGCCCAATTCTGTGTTTCCCACCGAGTACAACTTACGGCGATTCAAGAACAACGTGAATCGCTTTTTCCGCACACATGCCGCTCCTGGTTATATAAAAAACGAATAACCGCTTGCTATAATTTTCTTTAAAGAAAAATATTTGTTATATATTTAATTAATGATTCTAAGTTTTTCAAACCAAATTACCACTGTTATATAGTAAAACATCCGTTTCAACATAGGTCGTCGGGGTAGGCTTCGTATGTTAAAAATGCAAATTTTAACAGCCAATATTTACAAATTTAGCGTCGTCAGGAGTATTGAAATTTTTCTATAATATATATAAAATGCAACGTCTCTCTGTCTGTCTGTCTGTCCGTTAGTGACCTTATCACTGGAGAACCACTTATCCGATTTACGTACTTTTTTTTTTAAACATACTTATGTTCTCTGGCCAGGTTATAGGCTATATTTTATTACGATAGGTAGCATAAGGAATGAGCAGTGACAATAATAGTGAGTGAAGTCGGAAAAAAGTTTGCTGCTAGCGCGTTCCCTTGCAATATACAGCCTAAACCATTAAATATGGAACAATATTATGTAGCAGAGAATATCTTTAATCTATAATCTATAATATATATAAAATGCAATGTCTCTCTGTCTGTCTGTCTGTCCATTAGTGCGTTTATCACGCGAGAACCACTTATCCAATTTATGTGTCTTTTTTAAATTCATACATATATCCTTTGGCCAGGTTATATAATAATAATAATAATCTATATCTATAATATATATAAAATGCAGCGTCTCTCTGTCTGTCTGTCAGTTAGTGCGCTTATCACTGGAGAACTACTTATCTGATTTACGTGCTTTTTTTTAAAACATTCATATGTTCTCTGGCCAGGTTATCTATATATAATATATATAAAATGCAACGTCTCTCTGTCTGTCTGTCTGTCCGTTAGTGCGTTACGTACTTTTTTTTTAAAACATACATATGTTCTCTGGCCAGGTTATAGGATATATTTTATTGCGTTAGGTGACATAAAGAATAAGCAGTGACGATAATAGTGAATAAAGTCGGAAGAAAGGCTACCGTTAGCGTGTTCTCTTACAATATACTGCCTAAACCATTAAATATGGAACAATATCATGTTGCAAAGAATACAATATATATATAAAATGTAACGTCTCTCTGTCTGTCTGTCCGTTAGTGCGCTTATCACTTGAGAACCACTTATTCGATTTACGTGTTTTTATAAATTTATACATATGATATGTTCTACATAATTCGATATAAGCCTAGATAATGGGAGATAAGGTGAGATAATGGGAGGTAAGTATAAATAATGGGAGATAAGCAGAGATAAGTCTAGGTAATGTAAGTTATGGTGAGATAATGGGAGATAAGGAGAAATAATGGGAGATGAGCAGAGATAAGCCTAGATAATGGAAATTATGTAGAGATAATGGGAGATAAGGAGAAATAATGAGAGATAAGCAGAGATAAGTCTAAGTAATGGGAGTTATGGTGAGATAATGGGAGATAAGGAGAAATAATGGGAGATAAGGAAAAATATTGCGAGATAAGTTGAGATAAGCCTAGATAATGGGAGATAAGGAGAAATAATGGGAAATAAGCAGAGATAAGTCTAGGTAATGGGAGTTATGGTGAGATAATGGAAGATAAGGAGAAATAATGGGAGATAAGGAAAAAAATGGGAGATAAGGAGAAATATTGCGAGATAAGTCGAGATAAACCTAGATAATGAGAGGTAAGGTGAGATAATGGGAGATAAGGAGAAATAATGGGAGATGAGCAGAGATAAGCTTAGATAATGGAAATTATGTAGAGATAATGGGAGATAAGGAGAAATAATAGGAGATAAGGGGAAATAAGGGCAGATATTTTATTACGTTAGGTAACATAAGGAATGAGCAGTGGCGATAGTAGTGAATCAAGTCCACGCGAGCGGAGCCGCGGGCACGGCTAGTCTACATATGAAGGACACTAATGAATTTGTATATTCAAATTTATTTTCTTGGAAGTGTCCTTAATGATATTTTCCGGTGAAACTTTTACACAATTAATTTGACCGATTCATTACTGATCATTGATTAATCAATCAATTCTGAGTCCACTTTAGATGACTGCTAGTTTTTTAATGAAAATGTATAGAAACTTGGCATAGAATTACAGAAATGTGTGAATTTTAGCATTACACTTAATAATACCCTGTGTAATGTCCACACTCAAACTTACCACTCCCAATGGTACATCGATAACATTAGACAAATCCTTATCAGCAGATCGAAAATACAGTTTGTAATTCGTTACGGTTAGTACGCCTCTGGCTGGTCCCTGATACGGGCACAAATAAGTCACATCACGAGCTTGTCCTGTAACTTTCTCACCAGAAAGGAGGGGCGGATCGTCGGGCCGGTTGAGTGTACCAGTATCATTTGCGGCTTGTGCCTAAAAAAGATTAAAGGATATTAATACTAAACAAAATAATAATAGAAAAGTATAAATTTGTATTCCGCAAACTTTATTAAAAATTTATATTTTCTACTTCTTCTTGTGCCTATCCATTCAGATTGTTAGCGATCATCTTGAAGATCCTGATTTTGTTAGCTGCCGCTCTGAAGAGTGGGATCTTTTTATTGGTCTAGCACACGTGCTGCAGGGAAGTCCCTAAAGCGCTCCAGGAGCGGCACGAGTGCGGAAAAAGCGATTCACGTCGTTCTTGAATCGCTGTAAATTGTACTCGGTGGGAAACACAGCGCTGGGCAAATTATTCCAAAGGGATGACGTTCTCCATATAAAAGATTGCTTGAAAAGCGTTGTACGCGGAGTAACAAGCTGAACCTCATACGGATGCGAAGCACCAGCGCGACGTGTATTTCTAACATGCACCGCTTTGGGAGGAATTAAGCGGGCTACATCCTTCGAACACTTTCCATGAAAATACTTGTAGAACAGACTCAAGTCGCCAACCGTTCTTCGATGTTCCAGCGAATCAAGGCCGCCGGTCGATTCCGGGTCCCCAATCAGACGGACCGCTCTTCTCTGAACAGAATCCAACAAATGCAGTGTATATTTGGGAGCGGAGCCCGAAACGTGGGAGCAGTATTCCATAGTTGGTCGAATTTGGGCTTTGTAAAGAATTAACAGTTGTTGTGGGGTGTAAAGCTTTCTGGTTCTAAATAATATTCCCAACTTTTGAGAAGCTCTCCTTGCTATGCCTGCAACATGTTCATGCCAAGACATATTTGCTCCCATATTAACGCCCAACAAATTGAGCGACGATGCTAGGGGAATGGAGTGCCCCGACATAACTATGTCGGGTTCAGCAACGTTAACTTTTTTAGAAAAAACTGCCGCTTGGGTTTTTTGTAGCGTTAAATTCCACTTGTTTACGGTCACCCCAAGATAGAATTTCTTCCAGGTCTTTGTTGAGTTGAACGACCTCCTGCTGTCTGCGGATATTCGCCTGAGCAGCCGATGTCCGAGCGTTCAAGGTGAATGAAGAGACAAGCGTACTGTCATCTGCAAAGCTATAGATTGGATTCCCGGTCTTTTCCAGCAGATCGTTAATGTAAATGAGAAAGAGAGTAGGAGACAGTATGGAGCCCTGGGGCACACCAGCGTTGATAGTGAGGGTGTTAGAAAGAAATCCGTCGACCGCCACTCGTAAAGAACGCTCTCTGAGGAAACATGAGAGCCACAAACAGAACCTTTCAGACATACCATAAGAGCGCAACTTAGCCAACAGTCCATCGTGCCAAACACGGTCGAATGCCTTGGATATGTCAAGAGCAACCGCTCGAGATTCTCCAAAGTGTTCAATTGCGTTGTTCCAAACATGTTCAGTTCCCTTGCACAGTTTTTGAGAACTATGGCAGGTATTCCGTCAGCGCCAGAAGCCTTTTTGGTGTCTAGCTTCATTAAAATACGCTTTATGATGCGCTGTCTGAAGACAACATCGGGCATCCTTGACTGCAATATGGGAATAGTAGGTGGTGTTTTTCCTTGGAAATCGACAGTAGAATGTGAAGCAAAGAGTTCAGCCAACAAGTTCGCTCTCTCAACAGGTGTGGTTGCAATGGAATTATCTGGCCGTGTGAGTGGTGGTATGGTGGACTTGGTAAAATTTTGACTCACTGTCTTAGCGACTGCCCAAAAGGACCTGGAATTGTTAGGACAAGCGAGAAGTTTGTTTCTAATTCGTTGATTGTGTGCCTCCTTGGTTTCGTCGATAATTCCCTTGCATCTGTTCCGGGCTTGAACAAAGATGTTTCGATTTACGGTGTTAGGATTTTCACGCCATTGTCGGTAGGCAATATGTTTAGAAGCAACAGTTTCTTTGCATTTTCGGTCGAACCAAGGCTTGCCGTTGGAGGAGCATTTCTTCGAAAAAGGGATGTAAGCTTCCATACCAGCCAAAATAACATCGGAGACCTCCCTGGCGCAGTCAGATGGGTTATCGGATCGAAAACAAACGTCCATCCAAGGGAAAGTTCGAAAGTATTCCATGAGATCTTCCCATTTAGCAGATTTGTAGTGCCAAATCTTGCGCGGCCTAGGCACCTCTCTGTCGCTGATTGGCAGGATACTCGATGTCGAAAGCAGTTTATGGTCGGAAGAACCTAATGGCGGATTTACGGTGACCGTGTAAATCTCCGGATTGGTGGTTAAAAACAGATCAAGAAGACTGGCGAACTACCCGTCTCGATCAGGGATCCGTGTTGGTTCGTCAATAAGCTGAGTTAAGCCACAACTGATTGAGAATGATTCAGCTTCACGACCTTGTTCGTCGGTAGTATTTGAATATTTGAGCCAGTTGATATTGTGGACATTAAAGTCGCCCAGGATGGCAATTTCGGCACTTGGATAGTTACTTTGTAAATGATCGATGGTGTCTGCAAGAGAAGCGAAAAGTGTTCGAAAATTGGTATCACTTGGTGGTCGATACAGGATACAGATAAACCTTGTGGTTTGTTGAGTCGTTATTTTTAACCACATAACATCAAAGTTTGGGGGCTCCAGGGCTTCTTCTCGTTGACAAGAGAGGTCGCTTCTGACAAAAAGACAGATTCCAAAGTTACGCCTAAATCGGGAATAGAAGTCGTACCCAGGATAAAGATAGTTGACCGTGCTGGTCGATGGACTGACCTTGGTTTCACATAGAGCGAGTACATGAGGTTTATCTGATTGCAGGTGTTGATGCCCTGAATTTATGTTCGAGTTTATACCTCGTATGTTGCAAAAATCTATCTTAAAATTATGATGTCTGCAAGTCGACGCCTCCGAACCAGCCCCCACCCGGAGATCCGAACGGGGGGCCATTCTACCTCCGGAACTTCTTGCATCCAGGCGCCTCATCATGTTCTTTGGTCCCACAGTAGTTAATGTAGAATTTTCCTGTTCTGTCACATGTTTATCTTTGCCTTCTTTGGCTTTGATCCAGGGGGTGTTATTATTGGGTAGTTTGGGTCCTGACCTGATACTTTTCCAATGATCTGTAAGTTCTTGTTTGTTTGGTGGTTCGGTCACTGCTGTCTGTTTGCTGTGCATAGTTTTTCCGGTAGAACTGTGTTTGGCTTCTTTGGAAGAGGTTGTTGGTATCTTTCCTCTCGCTTGGTTCTTTGTATCTACGAAGTCTTGCGGCATATACGGATAATTTTTGTTTCAGAGTATCCAGGATTTCTGGCAGTGTTCTGTTGGGAGACCCGGACTTGATCTTGTTTATACTCTGTGTGACTCGTTTGGACACGTTCCCGTTGATAAACTGGGTAAGGTGTCCTAGATATCTCCTGATGTTGTTGATTTGGTTTTCTATTCTTATGTGCCGTTTGAATTTTGGTTTTGTGCTGTTGGAATTTCTTTGTCGTTGCGGGAGTTTTTGATTAAATACTTCGTCGGTTGCGTTTGGGATTGATGGTGGTGGGTCTAGGCGGCGAGTGATTCCCTTCTCAGTGGTTTCTTTGTCAGGACTTGTGCTTTTATCAAAGCAACGCATGGTGTGTTCGTTTGTTCCTGTAGTATAACTCATGCGTTGCCTTGATTTTCCCGCCTTGGTGGGTGTCGGCTTACTCGCCGGCACAACACTTTTGGCAGGTCCATTGTCAGTTGCCCGGTCTTCATCGTTTTGGTCGAGCTGCCATTTCCCGCGACGTCCTCGACCGTTACGTCGCTCGCCCGATGCTTCTTTTATTGGTCTACTGTTGTTTGGGATGTTTTTAGTGTTTTGTGGTGTCAGAAGCTCAAAGTGTCCCGACATTGGGTTGCCTGTTAGTAGAAGGTAAATAGTTTCGGTGTGTTTTCTTGTGCTTATTATTGTTGGCTTGTCCCTAAAAGTTATTTTTGTATCTCTTGTTCTTCGTTGTTTTGAGAAGATATGAAAGTTGCTATTCTGGGTTTCCGAGAGGGCAAGTATCTCTAGGCTCGTTCCATAGGTGCCATTTTTCCTCATATAGTTATAGTAGTTATTGAAGTCTTTCATATCGTCGTCCCCAATTAATGAAAATGTGTTAAGTTCCGACCAGTTTTGTTGTATATATCTTAGAGCAGCCTCTCGGAGTCTTTCATGATGGTTTTGGTGGCCATATAAGTGTAAGCTAACTGCACGGAAAAGGCAATTTCCATCACCTACAATGTCGGATCTGGTAAAACTATCGGGAGTAGTTTCAGCTGAGGCGGTTGGTTGGATCGTTTGTCGTTGTTGTTGTTGTGGTGGTGCTGTAGCTGTTTGTACGACAGGGGTCCGCCTCCTCAGCACCCTGCCATTATCACTAGTCGATCGATATCATTCCATAATTTCAAGTTTACCGGTCATGATATTCGTCTGCAACACCCTCTCTCGACAACTTTCCCCAGGATGAAGGTTTGTAATAACTGGTATTTTTCGTACCGACTTCTCTCCAGGCGTTCGGCAGGGTGAATGACGTTGTTCTTCTATCCAAGCTGAGAAGTGTGGGTGTTAGCGGAAATAATTGCCTCTGCAGTTCCGCAAAAGTCGGCCCTGCGATCTCTTTTCTTTAATTTGTTTATTAATATTTTGGGTCATAGATTTTCAAGATCACAAATGGAAAACCCACATAAACAATCTATTCAGTAGCCAGCAAGACGAGACTGACGACGACCAGGTAGAACCAGATGACGAAGAAAAGCTGTTAGATGAAGAAGAGAATATATCTCAAGAGGAAGTACATGAACCAATGAAAAAACTAAAGAGCAGAAAAGCTTCTGGACATGATGACTTCACCAACGAAATGCTCAAGTATGGACGTATTAGAATAGAAAAAGTCTTGCCAACCTTACTTCAAAAGATAATCTTAAGCCAGAATATTCCCGAAGACTGGAGGAACAGTATTACGATCACAATATTCAAAGAAGGGAATAGTAGCGACTCCGATAATTATAGAACTATTACCTTGCTAAATAGCACTAGTAAATTACTAACCAAGATCGTGATTGGAAAAATAACAAAAAAGATCAAAATAAGTGAGGAAAAGCAAGAATTTAAAGAAAATAGACATAACAGTGGATGCTATATTTACAATCCGACAATAGATTGGAAAATCAGAATCAATCAGAAGTCAATAAACCGCTATTTCTGTGCTTAGTTGATCTAAAAAAAGCATTCAATGGGGTATGGTTGACAGACGTGTTACAAATTTTACGAAATCATGATTTCAACAACTACATTAAAGTGATACAACAACTCAATAAAAACAATAGGACACATATAAAGGCACAGCAAGGACTATCTGAAGAAGTACCAATATCAATTGGAATTCGACAAGGCGATAGCATGGGTCCAACATTTTTAAATTTAATAATGGAGAAAATAATAAATAGTGTCAATGAGGTCAATAACGGATACAAAATGGGACGAAAAACTCCAAAAATATTGTGCTTTGCTGATGATGCAATATTAACAGCAGAAAATGAGGATGGTTTACAGCGACTAATACATCGTTTCAATTACAGCAGAAACTTAGACATGAAAATATCAGTGGAAAAAACAGAATCAATGGTTATAGCTAAAGACCCCATTAGATGTAAATTAGCCGTCTACAACAAAACAATAGAACAGAAAATGCACTGCACGTACCTAGGAGTACAGCTATCGAGCTCAAAAAATATCTATAAAGAAGTACTATATATATATACACTACCGACAGAAAGTATTTTCCCACCTAGAAATTTCAATGTAACCGCCAAAATTTAATAGCTAATTAAACCCTTTAATTATATTAGGTAAATTTAATTGTTCTTAACAAGTATCCATCCTAAAATTGCTTAGATAAGCCTTTTTGGTAAAATCGTAATTTAAAAACCAATTAGAACAAATTTCCAAGTTTTGCATGATAATCGTCTTAAGGCGATTTCTGAGAATTCCAGTTGAAGTAAGAACTCATTTCAAGTTTCTAGGGATTATGGAAATTAACCATTCGCAAACGGTACTTTGTCATTGATACAGGTTCAATTGTTTTGTGAAAATGCCAAAAACGAAAGAAGTTTCCGCTGAAAATCAGTAATGGTTTGGGGTTGTTTTGGCAACGGTAAAGTTGGAAAATCCTTTAGGATAGAAGGAATCATGCGAAAAGAACAGTATCAAGAAATTTTGCTTCTAAAAGAGACATTTTTCAGGGGAAATTTATTTTTCAGCATGACAACGACCCTAAACATTCTGCTAAACAAATTAGAGAACTTTTGGACCAATGGAAATCCGATGACGTCCTGGAAGTGATGACTTGGCCTCCACGATCAGCCGACTTGAACCCCATCGAATTGTTGTGGAACCATTTGGACAGGTGTGTTCGAAAACTCAATCTAACATCAGAAAATCACTTGTGGGAACTTTTACAAGCAGAATGGATTAAAATAACCGAAGAAACTCTGAAGATACTACTGGACAGAATGCCGAAACTCTGTAAAGCGGTAATTAAAGACAAAGGAGGTCACACATATGAGAAAAATCCAATTTTTCTGATTTTCTAGACTGTAAATAATGTGAAAATAAATAATAATTCATTAAAATTTAAAAAAAAAAAAATATTATCTGGGTTTTTGTTGTCTTTGGACTGAAATAACTAGGTGGGCAAATACTTTCTAACGGTAGCGTGTGTATGTATATATATATATATATATATATATATATATATATATATATATATATATATATATATATATATATATATATCGATTCTCTTGAAATTACATTATCTAAAGGAAAACGTACAGATTTTGTGATAAGTTATATAAATTTCTATTTTTATACACAGTTTTTCATGAACTTTTTGGGAGAAAAATGAACATTTTTTTTTAAATGGCACATTTTTCGAAAAAAAACGCTTTTTCAAATTTCCGTACATTATGCACTAGTTTTTGACGTACACTAATGAAAATTTTTTGGTTTTTTTGTTCTAGGTTGAAATCTACGGAAGCAATCGTCGCGCCCGTTTCAGGCCTCGGATAAAAGGTGGCTTGTCGTCTTGGATTCTGAAGCGACCATTTCAAATTAAAAAGATAAAAAGAATTTTGTTCACTTTAATATTTGTTTGATAAAGTACATCAAATAAATTTTCGACTGCCTTAATTATATTCTCGAAAAAAAAAAAACCGAAATTAGCCTTTTTTCCTGGCACCTGAAGTGGTCTTACCCTGTTGTAACCCAAGTATGTTTACTATTATTATTTTGTATTTTATTAGTGTTATTTATATTTTATAACTCATGAGCTCATGGGGAACTTTCCCTTCAAAATATTGTTAGGACCTATACCTAAATATACAAAAAGACCCTTCCAGCAAGACAACTATTTATTGGAGTGTCATTTAGATAAAGTTGAGCGGCACCAAATATAACTGAGAAAAGCTTGATTCTCACAACTATAAAGACATAAACAGTAATTGTCGAAGATGGAAAGTTCCGCCATAAAACGACCTTGTTCAGTAGGTAGAATGTAATCTTAGGGCTATTATATTATAAAATACATTTTAACTGCTTAGAGAAGATTGTAAAGTTTACTTTAGGCATTTTTAGAAAAAAGGCAACACATTACGGGAGAAACTCAACAAGCGATCGGTTGAGATTTAAAAGCAGCTCTCCCTTATTATAGTTATTTTATTTTAGTTAAATAGTAAATTTTTGAAATATATTTACTAAATAATCTAAAAAGAAGTATTTGGATTAGAAACCAAAAAGTAGTCAGCGGTAATAGTGGAAATATTATACATTTGTGGCAGAAACCAAAACATTTGTGGCAGCGGAAAAACTACCACAACAGCGGTGGCAGCTTACGATTACAACAACCCCTTAAGCACACTTTTTCTATACACATCCACAGAACCCACTGAAGGTAATAATTTTTAACAAGCTCATGTCGGCTTGCCAACGAGCATCATATTCTTCACTTCTATGATGTTTCTTAGAAGAATTTACTTGCATTACAATTTTGTTAAACAAACAGAAAAATTTAGACTTCTTATGTATCTCTTGAAGCATTTTATATGCAGACTGAGAAGACTGAGAAATGGGAGATCTTCACTCTCAGAACTAGAACACCGAATGACTCAAAGAATAAAGATACCTAAAGATGCATAATGTAATCGTAGGCGAAACGAGAAGTTACCCTAAATTTACATGATCTAATCCCAAAAACCATCATTTTTCAACTAATTAAAATCGTGGAAGCTATGACTGAGTGTTTATTGATACATATGAATTGTTACTACTATATAAGAGTTGAATGAATGGGAATTCTTAATTTCTTATCAATTTTTTAAAAGGTGCTTGTTTTTGTGACAATTATTGTGTATGTAATTTTAAAAAATTAATAAAAATTTATAAAATAAACGATTTTTATTCATTTAACACCGATCCATTGTATCATTTGAATGCTGATTTTCTACCCCTTCCAATAATACCAAAAACATTTGGATTTCCAAAAAGTTTTACTGATTTAAACGGTTTTACTCAATAGAACCGTTTTTACTCGCTCAGCAACATACTCGTTACGCGCTATTCCCCCTATAAAAACAAGTGCAACTGAATTTTTCCTACCATTCCTCTATTGGAACTTGAACCGTCGATATCTCTGCTATATCTGCTCACTAATTACGTCATCGGAAAATGGATACCACCCCGGAAGAAACGGCGCAAGTCATTGCCCTATTGCAAGAAGGGCATAGCCAACGTGTAGTCGCTGCGCAACTGCACCTGAGCCAGTCAGCTGTCTCCAGAGTCTACAGACCAAGAGCTGGTGCCTTTACACGGAGATCAGGATCAGGAAGACGAAGGTGTACCTCGGGGCGAGACGATCGCTTCATTGTCAACACAGTTCTAAAAAAGCGTCACTCGACCGGCGTTGAGGTCCAGCAGGAGCCGACAAGTTCGTGGTCGGTCTATCAGTCATTGGAAAGTCAGAAGGCTTAAAGAAGCTAACCTAACCCCGAAAAGACCAGCTAACGGACCCAAATTGACACCAACCCATCGACAAGCGAGCAATGGCGCTCCGTTTTATTCTCTGACGAGTCACGAATGTACCTACATGGCAATGATGGAAGAAGACGAGCCTATATATCCTGGGGAGCGCTACGCGCAGTACTGCATTACTGAAACGGTCGCTTAAGGAGGAGGTTCTGTCATGGTGTGGGGAGGCATCTCACTGGATGCGATTTGGTTTTCGTGACTGACGAGACTCGTAGCAGTGGAGTAACTGCTCACCGGTAAATCAAGGAGATAGTGCTGGAACACGTTGTTCCTTACGCTGAGTTTGTTGGCGATAACTTCGTGCTAATACACGACAATGCGAGGCCACATGCTGCTGCATCGATGTGGTAATATCTGGCGGAAGTGGGAATACCCATATTAGAATGGCCTATGTGGAGTCCTGACCTCAATCCAATCGAGCATATGTGAGATGAGCTCAAAAGAAGGGTTCAAGCCAGAAATCCAGCCCCTACATCGCGGAGGGACTCAAAGGTTGCGATGGTGGAAGAGTGGAGAAGAATCCCACAGACAGTGGTGAAAAAGCTCACCCGCACCATAAAAAACTCGCTGAAAGCAGTAATGAGGGCTGGGGGGTAATATAAAATATTGATTTTGATTTTTATCAATAAATTTAATTGTAACACAAAAAGGAAAAATTTAACAAATTTTTCCTTTTGTGTCCTATTTTGATTCCTTGTTCTCCTTGTTTCCCCTTTCAATTATTTTAATCGTATGCTATGGAATTTAGTATCATCAGAAAGAGAATAGAATGGGCTTTCAAATGATACTAAAAATCTGTAAAAATATATGAACACTAAATTCTAGGATCCGTGTTAAGTGAAGCCAAATAGTTGGAGTCGATTTTTTTGCTCGCCAGTGTAGTAACATATTCCTGTAATAGAGAACCAAACTCTGACAGGAAATAAGCAAGCAGGATTAGTTAAAAACTAAAGATTGCAGCTAAAAGCTCACATTAAAGTGTTGGTCTTAAAGTTGATGGAACTAAAACCATTAACAAATAGACCTTCACTTTGTTTAATTAAAATAAATATTCAAAATGTTTGTTACCTTTTTTCTTTCAAGAGTAGAGACAACATTTTCTGTTGAAGTTGAACTAGATGAGCAGTAACTCTTACTAGGTGATGTTTTTCCCCAACTTGTCTAAAAAATAAAACAAGTAAATTTAATTGTAATTGGGCTCCAATTATTATCTTCAAATGACACTCAAATTTCAGTTCTTTGCTAATAAACTTCAAAGACTTGGACTACTCAGTATATATCACCACTACATCAAACACTTTATTTTTGCACTCGACGTGCGTTTCGATAACCATGTTAGCTTCATCAAGAGCGATGATTGACTAAAGCTACAGTATGATCAGCTTCAAGGGCATGTTCGGCAATCCTAGACTTTTCTGTTCCATTGTATTTTAAGTGTGCTAAATGTTTTTTAAATCGTGTTTTAATTGACCTTTTAGTTTGCCCAATATACTTTTTGTCACAATCATTACAACTAATTTCATAAATTCCACTTTTCTCACAATTAGGAATCTTATCCTTGAGATTTCCTAAGATATTCCTCAGATTGTCTGATGACTTATAGACTAAGGTGAGGCCTACCTTATTAAATACCTTATCGAGTCCCTTGCTATATTTCGGATTATATGGTATGGAGACATACTTGGTGTTATTTTCTTCGCGTGTAAAAAAGGTGGAATTCTGAATATTAAACCTAAACTTACGTCTATTTATTAGCTTATTTACTAAGTCATCGTCATAACCATTAACTCTAGTTTTCTAATACGATTCCTTTCTTTATTAAAGTTTACTCTATTCAGAGGAAAGTGACCAAACGATGAACTAAAAAATGTAATGAGGCTAATTTATGTTGTTTGCAATGAAATGAATCATTAGGAATATATCTATCTGTTACTGTGTCCTTCCTATAGATATCAAATTCTAATCTATTATTACTTTTTAATAATTAAAATATCTAGAAAAGGCAATTGTCCTTTTTTAGAAACAAAATCCTCAATATTTGCTTTCTTTGTATCAAAAATCGCGAAAATATCATCCACATACCTATACCATACCCTACATTCGAATCCTTGACTGCCTTCGATTTCAAACTTTTCCCAAGGGTATGATATAGGTATGTGGATGATATTTTCGCGATTTTTGATACAAAGAAAGCAAATATTGATGATTTTGTTTCTAAATTAAATAGCCGTTATGATTCCATTAAATACACTTACCAAGTAAGAACAAAGGACAATTGCCTTTTCTATATATTTTAATTATTAAAAATAATAATAGATTAGAATTTGATATCTTTAGGTAGGACACAGTAACAGATAGATATATTCCTAATGATTCATTTCATTGCAAACAACATAAATTAGCCTCATTACATTTCTTAGTTCATCGTTTGGTCACTTTCCCTCTGAATAGAGTAAACTTTAATAAAGAAAGGAATCGTATTAGAAATATAACTAGAGTTAATGGTTATGACGATGACTTAGTAAATAAGCTAATAAATAGACATAAGTTTAGGTTTAATATTCAGAATTCCGCCTTTTTTACACGCAAAGAAAATAACACCAAGTAAGTCTCCATACCATATAATGCGAAATATAGCAAGGGGCTCAATAAGGTATTTAATAAGGTAGGCCCCACCTTAGTCTATAAGTCATCAGACAATCTGAGGAATATCTTAGGAAATCCCAAAGATAAGATTCCTCATTATGAGAAAAGTGGAATTTATGAAATTAGTTGTAATGATTGTGACAAAAAGTATGTTGGGCAAACTAAAAGGGCAATTAAAACAAGATTTAAAGAACATTTAGCACACTTAAAATACAATGGAATAGAAAAGTCTAGCATTGCCGAACATGCCCTTGAAGCTGATCATACTGTAACATTAGATAATCTAAGATTAATAAAAAAATGTATCTGATAGGAGATTGTTGAACGCATACGAAAGTATGGGAATCATAAAATGTAAAAGTAGTTTAAATAAAGACTATTCCTTATAGTCCCCTCTACTGGAACTGATGGCCTTGCCTGTGTCATTAGTTCCGCTTAAGTAATTCAAGGGTTAGGCTAAGTATAAATAGGGTAGATTTGCAGTTTAGCTTTAGTCAATCATCGCTCCTGATGAAGCTAACATGGTTAGCGAAACGCGCGTCGAGTGCAAAAATAAAGTGTTTGGTTTAGTGGTGATATATACTGAGTAGTATCATTGTGTCAAAGATTCCACATTCCCAACTTAGCGAAGACTTGGAGTTAACAGGACACTTTATTCAGTAACTGGCAAAGAGTTAGCAATATATGGGACATTTTTTTATTATTAGAGTGTCCAAATTTCTTTTTCAAGTAATATTTCTCCATGTCTGATAGCCTAACAATTGATGTTAACATAAGTCATGTGACGGTTGGTACGACAAGAAATTTGAATAAACTAATACAAATATGGATTCATGAAAAGTCGGGTTAATTGACAGAATATCGAAAAAAACTCAACGAGGAAAATGCGTTTAAAATTTAGTTTAAATCCTATTTACAAAGTTTTGAACATCTACATAAAAAAATTAAAATCGATTTTTTTTTTTAAATATTTCTTTATCTAGATAAATACTTTCATTTTTTTTTTCTCTAACTAGTTTAAGGTATTTCTTATGAGTAACTGTTAAAAGTAGTATTGCTTGAAATTTTGAGAAATAATAGATTCTAGCATCATGCATTTACTGCTTCAGTGTAGATTTACCACGCCGTATTGCCATAATTAACTGTAAAAGTTTCAGATATGTAACACAAAAGATAGGAATCCATACTTTTTCTTCGGTCAAAAGCATGCGTTTTTTACAATTTTTGTTGCCGTATGTGCATTAAAAAGTAAAAATCAAAAAAAATATATATTCATACAAAACTTACTTTGCTTTCGTTTGTTAAAATCTGAAGGCAGTTGACCTCCTAATTGTTGCAAAGATACTAGATAAATATTACTGTTTCATGTATTTTATGCAGTGGATTTTCGCTGTAGCAACGTGGCTTGAAGAAGACTGCGTGCGCGGACGCGGGCGTTTTTTCAAATTTTGAATAACATACATATATTCATTGCACTGATCGGACTTTCTTTTAAAAGATACTAGAATAAACGAGTGCCTCGTACACGTATTTATTCAGTTATCAATACTTAATAATTGATGTATTTTTAATAAATAAACCAAAGTATCGTTTTAATGAATTGTACATGCTTTTTATTGTATACCATGTAAAAGTATCAAGGTTATTATAAATAACACGTGATTGCGTGCGGCGGGAAGCAAGCAAGAAGCTACATTCATTATATCCTAAAAACCAAATTATTTCGCATAATGCTCTCTCTGTCTTCTCGTAAGAAATACCCTAATCAATTTCTTTTGCTTTGATTACAAGTATAAATAGTGCAGGCGCTAAAAGAAGTTGAGTATGCAAAATGTGAGGATCGGCAATTGTGCTCAAATTCTTTTACCTGAGACACCAAACAAAAAAAAAACATGTTGCCGGCAGCTCTGTTGGTCCCTTTCCCTTCTATTCGCCATTCCCCCCGCCCTGCGCGTCGATGCGTCATAGGGTGCGTAACCGTCAGTAGAAAATAATTCATAGTGCGTAACGGTTTATTGTTTCGTATTTACGCAATATAATTTAAGTTTTCTTGTATTTGAATGTTTAATTAGTGTTTTATTTAAAAAAAAAAATTTGAACAATGTCGCTACAAGTGACAAATGTAAAGAGGCGAAGACTAAACGAAATTTCGTGTTTGTTTTGCGATAAAACGGATAATTTAGTTGAAAAAGCAAAACCACAATCGTTTATAAGTATTCAAGCGCAGCAGATCGAAGAAAAGATGACATTAGTGAGAAGATAAAAAGGAATACAGACTTTACTGGACACAATTGTTCATGGCATCGAACTTGTATGGCAAGTTACATTAGTGAAGAAAAAATAAGGCGTCGAGAATTAACATTACATAAGCAGGAGAATGTCTCTATTTCTACCTCCTGTGCAGAAGCAAGTGTTTCAGGTACTCAACGTATTCGTCGGTCATCAAGAACGGCTTTAAAATTTGATAACGAGCTTAAATATTTAATCTGTGGTAAGCTAACAAAAAACAAAAATAAAACACTTTTTTTGTGTTTCGAAATCTCGGCGGCGGAACAAATTTTATATACTGCCCGAAAAAAAAACAAGATGATGTTTTTACAAAAATTGGCACTTGCGAACATCCAACTGATTTATTTGCAATGGAAGTGAAATATCATAAACATTGTTATCGTGATTATCTACGACTACCAAGAAATTCAGAAACTCCAGCAGGTAGACCTCCAAATAAAATACCACACGACATACTTACAGAGGCATTTGAGAAGCGGATTAATGAAATAAAACATCAATTACCGACTCATTCTTTTGAAGTGTCAGTTTTGGCTAAGTGACGGCTGAACTCACTGAAATAGAAAATGCAGTCGTAGAAAATCGCCTTATGAAATCACTACCCATTGATAAGTATGGTGAAAAAGTTTTATTTTCATATCCAAGTGATCGATTGAAATCATCATTAGTATTTATGAGCAACATACCACTGGATGAAGTCACTGAACATGTTCGTACCATAAATTTAAAAAATTATGTTGTTCAAGTAGCAATACAACTTCGGAAAGAAATATTAAATACAGAATTAATACCAGGTGGGTATTTATATGATGAAATATTAACTGAACAATTTTTAAAAAAAATCAATTGCGGAATACTTGGAAAATTTTTTTGCAAGCATTGTTCAGTACTAAGAATCAAAAATTAAGTGAAAATTATAATCGACGAGCGTTATCAGTGTTTCATGATATATTTTTTACGATCACTGAAAAACATACTCCAAAGCATATAGCTTTAGCTCAATCCATTCATCATTTGACTCCATCGAAACATTTAATTAATATGTTGAATAAATTTGGCCATGACATTAGTTACAAAGCATTAAAAAACCTCGATAAAGAAGTAACAACGTCAATTATGTGTGAAGATGAAGACAGAAAATTGCTTATTCCTAAGAACATGGTTCGAGATTCATCGTTATTTCTTCATGGAGCTATAGATAACAACGATTTCAATGAAGAAACATTAAGTGGAAAAGACTCGACCCAAGTTACAGCAATGGTGATATATCAAGAAAAAAGACCCACTAAAAATGAAATAAATTTTTTCAAGCACTGATAATAAGTTACAGCTCGTTCGATTTCTCTGTAATGCTGCTCCTACATATGCGCAAGTAAAAGAAGATTCCGAGTTATATATTTGTGGAGGATTTGATGATCCAACAAAATGTTTCAAATTAAAAGGCTCTTCATTTTTTGAGGTACCTGGGGTTACCTGACCCTTTAGAAGCCGATACGAGGATGTTTTGTCACATATTTCACGCAGTAAAAATTCAATCTGCCCATATCATAATCGTTAGTACTGATACAGATGTTTTCATACTAGGAATTTATCTCTGAAATAAACTAGCACGTCTAAATTGTTTAGGTCTATGGTTCGACGGTTCTTATAAGAAGAAATACATTTCAGGATGCCATTTGGCTGCTCAATCCCTTGGCGAAGACATTTGTCGTATTTTGCCAGCATTACACTCCCTAAGTGGTTGCGATACGACTAGCAGATTAGGCTCGAAAAAAAAAATTATTTAAAAGCTGCATCGTTGGATTTTGTACAAAAAGCTCTAGAACATTTAGAAAACCCATACCTAAGCGCCGAACAGTTAACAGAATTAGAAACCATTTGCACCTTTCTTTTCTCAAAAAAAAAAATTAAATGCTGATGAACTCCGGTATAAATTAATTTCTAAAATATCGGCTTCGGCTTAAATTTATTAAAATTAATTTGCACATCAGATGCTCTACATTTACATTTGTTAAGAGCTTCAGCACAAACATATTTATGGATATATGCTGATCAAACACTACTACAGCCTATTGATTATACCTTATTAGGCTATAAAAAAAAAAGATGGCAAATTGTACCCACGGCAACTGACGAAGCGACCTTTGCCAGAATTTTTGATTCAGCCCTGTAAATGTACCTCAAATTATAAAACAAAGGCTTGTCCTTGCAAAAAATTACAACTAAATTGTATTTCTTTGTGCAAATGTATTAACAATGACTGCCAAAATAAGAAAGATTGATTATCTGTATTTTTCTTGTACACTTACGTTAAAATTTGCTTTTTCATATTAAATAATTTTTTTATCAACAATTTTTGTTTTTATTTCTAACTTTTTTTGTTTTTTCTTTTAATTGACTAACTATAAGTATCTTTAATCATAAGAAAAAATTGGATATTGTCACTATAACAATCATTAAAATGGCTCCAAAGCATTTGTTCAATCGATTTACTTGATCTAAGGGGAAGGGGTATAAAAAATAAATGGACCAACAAACTTTTCGGCAACATCCAGAATCGTAATCTGCAAGCTTTTCTAAACTTAAAATAATTTACAGAATGCGGTCCTCATATTTTGCACACTCAACTCCATCCAGCTCCCGGTCTAAAATATTCTTTTGTTTTTTTTGGCAACTGGGAGACATAATTCAAAAAATGAGTTTACGCTTGATCGCCAGATGTTTCAATGAATTGTATTTACTTGCTTTTACAACAAAAAAATGTCCTCGAGTGTTTTAAAATTAAATATTCTAACAAAGCGTTACAACATTTGTTAAAATAGGTAAGTTTTGGCTCTAACATCTAGGAGTATTTTGATTTATAAAATATCAATAAGGTTATTAAGAGACAAATCATTGCAACAGAAATTGCAAAATTTATGTTCTAAACTTAATTAAGATTGGACAAGTATCAGAAAATTGACGTATTTTAAAACACTTGAGGACATACACTCTATCAAGTATGCTTAAAAAAATGTGTTTCAAGAATATATTTTGCCATCAATGTATTCTTTGGTGTGCTAACAACGCACATAGGGGTATATTTGAACGATCTACGCGGCCAAAATTATTTTTTCGGCTCTATTGTATGCTAAATTATATTACCAAGTTAAATTAATCAGTTACTTTGCATAAAATTACTTAATTTGTAATAAAAAATAAAAAAAAAAACCGGTCAAGTGCAAGTTGAACTTGCACAATTAGTGTTCCGTACGTTGATTGTTTTTAAAATAAAAATGTTTGTTAGGGTGGTATAAAATGATCAGTGACTTCACAAAATACACCCCAAATAAGTTTTCAACAAAGTTTGTTTCCAATCTTTACTGAAAACTGGTGACCTTGAAATTTTGTTTTTCTTTTTATATACCAAATAAATTATTATAGGTAATGCACTCGTGATAATTTTCGTTCAATCTATACCCCGTGGAGAATATTCCAGAATTTTTTCAAAATTTTTTGATCAGTACTTTTCGTGATAAGGTAGGGGACATCGATTTTTAGTGTTCCGTACGGAAAACACTTATAAGATCACTTCGGTGTCTGTCTGTCTGTCTGTCACACCCGATTTTCTCCGAAACTATTTGACATAGAAAGGTGAAATTTGGTAATAATATAGGAATTGATGGCCTCATCAGAGCCATGTAGTTTTGAGAATTAACTTTTGACTTAACGGGTTAGTTTTGGGGGGTGAAGTCGGAAGTGAAAAAAAATTTTTTTACTAGATCATCGAGTGTGGTGTCAAATGAAAGCTTGTGAAAACGCGAGTAAAAAATGTATATATAATATTATACTTGCGCGCACTTTTCTTTGTATTATTTTTAAAAATTCGCGAAAAATCGCTGCCCCGGGCCTTATCTCGAAAAGTACTTATCAAAAAATTTCGAAAAAATTCTGGAATATTCTCCACGGGGTGTAGATTGAACGAAAATTATCACGAGTGCATTACCTTTAATAATTTATATGGTATATAAAAAAAACAAATTTTCAAGGTCATCAGATTTCAGTAAAGATTTGAAACAAACTTTGTTGAAAACTCATTTGGGGTGTGTTTTGTGACGTCACTAATCATTTTATACCACCGTAACATAAATTTTGACTTAAGGGGTTCGTTTTGAGGGGTGAAATCGGAACTGAAAAAAAATTTTTTTTACTAGGTCATCGAGTGTGGTGTCAAATGAAAGCTTGTGAAAACATGAGTAAAAAATATATATATAATGTAATACTTGCGCATTGAACGAAAATTATCACGAGTGCATTACCTATAACAATTTATTTGGTATATAAAAAGAAAAAAACAAAATTTCAAGGTCACCAGTTTTCAGTAAAGATTGGAAACAAACTTTGTTGAAAACTTATTTGGAGTGTGTTTTGTGAAGTCACTGATCATTTTATACCACCCTAACAAAAATTTTTATTTTCAAAACAATCAACGTACGGAACACTAATTGTGCAAGTTCAACTTGCACTTGACCGGTTTTTTTTATTTAAAAGTAATACGAAGAAAAGTGTGCGCAAGTATTACATTATATATATATATATATATATATATATATATATATATATATATATATATATATATATATATATATATATATACATATATATATATATATATATATATATATATATATATATATATATATATATATATATATATTTTACTCATGTTTTCACAAGCTTTCATTTGACACCACACTAGATGACCTAGTAAAAAAAATTTTTATTCACTTGCGATTTCACCCCTCAAAACGAACCCCTTAAGTCAAAATTTATGTTACGGTGCTATAAAATGATTAGTGGCTTCGCAAAACACACCCCAAATGAGTTTTCAACAAAGTTTGTTTCAAATCTTTACTGAAATCTGATGACCTTGAAATTTTTGTTTTTTTTATATACCATATAAATTATTAAAGGTAATGCACTCGTGATAATTTTCGTTCAATCTCCACCCCGTGGAGAATATTCCAGAATTTTTTCGAAATTTTTTGATAAGTACTTTTCGAGATAAGGCCCGGGACAGCGATTTTTCGCGAATTTTTAAAAATAATACAAAGAAAAGTGCGCGCAAGTATAATATTATATATACATTTTTTACTCGTGTTTTCACAAGCTTTCATTTGACACCACACTCGATGATCTAGTAAAAAAAAATTTTTTTTTCACTTCCGACTTCACCCCCCAAAACTAACCCGTTAAGTCAAAATTTAATTCTCAAAACTACATGGCTCTGATGAGGCCATCAATTCCTATATTATTACCAAATTTCACCTTTCTATGTCAAATAGTTTCGGAGAAAATCAGGTGTGACAGACAGACAGACAGACAAACAGACAGACGGACAGACAGACAGACACCGAAGTGATCTTATAAGTGTTCCGTACGGAACACTAAAAACGAAACTTAATTTTCCAAAAAAAAAAAATTTTAAATGAAAACATTTATTTACAAAAATAAATGTAAAATTTAAACTTATAACACCCCTCTTTTGCATCGAGGGTTAAAAATACACTATAAACAATCATATTTTGTCGTTCACAAACGTATTTTCATCTTCACTTCCAGAAGAACACAGTGGGTTCGGCTCTGCAGGCAGGAGCATTTCTAGCGTCTCTGGTAGGAATGAATGTGACTTTATCCTCTTTATTCGCCTCATACTGCTCAACAAAGGATCGGAACTTAAAAGTAAATGATTAAAAATGTCCCTGTTGCAGCTTTCTCGTGAAAACTTTCGGGCAAAATCTTGTCGGTAAGACCGAAAGTGCTTGTTTCTTGCCTCTGCGGCATCTTCAGACAGCTGCCCAATTGGTAACAAGGCATTTTTTATTATCTCTGCGCCATGAACAAGTATCTTGTGCATCGTGACACATATAGACGAGAAGTTTCTGATGCATATTTGTCATATTTTTCTGGGTCGACTTTATGTCCGCTTGAGATTGTCTCCAAAATGACTTTTAACCTATATAACAGGTCATAGCTAAGGCCCGTTATTTCTGCTGCCAATTTCGGGTCTTCAAAAAATCTTCCGACTGCTGTTCTCATCATTGGTGTTTCCAAAATTTGCCTTTGGCATATCAACCAATAACCCGGTTTCATTGCGAAACCGGGTCTGGATTTCAAGTTTCCTCTCTTTCTTGAGTTCCTTTTCAGCAATTTATAAGCCAGATGTAGGACACTCTCAAATAATCTTATCCTGACATGTAATACTGAGAGACCGAATTGTACTGCCTCGAAATTAACTTCTTTTGTTATATCCAATCGGTTAAAATTCTTTGAGGTTGCACCACAAATATAGCACCGGCTTGTTGCTGTGGTTCCAGTGGCGGTATTACACACTTTTCCATCCACCATTGTCATGATAAATTTGTGTTTGACTATAAACTTTTCCTCATCAAAATCAACCTCAGTAGGAATGAGAGAATTAACTGATTTATTCACGTAGTTAATTTCTTGTTCTGTGACATCAGTACTCTCTTTGATAAAACGAAATCTTATTGGTCAACAAAAATGCGGAGAAGACGGAGTCGGACTCTCCCCCACGGTTTTTTCATTATTTTTTCCACACACTAATTTTAGAGGCACGAAGCAACTTTGAAATATATTGCTATCCGAATCCGCATCACTGTCAAACTTTTGTTTGTATTGGGATTGTTGTGATCCGTCGCAACCCCATTTATGAATCATCGTTAGGGTATTCTGTTTTTGTTCATTTAATGTTTGCAATACCTCTTCCAAGTAGTCAGACAATCGTGAACAGTAAGTGCTAGTTATCTTGCACGCTTCTGGTGGCGGGTAACACCTTTTTTTTCCTTTTGTAGGAGGCTATAACACGGAAAAATACGTTTGTTCGTCCTTCTTATGATTTCATACTATTCTCTTGTTAGATCTGCATCTATGTACATTTGGATTGCTTCCTTGACAGTCAAAGGGCTACTTTTTATTTTTTGATGATTTTGTGCGACAATACACCTTTTTATATTTCTTTGCCCGAGTTGGTGTAGTGATGATTTCTTTGAGTACATTTGAAGCATCTCGCTTTCCCATTTTTTCTCAACTCAACTTGCGCGGCATGCACTATCACCGCCTCTTCAAAGGTAGAGCGAAGCTCCTCCGTCTTTCTTCTTTTACTTCTCTCGCTCTATTGTTCAAAAGGTTTGCTTGGTCGACCAGATCGATTTTGTACACTGTCAACCACTGGAATTTCAAATGTTCCTTCTAGCCATGAACTATTGTATTGAACAAATATGTCTTCCTTATTATGGGCTTTGATCCATCTACGTTTAACTTCAGATTTAAAATGAGAAAAATTCCTCTTTAAGGTTTGTATTTGCTCTTGTATATATCCTTCAGTTGACAAAAGTTGTTCTTTCAAGCAATTTAGTTTGTCTTCCAAATAAGGTAAATTTTCCTTCATCATGCGGTCACACAAGTATTTCCGGGTCACAACCTTCATTCCCGATGTACCAAGGGAACCTACAACAAAGAATAGTTAAGTTAAAATTGATAAAATCAAAATCTATTTTTTCTCACAATTTTGACTATAATCAAAGTCCCAAAATGTATCTTATCCGGACTTATCCGGGGCCAGTTTTTTGATTTATTATTTACTGAAACTACCAACTTTAGAATATTATCAAACTTATAGCGGGATCTAACAGGGAAGTATGAAAACGACAGTAAAACATATTTTTTTTAACAAAATAATTCTCGTGGAAAAGACCTTTCTTTACCGTCTCTTACGTTGACTCATAAATAAGTAAATAATAAAAGTTTTATGAAATAACATAGTTACATACCTGTACTTTGAGAATCCATCACTTTTTCCACTACTTTAGAACTTATAGACATAAAATGCCACTTTCACAATTATGAGTTTTAAGAGCGCCGAGAACTGATAACCTACACGAGGTAACAGGATCGAATTCCGACTGACATAACACAGGTAAGAGTGCACGGGTGGGGTTGGAAGCGGTTGTCTTTTGTTCTCGGAAGGGTCCTCTGTCTCTGGTAGTCGGTTACCTGGCAATATTTTATGTTTTGATTTTTTGACTTTTGGCCGCGTAGATCGTTCAAATACCTGTATGTGCAGCGCAATTACCTTAGTAAGTTTTCCAATCGCCTACTGCATCAATAATCGCCTATATGCTGACAGCGATATATTCTGCGATGATCTCCAAATTTTTCGAATCTCGGGAGACAACTGAGTAAAACTCCTCAGTCTTTCCTCTGAGCTTTCTCTTTACAAGGGACCAAATGTTTTCAATAGGGTTAGCGTCCGGCGATTGTGAGGGTAGTATCTTATCGTAGGCTCAAGCGCCGCTTCGCGACGTGATTTTCCGCTGAGTTTATATTTCTTCAACGTGCTTCGGAATTTGATATCATGAATACGAAGATGTGGGCGAATGGTCTCATGGGGCACATTCAAGCCGCTCCTTGGCGCAGCGCGAATTTCGGATCCCGTGAAAACTAGGACACGACTCGTTTTTGGACTTTCGGAGTGACTCTGCCTACCCAGGTACGTCTTGGCAAGTCGTCGACATTTTTCGTCTCGTTAAGATGATTTACTCACTTCTTCACAAACGAAACCGACTTTTTAATATACTTAGCGGCCGCGGAATTTGTCATTTTAGGCTCCTTTGGATGAGAACAAAGAAAGACTACCTCAAACCGACGTGGAAACAAGTGACTCATTTGGGATTTTACGTAATTTCGACGAAAGTTTCGGAATCAACTGATACTTTTTCCTCTACTGATTTTTTTTGGAATCGCTGGAATCGCATCTACCAAAAATGAATTATCGCGGATACGTTCTTTCTAGACAGTATTTTGTTCATTGCGTTGGCGTTCAAGCGTAAACTCATTTTTTGGATTACTTCTCCCACAAACAGAAGAATATTTCTAATTACAATCAAAGTAAAATAAACTTACTTCAGTTAAACTACTCAAACGGAAAAAAATTAAAAGTTTTTAGCTAGATAAAGAAATATTAAAAAAAAATTGAGATTTTAATTTTTTTTAAGTAGATGCTCTCAACTTAGCAAGTAGGTTTAAAACAACTTCTAAATACTTTTTACTCTGGATTTTTTAGATATTCTCTCGATTAACCCAACTTCTGATGATTCTATATCAGTTTATTTAAATTTCCCGTCATACCAACCGTCACATGGCTTATGTCAAAATCAATTTTTAGGTTATAGGTCATGCAGAGCTGACCACCCGTAAAAGAAATGTAGATACTCTGATAATAAAAAAGTTTTCCCATACGTGGCAAATTCTTTGCAGGTCACTGTATAACAAAAACTATTCAAATTGCAAAAGTGAACATTTTCTATATTTCTATTTTTATAGACTTTATGTGCCTTCTCAGGAGTGCCCCAGGGTTATGATCTGGGATCTCTACTGTACCATTACTAATTTTTATAAATAACATCCCTAAGGTTATCTACGTCATCTTTCAAATATTTGCATATGATTTAAAGCTGTACGTGCTGGAGGAGAATCTTTAGGATAATAAAAAATTTACTAAATAAAGTTCCCTAACTGGCTTAGTAAAAATAGAGAAAAAAAAAATTGTTTCCTGTGCCCTTTGGATCTGGTCTCAATCTAATAATCTGTTGTTGAATATCAAAAGGTGTTGCTGCATCAGTTTCTTTAAGGGTACTAGAAAATTCAACACTGGCTACTCAATTAATGATAGGGCTTTGCTGGGTGTCACGGTTCTCAGGCATCTTGGAGTCTGGTTCAATGAGAAATTGTCCTTTGTCAAGTATATTTCCAGGATAAGCCTGTAAAGCTTGGGTTGCTGAGTTTTGTGACTAGGAATTGTGGTGAATTATCTATGGATATCGCCAAATTGTTGTATACCGCATTGGTGAGGTTAAATCTTGAATATTCCTCTGTTGTCTGGTCGCCCCGCTATCCAGTTCACATTGACACTCTTGAGCGTAAACAAAACCAGTTCCTTCACTTTGAGACTAATAAGCTTAATATTAACTATGATCATTATCATAGGTTAGATATGCTGCATAGGTTGAACTTGAACTGTGCTTTCTTTTCAGACTTATCCACGGACTGATAGATTGTCCCCGTCTCTCATCCACAATTAATTTTAATACCTCCTATCGTGACTTGTGTAACCTTCAACATTCTCCTATTGACAGATCCCTCCAAACTTTAAACAACTTGGACATTGATTTATTTAGGTGCACTCTGTGTAGCTTTAAACCAGAGTTATCTAGTTTAATTTGAATTGAATTGTTGGTATTGTTGCTATTATGCAGCAGTTGTTGTTGCCAACTTGTAAATTATTTTATTTTCCTATTGTAAGTTTATAAATTGTAAGAATGGGGTAAATCATCAATTTAATAAATAAATATTTTCTTCGTTAATGTGGAAAATACTTGTGACAGGTATTCTTTTTGTTTAGCACATTGAAGTCTTATATTAACAGTTCAAATGCCTTGAAAAAATCCACATAGATTACATAAACTTGAGAATTACTTTCTAAGACACTCAGTACAAACTGAGTAACATACATCATAGGAATGATACATTTGTCACTAAAAATACTACGCTGTTGAATTAAAGTAAGGTTTATACAGTTTCTTACTCGAGTTGAAATTATACCTCCAAAGAATTTAAGGGGTAACACTGTAAAATTTTCAAAAAATGAAAAAAATTTTTTTTGCTTAAAAAATCCTTTGAGCCGTGGAGAAAACGAGGAAAAAACTGTTATACGTGAAAGTAATTTTTTTCCTCGAAATTTCGAGCTATTCACCGAACGCGTCAGGCGGCTTCGAAACGACTACCTGCGTCGGATGGATACCTGCTGAGAAGGTATTGCTAAGAATTTGCTTGTTGATTTCTAAGTTCTGTAATACATTAATAGATGTCGCTAGATGGTTTTTATGTAGTATTGGACTCATTTTCATACAGAAGCACGTTAGTACGTGTCATTATTGCGTCAGTGCACGAAAAAGACAATTCCCGCGCTTGAAATTATCACCATCGCTTGTTCTGTGTATAGTGCTACTTTGAATAGGTTTTATATAATTTCGGAGTATTACGAAGTTTAAAATGAGTGACGAAAAATTTATACGAGACAAAAAGGAACGAAAAGATCGTATCCAACGCGGCATCGGAACAACGCGTCGAAAAGACGACCGCTGGACAGGTACGAGAGGGTAACGCGGAAGGTGTCAGTGCTTCTTCCAAGAAATTAGAAATGTGTGATAATGATTTCGACGTAAATAATCAAATAAGCTATAAAATTATAAACTTTTTGACCGTTTTTACTGGGATTATTCAAAACTTTAAACTCGTTTTTCTCGAAACACGGCACACAGCATAACTCGAACAATTTTCAATATTTTCATTCGAATTTTTTACTGTACATTCAAAACAATATTTCAAAGTACAATAGGTAGCGGATTTTCAATACGTTGCGTCAAAAATTTTGTATTGCCAAATAACTGTCATTTTTTTGGTCGAAAAATGAACGACATTATTCAAATACTCGCCAATCACTCAAAAATCAATATTTCTAAAATCCCCTACGTACTATACTAGCTATACCATTGTAGATTATATGTATTTTTTTTTCATTTTTTCAGGTGCAAATTTACGTGACCTACACTGCATCCCACAGAGCGCCTGAAATTTAAGATGCCTCGGGAAAATGGCTGCCATGCCACCATTTTGTAATATTTTTCATTCAAAAAATTTCGTGATGTTCTTCAATACATACTTATTAAGTTTCCCACATATTATTAGTTTGTTTCATTTCCTTCCATCAAAATAAAATTGTCGAAAAAGCGCTTTTTTTTTAGGGCATTGCAGTGGTGTTACCCCTTGAGTATCGTGTGGAGAATACTTCTAGGTTTAATAACTGTTAGGCTTATTACCATTTATACATACAGGTTAGCAAATGAACATCTGCAAGCATACTATAGAAATGGTAAAACATCATTCAGCTCTGGTCATTTATTTGTGTTTAGTAAACACAGTATAGTATAAAGAGTTTGCAAATTAATAATGTATAAATTCAAATTACTGATACTGCTAGGAACAGCACCTAGAACTTTTTCCAATACATCCCCATAAACTGATCAAGGAAAACAAAGATACATATATTGACAAATTATATCACATCTTTACAAGCTAACTGTATATTACTCAGTACAACAATTACTGCTCTCTCAAATATACACATAATTAGGTGGCAAAATTAGTTCATCTTGCAAATGTATCTGTTACCTTTCTAACTCTAAACGTCAGGTTAGTTCATGCTCTATTAAAATGTTATGAACAACTCAGCAGTAGAATGAAGATTACAGATGATAGATGCCAACTTATACTAATAAAAAATGCCGGTAAATTTTGGCATTAATTAGGTCAAATATCTCTGTTTTCCGGCATATTTCCCACAAAATAATTTAATAATAGAAAATGACATCAACAACAAAAACTATGGATTGTTTAATTAAGCCACACAATGTTATATTTACAAATCATTACATCAAATGGAAACTTCTGGATTCGGAAAAAAACTTTGGACTTTGATGGTAAAGCAAACAATAAACTAATTTATGGTTTGAAAGTTTAATTTAAACAAAAAATAAATAAAACAATTTCTAATAATAACTATAACCTGTATCTTACCGATTCCTGGCCTTTTCCCAAATTTAAACTCTTAGTTTCGGATCTATAGAGTCCTTTCCAAAATGATTGGGATCCATGTCTAATAACTCTAAACTGCCGCTTTTTCTACTCATTTTTAATTAAATTATTTCTACTACAAAAAACTTCAAATTTTGTTAAGAAAAATAACTTTTGACACCTACAGGTGCCAGCTGATTTTGACAATTGGATCTGTCCGAAATCTCAAAATCTTAAATTCCAGAATTTGTTTTAGCGAATATAGGTTATTAACAAGAATCCAAATTTGCCTAATTTGGTACAGGCAGTAAAAATTCCAACAAAAAAGTCTGTTGTCAAATTACCTTGAATTTCGACGGTTAACAATATTAGAGAATTTCGGAAAATTATTTGTTAAGTTTATTCATAGACATAGAGGATGGACTGAGCATTAACCTCACATAATTGCCCACTCTCTAGAAAGAGATAAAGCGACTATGCGGCCAATACCTATCTCTTTTCTGTAGGCCTGTAATAAACAAAGCGTAGTCCCCGAGACAGAATTCAAGGCAGAACAGCCCCAATCCGATTTTTGTTCAAATAGAACACTTAGAAATATTATTTTTAAGAGCGCCGTAGTTTAGCGGTATTCTAGAAAGAGACAGCTACTGGCCGCTCATTTGCTTTGTCTCTCTCACACTTTTAGGTCCATATATACTTCACAGCGGGATATGGAACACTCAGTCTATGAGTTTATGTGGTTTCGAAAATTAAGTATATGAACTATTCTTCCATAAATGTTTATAAAGAAATATTAATATCTATTATTGCTTATAACTAATACCATGAGGAATAAAAAACGACGAAAACGTCCTGTAAGAGAGGAGAATTTAGAAGACACAAAACATAAAAAATATGGTAAATAATATAATAAAATAATTACCATAATCTTATGTAATTTAGGATAGTTTTAAGCACTATATAACCAGTATTATTATCAAACATTTTTCTTTCTAATTCACTTCTGAAGAAGCCATTATATGGTGAAACAATTGTCCAAATCATTTTAAATATATTGGTTGTTTTTATATAATTTTAAAAATATGGTTAATAATAAATAGAAATAATTTCATTTATACAGATTTAAAGGAAACCAAAATTCTATAAAGGTGAAATAATCGATTTTTTTTGAAAGAATATAATACATTTTATTTTCGAAACTATATAAACTAGAAAATAGTCAGCCAAAATTGTGTAATATCGTTATTCCTCGAATTGCAAGGGCATTTAATCTTAGAATTTCTGGGAATTACAATCGTATTTAGATTAATAAAAAACTGTTGACAAGCAACGCTTTCAGCCTTCGATAAAAGATGAAATCCATCAGAAAACCTAACAGAAATTACCTTGAAATTCAATGGTTTCTTTCTTGTACAAGGATCCATTAATTTTCTTTCAGGAAACAACAAATCTTTAACCACATCTACGAGGAATTATTCCTAACTGCTAATAGCATTAAAACATGTTTTCTATATTTGTTGCTTCCCAAATTCCCCTTACTATCCATCGGTTTTTGGTCGTTTAATGAAATATGAGCTTTGTTCAATTTTAGTAATTGATATTAATTCTTGAATACGTGGTCTAGAGCTCTGACACAAGCACTATCTAGCGGCAATTGTTAGCCATTCCTCCATAGGGCCTTAAGTTCTCGACAGAAG
>CM032452.1:10439233-10449917 GCA_019049505.1 Pachyrhynchus sulphureomaculatus | reverse complement strand
TTTTTATTATTTTTTCCAAAAGCAAGACATTTTCGATATTATTTTCAAAGGGTAGTTTATCGTTTACTAATTGAGTTTTTAATTTATTTGTTTCTATTATTAACTCGTTAGGGTCAATTATAGAATTATGTAAAATATTCAATTTGGAAAATGTGATAGTGACCTCTATTTTATTAAGGACGTCATAAATTACTTGAAATAATATAAATATTTGATTTAGACAGCTATTTATTCTGTTATATTGCCGTTCGTTTGTTTTTTCGAGTGATATTTCCCTAGCGTTTGTTCTACCTGCCTTATACGTGATTTTAAGATCAATTGATTGTGGGTCAAGTTTGAGACCATTTCTTGAAAGTTATCGATCGTTCTATCCAAGATATAGATTCGATTTATTGCGTCGTTACCCTGTATTTGTAATGTTTCAATTTTCTTATCTATCATTTCCGCGTCATACTGGTCCATGTTACCAGTTGTGCCTTTTATAAATGTACCGAGGAGGTTGAAAATTCCTCGTTTAACTTTTTGAATTTTACTATACGGTAATATTTGGGTTGATTAACTCTTTATTCGTTTTTCTATGACATTTACTGTAATTAGAGAGTTATGATACTCCTTTTGATATTAAGTTCGGTTCCTTAGGGTAGTAGCATATAACATAATTGAAGTGTTCCTGGAGGGATTCGAATTCTTGTATTAATGGTTGTATATCATATTCCTGTACAAAGGTCCAATGGTTTACTTCAATTCTAGCTATTCCCTTTTTAAATGGTAAGATCCCTGGGTAGGTATTAAGTTCATGAATTTTTACATTATCGGCTTTGATGTAAAGTGTTGTGAAGATGTGCCAACATAGATAAAGGATCTGCGGTTTCATTCTTGTTTCTTGAAAATCTTCTTGTTTCTTGTTTCTTTGTGACTTTGTAACCTCTTCCAAAAGGACGAACTTCTTTTGTTCTTCCCTGGATACCAACTATGACTCTTGAGCGATGCTTGTCTCGTTGAGCCGCACCAATAGGAATTTTTGTTACCCTGGTTGAAAGTCTCTTGAGCGATTTTTGTCTCGCGAAACGAACCAATAGAAACTCGTTATCCCTGGCCTGGAGGGCTGAGATCTGTCTAATTTTGTTTCCGTTCTTTTTCCGTGAATCGTTGAGACGAACCAGAATCTGTTTTGCGCGATGCAACTTGTTGACTCTGTCGAAAATTCACACTGCGCGATTGATTCTGTCGAAATTTCCTTCCGCACTGCGCCAGTTAATACCTCGGGAGCAATATTAACGTTTTTAAAAACAACTTTTGAATTGAATTTAAAAACTTTTATTTTTGTTGGTTCTTGTGAACAGAAACTTCTTAGACTAGATTTTACAAAACACTCGTCCTGCACTGGCTTGGTTACATATATTTTATAAACTATTGATGATTACCATGCAGAACGGTATCAGACAAAGGAAATCTGTATTAAGTGATTTTTTATGCATTTAAGCATATTGTTAGAATATAACTACATATATCTTGTTTTTTTTTCATCTCTATAGAACTCTCGTACCAATTATGAGTATTTCACCTTCAGAAACAATGGCGCTACTGCCATTTTTTTACTAAACTGAAAACTAAAAAAAATTGAAATATTAGAAAAAACTACTAGGTTTAGGTATATAACATTATTAATAAAAAAGTCATAAAATGTTAAGCAGAATTTAAAAATAAATTAGAAAATAGGATGTTCCATTTAAAAAAAAAACATATGTTATATCGGCCACTTTTTTTATGTATCTTGTATACTCAAAAATCACTTTAAAACTGTGCACCTTAACATTCCTAAAACTATTGTATTTAACATTTTTTCGTCATTCCGAAACAAATGAGACAATGAACTTTACTCTATCGTTGACTCACCCTGTATATAATCCAAGCTCGACTTGTTTCTTATATTAGAAACCAGCTGGCTGATGAACAAGCAGGTTTTGTTAAAGACAGAGGTACTATGAATCAAATTCTGAACGTGCGACAATTGATTGAAAAGACAGGAGACTATTACACACCCTTGTTTCTGTGCTTCGTGGATTATCGTAAGGCTTTCGATAATGTGCGTTGGCAATGGTTTTAGCCGATAATGTTGGAGATGGGAATTCCTAGTCACATCGTTACACACAACAATTATATGATGACAGTTCTAATGCAGTTAAAATCGAGGGGCTGCTGTCATCTAGTTGAAATCAGGAGAGGGATTTGGCGGGGATGTATGTTATCTCAACTTTTCAATATCTACAGTGAGCACATAATGAGGTGTGTTTTGGAGAACTGGTTTGATGGAGTGAAACTGGGTGGTGTTACCATAAGTAACCTCGGATTTGCTGATGATATTCTCCTTATTGCCGGAAATGAGGATGAGTTGGTGTCGCTAATAGATGGATTAAAAAATATTAGCGTAAAATATCGACTCGGGATCAACACAAACAAAACTAAAGTGATGATAGTCGACTGGGCAAATGACAACCAACCAAAATGTCGAACATGTCTCTGATTTTGATGTAGTGGACAGTATTATCTACCTGGGAGCACTAATTAACAATACTGGGGACAATGAAGATGAAATACGCAGAAGAATAGGGAGAACAGCAATTATAAAGCTATCGAAAATTTGGAAGAGTAAAGATATCACGAGAAACGTGAAAATCAATCTAGTCCAAACCCTGGTGTTCTCTGTATTTAAGTATGCGTCTGAAAGTTGGACAGTTCGAACAGCAGCCCGAAAACGAATAGGCACGTTTAGAATGTTCTGCTGGTGGAAAATGTTGAACGTCTCCTGGACGGAACACCAAATTAACATGTCCATTCTGAACAAAATTAAGCCCACCTAACGGCTACTAACTACAGTGCTTGCTGGTATATTGTGGTTCTTTGGTCATTTGACTAGAAGCGAGCACATGGAAAAATTGATTATACAGGGATAGCCTAAGGGCAAGAGTAGAAGAGGCAGATCTCCCATGCGCTGGATAGATACCGTGGAGAGCCCTTTGCATTCTAACGTGAAATACGCGGTCAGGGCCACCGATAATCGATTAAAGTGGCAGAATACCATCAAAAACATTATAAAAGAGGAGGAAATCCAAGCCAGTCATGTTATTCATGGTTATTTGATCACTATACGTCTGTAAAGATGTTGGATTGAGGATGGACGGATGTTAGGTATTCCA
The DNA here is from genome assembly GCA_019049505.1 of Pachyrhynchus sulphureomaculatus. NCBI lineage: Eukaryota > Metazoa > Arthropoda > Insecta > Coleoptera > Curculionidae > Pachyrhynchus > Pachyrhynchus sulphureomaculatus. Next base: position 10,446,720 of record CM032452.1, on the reverse strand, counting down.
TCAGAGCCAGAGGTTTTTTTGGTGTCTCGCTTCGATAAAATACGTTTTATGATATGCTACCTGAACACAATATGGAGCGTCCTTGACTGCACTACAGAAAGTTGGTGGTGTTTTTCCTTGGAAATCGAGAGTAGAATGACAAATGGTTTTAGCGACTGACCAAAAGTACCTAGAATTGTTGGGACAGGCAACAAGTTTGCTTTTAAATCTGTAGTTGTGTGTCTCTTTGGTTTCGTCGGTATTTTTTTTGCATCTGGTCCGTGAACAACAGGTGCTTATCAGTAAATGCGAAAAAAATTCGATTGATAAAATATCGACAAGCTATTTAAACATAACAATCAGAACATTGGTAAACAAGTTCGGTAAAGTTTTGAATCTGACTTGAGTATATACTATATTTCAAAAAATTACAATGTTTTCCAACAAATGAAAAAAAGGTTATCTTATCTATTAAAAAAAATTATAATATTATACTTTCACGATTATGGAACAAATAGTAATTGAAGCCAATTAAGCTATAGAATATCTGTTTGAAAATAGTGTATGTATTTTTTACGGTCAACCAAAAATGTCGATTTTTGAAAATCTATCAAAAAAGACCTGGGAAACATTGGAACAATGGGAAAACAATATCAAAAACGCATTAATAGATTTCTTGAAAACAAATTACAAACAGTGTGTGATTTTTGAAACCAGTAATACTATAGTGGGTATGTCACGAGTGAAACAAATATTACGACAACTACAAGGGGACCAAATGTTACAACAACCACATCCCAATCACCAAGGTATATTTAGCATATATTTAACTCTAGAAAATCAGAGGTATTTAATATGGGAGGAGTTATTAGATACACTCAATTCTTCAGAAGAAGTTCCCCGATTTAAAAACCTTTGCGTCTGCGGACTTCTCAATTTAAAGAACATGGAACAACCCGATCAAAATTTGTTTAAGAAATTTATTGAAAATTTAACTATAAAAACTACAAGAAAATTTATATTTATTACTTCAGAAACAGATCTTCTGAAGGGATTTCTAGAAAATCTAGAAATGCGAGCGTTTCTTAAAATTGACGAACTGAATAGAAAAGTCAAGTCATCAATTTATGAGGATGAATCCGAAGCTCTAAAAAAATGTGCAGAGAGTGGTCGTATAAATGATGTGATAGAATTACTTAAACACGTCGATGTCAATTCTGCCTGGGGAGAGAATCGATCAACTGCTCTGCATATAGCAGCAGAACATGGTTATGTCGATGTAGTTTTGACGTTATTACATAACGAAGCTAAAATTTTGCCGGATAATCTAAATAGAACTCCTTTACACATCGCAGCTAAAAATGGACATAAAAATGTTACTTTTTTATTATTAGAAAATAATGCTAATATCGACGCAAAAGATAACAATGAGCAGACTGCTTTGCACTACGCAGCTGAAGGAGGTTATGACGAAATCATTTTAATGTTGTTAAGAAAAGGAGCTAGTATTCTACTCGATGGCAAAGAAGCCACTGCTTTCCATTTAGCTGCTAATGAGGGACACCTAAAAGTTGTGGCGGCCCTTCTAGAAAAACGATATCGATATTAACGTTAAGGGAAGTAAAGGATGGACCGCTTTACACAAGGCAGCTCAACAAGGGCATGATGAAGTGGTTAAGATTCTATTGAAGTATGGTGCGGATATTGATGCTCAAAATATTAGTGGTTACACGGCTCTTCATAACGCTATTTGTAATAATAAACAAGCAGTTGTAGACACTTTATTGAATCATGGAACTAACATAAATATTCAAAACAATATTGGACAAACGCCTCTTCACTGTGCCGCACTCCGAGGTAACAGTAAGATCGTTGAAGTTTTGAAAAACAAGGGAGCAAAGACGAATATTAAAAATCACGTGGGTATGACGCCCCATCATGTGGCAGTGCATTATAAACGCAACAACAGTGTACAAATATTACGTCCAGACACTAAAAAAGGCGGCCACTAAGTTGCTCAGTACTGGTTATTTTATTAAGAAAAGGTACATTTTAAATGTGTTGTGGTTCCTAAGCGTGGGTAGTTCAAAACCCTTATAATCTTTTGGTCTTTTTTCCATTTACACGTGGGAGTCATTTTTGTTCTAAGAGATACTTCCTAGCGCTACTATTTTGGATCCATAAGTGCCGGAGATTAAATAAAAAATGTAGCCGTTCATATTTCAAGAAACGTTTATTGCAGCGCTGAGGAATGAAAAATCTTGCTTCAAAACGAACTCCTCGTTATAATAATAACAATTATATGTTCAAACAAAGTATATTATACAACAAATTAAAAAAGTGTACCCGATTGTGTGTAATAAATAAATAGTGTTTCAAAATTTTATTTAATTTTATTTAATAATCATTTTTATCTTATTTCTTTCTTGCTAAGGGGAAGTATTAAGGCATTTATTACGAGTAACTGTTAAAAGTAGTTTTGCTTGAAATTTTGAGAAATAATAGATGTTAGCATGATGCATTCACTGCTTCGCCGTATTGCCATAATTAATTGTAAAAGTTTCAGATATTTAACAAGTATAAGATACGGATCCATACTTTTTCTTCGATCAAAAGCATGCGTTTTTTTATAATTTTTGTTGTATGTGCATTAAAAAGTAAAAAGTAACAAAAAAAATTATATATACATAAAAAAAATACTTTGTTATCGTTTATTAAAATACTAGCCGGGCCCGCGGCTCCGCTCGCGTGGACTTGATTCACTACTATCGTCACTGCTTATTCCTTATGTTACCCAACGTAATAAAATATCTCCCATTATTTCTCCTTATCTCCCAATATTTCTCCTTATTTCCCATTATCTCTACATAATTTCCATTATCTAGGCTTATCTCTGCTCATCTCCCATTATTTCTCCTTATCTCCCATTATTTCTCCTTATCTCCCATTATCTCACCTTATTTCCCATTATCTAGGCTTATCTCGACTTATCTCCCATTATTTCTCCTTATCTCCCATTATTTACCTTATCTCTCATTATCTCACCATAACGCCCATTATATAGACTTATCTCTGCTTATCTCCCATTATCTCTCCTTATCTCCCATTATTTATACTTATCTCCCATTATCTCACCTTATCTCCCATTATCGAGGCTTATCTCGACTTATCTCCCATTATTTCTCCTTATCTCCCATTATCTCACCTTATCTCCCATTATCTAGGCTTATATCGAATTATATAGAACATATGTATAAATTTATAAAAACACGTAAATCGGATGGATAAGTGGTTCTCGAGTGATAAGCGACTAACGGACAGACAGACACACAGAGAGACGTTGCATTTTATATATATTGTATTCTTTGCTACATGATATTGTTCCATATTTAATGCTTTAGGGAGTGTATTGCAAGAGAACGCGCTAGCGGCAAACTTTTCTCCGACTTGAATCAGTATTATCGTCACTGCTTATTCCTTATGTCACCTAATAAAATATATCCTATAACCTGGCCAGAGAACATACGTATGTTTAAAAAAAAGCACGTAAATCGGATAAGTGGTTCTCCAGTGATAAGCACACTAACGGAAGGACAGACAGACAGACAGACAGACAGACGGACAGAGAGACATTGCATTTTATATATATTATAGATATTCTCTGCTACATAATATTGTTTTAATGGTTTGGACTGTGTATTGCAAGAGAACGCGCTAGCGGCAAACTTTGTCCGACATCATTTACTATTATTGTCACTGCTCATTCCTTATGCTACCTATCGTAATAAAATATAGCCTATAACCTGGCCGGAGAACATATGTAAAAAGTACGAAAATCGGATAAGCGGTTCTCCAGTGATAAGCGCACTAACGGACAGACAGACAGAGATACGTTGCATTTTATATATATTATAGATGTAATAAAATATATACCTATAACCTGGTCAGAGAACATATGTTTGAATTTAAAAAATCACGTAAATCGGATAAGTGATTCTCGAGGGATAAGCGCATTAACGGACAGACAGACAAACATTGCATTTTATATATATTATAGATATAGATTATTATTATTATTATATAACCTGGCCAAAGAATATATGTACGAATTTAAAAAAAAAAAGACAGGTAAATCGGATAAGTGGTTCCCGCGTGATAAACGCACTAATGGACAGACAGACAGACAGAGAGACATTGCATTTTATATATATTATAGATTATACATTACAGATATTCTTTGCTACATAATATTGTTCCATATTTAATGGTTTAGGCTGTGTATTGCAAAGGCACGCGCTAGCGGCAAACTTATTTCCGACAACATTCACTATTTTACGTCACTGCTCATTCCTTATGCTACCTATCGCAATAAAATATAGCCTATAACCTGCCCAGAGAACATATGTATGTTTTAAAAAAAAAGTACTTAAATCGGATAAGTGGTTCTTCAGTGATAGGCGCACTAACGGACGAACAGACAGACAGACAGAGAGACGTTGCATTTTATATATATTATAGATGAAGACAGTTTACCACGTAGTTGTGAAGAATATTAGATAAATATTACTTTTTATTGAATTTTATGAAGTGAATTTTCGCTGTGGCAACGTGGCTTGAAGCAGTCTGCTCGCGCGGACGCGGACGTTTTTTCAAATTTTGAATCATATATAGTCCGGGAGCTCATAACCAAGATTTTGGACTTATCGAAGAGCGGCAAATATATCACTTACTAAATGTGAAAAACTGTGACAAACAAACAATTGAGGGAAGGTGAACCCATTGCAGAGTGGCAGTTTTATATGTTATGAGGATACTATAGCCTAATATCTGCCACAGAGACCAGTTCCTGTGGGAGTAAACCTTTTTTTTCTTGAAAAAAATGGGCTCGTAAAAATAACTCATCGCTGAGTGGCAGATATTCGAGATATAGTTTGTTTGGGATCCAAAAAGAAGTGAAAAAATATTATTTGCCATAGATCCTTGTTCTTTGAATTCCTACGAGTTTTTGGACCCCACCTGAACTCATTCGAGAACGGTAGACAAATGAACCAATGTTCAAATACTATAATACGAGGTGAAATCTCGAATATGTGCCATGCTTTTATCAGCAAAATTTTGTATTTTTAATGCAAAGCTTAAGTTATAAACAAATTGATTTTTCCTATTCGCATTATTACCGAGCTGTGATGCACGAGTTCATAAGTTTTTTTGACACGTTAAAGTCAAATTTCTAATCCATTTTTGCTAAAAATTTATTAATTTTTGTTACAAATAAAAAAAAACTTTTCTGTATTAACTTAATATAATATTATTTAACTCTGTTCATTTTTTCAAAAACTCAATTATTTTATTACTTCTGTCAATTTATTAGAATTATATTAATTTTTCTTTGGGAATTTAACACAAATATTTTTATTTAATTGCGTATAAATAAACTAATTAGCTCCTAATTTTAATAAATTGGAAAAATGGATTAGAAATTCAGGCAGCAGGTCAAAATTCATTTAAAAAACTTGGATAAGTAAAAGCTTATTTTGATGTTATGGAGATAAATACTATGAAATTCTGTTTATTAGCATAATTGTTTATAATAAATTGTTTATAACAATAAAAAGGTTAAGTTTTTGCAAAAATAGGCTTTGAATTCGTATTCAGTGAATTGAAATACGTCTAAAAAATTTGGGTAGGGCGTTTAATAAACTTAGATTTCGTCATTATAAAAATAAATGATAACAAATTCCTTTTTTTAGATAACTGCTTAACAAATTGTTAATAACAATCAATAGGTCATTTTTTGAAAAAACTAATTGCAGATTGGATTCTGCGATCCAAAAAAACATAACGTATAGTAGATTGGAGCAGCAACGCTCAAAGTTTAAAAAGAACACAGTGAAACCCAGGGTAGTTGATGATAGTATTTGGTCATTGTTTTATTGGCATTAAACGAATGCGGCATATTGTACGTATAAAATCTCTAATCTTTTAAGGTTTTTTGGATGTTAAAAATCAAAAATTTCAAATGTACCATCCAATATAGCTACCATTTTTTTTTTTTTTTTTAATTTTCGTCATTACATATCAAAAGAGGTTTTGGGGCTTTTGAATATAAATTGTAAATAATAAATATAAACCAAATTTAAAAGTTAAATATAAAAAAAAAATATAGAGCGAAATGAAATAAATATATTAATCTGCTTGTAACTGTTTAAATGGTACAATTGTTTCAGCCGATACCCGGTGGAAATCGATAATAATTATTATGTGAAATGTGAAAAATAATAAAACAATTATTTACACAAACTTTCCACTATATTTATAATACACCGTAACATGTTTCGCTATCACAGTAGCTTCTTCAGACGTTACATTCTGAATTGTATTCAGAATATAACGCCTGAAAAAGCTATTGCGAAACATGTTACGGTGTATTACAAATATAGTGGAAAGTTTGTGTAAATAATTGTTTTATTATTTTTTCACATTTCATATAATAATCGTTTCAATATTGATTTAAGCGTCTTTCGAGACACTGGCGCATGTGTATAGTATTTGAGAGAAAAACAAATTACAGGACGAGCGCTCCGTTGTCGGACAGGTACTCGCATTTCAAAAATACTTATGCGTTATTTGCAGCAAAAAAACGTAATGTTTTAATAAAGAACCAAACTTCATGGCAGATAATGTTATTTTTAGTATCTACAAACCTCAACGAACATATTAAAACAAATTTCAATCGCTCCTCTATGGGTGGGTTCACTTTTCTGCAACTTTGGACCGTTCTAACTTTGGATTGACCCAATATCCATGGTAGATATACATTTTTCAGTCATATTTCATAGAAATGAAGCTATATCCAAAATATCTGCCACTCAGCGTTGGGTTCGCCTACTCAATTTTTTTGCAGCTTTTAAAGCGTATTTCCAGGAAGAGGAACCAGACTTGAAGTTTCAAACTACCTGGAGGGACTAAGCAGAGTATAATTAACAAAGGGATACTATTATCTGCCACTCTTCGATGACAGATTTTGGTTCTGAGCTTCCAGACTGACATATGAAATGCAATAACACGTGATTGCGTGTTGCAGGAAGCAAGCGAGAAGCTACGTTGCCACATTCATTATACTTTGAAAACCAAATTATTTCGCGTCCTTCTTTAACATAATGCTCTCTCTGTCTTCTCGTAAGAAATATCTTAAGTATTGTATTCATCATTGTATCACATTCTGCGACCCTAAATCACGAAAAATGTAGTCCCTCATTTCTGTCGGTGTGTATGTCTGCCTGTCTGTTGAGACGATAACTCTTGAAAGAAATGAGAAATCATTTCAAATTTAGTAAATTTATTTATTGTGGCGTTTTTCTTTCTTTTATGTCACGCTATGGGGTTTTTACCAGTATATCACAATATTCCTCCAAAGTTTTTTTTTTTTTACCTGGAGTTTTTTTTTTAGCGTTTCCTCATATCAACAATATTACTTAATAGGGTGTAATTTTTCTTTTTTATAGTAG
>CM032452.1:10221733-10436733 GCA_019049505.1 Pachyrhynchus sulphureomaculatus | reverse complement strand
AACAAGTTGCATGTATAGCAAGGTGAAAAGGTGGGAACATTATTTCGAACTAGAACGTTTACGCTCCACAACAACCGTTAATTCTGTCATCATCATCATCATCAGCTATGCAGTCCATCGTCGGACATAAGCCTCCCCTAAGTACGTCCATCTTCTTCGGTTTTTGGCCTTGTTTATCCACTAGCCTTTTGATGTCGTCAGACCATCGGGTTTGCGATCGTCCTCTACTTCTTTTCTTTATTCCGGGGCCTCCAGTTGATTACTTTGAGTCCATCGATTATCAGAGAGTCTTGCGATATGATCCGCCTAGCTCCACTTCAATCTACTTACCCTCTCAGCTACATCAGTTATCTTGGAACTTCCTGAAATTTCTTCATTAGTCAGCCTATAACTCAAGGATATTCCCAACATCCTCCTTTTCATCGCTCGTTGAGCTACTTGTAGGCGATTTATAATTTCTTGAATCAAAGACCAGTCGTTTCCGTTCCGTATGTCAATACTGACAACACGCATTGATCAAATATGTTCTCTTTTAGTATATTTGGGACATTGAAAAGAAAGATGTTCCGCAATCTGCCAATGCTGACCAAGCCAATGATATTCTCCTTGAAAAGGGTCAAAATATACAATATTAAATAATAACAAAAGTAGTAATTTTTAGTTTTTTATTTCAAAATCAGCATAAAATTAACAAGTTATCGACGATGTTTAAATTTAATTAACAATTTTTTAACATTTTTTAAAAATTTTTAACATTTGTATTCTTGTACACGTAAACAATAAGGTACTGTTCCAAATGTTGGGTAGTAAGATTGTATCTTCGATCACTTAAAATATTTTTATAAGTGGAAAAAGACCGTTCCACATCCACTGAAGTAACTGGGCAGTATTTGAATTTGGGTGTTATGTTAGCACTTATTGTTTCTGGCAAAAGTTCACCCGTCCCATCAATAAAACTATCAATTTGACACAAAGGTTCAAAGCCTAGGTTATTGCACAAAATGTTTTCAAACTTTTCTTTAACTCTACGCGGGAATACATCTGACAATGTGGAGTTTATTTGACGGATTTTATTCATTAACTGAATTAATTCGGTCAACACCAAACCTCGAATTTCAAGCTTTTTAATACCAGCAGGTACGTGGGAAAAGTGAGTACTAATCAGAGCTAGGTAAAGGCACATTTGACAGTTTTTCTTTATAGGCGTTATTGCGAGCAGGTGCCTTAAGAAACACTTTCTTTGCTGATGAAATCAGTTTATCTACATTTCCTAACGTGGATCGTACTTCTTCAGCGAGTCGATGGACTCGGTGAGCAAAGCACGTCACATGAATTAAATTTGGATAAAATACTTGGAGGACTTTAGTTGCCTTGATCATATAGGGAGCAGCATCTGAGAGAAACATAAACACTCTTTCATCTGCAGAAGATTCAGGAAATACTTTTTTTAATGCCCTCATTCACAAATCTGGCGATCGTAGAATGATTTGTCTTGTCAAGTTCTTTGCAGGCCACCAAATAGGAAGAAGGCTCTAATCTTAATGCACCCACGATCAAATTCGCAATATAGCGACCACAACTGTCGGTAGTTTCATCAGCTGAAAATCTAAATAATGTCATCCTTAAGTTCATTACGTATTTCTTCCACAACAAGTTGGTAAATTGTTGGTATGTAATTTTTACGCAGTACGAGTATTTTTTGATTCAAGCAATATTTTCGCAGAAAATCTTTGAATGTAGGATTTGTAAGTTTGTGGAGAGGGATATTACTTGCAAGCAATGCTTCACATAAATCCATGCTAAAGTGGTTTTTTTGTTTGCCTATAGAAGTGGAATCACTGCTTCTTGCTGTTATAAGTTATTGTCGTGGGCCTTTTTTTTTGCAATCCTGCGATATGATGACTTGTCTTGACATGCTGGTTAATTTGAAACCTTTTTGTGCACGAAACATTTTTCTCGCAAACTCGACAATATAAAAGAGACACTTTTTTTTTGCGGGTGGCATGGTACACGTTAAACTTTAACACAACACGTTAAAAATTGCAAAAAGACTACACTGATGCAAGCGCGTCAACAATAATGTTAAAACTGATATCTTGTTTTAAAATAAAAATTCGTCTTCGAGAAAATTGTTTATTTGATCCACGTTCAAACAAATATTCTTAGAAACTAACTACTTATCACTTAATATCCCGACCAAGAAACAAAGGAATAAAATGCCGTCGTAATTTTGGGTATTCCCTTGGCACTATAACCTAATCGATGTTTAGGCTATTGCAGGTAATGTTCCGGCGATAAGATCGGTTCCAGACGGCAACATTAACAATACCCTGAGCAATTCAATTGCCTAGTAATACCGAGCAATATTGTAAATATAGGGAAAATACGCATCATTACTAGATTTTGGGTAAACTATGCAATAATCGGTGAGAATGGTTTAAATATGCCAATGCATATGAAAATATGCAAATGCATATAATCCGGTCTCTACTTATCATACTTAATTTTACGAGGGTGGATTGAAAAGTTTGCGGTCTCACCAAAAAATAATTATAATATTTATTATAGTACCCTCAATAAGTTCATACTTTCTTTGGTTGTCACAGTGTAAAATTTTATTGATATAGAATTTGTGGTTTTTAGGTTAGAACGAGTTTAGTGAGACCAAGTGCAGCGTTTTTGGAAAAATGGAAAAAATTGAGCAACGTGCGGTCATCAAGTACCTGTTTAAAAAAATATTAACACCAAAGGAGATCCACAATGATATAAAAACAACATTAGGGGAATCTGGTCCGTCATATACCACTGTGAAAAAATGGATGGGGAAGAAAACATCGGCAAAGTGTGTGATCTCAAAATGAAAGACCGTAGATTAACTATCAGGGAGGTTGCAGACACTATAGGCATCTCGAATGAACGAACACAAAACATCATTGCCAACGAACTCGTATTTTTTAAGGTTTCCGCTAGTTGGGTCCCCAGATTGCTTTCAATTGAACAAAAACGAATTCGACTCACGATTTCTCGCGACTGTTTGGAGATGTTTGAGGCTGATCCGCAAGATTTTCTTAACAGGTTTGTGACAATGGACGAAACCTGGTTCCACCACTATACTCCAGAGTCAAAACAACAATCCAAGCAGCGGAAAAAATCTAGTGAACCGACCCCAAAGAAAGCGAAGGCAATTTTGTCGGCTGGAAAAGTGATGGCGTCAGTTTTTTGGGATGCTAAAGATATTATTATGGTGGACTAACTTCCGAAAGGCGAAACAATAAACTCGACTTACTATTGCACCCTTTTGCGTCGTTTACGTCAAGAAATTAAAGAGAAACGCCCAGGATTACTGATAAAGAATAGGACAACGTTCGCGTTCACATGTCTGTTGAGTCTACGGCTCCAATTCGTGATTAATTCTGTACAAAACTCAAATTTAACCAACGATAGTATACTGATCCCGTGTTTGGGGCTCTGCTTAAAAACATACACGGCATTTGTTGGATTCTATGCAGAAGAAAGCTATTTGTCTGGTTGAAGACCCAGAAATCTGGATACCTTGAAACATCCCTTTAAAACGATTTTACTCAGGGCCATGGTTCAAGACCAATGTAAATCGCTTTTCCCGCACACGCATCGCTCCCGTAACGCTTTAGGGATTTTCCTGCAGCACGTGTGCTAAACTTATAAAAAAAAGTAGCTATCATTTAAAATATCGAGTTGTAATGTAATGCTTAGTGTGAGAATGCAAAAGCAGTACTTATACCAGCACTGTATGTTTGCAAGATAAGAACTGGGTAAATCATTTTACCAATTCTTGTTTGCATGGAATTCTAACGAACAGGGAATAAGTATAAACAACTGCGAAACTATACACTGAATATCAATAAGAAATTTAATTTCTACACTTACCTGTGTCCTCATACTCGGATTCCACCGACAGTAATATGCTTTCCACAATTTGATGTGTCGTATACTCGCTATAGGAACAAGAACCCTCTCCTGTTTACTATTTGCCCAATAGAGGGGGTTGCGGTACAGATCTAAGTTACTATTCGTATAAGACCAGAGGGAGACGGTGTTGTCTTTAATTTCTGTAAAGAATAATAATAATAATAATAATAATCCACATCAACAAAGACCAATGGAAAGGTCATCGTGAGGCAGAAAGCATCAACAACGAAATACTCGATAACATGCTCGACAAAGAAACATACAAATATCTAGGCTTCCAACAAAGCACCGAACTCAACCACACTCACATCAAAACAGAGCTCAGAACCGAATTCAAAAACAAACTCACGAAACTTTTACAAATAAAACTCAACTCCAAGAATCTCACTAAAGCCATCAACACGTTCGCTGTACCTATACTCACATATTCATTTGATATCATCAAATGGTCACACACAGACATAGAAAACATTCACATCCTTATACGTTCTCAATTGACCAAATACAGGAAATTACACCCCAATGCATGCAAAGAGAGACTTACCATCGAGAGGAAGGCAGGAGGAAGAGGAATGTAGACACAAAACGAAACTTAGGGAATTCTTTCACACCAAGCAAACCAGCCTCCATACAGCAACAGTGAAAGCAGAGAAAAAACTACTTATCCCGGATAGACCACCCAGCAGACATACACAGTCACACCCAATTACAATAGGAAAAGATGAAAACATGGTCAGAAAAAACACTCCACGGAAAATACAGATACCCCATAGAACAAGACCACGTAAATAAAAAACAATCATACAACTGGTTACAGGATGGGCAGCTATTCCCTGAAACAGAAGGCTTCTTACTTGCCATCCAGAATAAAGTCATATTAACCAGAAACTACCAAAAGCATATCATCAAAGACCCAACTATTACAGAAGACAGATGCAGGAAGTGCCACCAACAGAAAGAGACGATCGAGCACATAACAAATGGATGTAAAATGTTAGCCGGTACGGAATACACAGCCAGACATGACTCAGCAGCAAAAGTAGTTCACCAAGCACTAGCCACAACATACAAACTCATAGAAAACACAGATCTCTACTACAAATACACACCAACATCCATACTTGAAAATAAAGATTACAAGCTCTACTGGGACATTAGTATCCTTACAGATAAAAACAGGAAAGTCACTTATCTAATTGATATAGCTGTCCCAAACGACACCAACATCCAAGTGAAATACACAGAAAAAATCTCCAAATACACAGACCTTGCAACAGAAATAAAAAGGCTATGGAAACAAGAAAAAGTCATCATTGTCCCTCTAGTCATATCAGCCACAGGCCTTACACCAACAACATTTACACCACACTTAGTGCAATTAGGACTCAACACAAACATACACAAAAACATTCAGAAGTCAGTGATTTTGAAAACATGTAACATTGTCAGGTCGTTCCTTAATACACAATGGTAATGCGTTTGTGCTGACTTGGTTTGCGCCCGTCAGCCAAACATGGAACCACATTGACCAAATGTGAGAAAGAAAAACAATCATAACAATAATAAAGTATAAATAATAAATATAAATAAAATATATATTATAATATAAAATAAAAAATAAAAATGCAATAAAAAAGCATTATCAAAGACTCAACTATTACAGAAGAAAGTTGGAGGAAATGCCATCAGCAGAAAGAAACGATCGATCACATAACAAGCGGATGTAAAATATTAGCCGGAACGGAATACACAGCCAGACATGCCTCCGCTGTAAAAGTAGTTCACCAAGCACTAGCCACAACAAATAAAGTTATAGAAAACACAGATCTCTACTGCAAATACACACCAACATCCATACTTAAAAATAAAGATTACAAGCTCTACTGGGACATCAGTATCCATACAGATAGAACAGTCTCCGCCAATAGACCCGATATTACTTTTCAGTGCAAAAAAAGGAAAAGTCACCTATCTAATTGACATAGCTGTCCCCAACGACACAAACATCCAACCGAAATACACAGAAAAAATCTCCACATACACAGACCTTGCAACAGAAATAAAAAGGCTATAGAAACAAGAAAAAGTTATCATTGTCTCTCTTATTATATCAGTCACAGACATTACCCCAATAACATTCACACTACACTTAGTACAATTAAGACTCAACACAAACATACACAGAAACATTCAGAAGTCAGTGATTTTGAAAACATCTAACATTGTCATGTCATTCCTTAATACACAATGCTAATAGTGTTTGTGCTGAGTGGACTTGGGCCCGTCAGCCAAACATGGAACCACATTGTCCAAATGTGAGAAAGAACTTTTTTTGTATAATAATGACAAAAGTGGCGCCTGCTTTAATTAATTGCATACGACGTCTAGTGCTGCACATTAGGAAAAATAAGGCATTCTTTGGACAAAAATCGAGGCATGGCTTACGTTTTGACCAATTTGAATTATAGTTTTTTCTAAATACTCGTGAACACTTCTCGTTTACTCTCCAACTGCAGAGTTTTAAATAAACTGACTTACTATGATTATTTCTGATCGGTTATATGAAAAATACATGTTTACCCCATATTAGGAATATTATAAAATTCGACTAAATTTGGTTTTTTGACGTATATACTTAGCAATATTAACCTTCTCAATTCGAATTCGAAGATAATTTAAAAAAAATATGTGATACTCTAACCTCAAAAAATAGCTTCCAGTTGCATACATTTTTAATCGTAAGAATGGAACAGTTCTTTACTGCACAAATCTATCTGAATATGATAACTTTGTGCATTTTGATCCAGCTGATAAAGGATAGTACGAGGAACAGCAAAGAAGAAATGTTATCAAATTTTGTAAACGAAAATAACTTCTACGTTATGAACACATTTTTCCAAAAGCCAGAACATAGACGATGGACATGTTAAAACTCCAATGGTATAACAAGAAACGAAATTGATTATGTATTATGAAATGACAAGAATATTGTAATTGACATGATAGCCCTGAACATGATATGCATTGGCAGTGACCATCGGATGCTCAGAGCAAAAATAAGAATAAATCTGAAGCAGGAGAGACGTAGATTGATAATGCATACAAAAATAAAGACAACAACAGAAATAATAAAGCAAAACACAGACAAATAACGACAAGCACTGGAAAATCATATAAAACACATAAACTACCAAACAGAACTTGATGAACTAAACGCACAAATAACCAACAGCCTACTCATGACTACCAATGTCATACGTATAAAACATGGAAACTTCGTAAATCCCTTTTGTTGACTAAGGATCATGGAGACAACTTTTAAATCTCCACATAGCATCCAATCGTGAGCTGGATATTTCATTTTCTGTAAAATCATGTTAAGATTTTCGTAAGTTTCCTTCATATGGACTGAATAAGCAACAGGCAGTGAAGCATAAGTATTTCCGTTGTGTAACAGAATACCTTTCAAACTAGTTTTTATTGAGTCTATAAAAAGCCTCCAATCGTCCTTCTCGTACTCAATGCCAAATTCGTTCATTAGACTACCAATATCATGGCAGTAAACCAAATCCTCCTCCTGCTTGAAAAATTGAGCAAACTGTTGATTTCTTGTTCTATAATGGTAAATAGATGTTCCGGATTCCAATAAATGTTTTTCTTTCCGCCTAGAACCAAGCAATTCTACTTTTTCCTTAGTCAAACCCAAATCTCTCACTAAATCATTTAACTCAACTGTGGTTTTAAATTGTCTAGAGAACATTGAAACTCATCATCATCCGGTGAACTTTCATTAAATTCGGGACCGGACTGTAAAACGTCATCAATAGACTGAGGTGGCTCAGGGACAGGAAGTCCCGGTCCATGTCCTACCGGCCGATTAGCTGAAGTAAAGTTAGGATAGACAATTACTTTCTTATTTTTGGAGTTATATCCAGAAACATCAAAACAATCATTTGAATGATTTTCTTGCTCTCTTCATACCTTGGGTACTGCAAATCTAAAAGCTTTCTTTTCTTTCTTATACCATTTCCTAAGATCCTCAACACAAACATAACATACTTTGTGAGACCAACATTTTTCTTGATTACCGATTTCTACACCAAAATATGCAAAGTATACTTTTTTTTTTTTTACAAAGTCAGTAATGTTTCTTTGATGTTTTTTAACTACAAACTCACCACATGTATAACAAAAAGTGTTGGGAGAGTTTTTACAACCACGATTAGCCATACTTTGAGTGTGAATTAAAGCACATGGGTGGGTTTAAACACTACAATGCGAGGTTATATTAACTGGAAGAAAACAAACTGCTATGACATTTATCGGAACAGCCAACCCAATAACATTTGATTTTACAGCCAACCTTATAAAATTCTGATTTTATTGCCAACCTAATAACATTTGAATGATAAAAAATAAACTTTTCACATTTTGAATACTAAAATGTGAAAAATTGGTGGGTGATACGACTTTTTTATTACTATTTTCGGACTCAGCACACCAAAAAACATAGGAATCAAGTAAAATTATTAAAAAAGTTTTTTGATCGTTGGCCTGTGTTATTTAATAACAATAACGTGGGCTAAATTCTGAAGTTTTATTGGTAACGCGCCGCCAAACAATTGATCAATGACAGTAACTTAAGGTAGGTAATCCATCTGAATACCCCACTACAGCTTGATCATTTAGGTCAGATTCCGCCTGACTGACCTGGCCTGCCTATAAGCTATCCCTAACTATACTATAATAGTTACTCTTTCAATACTTACTTTCGAGTACTCGTTCTCTCTCACTATTGAACAAAAACGTTCCAAATCGGCAAGAATACAAATGATCCAAAATGGTGATCAGGAAGTGTTCGTTAAATTCGAAAGCGTTCGGAAATTGTTGGGTGATCTGCCAGACGCAGTCGATGAATTGGAGGAATACCGGTGAACGATCGGCGTCGCTGTGATGATCGTCCCCGTGACCCACTCTCTAAATAAAAAGAAAGGAAATAAATAACCACACATGGGTGAAAATTCGTGAAACGGAACACTTCAGACTCGACTTATCGGAAATCCAAAAACAAGGATTTATTTTAATATTACATATAGGTAGTGAACAAGATCTAAAATATTTTCAGTTGATTTTGATTATTATAATTGTTATAAACAATATATGTTTTAGGTCAATTTTTTTTCAAAAATTCGTAACTCAGAAACGAATTTTTTTATGAAAATTCTAGTTGAAACAAAAATGGGCAGAAACATTATCAATTTCAAAAAAAAAAATATTGCACACTGAAAAAAATTTTTTAATGAAAAAGAAATCACTTTATTGTAAACAAATTGGAATTTAATGAGGTTCTTAATCACTTATCGACCAAAGGTTTTGTAGATGTGGGAATGTTTTCTGCAGAAAATGGAAAAAAGAAATTTTTTCGGTCTTCATTTGAAGGTGACGTGGCGTAGTGCATCGAAGACGCCGCACTATGGCGACAATACGTAATTTTTACCCAAATTAATTTTCTGGGCGCAATTTTCAAGGAATCTCAGTAATTTTTTTTAAAATCTTCGTTCTTGATTTCTCTATCGATCTGTCTGAGCGGATTTTTTTGATTATTTACCATTATTTTTACTAATTTATCAATATACATATTGCTTTGTTGTGCAAAAAACATCTTTTTAGGGAATAAAATGAGCCTCTATCACGCAATTTTCAAGAAATCTCAATAATTTTTTTTTTATAATCTTCATTTTTGATTTCTCTATTGATCTGTCTGTGTTGATTTTTGATTATTTACCATGATTTTTATTATTTTTTCGATATATATATATATATATATATATATATATATATATATATATATATATATACTGCTTTTTCCCAAAAAACACCTTTTTAGGGAATAAAATGAGCCCCTTAGTCACACAATTTTGAAAGAATCTCAATAATTTTTTTTATAATCTTCGCTTTTAATTTCTTTATCGATCTGTCTGGGTGGATTTTTGATTATTTACCATGATTTTTATTATTTTTTTCAATATATATATATATATATATATATATATATATATATATATATATATATATATATATATATATATAGCTTTTTTCCAAAAAACACCTTTTTAGGGAATAAAATGAGCCCCCAATCACGCAATTTTCGAAGAATCTCAATAATTTTTTTATAATCTTCGCTTTTAATTTCTCTATCGATCTGTCCGGGGGAATTTACTATGATTTTTATTATTTTTTCAATATATATATTTTTTTTTCCGAAAAACACCTTTTCAGGAATTAAAATGAGCGTCATGTAATTTTCAAGGAATCTCAACCATTTTTTTTATAATTGTCGTTTTTTGATTTCTCTATCGATCTGTCTGGTCGGATTTTTGATTATTTGCCAAGATTTTTATCAATTTATCAATAACTATTGCTTTTTTTCTAAAAACAACACCTTTTTAGGTAATAAATTGAGTCAATTTTCAAGGAATGATTGATGGTAAAGACCGTCAAGCTCTTACTGGCACGATTTCTTTCCAAAGGTGCTCCATATGCAATGCTCTTTCGCAAGCAGTTCGTATTAATTACATGTAACTACCAGAACTCCAACCAAATAAATTATGTGAGTATACTTGTACTTCTCCGTAGTAAACGCTATAACGCACTGCATTCACGCAAATTTACATGCTGAAGAAGTCCAAAAACATAAATAGGGGAACCCCTCACACGGGCCAGGGGGATTCCCCGAAGGCACCGACGATTTTAAATGGAAATATGTACACACTGTATTGTTAAATTAGTAAAAATCATGCTAAATACACAAAAATCCGCTCAGATAGATCGATGGAGAAATCGAGAACGAAGATATTAAAAAAATTACTGAGATTTCTTGAAAATTGCAGCCAGAAAGTTAATTTGGGTAAAAAATTACATATTATCGTCATAGTGCGCCGCTCGGAAAACGAGTCAAAATACGAAATTTACATATTTGTTAGTTGTATTTCGTTCCGCTTCTGAGCAACATGTATTGAGATTGTTTTATTGATTGTGGTTTCTGAATCTAGGGCTATGTTTTCATTTCGAAAACGCCATAATACCGCGCTGTGGTGCAGTCAAACTTTGCTGCAATCCAAAGAATAAAATAAAACACAAAATTGTGTATAAAAACGTTCGTCTCGTTACTCAAAACTGGAATTACAAATTCACCTCATATATTGGTGAATTTATATGCGATTCTAGCAAACGCGCAATGAATAAATAAATGGTTGAAAGGTATGTGCATACTTCTGAATAATTTTCGTACATTAATTATTATTTTAAACAATACTCTGGATCAATTTCTTATTTACATTTAAAATTTTGAGTTAACTATTATATTATTGATTTTTTAGTAATCAATACCGCAATTTAATAAATATAATAATTATCAAGTAGCGTGAGTGTTTCCAGATCAGGCTAGCAACCAAACAAAGAACGCTCACAGAATGAGAGCTCTGCCTCGGAATAGGACGGATTTAACGATGACGACAGATACAAGGAGAAGGTTAAGAAATTCGAAAGGACGGGATGTAATGAGACTCGCAACTTGGAATATAAAATATATAAATGGGAGAGAGTAGGAAGTGGAAAAGGACACCAGAGAACACAAAACAAACATATGTGCCTTACAAGAAACAAAAAAGAAGGGAAAAGGACAAATGATATTAGGAAAATATATCCATACATCAGCGGGAAAGGATGGAGTAGCCCTGATGATTAAGAAGAAATACATAAACTACGTAATGAAGTGTCACTACATATCAGAGAGAACAGTAATGGCTAAACTAAGAATAAAGAACAAAAAGACAAATGTAGTGGGAATTTATGCACCTGAAAATTGAAAAACCAGAAAAAGACAGGGAACAATTCTATGAAGAAGTCTAGAAAATGATAGATGAGATACCAATCAACCAAACAATAATAATAATGGGTGACTAAAATGCAAGAGTTGGAAATGAGGTAATACCAGGAGTTAAAGAGAGATTTAATAAAAACATAAAACTGACAATAAATTTCTGCGCTACAAACGAGTTGAGAATAAATAATATATGCTTTGACCATAAGGAGCAATATAAATATATATTTGAGAACAGTAGAGGTAACAGATCAATGATACAGTATGTCCTAACAAACAGAGAAATACATCCACGCCATATATTAGACGTAAGAAGCTTGACATCACCAAACGTAGCAAATGATCATAATTTAGTTATCTGTAACTAATAGTAGGAGAGCGGGTAGACATTATTGGGTAGGTATTTGAGGCACCAGGAAATTTGTCAAATACATCTTTAGTGATACCTGAATACAAAAACGCAGACCTGGCTAAAGGGTAGTGGGGCCAGTTTATTTAGTCGGGTCTAAAACTTAGCAAGATGTTTGTAAAATTATATTTCAAAAAAATCGAAAAAATATATTTGAAGCACAACATAATATTGGTAACTAAAAAAAGATATTTTTAGAAAGACAGGTCGTTTCGGTGGAACATTCTACCTGCCAGGGGATCGAGAATGTTAAGCATGAGTGTGAGTGAACAGCGCTATGGATAAGCTGAAATGCGAGAGACAGCGTATATCGGCAGCTGTCTTAGTCGAAGAACGCTGGGGTGCAATTGGCTCTCGCAAGACCACGTAACTCACAGCACTCATGCGTTTGTTAGTAAGAATTTTGGAGTAGTTATAAAATCCTCAGTTTTATTATTTATTAGTAGTATTTTATTATTAGTAGTATTTTATTTATAGTACATTTTTTATTTTAGAATTTTTACATATTTATCCATAAATAAAGGGTATAATATATGGTATATGTATAATTATTGATACGCCACACTGTTCAGCAAAGAAATTTTTTTATTTACCCTCTAATTACTTTAATGTAATTTCATTTTTATTAATTATCATGAAATATAGGGACTGAAAAAGTAAATAAATACAAATATAAAAATACATAATAAAATCAATTAAAATTAACTTATAATAAACGTATAAAAAAATAAATTTTTCTCATTTATTGTCGGATAACCGTCTCTCAGATTAACATTGGTTCATAAAATAATGTCTTTGTATTTTAAACTATATTTTTTTCTAATTTTCAACATTTCATGACTTTTTTTCACTAAAAGCAATTAATTTTTCATTGTCTTTTGTGCAAATAACACACACTAATTTAGCACTATTATCAGTATCCATCGTAAATCACCAACAACAAAGAGGGACTTTTACAATAACACGTGTTACACAAATACGTCAAATTATACGAATGAGAATTTTAAAACTACTCCAAAATTCTTACTAACAAACGCATGGGTGCTGTGAGTCACGTGGTCTTGCGAGAGCCAATTGCACCGCAGCGTTCTTCGACTAAGACAGCTGCCGATATACGCTCTCTCCCGCACTTCAGCTTACCACCCATAGCGCTGTTCACTCGCACTCATGCTTAACATTCTCGATCACCTGGTAGGTAGAATGTCCCACCGAAACGACCTGTCTTTTTAAAAATATCTTTTTTTAGTTACCAATATTATGCTGTTTAAATTTCAACATGCTTCAAATACATTTTTTCGATTTTTTTGACATATAATTTTACAAACACCTTGCTAAGTTTTAGACCCGACTAAATAATCTGGCCCCACTACCTTTCAGCCAAGTCTGCGTTTTTGTATTCAGGTATCACTAAAGAAGTATTTGACAAGTTTTCATGGTGCCTCAAATACCTACCCAAAAACTGGAAACAAAGATAAGAATAGAAAATCTACAAGAAGAATCAATGAGAGACCTGTACCAAAGACGGCTGAGAGAAAAAATCAGAATAATTCAAATAAATGACTATGATAACATAAATGACGATTGGTTAAAAACAAAAACAAATGTATTAGACGCTGCATATGAGGCATTAGGGACCAAAACTGTCGATAAAAATAAAAAATGAAGACCAGAAACACAATGAGGTGCAGAAATCAAAGAGAAATGCCGTGAAAAGAAAGAAAGCTATCTAAAGTACAGGTCAACCAGGACAGATGAAGCCTACCAAAGACATAAAAGAATACGAACAGAAACCCACGAATTAGTAAGAAGAACCAAAACGGAATACCGGGAGAGATACACAAAGAAATTAGAATCGGACTTCTACGGTCAACAAAAACAAATTTGGAAATTCACTGAGATGAACGAACTAATAGAGTGACGTGAAGAAAGGAATGTGGGTAACATATCTTACACAATTATATAAAAGGGAACAGAGTATCACACTGCCACAAACACCAGAGATATAGATAAACCAAGAAACATATATAACGGAAGAAGACGTAATAGAAGCACCGGAAAAATAAAAAACCGTAAATCTCCCGGCGAAGACCAAATAGCTAATGACCTACGACAATATGGGGGATACTCTCTGGTTACGCAACTCCAGATAATTATACAGAGGATTATATGATCGAAAGGAATCCCAGAGGAATGGAGAACAGCGACAGTGATACTAATGCGCAAGAAGGGAGAAAAAGAAGATCCAAATAACTATAGAGGAATAAATCTACTAAACTGTACACTGAAATTAACAACAAAGAGTATTACAATAAAAATAAACGCGAGAATACAACTAGAAGAAGAACAGCAAGGATTTAGAAGTGGGCGCTCATGCACCGATGTCGAATTCATTGTGAGACAGGTAAAAAAAATCCATATAATTCAACATTACAGCATGCTTGTGCCTGATAGACTTAAAGAAAGCTTTCGACAATGTGCAAATAGATGATGTTATTCATCTATTATATAACAGGAACATCCCATTAGATCTAATTAAAACTATTGAGAATATATATAAAGACAATAAAGTAGTCGCAAAATTAGCAGAAGGAATGACAGAACCAATCAACTTTGATTCTGGAATCACGCAGGGAAACGCTTTAGGTCCTCTTCTATATAAAAAATGTCAAAAGAAAGAAGGGGTTACAGAGAACTTAAAATTATATGTTATCCAGATGACGCGATAATAATGGCTGAGACGGAGAACGATCTGCAAAGACTGCTATACGAATTCTACATGGCAGCAAAACAATATAATATGTCAATCTCAACTGAAAAAACAAAACCATAGTAACAACAAAAGAACCGATTAGGTGCAAGCTGGTGGTGGTGGTGGTGAAAAATAATAGAACAGGTAATGCAGGTCGATTACCTGGTCATCAAAATATCTAGTATCGGAAAAATCTAGGAAGAAGTAAAACATTAAGTCGACAAGGCTAACAGAATAGCGTGATGCCTCTATGATACCATATTTAGAAATAAGTTCCTCTCTGTGGAGACCAAAACAAAAATATACAAGAGCGTAATACGACCAGTAATGACTTATACATCTGAAACAAGACCCGATACAAGTACAACACAGAGGATGCTGGAATCATCTGAAATTAGAATACTTAGGAGATTTACAAACAAGACACTGAGGCATAGAGTAAAGACATAAGACGCACATGTAATATAGAAGTATCAATCAGTGGATAAGAGGAAGAAATGTGGAATGAGATCAACATATAGGAAGAATGGCAAACAACGGAAGAAAATCAATGGGACGTCCAAAAAAGAGTTGGAGCGACGATCTATAAAGCAGGGAACAAAGAAAACAGGCACTAAATCGGAAGAAGAAATTATTCAAAAGTGTGCACATACCTTTCAACATTTGGAACGTTTTCTTTATTCATTGCGCGTTCGCAAGAATTACAATATATGAGGTGAATTTGTAATTCCATTTTTAAGTAACGAGACGAACGTTTTTATATACACTTTTGTGTTTTTTTTTTTATTAAATGGACTGCAGCAAAGTTTGACTGCACCAGAGTGCGGCATTATGGCGTTTTCAAAATGAAAATATACTCCTATATTCGGAAACCACAATTAAGAAAACCATCTCAATACATGTTGCTCAGAAGCCGAATGAAATATAACTAACCAAAATATAAATTCCGTATTTTGACTCGTTTTCCGAGCGGCTTAAAAACTAATGCCATTTGAAGGTCAAATGAGGGCCGAAAGTTTTTTTTCCCATTTTCTACAGAAAACATTGGCGCATCTACGGAATCAAATCTATTGTCGATAAATGGTAAAGAACCCCATTAAATTCCAATTTGTTTATAATAACGTGATTTTTTATCATTAACGAAAAATTTTCAGTGTGCAATATATATATTTTTTTGGAACTCATAATGTTTCTGGTCATTTTTGTTTAAACTAGAATTTTCATAAAAAAATTAGTTTCCGAGTTATGAATTTTTGAAAAAAATTGACTTAAAACTTGTATTGTTTATGCCAATTATAATTATCAACATCAACTGAAAATATTTCAGAGCTTGTTACTACCTAATACGTAGGCTGAAAAGTTTTTGGTCTAACACATACATGTCGCCCTTTTCAAAAAATCTATATGATTTTTAGGAAGTACCAACCTTCAAACGATACATGTCAAAATTTCATGACACTTCGACGATTAGTTTACAAGTTACAGTGGTTTTAGTGACGCTACTTTCGATATTTTCAAAACAATGGGACTCCGCCCCTGGAAAATCACTCATCATTTACTGGTATACAGAAATTAAACTAGGTCGTAAGATAGAAATGATGCTGAAGGCTGTGGACGCCCAAATGAGGTGGTTACATCGGAAACCATCAAAAAAATCAACAAAATTATTTTGGACGACCATAAAGTGAAATTGCGTAAGATAGGTGACACCCTAAAGATATCAAAAGAACGTGTTGGTTATATTTTCAATAAACATTTGGGCATAAGAAAACTCTGTTCGAAATGGGTACCGCGTTTGTTCACAGTGGACCGAAAACAACAACGTATTGATGATTCTGAGGGGTGTTTCGACCTGTGTAAGCGCAATAAAAAAGGATTTTTTTCATGCAATATGTGACAATGGATGAAACATCACTACACACCGGAATCAAATCGGCAGTCAGCTGAGTGGACAGCAGCCGGTGAAAGCCGCCCGAAGCGATCAAAGACACAACAGTCGGCTGGAAAGATTTTGACCTCTGTATTTTGGGATGCGCATGCGCGAATTTTTATCGACTATGCTGAGAAGGGAAAAACCATTAATAGCGAATATTATATAAAGTTATTGGTACGTTTAAAGGTAGAAATCGCAAAGAAATGGCCCAAAATGAACAAGAAAAAGTGTTCTTTCATCAAGACATTGCACCGTGTCACAAGTCAATGGTTACAATGGCAAAATTGCATGAATTGAAATTCGAGGTGCTTCCTCATATTTGTATTTATTTATTAATCGTGTACATGCTAACAAACATTTTGAAGACTAAAACAGTTAATGTTTATGTGCTTAGTTTTTAACGTAACAAAATTATGTACAAACAAAAGTATGGAAAAATTTTTGTTATAAAATGAAAATTCCACTAAGACGACTAAGATGTCGAAAATATTTAATATTTAGTGGGATATCCTTTTGCGTCAATCACTGCTTGACATCTTCTACACATAGAGTCAATAAGCCTAGCACAAAAATCGGGTGGTATTTTTTCCCATTCTTGTTTTAATGCGATACAAAGTTCGTCCCGGTTTTTTAAATTTCTTTTCCCGATTTGTTTATCCAGATAGTGCCAAAGATTCTCTCTCGAGTTCAAATCAAGTGATTGTGAAGGCCAGCGCATCACCTAAATCCTTTGTTCAGAAAACCAATTCTTGACCAAGCGAGATGTGTGTTTTGGGTCATTATCTTGTTGAAAAATCTATAACAGTGGCAAATCTTCTTGATAAGGAATCAAATTATTTTCCAATATCTCAATATACATTTGAGCATCCATTCTGCCATTTATCTTTGCCAATGGCTCCGTACCAGACCGTCGAAAACAACGCCATACCAAGATATTTCCACCGCCATGTTTGACAGTAGGTACAAGGTTCCTTAGCAAATTTCAATCTCTTTTTTCTGTGACGCTTTGTAAGGAGTGGCTTTTTAACAGCACGCCTACCATGAAGATTTTCAAATAACAGACGACGCTTAATAGTCATGTCTCACACCAATACACCCTGATATTTCTGCCTTAGTTCTTTATTAATATCCACAGCAGTTTTCTTGGGATCATTTTTCGCTTTTCCAATTATAATTTTGCCTACTCTCTTACTTGTTTTTCGAGGTCTACCACTTTTAAATGCCGTATCAACAGTGCCCCTTCTCGAGAACTTCTTAACAATTTTGCTGACAGTATTCCTATTAGGAAGTTAGGAAAAGAAATACAAAAAACCGGGACGAACTTTGGATCGCATTAAAACAAGAAAAAATATCACCCGATTTTTGTGCTAGGCTTATTGACTCTATGGGCAGAAGATGTCAAGCAGTGATTGATGGAAAAGGATATCCCACTAAATTTTTTTTTTATGGGTCGAGCACACGTGCTGCAGGAAAGTCCCTAAAACGCTCCAGGAGCGGCATGTGTGCAGAAAAAGCGACTCACGTTGTTCTTGAATCTCTGTAAATCGTACTCGTACATACTTTTGTTTGTGCATAATTTTGTTATGTTAAAAACTAATCACATTTCTAATAAACAATAAATGTTTTAGTCTTCAAAATGTTTGTCAACATGTACACGATTAATAAATAAATATCGTAATTGTAAACCGTTTAAATGTTAAGACTAGAGATGGGAATTTAAATGTTTCTATACTTTTGTTCGCAACTGTATATATATATATATATATATATATATATATATATATATATATATATATATATATATATATATATATATATATATATATATATATATATATACATTATATATATATACATTATATATATATACATTATATATATATACATTATATATATATATATATATATATATATATATATATATATATATATATATATATATATTATGATCCATCTGAACCGCGTTGGTTGTCTCTTCTTTTAGCTCCGTAACTTCCAGGGTTTCTCTCCTCCTTCCTCTCTCTATTTACGGTTCTCTTTGATTCTGAGCTTCACTGATTCCTTCTATTTTATCTGGGCCATCTTTTGCACCTAGCGATTACTGTCTTCCTTCCATTGACAGTGCGTTGCGTCACCTCTCTAACACTTCCTGGTGCCTCGAGTCTTCATTGGTTTTTTGCCAACAATCTCTTCCTCCAATCAGATTCCAACAAGAAATTAATTAATAATTGATTCACTAGATAACTTTCTTCTTCGTTGCTCCCATTACTGTCACTCTCTCTCTCGCTCCCTCGCGCACCATTTACTTATAATTAGGGTGTGTTTTATCCTTCCACCATTACATACGGGCTGTTTTGGTCGCTCAATTGACTACCTCTCTCCCACTTAGGGTCCAATATTTGTACTTCCTTTTCTATCGGTTCCTTCCAGGTGTCGACCCCGCATTCTGGTTAATTGAGTTTTCTTGACTAAACGCCTTATCTCTGTCGGGTAGCTGTCTCCTGTCGTTCTTGTCATTTGTTCCTAAATGGCGGTGGCCATATGTGGTCGTCACAAGTGAAATAATTAATGATGTTTTCAGCATCCAAGGTTCCCAAGTACATCCATGTGTTAAATTTGTTTTTTGGAATTTTGTCTACAGTGTTTTAATGTGTATTTTGTATATTTTATGGATTAACCTACTTTTATATGTAACAACTTTTTATGTACAACCTACGGCCATTCAGGCTAACGAAATCTTTCCACTTCTCATGTGAGTTTTTTAACTTATTATGACTAATATCTTATTCTTGTTCCACACTAATTTATTTATTATAACAACCTAATTAACATCATTAATTTAAAGTTGTCCCAGACACTATCAGTGAATTCGCTCTGTTCTTCTTTTCAGTTCTGCCCTGAAGAAGGTCCCAATCCAGGACCGAAATATTGGCGGCTTAATGAAAATTGTGTGATCTCCTATCACGCCCAAATTTGCCGAGCTCCCCAATTAAGATTGTATTTTTAATAATTTTGGTAGATACGGCAACATTTTGCTTTCTTTCTTTATTATATATATATATATATATATATATATATATATATATATATATATATATATATATATATATATATATATATAATGTAATACCTGCATACTTTTCTGCGAAAAATCGCTGTCCCCCCCTTATCTCGAAAAGTCCTGATCACAAAATTTTGAAAAAATTCTGGAATTTTCTCCACATAGTGTAGATTGAATGAAAATTATCACGAGTACATTACCTTTAATAATTTATCTGGTATATAAAAAACAAAAATTTCAAGGTCATTAGTTTTCAGTAAAAAAAAAACTTTGTTTAAAACTCATTTGGGGTGTGTTTTGTGAAGTCACCGATCAATTTATACCTCCGTAACAAAAATTTTTATTTTAAAAACAATCAACGTACGGAACACTAATTGCGCAAGTCCGACTTGCACTTGGCCAGTTATTGTTTACCAAAAATCAAAAGTAGTGTTATTCAAACAGCTGTGATACGAATCTTCTGAAAGTTGACACTAACTGAAAATCATGAGTTTTTTGTTTGTGCTGCCATCTCTTAGAAAGTCGGACTTTTCACTCCATGTAGTATACTTTCGAATTATGTAAAAAAATCGATGTTTTAAACTTCCCCCTGTTGATTCTCCTTAAGTAATGTTTACTTCTAGTGCACACACAAGTTTAACACTGCCGAATTTATTTTCGCGAAATCTTTAAAAAATTCTCGGACTGTACCATATTTGTTTGGCAAACGAAAAAATGCTATTTAAAAAATGGCAAAATTTTTTTACCTCTAAGTATCAATTAAAATAAATAACTAACGATTTTTCTTTGAGAACGCTGTGTGACCACTGTCTTCCTTGCGGCATCAACTGACGGTAATTTTTTAAAATCATAATCTGATATGTACAAACTCTTTTTGCCAAGTTTTTTGAAGAGCTGTTAACGTAACGGAGGTTAAAACCAAATTTCTGAAATATCACCACTTCATATTATGATTTTAGAACCGTAAACCAACGTTTAAATCAAGAGAATATTTTTAATAACGTCTTTATTTAAAACAAGATTTAATAATGAAATTATGCATTCTTTTCCATACCTGTTGAAATTTGTGTCCAAAAGATAACCACTCCTTCTCGGTCAAAACTTCGAAACCCTTGATCGTTCTGTAATACGGATCCAACATTAACATTGACAAGGCTGTCAA
Organism: Pachyrhynchus sulphureomaculatus; assembly: GCA_019049505.1. NCBI lineage: Eukaryota > Metazoa > Arthropoda > Insecta > Coleoptera > Curculionidae > Pachyrhynchus > Pachyrhynchus sulphureomaculatus. Next base: position 10,415,589 of record CM032452.1, on the reverse strand, counting down.
TTGAGCCGTTCTATCCCAACCATCGGAGCAATGGACCAGGACGGAAGTTTTGTGATTTTCTACCTGAAATACAACATAATCTTTAATGGAGATTTATATATTGGTAACATGTATAGAGTCAGGAAGCCTAGCACAAAAATCGGGTGGTATTTTTTCCCATTCTTGTTTTAATGCGATCCAAAGTTCGTCCCGGTTTTTTATATTTTCTTTTCCTAATTTGTTTATCCAGATAGTGCCAAAGATTCTCTATCGGGTTCAAATCAGGTGATTGTAAAGGCCAGCGCATCACCCGTCCTTTGTTCAGAGAACCAATTCTTGGCCAAGCGAGATGTGTGTTTTGAGTCATTGTCTTGTTGAAAAATCCAAGACAGTGGCAAATCTTCTTCATAAGGAATCAAATTATTTTCCAATAACTCAAGATACATTTGAGCATCCATCCTGCCATTTATCTTTGCCAATGGCCCCGTACCAGACCGTCGAAAACAACCCCATACCATGATATTTCCACCGCCATGTTTGACAGTAGGTACAAGGTACTTTGGGTCATATCTTACACCAACTGGTCTTCTTACATAACCAGTAGAATCACTTCCAAAGAGATTGAACCTGCTTTCGTCACTAAAGATTACTAGAGACCACTGATTTTGAGTCCAGTCTTCATGTTTTTTAGCAAATTTCAATCTCTCTTTTCTGTGACGCTTTGTAAGGAGTAGTTTTTTAACAGCACGCCTACCATGAAGATTTTCAGATAACAGACGACGCCTAATAGTCATATCTGACACCAATACACCCTGATATTCCTGCCTTAGTTCTTTATTAATATCAACAGCAGTTGTCTTGGGATAATTTTTTCTCTTTTCGAATTATAATTTTGTCCACTCTCTTATTTGTTTTTCGAGGTCTACCACTTTTAAATGTCGGATCAAGAGCCCCTTCTTAACAATTTTGCTGACAGTGCACCTATGCATGTTTAAAGATTTTGCTATTTCAAGTTGCTTCTTTTCACTTTGATACAAAGAAATAATTTTATGTTTCAGATCTGAACTGTAATATTTGCACTTTGGCATTTTGGCAAAAACCGCACTCTTAAACAATGCTACCAAATTACTTCGTATCAACAATAAGGCACTCTTAAAGCAGAATGATAAAATTATTTCAATACTTTCGATAAGGACAAAACGCGTTTCTTAAAAACCTTATCTACCAGAAAAGGTAAACAAAATTTTTATAGTAAATAATAAAATTCTATAAAGAAATTGTCAACAAATAAGACAATAATCACTGTAATGTGAAAGTTAAAACATTTTGTTTACGTCTTGAAATATGCTGCAAAAATAAATGTTTTTTTTTTCGTCAAATAATGCAAATTGGTAACGTAGAAATTGTGCTAAGTGTTTCATTAATGCTGCAGAAGAATCAAATCAAATTTTTGTGCTGTATAAGTCATATTTAATTTTCAACCATATCTGATGGGTTTAAAGCAATTTTTAATCATGAAATTTGTAATTGTTAAAAAGAAACCAATTGTCGATTACCTATTTTCAAACATGGAAATAATGAAATGGTCAACAACAATTGGGGTTTTGAAAAAAAAAAATTGTTATAAATGGAAATCTCATATATAAGTTTTATAACAAAACTATTTTTTTTTTCGTTATAATTAAAAAGTTATATCAAATTCAAAATAAATTTTTAAACTTAGTACAGGTGACGCGCCGACAGTTCCCGAAAAAAATCCAAGCGCGTGTGACGTCACAATGTTTATTTCTCCTCAACGTCACAAACAGCTGATACGGGTGTTATAGTTTTCAATTAATTTATTCTTGTTATTATCATCAGTGGATTGATAAATTTATTGAAAATATCTAATCTAAAAAGTTGTCATGCCTGTTTTGTATCATTTTGTACGAATATTATAAAAACAACTCCCGAAAAAATGTTTTAAATGTGTCAGAAGATGTTAAACGTCGAAATCAATGGCTCCAAGCAGCACGACGTATTAATCCTGAAACAACATCAAATTTTTTCTCTTTTGAAAATCACTTTGATGTAAGTATTTTAATATAATAATGTATTTAATAATCATTCATATCAGAATATAAATATAATACAGAGTTTGATCACAAAAATGAATTGAACCGAATGTAATTTTTGAGAAAATCTGTGACCATAAAAATATCCATAGCAGGTATGTTATCAGAATTGGCCTTTATGAACGCTTTATCACACATTACCAAATTAAATTAGTAACCTACAATATTTCTTGTGCACTAAACTTCAATTATTTCGACAGTATATATGTACACTGTTGACAGTACTTACGTGAAAACACTTTAACATAATGACGTCACAAACATGGCTGCCAATCGTCGCGCTTTTTTAAATTTTATAAATTTTAATTTATTTATAATTGTAAAAAAATTTTAAAAAGTTTTTCGCATCGATTATCAATATTATTTAAGATAAAGTTCATCGTCAGACAGGGGCAGCGATATTTCTAGATTGAAAGTTTCAGACTCCTTTAAATTAGGTATTATCGTAGGGCATTAAACTTCCTAGATGTAAGAGTCCAAAGAGGGGCTTCATGTGGCAGCGACCACTACCTTGTGAAAGGAAAGATAACCTCACGAACAACACGGGAAAGCAAACTGGAAGATACAAGTACACAGCTCACAACAAATAAAACAACAATAAGATATAATACAGACAGCTTACAAAATGAAAGTATAAGACATCCATACAAGAGTAGGCTGGACCAAAAGATACAACGGACGGGATTTGTTAATATAGAAGAAGAATATAAGTATATAAAGGAATGCCTACACGCAGCCGCATTGGAAGCATTAGGGTATCAAGAGAAAAGGGAAAAACAGCAAAAACCATATTGGTGGGATGAAGAAATTGAATACGAAATTGAAGAAAAACCGAAAAGCTATCACAAATACTTAAGTTCAAAGAGCACAAACGACAAATTAAAATACAAAGAATCCCAAGCTAGAGTACGCAAAATGATTAGTGACAAAAAGATCAACCAATGGGAAAAGACATGCTCAAGACTCAACACTTACATAGGAAGAAGGAAAAGCACAGAAAGCTGGAGACTTCTTAAAAATATGAGAACAGAACGGGAAAGAGAAATCTTCTCACCAATAACACCAGAAAAATGGAACCAATACTTTACAACTATACTAACAGAAGACAGACCAGAGTTTAAAAGTACCCAACATGGAAACCCAAATATAGTTATACGAGAATCCCCAATAAGGATAACAACATCAGAAGTTAAAGAAGTATGTAAAACGCTAAAAAATGGTAGAGCCCCAGGACCAGGAAACATCCCAGGAGAGATAGTAAAATACGGAATTGAAAAGCTATTTAGCGCTTTGAGGAATTTATTCCAAAGATGCATTAACACATCAGAAGTACCTGAGGAATGGAAAACATCATACATATCAACAATTCATAAGAAAGGAGACAAAAATAATTGCGATAACTATCGGGGAATAACGGTTACAGGATCTATTAGCAGAATATACGAAAAAAATACTTAAAACTAGAACAGAAACGGAATAGGCGGACGTAGGAGCTGAAGAACAGGCAGGCTTTAGAGCAGGAAGATCCACAATAGACCATTTCTTCTTACTGACACAAATCCTAGAAAAGAAAATCGCATTTGATCAGGAAGTCCGTGTCTTGTTTGTTGATTTAAAAAAGACCTACGACAGCGTGTCCCTAGTGAGATTGTGGGAAACATTACAACAGAGTAATGTAAGCACCGAAATAATTAAAGCCGTAAAATCCTTATACCAAGACGCAAGAAGCAGAGTGAAAACCAAATATGGTATAACAACAGGGTTCCAGGTCACAAAGGGTCTCAAACAGGGCTGCTGTAAATCCTCAACGCTATTTAACATCTATTTGGAGAGTGCACTAAAGAACTGGAAAAGGAAATGCAGCAGTATGGGATTACCACTGGATGACGATACTGCATTGTACACGCTATCATTCGCGGACGACCAGGTAATAGTCGCTCAGGACATCGATGATATGGAATACATAACACGAAAACTTATGGAGGAATATGAAAAATGGGGCTTAGAAGTCAATATTAAAGAGACCGAGTACATGTGCGTCGGAGGACAACAGCAGGACTTGAAACTGGCCACAGGACACACCATCAAACACTGTGCCAGTTATAAGTATTTGGAAACGAGAATATCTAGGAACGGAACACTGGAAGAAGTAATATTTGAGAGGAAATCCAAGCAAGAAAAGCGATTGAAATGCTTAATAGTATACTATGGGACAAAAACATAACCACTGAAAATAAGAAGAGAATTTACAACTCAATAGTGAAAAGTATAATAACTTACAGCTCCCAGGTGTGGTCATTGAAGGAAAGAACAGAAAAAATACTAAAAGCTACAGAAATGGATTGTTGAAGACGAGCAGCCAGAAAATCCAGAAAAGACCGCATACCAAATAACATGATAAGACGAGCCTTAGAAATAAAGCACGATACAGTGGATGAAATCAGAACCCAACAGTTAGTATGGTAAGGACATGTACAGAGAATGTCACAAGACCGACGACCTAAAAAGATCTTAAATTGGAACCCTCATGGAAGAAGAAAGCGAAGAAGACCACGTCAAAGCTGGAGAGCAGGAATCAACAAGGAAGTACTAGAGAGAGATCTGGGGGAGGAGGAATGGAGAAACCGGAAGGAGTGGAAATTAAGCATCGGAAGACGGAAGACGTTATAAAACCGATTGATATATATATATATATATATATATATATATATATATATATATATATATATATATATATATATATATTATCGTTGGGCGCCATTTAACAATATTTTTCTTTATTTGCTTTTGCTACAGGGATATACCAGTTTTAATATATTAAACGATTTTCATAACACTCTGTACGTATCCGATTGATAATTGTATAAATATCCTTAATATTAATATTTTTAATATGTCGCAGGAACCAGTGGGATACTTAATAGTAGATCAAAGGAATGAAAGAGGACAAATAGTTAGAAATGCTAAAAGACAAGAACTTTGATGACAATACATTTTTACAAAGTAATTTAAACATCAGCAAAAATATTAATTACCCGAAAAAAAAAAGACGTAACAAATAATACAAAACTCTTCGGTGGAAAAACCAAATATAATAAAAGGAAAATTGGTAAAGTTATTTACCTACAGTTGTTCAAGTAAGAATGGGTCGTCTATAACTTGTAGTCGGAAAAAGAAATTCCTTTTTTAGTTATTGTTGGCACCCCTGCAAACAATGCTTCCTGGAAAGAGAATCATTTCTAACCTTTTTTTTTATGGGTCTAGCACACGTGCTGCAGGGAAGAAGTCCCTAAAGCGCTACAGGAGCGACACGTGTGCGGAAAAAGCGATTCACGTCGTTCTTGAATCGCTGTAAATTGTACTCGGTGGGAAACACAGTCCTGGGCAAATTATTCCAAAAGGATGATGTTCTCCATATAAACGACTGCTTGAAAAGCGTTGTACGAGGAGTAACAAGCTGAACCTCATACGGATGTGAAGTATTAGCGCGACGTGTACTTCTAACATGCACCGCTCTGGGAGGAATTAAGCGGGCCACATCCTTCGAACACTTTCCATGAAAATACTTGTAGAATAGGCTCAAGTCGCCAACCGTTCTTCGATGTTCCACCTGTCAGTTCCGGGTCCGAATCCAACAATTGCAGTGTATGTTTGGGAGCGGAGCCACAAACATGGGAGCAGTATTCCATAGTTGGTCGAATTTGAGCTTTATAAAGAATTAACAGTTGTTGTGGAGTGTAAAGCTTTCTGGTTCGAAATAATATTCCCAACTTTTGAGAAGCTCTCCTTGCTATGCCACCTGGGTTTTTGTAGCGTTAAATTCCACTTGGTTACTGTCACCCCAAGATAAAATTTCTTCCAGGTCTTTGTTAAGTTGAATGATTTCCTGCTGTCTGCGAATATTCGTCTGAGTAGCCGATGTCCGAGCGTTCAAAGTGAATGAAGAGATAAGCGTATTGTCATCTGCAAAGCTGTAGATTGGATTCTCGGTCTTTTCCAGCAGATCATTAATGTAAATGAGAAAAAGAGTAGGAGACAGTATGAAGCCTTGAGGTACACCGGCGTTGATAGTGAAGGTGTTAGAAAGAAATCCGTCGACTGCCACTCGTAAAGAACGCTCTCTGAGGAAACATGAAAGTCACAAACAGAACTTTTCAGACATACCATAAGAGCGTAGCTTAGCCAACAGCCCATAGTGCCAAACACGGCCGAATGCCTTGGTCAAGAGCAACCGCCCGAGATTCTCCAAAGTGTTCAATTGCGTTGTTCCAAACGTGTGTTACATAAGTCAGAAGAACTCCTGTTGATCTATGTTTACGAAAGCCATATTGGTGATCGCTAATAATGTTGAATCGTTCAAGATATTTAGAAGATGCTGATTGATGCATGCCTTTTCCATGACTTTTGATATTATTCAAAGCAGTGCGATTGTTCGGAAGTTATTTGGCAAGGTCTTCTTGCCTTGTTAGGTATCGGCTGAACTGTGGCACATTTCCAGCAGGAAGGAAATATTCCCTTTCTGTAGGATAGGTTGAAAAGTCTACATAAAACTGGTGTTAGTTCCCTCGCATAGTTTTTGAGAACTACGGCAGGTATTCCGTCAGCGCCAGAAGCTTTTTTGGTGTCTAGCTTCATTAAAATACATTTTATGATACGCTGTCTGAAGACAATTATGACCTTATTTATGATTATATCGGACATGAGTGCTGTATACACTTCAAACTTGGAGGCTGTGTTCTTATAAAATCATCCAAAAGGCCCGAAAATGACGCCTAGAGCGGCTGCTAAGTACATGGGCAAGTCGAAGGCATTGATTGGCAAGTGCGTGAAAGGCTACTCTCAGTCAAAAAATGTTGATCTATTAGAACGTGGTTCGAGAAGTAAAGTATCGGACAAGGAAGAAAAAATGATTATTAACATATTTTCCCGAAATTCTTAATTAACTTGGAGCCAAGGGGCGTAAAACCACTGCTGAGCGAAAAACAGAAAGAAACGACTCAGATGGGCAGAGGAAAACATAAATCGAGACTAGAGCAACTAATTTTTTTTGGGGTTATGTTATCACCCCACGAGCATGGTCAATTTCCACTAAGCAACTGGTTCGGCGCACTGTAAAACACCCTGTGAAGATCCATGTTAGGGGATGTCTTTCGGAAAAAGGTTTTGGGTGACTCTTCATCTATACTTACAATTTAAACACGGAAAAAAAAGCTCTCGATTTACAAAAAGATATTAGTACCGACTGTCAAAGGATGGTTTGTCGATAAAGTGGATTCTTCAAGAGGATAACGACCCCAAACATCGGAGTAAAAATTGTAGCCAGTGGAGAAGCAAATCCGGTATCGTCGCACTAGATTGCAGAGGGTGGTTTTTAGTTTATTATACGGTATTGAGTTGAAAACATGTAAATACTTGAAATTCTTGACCTATTTTCATGAATTAAACACCATAAATATTTTTTTTTATTTATTTTCACACTTTTAACCCCAAAATAGGGGATAGTTACCCCCAAATAAAAAAAAATTGAAAAATCTGCTCTTCTAGATTTCTAAATAGTTTCAATTTAAGACCTTTTACGATAAGTTTGCTTTTTTATCTCCAAGTTATGACGGTTGCAAAAACGGGCTAAAATTCACACTTTTTTGCGGTTACTCTTTGAAATTGATATCTCATTTCGGTTGAGAGTTATCGTGATTTAGGAATCCAAAAATCAGAAAAAAAAGCAAAAATGATGATTTTTTTTTCAAAAATACGATCGTTTAATTTAGTAAGAAAAGTTAAAAAGTTATTAGATATCATGATCAAACCTGTTAAATATTTTGTTTCAAGGTAGGTACAATCTAATTCATGTTATGGTGCAGTCTATCAAGTAAGAACGTGACAGCTCGTATTATTGAAAAAAAATGTGTTTTGAGAACATTTTTTGCCATCAATGTATTCTTTGGTATACTAGCAGCGGCAAAAATCGAGACGTGGCTTACGTTTTAACCAATTTGAATATATATTTTTTTAAATACTTAAAACATGAATTTGCAATATATCACAAACCTTGTCATACAGATACCACAATTCACAATACTTCTCATCACCCTAACCATCATAAACTCGCGGCCTATCACAGCTTTATACACAGACTAACTAATATCCCCTTATCAGAGGACAATTTTACTAAAGAATTAAACTACATAAAATAAGTAGCAATTAACGACGGTTATTCAGTTACCCTAATCGATAACATCGTTAGGAAAAAACTTAGAAACAAGGCAATATCAGAAATATACCCATGTTTTAAGGATAAAAAAAACACATTTAAATGCTTAACGTATTTCGGCAAACCAACAGAAAAACTGGGAAAATATTTAAATCAAAAAAATACCAACACAGCTTACAAGACTAACAATACCATAGGGAAATATCTCAAAAACTACGAACCGCAAATCAATAAAAATAATAAATCAGGGGTATATCAATTAACATGTGGGTCACGTTCTAAAACATACATAGGACAAACTGGACGTACATTTATACAAAGAATTACAGAACACGAAAAAAGTTTTATCCATAGAAAGTCTAATTCAACATATTCTAATCATCTTTTAACAGAGAATCACATGTTCAATAAGAATTTCAAAATATTACATACCCAACAAAAAGGTTTAAAACTAAACCTTTTAGAGATAATACAAATAAATCGATTAAGGACTACAGGTATTTTGCTCAACGACCAGGTAGATTTAAACAATTCACCATTATTGAATTTATTCTTCTAATTCCAAGTCTGTGTGGGTTTTTCCAATACTACCAATATAATTTAAATAGGTGTAATATTATAATTAAGAAATTATATAAAATTGTAAACATTAAACCTAACTTGACAGTGTAAAATGTAGATCCGAAGAAGCTGCATCGACAGCAAAACGCGTAATCACAATTAAAAATAAACCAGTGGGAATTAACTAAAAACAGTCTTTTATTATATATCAGTAAACAACTGTGCCATTCTTACGATTAAGAATGTTTGCATCTGGAAGCGATTTTTGAGGTTAGAGTATCACATTTTCTTTAAGAAAATTACCTTCGAATTCGAATTGAGAAGGTAAATATATCAGAAGAAGATCTACAGAAATATAAAGAGAAAAAATGCAGAAACGAGAAGAATGATAAACAAAGAAAAGAACGAGAGATGGAAAAAAATCGTGCAAACATGGAGTCATGGAGAATAATTAAAACATTAAGGACCAACAATAGAGAGAAGACGTATATAGAGTATATCCCAGAAAGCGAGTAGCAGTAGCAGTATTATAAAAAATTGCTAACAGAAGACAGACAAGAATTCCAAGAAGAGAACCCTCAAGAAGAAGAGAATAAGGAAAAAAAAGAGATAGGATTAAGCTATGAAGAGGTAAAGAAGACAATAAAAACACTCAAAAACAATAAATCTGGAGGGCTCCAGGTGTGGTAAATGAAATGATTAATTACGGATCTAGTAAATTACATCGACAGCTGAGAAACATGTTCCACAGAGCGATAAATGGAGAAAAAATACCAGAGGAATGGTCAAAAGCCTATATAGTATCTATATTTAAAAAGGGAGACCGCAGAAAATGCACAAATTATAGAGGCCTAAGCATAATATCGAGTATGGGACGTTTGTATGGAAAAATTATTAAAAATATCATAGAGAAAAATATAAAAGCAAAAATTGGAGAAGACCAAGCAGGCTTTACGGCCGGAAAATCATGTATAGACCACATATACACTATAAAACAAACAATGGAAAAAAAACTGGCAAAGAATAGAGAAGTTCATCTAGCCTTCGTAGACATAAGAAAGGCCTATGACTTAGTACCAAGACAAAGATTATGGAACGCAATGAAAGAAATAGGCATTGACAAAGAACTAATATACGCAGTAAAAGCTCTCTACGAAAACAACACAGTGAACATAAAAATAGGACATAAAATAGGGAAGAGACTCCAAACATCAAAAGGCCTATTACAAGGATGCTCTACATCCCCAACACTATTCAAAATATACCTCGAATAAACATTAAAAAAAATAGAAGCAAAATGTAGTGGAATGGTAGTTCCAATACGAAAAGATTACTTATATACTCTAAGTTTTCGCAGACGATCAAGTAATCATAGCGCAAGATGTTATATGGTAAGAAAACTGAAAGAAGAATACACTAAAGCAGGATTAGCAATAAACTTTGATAAAACGGAATATCTAACAACAAAGGAGGGAGGAAATGTGGAGAATCTAGAAGTCGATAACGAAACAATAATCAAAGGAACCGATAGATTTAAATATTTAGGAACCATTATTTCAAACAACGCAACATCAGAAGAAGAGATTAAAGCTAGATTAGGACAAACGCGGACATGCATAAGACAATTAAGTTCGATCCTGTGGGACAAACACATTACAAAGAGATATAAAACACGCATATACAAATCAATAATACACAGCATACATACGGGTCAGAAACATGGACGATCAACAAAAGAAATAAATCTAAAATTAACGCGATAGAGATGGAGTATTGGAGAAGATGATGTAGAGTGACACGTATGGAGAGAATAACAAATAAAGAAATAAGAAGTAGAATGAACATCAAAGAGAACGCAATAAACACCATTGAAGAAAAAAAACGATTAAAATGGTGGATAAAGAAAATAACGGAGTGGAGCCCTATAGGGAGAAGAAAAAGAGGAAGACCCAGACGATCGTGGAGAGACGATGTGGACGAGGCTATGGAGGACAGGGGTCTAACAGATGGAGACTGGGAAGATAGAAACGGATGGAATCAAAGGCTGAGAGAAGGAAGACAGCGTCAGCTGTAGAAAATCCTTGATATATATATATATATATATATATATATATATATATATATATATATATATATATATATAATATATATATATATATATATATATATTATATATATATATATATATAATTTTTTTTTAAATTACCTTTGAATTCGAATTGAAAAGGTAAATATATCTAAATATATACCTTAAAATACCAAATTTAATCGCATTTTGTACTATTCCTAATATGGGGTAAATAGGTATTTTTCCTATAACCGATATATGATCAGATATAATCATAATAAGTCAATTTATTTAAAATTGTGCAGTTGGAGAGTAAACTAGACGTGTTAACGAGTATTTAAAAAAACATATTTAAACTGATCAAAACGTAAGTCACGTCTCGATTTTTGTCCAAAAAATGCCTCATTTTTGCCAATGTGCGGCGCAATTACCTTTGTAAGTTGTCCAATCGCCAAAACTTTTCAATAGGGTTGGCGTCCGGCGATTGTGCGAGCTGCTTCGCGACGTGATTTTTGTCCAACAAAGGTTTCTTCAATGTGCTTCGGAATTTGGCATCAAAAACGAAAATTTTTTAAATTTTGCCGCTCCTTGACGCAACGTCAATTTCGGGTCCCGTAAAACAAAGACACGGTTCGTTTTTCGACTTTCGGAGTGACTTTGCCTACCGAGCCACGTCTTGGCAAGTCTTCGACATTTTTCGTCTCGTTAAAAAGATTTACCCACTTCTTCATAGTCGACACCGACTTTTTAATATATTTCGCGGACGCGGAAAGCGTCATTTTGGTTGGGAAGAAAGACAGAGTGCCGCGAACCAACGCGCAAACAAGTGACCTATTTTGAATTTCACGTGATTTGGATGAAAGTTCAAAATCGACTGATCCCTCTGCCGATTTTTTGCTGAATCGCTAGAATCGTATCTACCAAAGATGAATTATCGCGGACACGTTCTTATTTGACAGAGCGTACTTCAAAATTAAATATGTTGGAATCGCCTACTTACCTTATCTACAATTCTAACAGCTCCCGCCAAAATACACTTAATATGTTTCAACCAATATGTTTGTTCCACTCCACTCAACCACTTGGTTTCATCTATATTCGGATAGGCGAGTTCCTTTAATTTTCTTAACGACTCTCTCATCACATGGATATTGTGAATATCCAAAAATACTAGTTCGGCGTTTTTTGGTAGGCATCTTCAGATTCATAACTAAAAGAATGGGATATAATCACTTAGTGGTTTAGTCGGAGCAGGAGCAATAATCGTGTACAGAGAAATTACATATTTTGCTCGAAAAACGAGGGACTTTTGACAAATCCTTTGTAAGTTTCGAATTTAACTGTCGCAGGCACTCTACCAGTGCTTAAAGGGCTATACCAGTGTAACTACTTAAAAATAAAAATGTTTTTCTGGAAATTTTTTAAAAACTACTACTTCAGATGTTTTAAATTTTTCCGACCAAAATATTGAAATTGACAGGACTGCCCCAGTAACGGGACAGGTGAAAAAAAAAAGTAGCTCCATTGCCACCGTGATTGACGCCTTCACATTGCCTGGAATAAAAAAAAAACAAAATGATCGTTTAAAGCAGATATAATTTTCCGTACCATCAACCAAGGATTTTAAAAAATATTGAAAATTTTAAGAATGGCGGCGTTTAGAAAAAAAGTTATAAAATTTTTGCCAAAAAAGTGTCCGTTTTTGCAGACCAAATGACATTTTTGGTCCAATTAAAAAATCCATAGCACGACAAAACATGTCCTTAACATGCAAAAAAAAATTAAGTCGATAAATTGTTTTCGAGTCGTAGTAGTAAAAGATGCAGTTTTGAGAAAAACGCTTTTAAAGATTTAACTAAGATAAAGGACTCAGTTATTGACCGTGGCCCAAATTTTAGCTTTAATAATTAACTAAATTTTATTAAAACATAAAGTAATTTATTTTGTGCCTAATTAATCACAATTACAAATACAAGAATGGATTGAAAAGTTCGCGGCCTAGTCAAGAAAACAAAATAAAATACGTATAAAAATATGTTTATTTTTCGACGTAATCTCTATCTAGCTCTATGCACTTCTTCCACCTGCTTTCCAATACTTCCACACCTGTTTGAAAAAATGAATCCTCGAGTTCTCCAAAATGCTGATTTACTGCAGCTTCGACTTCTTCATATGATGAAAATTTCTGGCTACCAAGGTGTTTTTTCAGGTTTGGAAACAGATGAAAGTCCGAAGGTGCCAAATCAGAAGGATAAACCGGGTGAGGCAGCAATTCGAAACCACAATCACGAATTTGAGCCATACACTCAACAGACGTGTGAACGCGATCGTTGTCCTGATGGAATAAAACTTTCTTTCTCAGTAATCCTGGGCGTTTCTCTTTAATTTCTTGACGTGAACGACGCAAAAGGCTGCGATAGTAAATCGAGTTTATTGTTTCGCCTTTCGGAAGGTAATCCACCATAATAATACCTTTAGCATCCCAAGAAACTGACTCCATTACTTTTCCAGCCGACAGAATTCCCTTCGCTTTCTTTGGGGTCGGTTCACCAGATTTTTTCCACTGCTTGGATCGTTGTTTTGACTTTAGAGTATAGTGGTGAACCCAGGTTTTGTCCATTGTCACAAACCTGTTAAGAAAATCTTGCCTCAAACATTTCCAAACAGTCGCGAGAAATCATGAGTTAAATTTGATTTTGTTCAACTGAAAGCAATCTAGGGACCCACCTAGCGGAAACCTTAGAAAATCCGAGTTCGTTGGCAATGATGTTTTGTGTTCATTCATACGAGATGCTTATAGTGTCTGCAATCTCCCTGATAGTTAATCAGCGGTCTTTCAATATGAGATTACACATTTTGCCGACGTTTTCTTCAGTCGTAGACGTTCTGGGCCGATCGGAGCGAGGGTAATCTTCGATGCTCTCTCGTCTACGGTTAAATTTTGCAACCCATTTTTTCACAGTGGTATATGACGGAGCAGATTCTCCTAGTGTTGTTTTCATATCATCGTGGATCTCCTTTGGTGTTAATCTTTTTTTAAACAAGTAGTTGATGACCGCACGTTATTCAATTTTTTACATTTTTCCGGTGCACTTGGTCTCACTAAATTCGTTCTAACCTAAAAACCACAAATTCTACAGCAACAAAATTTTACACTGTGACAACCAAAAAAAGTATGAACTTATTGAGGGTGCTATAATAAAAAATATTATAATTATTTTTTGGTGAGGCCGCGATCTTTTCAATCCATTCTCGTATATCAATAATAATAACTAAATAAAAAAAATCTTAAAGATTGAAGCGACTGTGCAAGCCATTTTTTAGTTATAATCTAAGCAGTTTGTATAAAAGTGTACGACGATTGATCAGCTGATTATCATGTAAGTATGAAAATGGAATAAAAAATATATGGATAAGTCAATAATTGATTACAGTTTAGTTTAAAATTTTTATAAAATATATTAAAAAAAATTATTGTTCAAATATGGAGGCCAATAACTAGACCCAATTTTGCAGGTATGTTGTAGTTGTTGACCCTCAAATTCTAACTTATTACAAACAAGGTTGTCTGTTTATTGGACATATCGATAAAACGTCAAAATGTAATCAATTTTCTTCCCGAGTTCTTTATTCTTTGTCTTGTATTCTTCTTTTCTTGCTGTCCTTGTTTTTGTCAGCCATTTGTTGCAGTATCTATTCTTTTCGCTAATTAGTTGTTCCACAGCTTCTGTTTTCCAATATGGCTTATGTTTCTTGTTATTTCTTTCGATCAACTCCAGAGCTTAATATGCTGTGTTCTTTATTGCGTTTTTAATGTTGTCATACTCGTCTTCCACGTCGTCCGTTTCTTCAATTACCTTAAGTTCTTCTGCTAACCTTCATCAGAAAGTAGTCCATAATAGATTTTTGGTCCAATGATGGTCTCTCCCATGTATATTTGTGGATGTTTTTGTGACATTAAAACGTGTTCGGTATTTTTAGGTGATTTTCTTCGCAGTAATCTATCAGCATTTCTCCAGAATAATTTCTGGTCGTTTCACCATGTTGCCCCACTACTTTATCATCTTTTTTTGATCCGACTTTCCCATTGAAGTCTCCTCCCAAGATAACTTCCTGATGGTTCTTCGTTTTGGATGTTATTACTCTCAGATTTTCGTAGAAGTCATCCTTTACTTGTCGCGTGGAGTCATCAGTGGGCCCGTATACTCCGATAATTACTGTTTCGTGTCCATGAAGCAGCATTGTTAAAGTTATTATTCTAGGAGATTCATATTTGTAATCTTTTATGTACATTTTGTCCTTTTTATGTATTAAAAGTTTTAGCTCTTTCTGCCTTACTTACATTAGACCAAAACTGTATATAGTTTCCTAGGTCTTTTAAAAAATTAATTAAAATTATTTAGTTCTAATAATTATATACGCATCCTAAACTGGTTGATAAAATCATTAAACTTTCTTTAAGTTAAATCTTACAATATTTATTTTAATTTAACATCAAATGTTACGCTTAAAAGGTCAGAAATTGGGCCCCTTCCCTTAATGATTTTAAATTTTATTTTTATTTGTAATTAAATTAGATTTTTCATACTTACAGTTATTCTGCTATTGACCCATACATTTTACCTTCCTCTTTTTCAAAGAATGTTTGTTCAGCAGCTAAACCTTTTTTACGAGCCGTCCGACACTCTTTTGAGGCCTCTTGGTGTGGGATATCAGCCTGTCTTATGCGTTCCGTATCTCTGCTGTCAGCATAACCTTTTGCAAAGGACCCAACAGTGACTCCCATTATTTGGAACATTGTTAAAACTGATTTAAATCCCTGGTTAAAAATACAAGTAGCAAAGAAATTGACTAGTTTAATTGTTTTGAGTCCATTGTTGAGGTTCTTGGGAGCAAAGTGCCACAGCAAGTCCTTATAACTTTCCTTATTGTTCTGTGTATATATATAAATTAGTTTTAAATCTTCTTGAATTTTTGAGACTAGAGGAAGATAGTCGTGTTTAGATTTTGTCATATCGAATCCTTCAACTTGCGCGCAGCGATACTTGCATCAGCTATTCGCGCCAGTTGGGCAGGTGTCATGTTGCGGATTATTGTCGATCGAACTCAAATGAAAGTATGTGCTCCAAATGGCTTTGTACATTTCTTCTAGATTATCTTGATGCCTCGTTACAGTACTGTTGAAGTTTATCTATAATTTTATCAGTTCATTTTGTTGTATTTTTATTTTTTCCTCCGAAGTTTTTGTTATTTTTTTTTAGATTTCGGCATCGCGTTCCTATTCTTTTTTGACGTGTAAATAACATTCAAGTTTCTGTACCGAACAATAATCTCTTTATCCTCGGTGCTCTACAATTTTTTAGCACCCGTACTGGTATACTCGGTAGACTCTTGCTGCGTGAGTTGATTTCAACAGAATTTTCTCTTCCTACTCCTAGATTTATGTAAAGGATCATGGTGCGTGCTTTTTTGATTCAAATACGAACTGAACTTATTTCACTAATTTTTATATTATATAATGCTGCGATGTGCTCTGTACAGTGACTATAAAATAAATGAATTATACCCAAGTGTAACACATAAATAATGATCTCTTGCCACGTACCTACCTTTGTGACTATTTTGAGTTCATTGAAGTATTAGATATTTAACTTTCACTTACGTGATGACGTCATGGCATTGGAATTTTAACACCTGCTCCAGTACGCGTTACGCTTCCAAAAACGAGTTTATGACCCCCGAACAGCTGTGCCTGCTGTATTTTCAAAAATAAACATAGGCCGACTTTGATACTTCGACCTCTTATTCTAAACATATAAAAGCATTGAAATATGTAAAAAATCGATTTTTTGAAATTATGATACTGGTATAGCTCCTTAAGCTGATTAAATCGGTTACAAAATCGGTGCTTCACATTGGAAAATCTTAGACTAATTGTGTGTGTTGTACAAACCAAAAATGCGAAAATACTGTGGTTGATTCAAATAACATACCCAAAGTCTGTATATAGATCTGTTCCCTACCCTAAAACTTACCCTCCTCCTTTGGCTTTATTGGCTATAGCGTTGGCAGTCGGTCTAGCATCCATGATAATCATTTTATGACTTTGAGCGTTCGCGTCCATGATCAGTTGAATGTAATGTTCATCTTCTCTGCATCTCTTACCACTAACCTGATAACAAAGTTAATTATATATTATTAGAAATTATATAAGCGAAAATTTCAATCAAAACCTTTTTACTACTTGGTTATTATCACCCAAAGATAGAATTTCTTCCAAGTTAAGTTGAACGATTTTCTGCTGTCTGCGAATATTTGCATGAGTAGCCAGTACAAGAGCGTTCAAAGGGAATGAAGAAAAAAGCGTACTGTCATCAGCAAAGCTGTAGATTGGATTACTGGTCCTTTCCAGCAGATCGTTATTGTAAATGAGAAAGGAAGTAGGAACTAGTATGGAGCCTTGGGACATATCGGAGTTGACTTGGAAAGTATTAGAAAGAAACCCGTCGACTGCCACTCTTAAAGAACGGTCTAACACGAAACCCATAAACAAAACTGTTCAGACATACCATAAGAGCTTAGCTCAGCCAAAAATGATCACTGTCAAACGAATACGAGAGCTACCTTTTAAGTTTTTACAAAAACAATGAAAAAAAAATTTTTGGGTACAAATCATTTTATTGTTTCTCAAAATATTCGCCGTTAAGATTTATACACTTTTGCATGCGTTTGAACTAATTTTCGAAATATTTTTTCCACTCTACTGGTACCTCAAAAACATAGTTTTGGAAAGATTTAGCAGCATGAAAATCGGTGTCCACGCATTTTTTTGTTGACATTGAACAAAAAGAAGTCGTTAGGTGATAAATCAGGTGAATACGAGCAATGAGTCATTAATTCGATGTTTTTCTCCGTCAAATAGTTAATTGTTTGACGTGCTGTGTGAGAGCTGGCATTATCATGATCATCGATAAAATCTGGCAAACAAATTGTTGTATACCATTCGGCATTAACTGTTCTTCGCTCCTTTAAAGCAATGGTTGCAACATGTCTAATATAACCAAAAAAAACAAGCGATCATTTTCTCGGAAGTGCTTCGCGAACGAACCACTTTCATCTTGGAACACCCAAACAGTTGATCCAAGTTTCGTCTCCTGTTACGATGTTGTATACGGATTTTGCACGTCATCAGTCGAATTTTTTGAGCATTTTCTTACACCAGTTGATACGCGCCTGTTTTTGAGTTTCGGTCACATTATGCGGAATCCATCGGGAACAGATCTTATTCACAGCTAAATGCTCATATAAAATTAAACGTACTGCAGTCTTCGACATACCTAAGAATGCCTCTATCTCACGGTAAGTCATATATTGATCCTCTTCAATCATGTTGCGCACAGCATCGATGTTTTTTGGAACAAATGATTTTGATCGACCTTCACGAAATTCATCGCTGACGAAAGTACGACCATGACGAAATTCTGCAAAACAATTGTAAACAGGTTTTTTTTTCATAGTGATTCATTAACAACAGTTAAACGAAGCGATTCGAGGTATTGTTGTTGAGTTCGGCGTTTACTAAAATCGTAAAAAATCATCCAACGAAAACATTCACGTGAAATTTCCATTTGTTCACAAAACTGTTTTTTTTTAAACGCTCACTGTAAATAAACTACTCGACCAATTTCTGAGCTGCCACTGTTTTAACAATAACAAATGTCAAATTTTACAACAATCGTAACGTCACATCTCAATAGCGCCATCTAGTGATCATTTGTAAAAACTTAAAAGGCGGCCCTCGTATAACACGAAGTATTAATTTTTCCATTTTAATCTATTTGATCTTCAAAATAATCTCCATTTGCTGTAACATACTTATGTCATCGTTTTTTTTTTTCCAGTCTTTAACATACTTGTCGGGTTCTATTTCCGGAATTGCTTCCAAAGCTCCCAACGATTCCTTTTTATATCTTCTATATGGTGTCCACGGAGTGCTAATTTCAGCTTGAAAACAGGTAAAAAGGGCGAATACAGTGCAACGGTCATTGTTTCAGTTTTACTTGAAAAATACGATGCAAAGTGGAGCTTCCAAGAAACACTTTGATAGCAAAAACACTAAAAAAGTGAGTTTAATACATCAAAATGTCCAATTAATTGGTAATTGCGTAAATCAATTAAATCATATGTTAGAAGAGTGTCAAGATTGTCAAATCTTGTGTATGTCGGAGCACTGGAAAACTGATGAACATTTAAAATCGTTCAATATAAATAATTTTGTTCTGACATCAAGTTTTTGTCGAAAAGAGGGATATGGGGGCGCAGCTATCTATGAGGCTGGTTTGAAAAGTCCGTGCAAAAATAAAAACTACTTATGTGTTTGGGGTAAACCTTTTTTATTTTTCGACATAGTCTCCTTTTAGGCTTATACACTTCGTCCAACGATGTTCTAGTTTGTTGATCCCTTCCGAATAATAGGATTTGTCCAAGTCTGCAAAATATCCATTAGTGTCTGCAATCACCTCCTCGTTTGAATAAAATCTTTGTCCCGCCAGCCATTTCTTCAAATTAGGAAACAAATAGTAGTGTGAAACGAGTTGGAATCCTATTTCCATTAATTTTGCGACCACAACTGCTGAGGTGTGTGCTGGTGCGTTATCGTGATGGAAAAGGACTTTCTTGTGGGCCAATCGCGGGCGTTTTTTCTTGCAGCTCGGTTTTCAAACGGTCGAATAACGATGAATAATATTCACCTGTAATAGTTTTACCCTTTTACAGATAGTCGATGAGGATTATCCCTTGCGAATCCCAAAAGACAGTCGCCATAACCTTTCCGGCCGAAGGAACGGTCTTCGCCTTTTTTGGTGCAGATTCCCCCTTGGTAACCCATTGTTTAGATTGTTGTTTGGTCTCAGGAGTATAATAATGTATCCATGTTTTATCCACAGTGACGAAACGACGCTTAAAGTCCTCCGGATTCTCCTGGAACAGCTGCAAACCATCCTTGCAACACTTCACACGATTCCGTTTTTGGTCAAGCGTGAGCAATCGCGGCACCCATCTTGCGGATAGCTTTCTCATGTCCAAATGTTTATGCAAAATATTATGTACCCGTTCAGTCGAGATGTCCACAGCACTAGCAATCTCACGCACCTTAACTCTTCTGTCATCCATCACCATATCATGGATTTGATCAATGATTTCTGGAGTCGTAACCTCCACAGGCCGTCCAGAACGTTCAGCGTCACTTGTGCCCATATGGCCAGTCCGAAAATTTTGAAACCACTTATAAACTGTTCTAATCGAAGGTGCAGAGTCACCATAATGTTTATCAAGCTTCTCTTTAGTCTCCTGAGGCGTTTTGCCTTTCATAAAGTAATGTTTAATCATCACACGAAAATTATTTTTCGTCCATTTCTTGAAAATCACTCGACTTCCTTGATTCGCACGAATGCCAAACACAAAGAAATAGACCAATATGGCTGAAACTTGGTGTGCGTTCATTCAAGAGATGCTACTAACTAAACATGACCTGGATACGCGCCGGTGGTGCCATCTCTCGGACTTTGCACGGACTTTACAAACCAGCCTCGTACATGCCCAAGGGTGTGAGTTTCAAAAGAAGAAAAAAATTGGAATCACTTTCAGTACAGGTGTAGTATGCGCGAGTGTTGAGTGTATGTTAGAAAGTGAACAATTCATTATAATTTCTGTATACAGACCACCGAGGGGTAATTTAAGTACTTTCTATGAAAGAGTTTAGAGTATGCTTTCGCAAATTGTTCATGAAAATAAAAATATTCTAATGGCTGGTGATTTTAATATAGAATTAATTCAACAAAACAAAGCGAAAGCAGACTTTCTATCAGTATTAAACTCCTTTCAGCTGTGTCCGTCTAATTTAGATAACACTCGAATAACATTTTCTTCTAAGAGTTGTATAGATAATATATTTACAAATATTCCAGAATGTAACAGGAAAAGTTTTATTTTAAACCCAGTTATATCAGATCATACAGCGCAAAAAATAATTTTTAGTGTAGGGAAAAAAACTCCGAGCAATTTTGAACCTACTTATCAAAGACTTTTTAGGGAGGAGAACAAAAACAATTTTATTCCGACACTAAAGGAACAAGATTGGTCGGAAGTTTAATCAAGTGAGAAATCGGATGTTGACGGTCAGTGGACAACATTTATCAGATCATTTATAAATATTTTTTGTCATCATTTTGAACGTAAAATTGTAAATAAAAAACATAGGAATGATCCATTTTTTAAGAATAATGAAGAGGTCAAAATTTTGAAAAACAGATTGGATATATATATATATATATATATATATATATATATATATATATATATATATATATATATAAAGAGGAATACAAAAATGTCAAGAGAAATTATAACGATCTACTGATCAAAATAAGATCTCAGAAATATCAGGATAAAATTAACATGTCAGACAATAAGAATAAATGTATGTGGTCTATATACGAGGCTTGAAAAGTCCGTGCAAAGTCCGAGAGATGGCACCACCGGCGCGTATCGAGGTCATGTTTAGTTAGTAGCATCTCTTGAATGAACGCACACCAAGTTTCAGCCATATTGATCTATTTCTTTGTGTTTGGCATTCGTGTGAATCAAGGAAGTCGAGTGATTTTCAAGAAATGGACGAAAAAGAATTTCGTGTGGTGATTAAACATTACTTTATGAAAGGCAAAACGCCTCAGGAGACTAAAGAGAAGCTTGATCAACATTATGGTGACTCTGCACCTTCGATTAGAACAGTTTATAAGTGGTTTCAAAATTTTCGGACTGGCCATATGGGCACAAGTGACGCTGAACGTTCTGGACGGCCTGTGGAGGTTACGACTCCAGAAATCATTGATCAAATCCATGATATGGTGATGGATGACAGAAGAGTTAAGGTGCGTGAGATTGCTAGTGCTGTGGGCATCTCGACTGAACGGGTACATAATATTTTGCATAAACATTTGAACATGAGAAAGCTATCCGCAAGATGGGTGCCGCGATTGCTCACGCTTGACCAAAAACGGAATCGTGTGAAGTGTTGCAAGGATGGTTTTGCAGCTGTTCCAGAAGAATCCGGAGGACTTTAAGCATCGTTTCGTCACTGTGGATGAAACATGAATACTCCTGAGACCAAACAACAATCTAAACAATGTGTTACCAAGGGGGAATCTGCACCAAAAAAAGGCGAAGACCGTTCCTTCGGCCGGAAAGGTTATGGCTACTGTCTTTTGGGATTCGCAAGGGATAATCCTCATCGACTATCTGGAAAAGGGTAAAACTATTACAGGTGAATATTATTCATCGTTATTGGACCGTTTGAAAACCGAGCTGCAAGAAAAACGCCCGCGATTGGCCCACAAGAAAGTCCTTTTCCATCACGACAACGCACCAGCACACACCTCAGCAGTTGTGGTCGCAAAATTAATGGAAATAGGATTCCAACTCGTTTCACATCCCCCCTATTCTCCAGACTTGGCTCCCTCGGACTACTATTTGTTCCCCAATTTGAAGAAATGGCTGGCGGGACAAAGATTTTATTCAAACGAGGAGGTGATTGCAGACACTAATGGATATTTTGCAGACTTGGACAAATCCTATTATTCGGAAGGGATCAACAAACTAGAACATCGTTGGACGAAGTGTATAAGCCTAAAAGGAGACTATGTCGAAAAATAAAAAAGGTTTACCCCAAACACATAAGTAGTTTTTATTTTTGCACGGACTTTTCAAACCAGCCTCGTATAATGGGTAAAGCAAAAGCAAATAATTTTGTGATGACAGGAAATCCGGACGTACTCTCAAATAAATACAATGATTTTTTATTAAGCATTGTACCTGAACTAGTACAGAACATGAAGAAAGTTAAATGGGATACTCAAATTCAGCCAAATAGGAGATCCCTATATCTCAAACCGGTCACTATCAAAGAAATTCTGCAATTGTCAACAAAAATAAAAAACAAACATAGAAGTGGAGACGATGAGATTCCTACACGTTTAGTTAAGCTCAGTATTCCTGTAGTCACAAAAGTTCTTCGTTATATAATTAATAATTCTATGCGAGAAGGTATTTTTCCCTGCCAATTAGAATTAGCTGTAATTAAACCACTCTATAAAAAAGGGGACCCAGATGTATTGGATAATTATCGACCGATTAGTTTTTTACCGGGATTCTCGAAGCTGTTTGAATTGGTCATGCGTGATGGATTAGTTGGTTTTTTGAGAGAGTGTGATCTGCTAACAGATACACAACATGGATATATAGAAAAAAGATCAACACAGACAGCAGTATTCCAGTTTGTGCAGACTGTCTTGGGACACCTGGAGGGAGGTGAAATGGCGATGGGTCTCTTTCTAGATCTTTCAAAAGCTTATGATTGCTTAGACAGAGAGTTACTTTTGAGAAAACTGGACTTGTATGGAATAAGAGGAAATGCTCTCAAATGGTTCAGCACATATGTAAAGAACAGAACACAGTGAGTAGTGATACAAAATAGTCATGTTTTAAATCAGAGATACTTCAAAATGAAGTGGGAATTCCTCAAGGGAGTATCTTGGGCCCTCTCTTATCATAATTTTCGCAAATGATTTGAACTTAGAAGTGAACTTTAATAGTATACAGTATAATGGAATTATATCTTATGCTGATGACACAAACTTGCTTGAAGTCATTATAAAGGCAGAAGATTTTTTCTTGAAAACAAGCAGTTCGTTTGAAAAAAATAAATTAATAATTAATAAAGAAAAGACTAACATGATCCTTTTTAGAACCAAATTAAATAAAAAAGAAAAAGCTGAAGCTGTCAGCATAGACAATAATCCGTACCCATGCCAGACCAACACAAAATTCTTAGGCCTGAAAATAGATGAATACCTAGCTTGGTCAGCACATATTGAATATCTTAGTAATAAATTAAATAAAATTTGTTTCGGTCTTAGGTTTGTATCTAAATACCTGTCTGAGCCTGCAAGAGAACATTGTATTTTGCAAATTTTGAATCAACAATGAGGTTTGGTATAATATTTTGGGCGTCAAGCCTGAAAGCCCAAAGTATTTCCGTCATTCAAAAGCGGCTTTTACGAATTTTAAATGGCACGTCTTATTTGCAGTCTTGCAGGGGTGTGTTCAAGTCAAGGGGTATATTAACTGTGTTTTATACATACTAGACATTCTTATGTTTTTTTACCGTCTCAAGGAAAGCTTGGGAATGCGGAGAGAGCACAATTATAATACCAGAACAACAAATATAAATTGTCCAGTCCATCGTTTGGCTTTATTTAAGCAGAGCGTTTATTATATGGGGGTTAAACTGTATAATAAATTAGATGATAGAATCAAAAATACGCCAACTGAAAAAATGTTTAAAAAAATGGTGAAAAAATTACTGTTAGAATTAGAACCATATAGTACTAATGATTATTTGAACATGTAAAGTATGTAACTGTTTATGTAAATTGTATCAAACTAATGAATATTTCCTTTTTTGTATGTTGACGTCATTTCATTTTATGTTTTGTTTGCACGCGTGTGTAAATGCATGTAATTTGAAATTAAGTAAATAAAATAAAATAAATAAAAAAAAAATTTCATTGTGCGATGCACAGTGTCTCGACTAGTACAAGCTAGCGGGACAATATTATTTCTTCACTTATTTCAATTGTTTATGTATATTCCATGTATCTTAAGCTATTTTTAAGAAAAAAAAAAGTTGAAAAATGTGTACTGTATGTGTATTAATCGAAATATGTAGCTGCAAGACGGAAGTGGTTTACTAATGTATCTCATTTGTTCACTATTGTCGCTAATTGTTCTTTAATTAGCTACATACGTCTACCTACTCATTATGTGTGAAAAGCACAATCATGTTTGTTTACAAAGAAATTTCTAGGAAAAAAATAAAAATCATAATGATAGTACCAGCATTTATTAATTTACAAAATATTATTTCTTTTAAAATAAATTAGTACAATAACAGTATCTATATATCAATTATTTACAATAACAAGGTGTATAAGTAAAAGAAATATAATATTAAATAACTTAATATACTAAGGCGTGAATTATAAGCAACTACAACACACAATAAAATAAGAATAATAATTACAATAAAAAAATACTTAAACCTACTAATCACCATCAGATGAGTCGTCATTACCGCTCTCCCATTCAGTAGAATATTCAGAGAGTTTAATTCGTGATGATGACTTACTGATGGTGTTTCGGATGGCAATGAAGGTGAGATAATCAACTGCAGAACCTCCGATGGCAAAGAAGTAAATTTTCTTCTTCGCGGTAATTCTCTATACGAGTTGATAACAGGATCAGACGTAATTAAAAGCATTCTCAAAAGATCTGTATTTGTGGCAATACGTGACCGCTTCCTGGTGTGCCGTTCACGGAATCTACGACAGTCTTTATTTCTTGCCTCCTGGGCTTCTTCGGAGAGTTGTCCAATGGGAAGAAAAGACTTTATAACTTCCGCGCTGTGTACAAGAATTTTATGCACAGTAACGGGCATGGAATACCACGAATACAGATCAAGGTATAATTTTCTAGTATCAACACAAAACTTTTCGAATTCTATATAATTTATGTCATATCCCGATGACAAAGTTCTTAAAATTACATGAAATCTACGAATAAGGTTTACGTCTAATCCTGTAATTTCGCTGCTCAATTCAGCTTTGGAAAAAAATCTACGTGCTGTGTTTCCATCGTTTGTGTTACCATACCCAGGTTTTGGTTTAACTACAATGAGATCCATACGATCTTTAAACACTTTTTGTATCTCTTGTGAGCGTTGCTTCACAATAGCTTTCTCGTTATCTCCCCTGACTTGCCACTTTTTTATTTCTAAACGATAGCTGATGTGAAGCAAACATTCAAACGTGCGGATCCATGCATGTAAAGTAGATAAACCAAATGCAAGGCGTTCTTCGTTGCTCGGATATTTCTTTGACTCCTCGTTCATAGTAGACGGGGGTGGCACACTTTTGTGTTGAACTTGTGTCTGTTAAGGCATTGCACACTTTGCCATCATCATTGTCAACAACAAATCGTGTTTAACACAGATTTGAGATGCAGCAACGTTACATAATGTTGGAAGAAGCTGACTTACTTCATCTAAAATTTTAGAAGTTTCTTCTTTCGTAAACTCTTTTGTCTCCTTGGCAAAAATAAACTTAATAGGACGGCAATATAAAGTAGAGGAAGGTCTTGGATTTTGCCAGATCACAGTTTCGCCATCAAGCAGTCTCAAAGGGACAAATGAGTAAAAATTCGTCTGTAGCGTTAGTGTTCTCAAATTTCTGCTTATACGTGCTATGCCCCGAAGTCCCATCACAGCCCCATTTGCTTACCAACGTATAATATGAACGAGATAACACACTTCTAATGACTTCCGTCTGAGCTTTAACTAATCGTTTCAGCCGTTTTATCCAAAATCGCGTGAAGTTTAATTTCAGCTAGAGATTCAGTCACAGAAATATATTCGTCAGAAGGACAACAAGAAGCTTTGGACTTACCTAAACTATAAAACGATGGATACACTTGATGTCCCGCTTTCATTGACCATTTTCTTGTTTGTTTATATGAGTGAGAAGTCGATTTCGAGTCCCCATAATAAGCTAAAGCTTCGTCTGGTGTTAACTGCCGACTTTGTTCAGAACACTTATTCTTTTCTCTAGTTTCACCGACCGCGACGTTATGGATCTGTTTAGCAACACTTCGATGCCCTTCTTTTCGAGTAGCTAACTCAGCTGCTGTAATAAGCTCACTTGCTCTTCGCGATTCCAAAAGATCTTCTACTCTCCGTCTCTTCGTTTTCGTTGATGAGTCTTCAAATGATTTTCTGGGTCGCCCTACGGAAAGAGCCGCTGATGATGTTGAAGTGCACGGCTGGTTAACACACATCTTTATTTCGTTTCCGGATCCCTCTAACCAATCTTTATGTTTGATTAGAAACATTTCTTTGTTACACTTTAAAGAACTCCACTTTTGATTGAATTTTGCTGAAAGGCTTGATATTTTCATTTTGAGTCGTTTTTAGAGAATCGTCAGAAACATCAGACATATTGAATTTTTCACTTATATAATAAAAAATGCCACTGTTTCGTTCAGTTTTGCCATGTTTTAGCCATTCTTCAAAAAACTCCATTTTCGTCATAGTCACGACTCGTTCTGAAAAAAATAAAATAATTTTACTTTCGGGCCTTTTCGGGGTCTATAATATATATGAATCTGTGCCTGAATGTTGTAGGTATTACATATAGAAAAATCTAGGTGGATATAGGTGAAAAAAAAGTTGCTACTTTTAAAGTTTACAATTAATGTAAAATTTGCTGGATTTATCTATACATTTACAAATTGATATTACACCAAAAGTATACATATTTTTTATAAAAAATATAAGTCATAATAGAGTACATACCTTCAACAGAATATTCCATCACAAAAAACTCGTTTCACTTTGCTACCAATTTTAAAATATGTTATCACAAGTGTGCATAAAATGCAACTTATTTGCAAATGAAAATGACCTCTCTTATAAGGGTTACTTTGACCCCCTGATAAGATACCTTTATGAGGTGATAAACAAATTAATTCTTGGAATTCGTTAAATGGGGGGGGGGGGTTGTTTACAAGTCGTTATCAGTGGTTCCTGGAAATTACGTCATGAATATTGTCCCGCTAGCATGTTCTTGCCGAATCACTGTGCGATGGTGCGTTATTGTGGCGCGAAATCCATGAATTTTTCTGCAACAATTCAGGCATTTTTTACGAACTGAAACTCGAAAAGTAATGATTTCTGGTTTTAACATAGAAGTTAAATTTGATACATTTTAGGCACTCTATCATCCATTTAATGCAGAAGTTCCCAACCTTTTCTGGACACACACCGCCCCCTTTACAAGAAAAAAAGTTCAAATAGTTAATTGTACCAAATATTAAAATATTGTTGCATATTATCCACACCTATTTTATCTATCTATCTATCTACTAAAAATCACAAAGTAGAAATTAATTAAACCCACCGACTAATGCAGTAAAAAAATGTTTACTAAAAATTTAAAAATAAACACAAAATCAATAAGAAATAAAAAAAATTAATGAGAGTTGAGGCTGGTGAAGTTTTAACAATTTGTTAAAGTCGGGTTCCAATTTCGGTAACATCAGTGGCAAATTGCCACGTTCAGTGATGTGCAGTCTATTCCTTTTCTTAGACAGTAAATTAGGTACTACACTAAAACCCACGCTCAGTCAAATACGATGAAGGAAAAAAGTAATTAAAAATTTCTGTACTCTTGGCCACAATCCAAGGTAGAGAGCTGGTATTGATTTTTGAAGCCAGAACTCTTAGTATCCAGTTCTGAATTTTACTTTTAGTTCTTTGTTAGTTGTGAGTTCTACGAGCTTCTCTTCTAAATTTGATGATTCTGCTGTATCTGCATTTGCGAAAGAATCTAAAACCCAACTCGGTATATTTATGTTTAAATATATCCGTAAAATCAGCCTGAAGAACGTCCAAGTGTTAGCAGTAAGTAAGTTAATCTTCCTCTTTTGCAGAGACTGCTGATAATGTGGGAAAGTGGTATTCACCTCTATCTAGATTTCGTTTGAACAGAAGTTTTCCCACAAAAGCAGCTATGACGTTTTTTGTTTTAATTAAATTCAACTCATCACTTTGCAATTGTAAACTGACTTCATTAAATATTTTAAACAGGTCTGTCAATTAAGCGATGTCATTTTGGATGTAATCAAGTTTTCGCGCAGTTTTTCGTCTCTCTTTTCGAGGAAGTCCAGTACTGAGTCAAATAGATTGAAAAAATGATTCAGACAAATACCTTTTGAAAGCCAACAAACTTCTATGTACAGCAGCAAGTGATTATAATCTTTATCATTTTCACTACAAAGTTGGCCACATAATCTGTCATGCAATGAATTGCTTCTAATCTTATTGACTGCTCTCATAACGTAATGAAGCGACGTATGCAGGCGTTCATTCAGATTTTTTTGCAACCAAATGCTTGTTTTTTTTATGGGTCTAATACACGTGCTACAGGGAAGTGCCTAAAGCCGTATAGGAGCAACACGTGTGCGGAGAAAGCGATTCACGTTGTTCTTGAATCGCTGTAAACTGTACTCGGTGGGAAACACAGTCCTGGGCAAATCATTTCAAAGGGATGATGTTCTCCATATAAAAGACTGCTTGAAAAGCATTGTATGAGGAGTAACATGCTGAACCTCATACGGATGTGAAGTATTAGCGCGACGTGTACTTCTAACATGCACCGTTCTGGGAGGACTTAAGCGGGCCACATCCTTCGAACACTTTCCATAAAAATACTTGTCGAATAGGCTCAAGTCGCCAACCGTTCTTCGATGTTCCAGCGAATCAAGGCCGCCGGTCAGTTCCGGGTCTCCAATCAGACGAACAGCTCTTCTCTGAATAGAATCCAACAAATGCAGTGTATGTTTGGGAGCGGAACTCCAAACATGGGAGCAGTATTCCCTAGTGGGTCGAATTTGAGCTTTGTAAAGAATTAACAGTTGTTGTGGAGTGTAAAGCTTTCCGGTTCGAAATAATATTCCCAAATTTTGAGAAGCTCTCCTTGCTATGCCTGCAACATGTTCATGCCAGGACATATTTGCTCCCAAATTAACGCCCAACAATTTGAGTGACGATGTTAGAGGAATGGAGTGCCCCGACATAACTATGTCGGGTTTAGCAACGTTAACTTTTTTAGAAAGAACTGCCACCTGGGTTTTTGTAGCGTTAAATTCCAGTTGGTTACTGCCACCCCAAGATAGAATTTCTTCCAGGACTTTGTTAAGTTGAATGACTTCCTGCTATCTGTGGATATTCGACTGAGTAGTCGATGTCCGAGCGTTCATAGTGAATGAAGAGATAAGTGTACTATCATCTGCAAAGCTGTAGATTGGATTCTCGGCCTTTTCCAGCAGATCGTTAATATAAATGAGAAAGATAGTAGGAGACATTATGGAGCCTTGGGGTACATCGGCGTTGATAGTGAAGGTGTTAGAAAGAAATCCGTCGACTGCCACTCGTAAAGAACGCTCTCTGAGGAAACATAAGAGCCACAAACAGAACTTTTCAGACATACCATAAGAACTTAGCTTAGCCAACAGTCCATCGTGCCAAACACGGTCGAATGCCTTGGATATGTCAAGAGCAACCGCTCGAGATTCTCCAAACTGTTCAATTGTGTTGTTCCAAACGTGTGTTACATAAGTCAGAAGATCCCCTGTTGAATGTTGAATCCTTCAAGATATTTTAGAAGATGCTGATTGATAGCCTTTTCCATGACTTTCGATATTATTGAAAGCAGTGCGATTGGTCGGTAGTTATTTGGCAAGGTCTTCTTGTCTTTTTTAGGTATCGGCTGAACTGTGGTACATTTCCAGCAGGAAGAAAATATTCCCTTTCTGTAGGATAGGTTGAAATGTTTCAGAAAACTGGTGTTAGTTCCCTCGCACAGTTTTTGAGAACTATGACAGATATTCCGTCAGCGTCAGAAGCCTTTTTGGTGTCTAGCTTCATCAAAATACGTTTCATGATACACTCTCTGAAGACAATATCCGGCATTCTTGACTGCACTATGGGAATAGTAGGTGGTGTTTTTTTCCTTGAAAATCGACAGTAGAATGTGAAGCAAAGAGTTCAGCCAACAAGTTCGCTTTCGCAACAGGTATCGTTGCAATAGAATTATCTGGCCGTGGGAGTGGTGGTATGGTGGATTTGGTGAAATTTTGACTAACTGCCTTAGCGACTGACCAAAAGGACCTGGAATTGTTGGGACAAGCGAGAAGTTTGTTTCTAATCCGTTGATTGTGTGCCTCCTTGGTTTCGTCGATAATTTGTTTGCAATCTGTTCCTGACACGAACAAAGGTGTTACGATTTATGGTGTTATGATTTTCACGCCATTGTCGGTAGGCAAGATGTTTAGAAGCAACAGTTTATTTGTTTTTTTCGGGCAAACCAAGGCTTGCCGTTGGAAGGGCATTTATGACGTTTTTTGTTTTAATTAAATTCAACTCATCACCTTACAATTGTAAATTGACTACATTCAGTATTTTAAACAGGTCTGTCAATTAAACGATGTCATTTTTGGATGTAATCAAGTTTTCGCGCAGTTTTTTCGTCTCTCTTTTCAAGGAAGTCCAGTATTGAGTCAAAAAATTGACAAATATCTTTTCAAAGCCAACAAACTTCTATGTACAGCAGCAAGTGATTTTAATCTTCATCATTTTCACTACAAAGTTGGCAACATAATCTGTCTTGCCACGAATTGCTTCTAATCTTATTAACTGCTCTCATAACGTAATGAAGCGACGTATGCAGGCGTTCAGTCAGATTTTTTGCAACCAAATGCTGACGATGAATAACACAATGTACAGCGAGTACATCTGGTACTGCTTGTTTCAAACCCTTATGACGCCCCGTCATTGATGGAGCACCGTTCGTAGCAGCCGACAAAATATTACGAATAGAAATTTCTTTCTTTTTGGAAAAACTTGTTTATGGTTAAATATCAACTCTCCCTGTGTATCGGTTTCCAAATTTTTAGCAAATAATAACTCTAGACAAGTTTTTTTTCTTCTTTTATGAATCGAACGTATGATAAAAGTAGTGCTTAAGTATTTGATAGAGTTGATTCATCATTCAATAGAAAATTTGCAAGTCTTTAAGTAATCGCATAATGATTTTCAGCGTCTTTAGCATTTCATCTACTCTTCTTTGCACCAAATTATTACTCAGAGGAATTTTTTCTGATATCTGACAATGTCTTATGATAAAGAACAGTTTTTATTACCTCTTTGACTGCCGGCAAGATTAATTCCTCGCCAATTATGTATGGTTTTCCGCTTTTACGATTAACGATGAAATATTATATGAGGCTCGCTTCTTGTTTAGAAGACGACATAAAAATATTTGATATAGTTGACTGTTTTAAATATTTCTTTTCCAATCCTTGAAACTTGTTTGTCCTTTTTTATCAGCATGCATTTTATTTAAATGCTCTTGAAACCTAGAAGTCTTCGTGGCTTGATATGAAAAACTTTTTGGCAAATTAAACACATGGGCAATGATTGATTCGTAGGAGAGTGCATAAACCCATATTTTAAATACTCGATACTGTACTGTCGGCATTTCCTCTTAGATTCAGACATTTTAAAATTTGCCACGGTTTAAATAAATTAACTTTTCAATAGATTTATAGATAGTTATAAAAATAATGGCTATAATGACTTCCATCACTTTCACTCACGAATATGGATGGCGAAACACACAAAAATAATAAGACAGTCCTAGAGATATCCCTGCCTTTTATATGTTTGTTTTCGGGCACGCATCAATTTATATGCCTTTGCTTGTTCGTGATGCCGGTGCACTGGTTCTGTAAACAAGTCATTACACTATCAACGCCGGTGTAGCCCAAGGCTCCATACTGTCTCCTACTCTCTTTCTCATTTACATTAACGATCCGCTGGAAAAGACCGGGAATCCAAACCACAGCTTTGGCAAATGACAGTACGCTTATTTCTTCATTCACTTTGAACACTCGGACATCGGCTACTCAGACGAATATCCGCAGACAGCAGGAGGTCGTTCAACTTAACAAAGACCTGGAAGAAATTCTATCTTGGCCTGACAGTAACCAGGTGGAATTTAAACGCTACAAAAACCCAGGCGGCAGTTTTTTCTAAAAAAGTTAACGTTGCTGGACCCGACATAGTCATGTCGGGGCACGCCGTTCCCCTAGCATCATCACTCAATTTGTTGGGCGTTAATTTGGGAGCAAATATTGCACATGTTGCAGGCATAGCAAGGAGAACTTCTCAAAAGTTGGGAATATTATTTCGAACCAGAGAGCTTCACATCCCACAACAACTGTTAATTCTCTACAAAGCTCAAATTCGACCAACTATGGAATACTGCTCCCATGTTTGGGGCTCCGCTCCCAAACACACACTGCATTTGTTGGATTCTGTTCAGAGAAGAGCTGTTCGTCTTATTGGAGACCCGGAACTGACTGGCGGCCTTGATTCGCTGGAACATCGAAGAACAGTTGGCGACTTGAGTCTGTTTTACAAGTATTTTCATGGAAAGTGTTCGATGGATATACCTCGCTTAATTCCCCTCAGAGCGATGCATGTTAGAAATACACGTCGCACTAATACTTTACATCCGTATGAGGTTCAGCTTGTTACTCCGCGTACAACGCTTTTCAAGCAGTGTTTTATATGGAGAACATCAACCCTTTGGATTAATTTGCCCAGGGCTGTGTTTCCCACCGAGTACAATTTACATCAATTCAAGAACAACGTGAATCGCTTTTTTTCCGCACACATACCGCTTCTGGAGCGCTTTAGGGACTTCCCTGTAGCATGTGTGCTAGACCATAAAAAAAAGCTACCATATTTTTGTCGAAACATGCTTGGCTGGGTCTTTGCTTACCAACTTGCAAATACTTGTCACCAACAATACTAAACCGAATTAGGTATACATAAACCGATTGCTAATTTAAATTTTTTTTAATGCTTATTTACGCGATAACAAGAAGATAAAAATGTTAGATAACTAGATAAAATATTTATTCATGCAAACAATAGGTATTTTCAAATATTTTATTATATTAATTTCCTATAATAGGTAGGTACGCTACGCACGGCCGCCCCCCTTCACTGTCTTAACGCCCCTCCCATTCTGGACCCGCTACCGCCCCCTTGAAAGGCTTCAGCGCCCACTGGGGGGGGGGGGGGGGGGACGATACCACCCCTGTTGGGAACCCATAATCTAAAGGAACACGTCGAGTTTCCGCTAACCTTGTATAATCAAATTTAGAAACATCCCATTTCATACAAAATATACTAGAAATGACATTCTGGAAACTCATTCAGAGGGCGTTTAGTGAAATAATCCAAAATACATGAATTTAACAAGGAATTCAATTTATCGTAATTTTCCTAAAGAGTATACTTACTCCTACTTGAGGCTGAGAACACCTAGTAATGGTTGCTTGTGATTCAGGATGGATCCAGCTTAGAATCGGTAGCCTACCTAAATAAAAAAAAAACATATATTTTTCTTTTTTTAGAATTATGTTTTCTATTAGATTTATAACAACATTTTAAAGAGTACGTACATACAGTTTCGTGCAGAAGTTTAGGGCCAAAAAATATTTTTGTGATTAATTGAGTTATAAAGGGAGAAGAGAAAGAAAACCAAATACACCATTATAAACTACTTTAATTATATATTAACAATAAATCTTCTACTATAAATAATGATCATTTATAACAAAAATAACATTTTTCGGCTGTTCATAAGTATTGGGTCAACTTCAAATTTCAAAATAAAAAGGTATATTACAACAAAAATCACTGCAGCTCAGAAAAAAGTGGCAGTAAAAGATATGTTCTTATCAATACTTTGTAACCATACCCTTCGAAGCTAATACGGTGGCACATCGTCGAGGCATCTGTTCGATTAATTTGAGAATTCTATCTCTGGTGATATTGGCCTACTCTTCTTGAACTTTTTCCCAGAGAGCACCTTTATCGAAAAAATTCTGAGATCCCACTTTCATTTTCAACTCATCTCACAAATGTTCTATGGGGTTAAAGTCCGGGGATTGACTTCATTCTAAAATTCAAAGATTTTTCTTTCTGAAAAATTCTTGCAAAAGCTTTGATCGATATTTCGAATCATTATCTTTTTTCCAGTCTTCACCTGTCCAATTTTGGTGTATTTTTTGAAAATTCTAATCTGGCCTTCTTATTTTTTTTTACTGATGAACGGTTTTTTTACTCCAACACGTCCAACAAGTCCAACTTATGTTAGACTACGAGAAACAGTACTTCTGCTGCTGTCATCTAAATATTCTTCAAGTAATTCACGAGCAATAATTGCAGCATTCTTTTTTACGTCTGCAACTGCTTTTCTTTGAATTACTTTGTGGACACGAATAGTTATTTTCCTTGGTCTTCCAGAACATGGTTTATCATTCAGAGTACTTGTAGTTTCCCATTTTTTAATTATATTGTTAACCGTTGTTTTTCCTATGGATAAAAGTTTATTTCACGTGAAGCTTTTCCTTTACTGTACAATCTTATAATAGTTTTCCAAATGTCTAATGACTTGCGTTTCGGCATTTTCCCTCGATGATACTAATACACAATTATGAAGTGAACTAATTGATGTTTACCTAGATTCATGATCAAAAATGTAAACATAACTGAGTAAATCACGGTTTATTAGATGTTGGCCCGATACTTATGAATAACCGAAAAATTTTATTTTTGTTAGGAATGATGTTATTTATAGTAGACTAGCAGGGCCCGCGGCTCCGCTCGCGTGGACTTGATTCACTACTATCGTCACTCCTTATCCTTATGTTACCCAACGTAATAAAGTATCTCCCATTATTTCCCCTTATCTCCCAATATTTCTCCTTATCTCCCATTATCTCTACATAATTTCCATTATCTAGGCTTATCTCTGCTCATCTCCCATTATTTCTCCTTATCTCCCATTATGTCTCCTTATTTCCCATTATCTCATCTTATTTCCCATTATCTAGGCTTATCTCGACTTATCTCGCAATATTTCTCCTTATCTCCCATTATTTCTTCTTATCTCCCATTATCTCACCATAACTCCCATTATCTAGAGTTATCTCTGCTTATCTCCCATTATTTCTCCTTATCTCCCATTATTTATACTTATCTCCCATTATCTCACCTTATCTCCCATTATCGAGGCTTATTTCAACTTATCTCCCATTATTTCCCCTTATCTCCCATTATCTCACCTTATCTCCCATTACCTAGGCTTATATCGAATTATATAGAACATATGTATCGAGTGATAAGCGCACTAACGGACAGACAGACAGACAGAGAGACGTTGCATTTTATATATATTATATTCTTTGCTACATGATAGTGTTCAATATTTAATGCTTTAGGCAGTATATTGCAAGAGAACGCGCAAGCGGCAAACTTTGTCCGACTTGACTCACTATTATCCTCACTGCTTATTCCTTATGTCACCTAACGTAATAAAATATATCCTATACCCTGGTCAGAGAACATACGTATGTTTAAAAAAAGCACGTAAATCGGATAAATGGTTCTCCAGTGATAAGCGCACTAACGACAGACAGACAGGCAGAGAGACGTTGCATTTTATATATATTATAGATATTCTTTGCTCCATGATATTGTTCCATATTTAATGGTTTAGCATGTTTTAAAAAAAAACCAAGTAAATCGGATAAGTGGTTTCTCCAGTGATAAGCACACAAACGGACGGACAGACAGAGAGATGTTGCATTTTATATATTATAGATATCCTTTGCTACATGATATTGTTCCATATTTATTGCAAGAGAACGCGCTAGCGATAAACTTTTTCCGATTTGATTCACTATTATCGTCACTGCTTATTCCTCATGTTACCTAACGTAAAAAAATATAGTCTATAACCTGGCCAGAGAACATATGTGTTTTAAAAAAAAATCACGTAAATCGGTTTAGTGGTTCTCCAGTGATAAGCGCACTAACGGACGGACAGAGAGACGTTTTGCATTTTATATATGTTATAGATATAGATTATTATTATTATTTATTACAAAAGTTCTTCTTTCTCACATTTGATCAATGTGGTTCCATGTTTGGCTGACAGGGCCAAAACCAAGTCAGCACAAACGCTATTACCATTCCGTATTAAGGAATGACCTGACAATGTTACATGTTTTCAAAATCACTGACTTCTGAATGTTTCTGTGTATGTCCGTGTTGAGTCCCAATTGCACTAAATGTGGTGTGAATGTTATTGGTGTAAGGCCTGTGGCTGATATAATGAGGGGGACAATGATGACTTTTTCCTGTCTCCATAGCCTTTTTATTTCCGTTGCAAGGTCTGTGTATTTGGAAATTTTTTTCTGTGTATTTCGCTTGGATGTTTGTGTCGTTGGGGACAGCTATGTCAATCAGATAGGTGACTTTTCCTTTTTTGCACTGAAAAGTAATATCGGGTCTATTGGCGGAGACTGTTTTATCTGTATGGATACCGATATCCCAGTAGAGCTTGTAATCTTCATTTTCAAGTATGGATGTTGGCGTGTATTATTATTATTATTATTATATAACTTGGCCAAAGAATACATGTATGAATTTTTAAAAAAGATCGTAAATCGGATAACTGGTTCGCACATGATAAAAGCACTAATGGACAGATAGACGGAGAGACATTGCATTATATATTTAATATAGATTATAGATATTCTCTGCTACATAATATTTTTCCATATTTAATGGTTTAGACTGTGTATTGCAAGAGAACGCGCTAGCAGCAAACTTTTTTCCGACTTCATTCACTATTATCGTCACTGCTTATTCTTATGCTACCTATCGTAATAAAATATAGCCTATAAAACCTGGCCGGAGAACGCATGTATGTTTAAAAAAAAAAAAAGTTAGAAAATCGGATACGTGGTTCTCCAGCGATAAGCGCACTAACGGACAGATAGACAGAGATACGTTGCATTTTATATATTATAGATGTAATAAACTATATATCTATAACCTGGTCAGAGAACATATGTATGAATTTAAAAAATCACGTAAATCGGATAAGTGGTTCTCGAGGGATAAGCGCACTAACAGACAGACAGACAGAGAGACGTTGCATTTTATATATATTATAGATATAGATTATTATTATTATTATTATATAACCTGGTCAAAGAATATATGTATGAATTTAAAAAAAGACAGGTAAAATCGGATAAGTGGTTCTCGCGTGATAATCGCACTAATGGACAGACAGACAGGCAGAGAGACATTGCATTTTATATATATTATAGATTATAGATTATAGATATTCTCTGCTACATAATATTGTTCCATATTTAATGGTTTAGGCTGTGTATTGCAAGGAATGCGCTAGCGGCAAATTTTTTTCCGACTTCACTCACTATTTTACGTCACTACTCATTCCTTATACCACCTATCGTAATAAAATATAGCCTATAACCTGGCCGGAGAACATATGTATGTTTTAAAAAAAAAAAGTACGTAAATCGGATAAGTGGTTCTCCAGTGATAAGCACACTAACGGACAGACAGACAGACAGACAGAGAGACGTTGCATTTCATATATATTATAGAAGATTTTTTAGTTGTATATGTTGTTAGTATAATTAAAGTAGTTTTTTTCTCTTCTCTCTTTATAACTCAATCACAAAAAATATTTTTGGCCCAAAACTTTTACAAGCAACTGTATATCCCAAATTTCAGTTGCAGTCGATCAAGTAATAACTTGTAGCTTTAAAAGAAATTCCTTTTTTTTTGAGTTTATTCTGAAATTACTCACATAGAAAATGCAAAAAACGCTTGGGTGTGTAAGTGTGCAAAGCTACTGCTTCGACAAGGAGATTTGTGGTGCTAGTTCTAAGCAGTTTAATGACCTCAATGTAAAAAATAACGTCGATACAGATGCATCACAGTTTTGGCATGTCTGTATTGCACGCTAGGATCCGATTATTCGAAAGTATTCCGCATTTGTCATACAAGCTTCCTGTGCAAAAGTGGTAGCTAAGATGAGATAGTGACAAAGAAATTGTCAAGCAAAAAAAGGCAGAAATGCAGGCAAAATTATAAGAGCAAACGGGCTTAATCATAGATGTGCCAAAAGCTGGATTTGGTAATACCAATGATGGCAATACAAGGAGGATATTTTTTGCCAATCCAGAGGTGGCCGCTGAAATTACCGATATCGACTTCAACCTCATAAATCGCTTAAAAGTGATTTTGGAACTAATATCGAGTCGATTTGAAAAAATTTGCAGACTATGGATATGAGACCTCAAAAATTTATGTACAGTTGTATTCCTGGCATGCCATGACTTCTTCGATGCATAAAATATTAATTCACAGTGCAATAGTAATGGAAAAGGCACTTTTGCCCATTGGATTACTGTCCGAAGAAGAGGAGCGAAACAAGCCTGTACTGGCAAAATTTTGCTCGAAAATTCTCAAGAAAAGAATGCAATTTAGATGTCCTCAACAGATTATTGCTCAGCTAAGATCGCTTAATATCTACCAGGTGTACAAGTATGAAATGCGGATTTCAGACAACAGATGGTGCACCAATGCAGTTTGTGCTATAAAGATTTGACACTGCGCCATTTTGTTGTGTCATCAACAAGTGTCAGGCGCATACGAGTGTTGTGTTCAGTATGCCGAAATTTATACCGAACAAAGAGCATTCGTGGACAGCATTAATATTTGTTTTCATTTGAAGAAAACTGCTATTGAATCATACCCATTACTTCGAGAAGCTTATGGTGAACATGTTCCATCGCAAGAAGACGCCGAAACCATCGTTCACAGGTTTCGGCGTTTCAAAAATGGTGACTTCGATGTTGCAGACAAGGAACGTGGAAAACCGACAAAAAATACGAAGATGTGGAATTGCAAGCATTGTTGGACAAAGATGATTCGCAAACACAAAAACAACTCGCTGAGCAATTGGGCGTTAGTCAACAAGCTGTTTCCAATCGGCTACGAGAGATGGGAAAAATTCAGAAGACCAGTAGATGGGTACCACATGAGTTGAACGACAGGCAAATGGAAAAGCGCAAAAACACGTGTGACATTTTGCTCGCTCGGTACAAAAGGAAATCGTTTTTGCATCGTATAGTTACAGGGGATGAAAAGTGGATTTATTTTGAGAATCCCAAGCGCAAAAAATCATGGGTAGACCCAGGCACACCATCCACATCGACCGCAAGACCGAATCGCTTTGGCAGAAAGACGATGATCTGTGTTTGGTGGGACCAGACGGGCGTGGTCTATTCTGAGCTGTTAAAACCTGGGGAAACGGTTAATACTGAACGTTACCAACAATTGACCGATTTGAACGGTTCGCTGCTTGAAAAAAGGCCAGAATACCGAAAGAGACAACACAAAATCATTTTTCTTCATGACATTGCTCCATCACATACGGCAACACCAGTTCGCGACACGTTGGAAGCACTCAGCTGGGAAGTTCTACCTCATGCGGCTTACTCACCAGACTTGGCTTCTTCCGACTGCCACTTGTTTGCATCGATGGGTCACGCAATTGCTGAGCAGGGCTTTGGTTCGTACCAAGATGTGAAAAAATGGCTCGATGAATGGTTCGCAGCAAAAGAGGAAGATTTTTACTGACGTGGTATTGACAAATTGCCCGAAAGATGGGAAAAATGTTTACAAGC
The DNA here is from genome assembly GCA_019049505.1 of Pachyrhynchus sulphureomaculatus. NCBI lineage: Eukaryota > Metazoa > Arthropoda > Insecta > Coleoptera > Curculionidae > Pachyrhynchus > Pachyrhynchus sulphureomaculatus. The sequence goes on along the minus strand of CM032452.1, from coordinate 10,375,334 downwards.
GATGGAGCATACTTTGAATAAAGCACTTTTTATCATTCTTCCGAATTTAATAGGTTTTTTTAGAAAAAAAAATAAGCATTTCATACTTGTACACCTGGTAGTATAACGCCAAAACCCAAAAAATAGATCTATATCGTTTAGTAAAGCAATACAAATGCTTGTTTTCTGCCGACCCCAATATTAACGACGAAAGTTTCGAAGAAGAAGAGAAATCCGCGGAGGAATCTGCAGAGGAAGCCGAGGAATGGAGCTCGAACGCGGACGAAGAGACGTGGAATTCTTCATCCTGAAACGTTTGTACTACCCATGCATTCTGGTACGGGACAGTCAATAATCGCCATCAATTGACACGTTTAGGTAAATGTTTACCAAGTTTTACACAAAACTTAATATTCACTTTCTGTTCGATGTTAATTTTTTGATCCATACATAAAACATACTGTCACTTTAGGCGCAATATCTTAGCTTCTATTTATCCGATTTCAATCAAAATTAGACATAACGTCAGTGAAAGATGTACCTTTCCAACGCATATTATATCCAATAGGTGGCGCCATTAATATTGGCTATTTTGAAAAAGTCGTATTTACTTTCAAACACATCGTAACAAGACTAGAGACAAAAACGTAACATAGACAGTATTTTGTGAAGCTAGAAGCCGTTCAAAACCAAAATTAAATATTAATTCGAAGTAAAATATGTAAAATTAGAAAGTAAAAAGTTAACAGTTTGTTAAAAATCTGCATCAAAGTTAGAACGTTAAGTAAAATAGAGTATTACTAGTATCATGCTCTTTGATTATTGCTTATTTCTATCCCTATTTTCCCTTTTTTTTGTCTGACAGAAAAATAAAAATGTAAGACCAATATTACCAATATTAAGAAAATTTGACAAAGAATATAAAAAACAAACGAACTCTAGTACTAACATTACCCTTACATTATACAATAAACAGAATTGCTATAATTAAAGTCCATCAAATCTAAATCTAAAGTAGCAAAAACCTTTACATTCCCTTAAAATAATGGCTTGTAGAACGACTGCCTGTACTTCTTTAAGGATGACTGAGGTCGCACAATAACATTAATTCGGAGCAATATGTCGAGATTACTGAAAACTTCTTCACAATCACTTTACAAAATTTTGATGGCTATAACCAGAAAACCTAATTTTAGCAAGATGAGGTGACATTACACACTTCAGTAATATGTGCGTCAGTCATTCGAGAAATTTTCCATAAATAAATCGGTTATCGAAAGAAGTGACATAAGCCCGCAGGTAACCTTGATTTGACGCCAATGGATTTTTTCTTGTGGGGATATTTCAAAAATAAGCCTTACGGTAACAACCCTGAAAATTAAAAGAAAATATCCGGTATAAAATGACTTGGATCACTAAAACGACGTGCCCGGCAATGGTCAATAACTTCACCGTCCGCTTAGAAGAGTGCCGAAAACGGAATAGTTCACATTCAGATGACATTATTTTTAAGAAATCCAAGAGTTCTTGATTCTCGTCATTTATTAATTTGTTTTTTAACTATAAACATTTGAAAATAAAACTTTTTTATAAGACACATCATACATACACATGTACACCAGGGTGTTAAATTTTATACTTATAGAGATGTGTGATTTTAAATTCAATTCAGGGAAATTCGGATAAATAAACCAAGAAAATAACTCCGATTTACAGTTCTATCATTTAGTTTTAACATGTCTTTACAAAATTATTTCATACAACAAACGTAAATACAAGACTAACACCACAGATATAGATCTTTTTCCATGGTAAGCATAAAAAATCGTGTAACCTAAATTATACACCAAACATCTGTAAAATTTTTTAAAAAATCGTGTAAACATACCCCTGCTTCTAAAATTAGCGACGACCTGAATATCTTCATCGGTAGCTTGCGCCGGCACCGCCCAAACAGCAGGATAACTATCACAGATAGTGTAATGTTCGTTAATCTTCGTTATTTTCCACATATCATTGTTCACACCCTGTAAATTAGAGAAAGCTATTCATTATATTTTCACTAGCCGTTAATCTATTTTGTTCCGGCGAAATGGAAACAGCACTTAAAAATCAATAAAGTATTTAAAAACCTATACTATTATTATATTTTCAAAACGTTAACCAACTATAGCCTAGTCGCCAGGGATTTTGAGCTGTCATTAAATGTTAACAGGCACACAGGTAGTTTGTTTGGACGTAGAATACAATAAAAAAAAGTGTGCTAAGGTTTGATGTAAGCTAAGCCCCAAAATAAAATCAAAAATTCGGTTTTTCAGTAATATCTCGAAAAATAAAAAAGATATTGAAAAACTAATAGTACCACGTGAAAGAGCGGGAAAGTTTACATAAAATAGTATATACATTTTTTTCCAGATTTTTTATTACGTAAGAATTTATTAAAAATTTTGATAGGTGATTCCAAAAAGTGTAGCGCGCCAAACAAGTTAATTTGAAAGTCTCCGGGCACCGAAGGTTAATCGATATTATTTGTTACTTTCAGCTTTCCGATGATACTAATAGTTCTTATTTTTGTTGCTTTATAATTTGTAAAACCTAAAACGAATTTTTTTTTTGCATGATTTTAACGGGAATACAGTAAATTACAAATATTTAATAAAATATGGTGCCTTGAGTTTCAAAATAAAAATACTTAAAAATACCCACATTGCCTGTGTTACTTAAGAATTGAGTTTTAAAATATGAAAATTTGCCTGCTCTAGTGCACCGCCGGCAATTTTACGTTCAAAGCAGTACGACATGGTCAAAAAAAGTCGGACAATTTTTTTTATTTTAGTTATAGTTAAAAGTACACTTGATATTAGAAAATCATAAAAAAACTTTAAATTTTGCTTTTAAAAAAGGTTCATGACAAACGTATTTTTTGCTTATTATTAATCATACAAGTGACGCTACTTTTCATATTTTCAAAAATCGAATTTCGTGTGTTGATTAAACACTGTTTTTTGATGGGAAAAAATACCGTTCAAGCAAAGCAATGGCTTGATAAGTGGTACGGAGACTCTGCCCCTAGAAAATCACTCATCATTCATCAGGTATGCTGAATTTAAACGTGATCGTACAGACACAAATGATGCTGGACGCCCAAATGAGGTGGTTACACCGGAAAACATCAAAAAAATCCATAAAATTGTTTTGGATAACCGTAAAGTCAAATTGCATGAGATAGCTGATAGCCTAAAGATATCAAAGGAACGTGTTGGTCATATTTTGCACGAAAATTTGGGCATAAGAAAGCTCTGTTCGAAATGGGTACCGCGTTTGCTGACAGTGAATCAAAAACCACAACGTGTTGATGATTCTGAGCGCTGTTTGGACCTGTTTAAGCTCAATAAAAAGGATTGTTTCATGCGATATGTGACAATGGATGAAACATGGATCAACCACTACACATCGGAATCAAAGTGGCAGTCAGCTGAGTAGACAGCAGCCGGTGAAAGTCACCCGAAGTGACCAAAGACGCAACACTCGGTTGGGAAGGTTTTGGCCTTTATATTTTGGGATGCGCATGGAATAATTTTCATCGACTGTGCTGAGAAGGAAACCATCAATAGCGAATATTATAAACAATTACTGGTGTATTTGAAGGCATAAATCGCAAAGAAACGGCCCCAAATATTCAAGAAAAAAGTGCTCCTTTTTTTATGGGTTCAGCACACGTGCTACAGGGAAGTCCCTAAAGCGCTACGGGAGTGACACGTGTGCGGAGAAAGTGATTCACGTAGTTCTTGAATCGCTGTAAATTGTACTTGGTGGGAAACACAGTCCTGGGCAAATTATTCCAAAGGGATGATGTTCTCCATATAAAAGACTGCTTGAAAAGGGTTGTACGAGGAGTAACAAGCTGGACCTCATACAGATGTGAAGTATTAGCGTGACGTGTACTTCTAACATGCACCGCTCTGGGAGGAATTAAGCGGGCCACATAATTCGAACACTTTCCATGAAAATACTTGTAGAATAGGCTCCAGTCGCTAATCGTTCTTCGATGTTCTAGCAAATCAAGGCCGCCGGTCAGTTCCGGGTCTCCAATCAGACGAACAGCTCTTCTCTGAATAGAATTCAACAAATGCAGTGTATGTTTGGGAGCAGAGCCCCAAACATGGGAGCAGTATTCCATAGTTGGTCGAATTTGTGCACCGGCGTTGATAGTGAAGGTATCAGAAAGAAATCCGTCGACTGCCACTCGTAATGAACGCTCTCTGAGGAAACATGAAAGCCACAAACAGAACTTTTCAGACATACCATAAGATCGTAGCTTAGCCAATAGCCTATCGTGCCAAACACGGTCGAATGCCTTGGATATGTGAAGCGCAACCGCTCGAGATTCTCCAAAGTGTTCAATTGCGTTGTTCCAAACATGTATTACATAGGTCAGAAGATCTCCTGTTGATCTATTTTTACGAAAGCCATATTGGTGATCGCTAATAATGTTGAATCCTTCACGATATTTTAGAAGATGCTGATTGATAGCCTTTTCCATGACTTTCGATATTATTGAAAGCAGTGCGGTTGATCGGTAGTTATTTGGCAAGGTCTTCTTGCTTTTTTAGGTATCAGCTGAACTGTGGCACATTTCCAGCAGGAAGGAAATATTCCCTTTCTGTAGGATAGGTTGAGAAGTCTACAGAAAACTGGTATTAGTTCCCGCGCACAGTTTTTGAGAACTATGACAGGTATTCCGTCAGCGCCAGACATCAAGACAATGCACCTCGTCACAAGTCAATGGTTACGATGGCAAAATTGCATGAATTGAAGTTCGAATTGCTTCCTCATCCACCGTATTCTCCAAATTTGCCCCCCAGCGACTATTATCTATTTGCAGACCTCAAAAAAATGCTCGCAGAAAAGAGATTTGGATTCAATGAAGAAGTTATCGCCGAAACTGAGGCCTATTTTGAAGACAAATCCTTCTACAAGAAAGGTATAGAAATGTTACAAAATCGTTGGACTAATTGTACCGCTCTTGATGGAGATTATATTGATGAATAAAGTAGATTTTTGCAAAAAAAAAAAATGTGTTTTAAATAGCCAGACCAAAAACTTTTCAGTCTACGTGGTACCTGTATGCCAAAATACAGCCTGTTAACATTTAACGAGAACTTTTCGTGAAAATTTGCCTCCGACGACTGGGCTAGTAGTATACTTTACCTGAACAAAAAAGCAAATTTGTGAACACTTATTTCGAATTTTTAACATATTTTCTCTTTGCTAAAGTACGTGTCGAGCATTGTTCATTAAAATTTTTTTTTACATCATTCGACAGAAAAGGATTGCCATAAAAATGCTAATGATTCAGTAGTTCGTTCAGTCCTGGCATAGTCGGAGCATACTTTCGACGAGATTTCTAAATTGCACGAATTTCACTGCGTACACCTTTTTACATCGAAGCTTCTGCTTGACACGCTCTCGATTGGATTTGCATTAGGCGACCGGGACGGCCAATCTAGTGTGACGATACCGGATTCCCCTTTCCACTGGCTACACGTTTTACTCCGATGTTTGGGGTCGTTGTCCCCTTGAAGAATCCACTCCTTATTTAAATCGACAAACCACCGTTTGGCAGTCGGTACTAATGCCTTCCTGTAAATTTGGAGCATTGTTTCAGCGTTCAAATTGTAGGTAAAGTTGAAAAGTGTCCCAAAACCTTTTTCCAAAAGACATCCACAAAGATGGTTCTTCAAAGGGTGTTTCGCGGTGTACTGAACCAATCGGTTAGTGGAAATTGACCACGCTCGTGGGGTAATAACTTCTTCTTCTTCCACGTACTGTAGGCCTCAGGCCTGTAGTTTCCAACTCATCAGTTTTCTTAAGATGTTGATGTCCATGATTCGAGCCATCTCTTTGGAGGGGCCAGGGGTCGTCGTGTCCGTGGTTTACCATCTCGCGCGATTCTCGCTAATCTCTCCTCAGTCATTCTCTCCACGTGATCTCTCCAAGCTCTTCTACGTTTACGTCCCCATCTGATTATGTCTTCCACTTCGCATTCATGTCTTATGTCTGTGTTTCTTTTCCTATGTCTTAGTGTGTATCCTGAAATGTTTCTAAGTATTTTCATCTCTGTTGTTCGAAGAATGCTTTTTGTTCTTTTATTGTCTGCTCTTATTTCCATAGCGTATGTTAGTGTGGGTCTGACACATGTTTTGTATATCCTTACTTTTGCCTTTTTATTCATAAAGGCATTGTTCCAGATGATGTCCCGAAGTGCGCCTGATATTCGGCTGGCTTTGTTTACTTGGTTCTTCACTTCATTTGTTCTATTTTAGCATGAGGTGATTTGTATGCCTAAGTAGTTAAATGACATGACTTGTTCTACTGTTTTGTTTTCCAGAGCAAGTTTGCATCTTATTGGCTCTTTAGATATAACGAGGGTTTTGGTTTTTGTGTTGGATACCTGCATGTTGAGGGCTTTAGCTTTTGTGTAGAATGAGTGCAGAAGCCGCTGTATGTCGTCTTCGTTCTCTGCCACGATCACAGCGTCGTCTGCATAACAGACAATGTTGATTTTACCCGTTGTCCTCCATGTCTCTGATATGGGTTATTATCTCGTCCATTATTAAGTTGAACAGTTGCGGGCTTAAAGAGTCCCCCTGTCGGATTCCGGTTGGCGTTTGTTTTCTTTTTAGGATATCAACTACGTGTTTTAGTCTTACTCTGTCAAATGCTTTAGTGAGGTCTATAAAGCACATAAATGCGGGTTTTCCGTATTCTATTGCCTTCTCTACTACTTGTCTGACTATGAAGGTGGCATCTACGGTTGATCTATTTTTTCTGAAGCCTTGTTGTTCTTCCGATATGTTTACATGCTCACTTATTATTGCTTCTATGATCTTCGTAAAGAGCTTCATGGTTGAGCTTAACAGAGTTATACCTCTATAGTTTCTGGTAATTTCTTGTCTCCTTTCTTGAATATAGGAATGGTTATGCTTTTTCTCGATTCATTAGGGACTTCTTTGGTTGATAATATTTTATTGAATAGCTTTGTAAGTTCTGCCATTAATTGTTGCCCTCCATATTTCAGTAGCTCATTTGGTATGTTATCTAGCCCGGGTGATTATCTGTTTTTAATCTTTTTTGCGTGTTCTATCGTCATTTCACGCGGTATCTCTAAGGGTTCTTCGATTTTCTCATCTTCCTCCTCATCCTTGTCTTCTCTTTCGGGTGCATCTGCGTACAACTGCTTAAAGTAGATTTTCCAGCGGGCCTCATCGATTTGTTGTGTTTGTGTGTACTCCACGACTTCGAGTTTCTTTCTTCTTATCATTCTCCACACTTTCTTTTGTGCTCCGTATAGGTCATATTCCATTTCGGAGGTGAATCCTTCCCAAAAGTTTCGTTTTATTTCTCTAATTTCTGCTGTTTCTTGTATGGGTGTAATGGTTCTTTTCTTCTGGTGTTTTGTTGTTCCTGTATCTCAAGTATGCCTCCCGTTTCTCCTTAGCCAGTACTTTCACTTCCGGTGTATACCATTGTTTGTTTCAAGGGTAACAACATAACTCCAAAATCAAGCTTCATCGGAAAAAATTCCATTGCTCTAGTCTCGATCTATGTTTTCCTCCACTCACGTAAGTAGTTTCTCTCTGTGTTTTTCGCTCGGCAATGGTGTCTTGATTGTACTTCACCACTTCAAATCGTTTGCTCGGAGATGAGTGCGAATCGTTTCATACAAGTATCCAACCTTTCTGCTTTAGTTTTCGCGCTCCTTAGAACAAAGTTGATTGAGAATTTCGAGAAAACATGTTAATAATCATTTTTTCGACCTTTTCTGACACTTTCTGGTATATCATCAAAATTTTTTAACCGAGTGTATCATTTCATCCCCTTGCTAACGAATGTCCTCAACTTGCCCCTATATTTAGCAGCCTCTATAGACGTCATTTTCGTACCTCTTGGATTACATAGGCATACAGTCTCGAATCGCGAAGCATATGCAGCACTTACCTTCGATAATGTACTATTTAACCATAAACAAAGTTAGAAATGAATCTCTTTCTACAAAGCATCGTTTCCAGCGGTATCAACACTAATCTCAAAAAAGGAAAGAATTCTTTTACCGACTACAAGTTCTTACTTGACCGACTGTAACGTAGAAAACTGGTCCAAATATAAATAATAATCCAATAAAAAGTGTTACAAATTGAGTTGCAAACCACGAAAAACTGCTGAAACAACACTGTCCAATTATACTCCAGTTAATACTGTATTATCCTTCACTATTAATTAATTTCCCCACTTAATACTGTATCATCCTTCACTATTAATTAATTTCCATACGTGCCTCACGTGTGTTAATATGATTCCCACTAACAATGATCACGCCGAGTTAAACTTTAACTTTAGAAGAGCTAATTTCCCACTTATGTATGACTTAATACTAAATGCGGACTGGTCCCCTGTTACTGACTGTCTGTCTCTGGAGGACGCTTGTCAGATCCTGTATGATACACTAAATAACATCTTTGTTGCAAGCGGGCCTCAGAAGTCACAATGTAGAAGGCACTTCCCTCTTTGGTACACCAATAGATAACATTTATAAAAAAGAAAATCGTAATTATAAGGCGTTCAAACTCAAGTTTTACTATCAGAAATTCACTTCTCTTCGTAGGTTAATCAAGCAGCAATCTAGTGTTGCCTATAGAGAATATATCCGCAGTACTGAGAATAACATCTCTAACGATCCCTCCAGCTTCTGGGCGTTTATTCAGAGTAAACGATCTCAATCTGGCATTCCTAATAACATGAGAGATAATGATCATGTCTATAACGACCCACCTAGCAGTCACTGCCTTTGGTGATTGCTTTCACAGCGTATTTATTAAGTCGGCTAGGCCTGAGGAGTATAGTTATTGGGGAGCTCCCCCTTTCTTTGTTGACGTTCCCGAAATTTCCGAGAGGGATATTGTAACTGCGGCTAGGTCTCTCAAGAATAAACTGACCTCTGGTTCCGACGGCATTCCCAGTTTTGTTGTCAAGGATTGCGTGTCCGCTCTATCCGGTCCTTTACTCCATATCTTTAATTTAGTGTTGACGACTCATACGTTTTCCTGCTACTTGGAAGGTGGCCAAGGTCCGACCTGTCTTGAAGTCTGGGGATCCAGGTGTGGTTGATAATTATCGACCCATGTCTATTTTATGTAATTTCTCTAAAATTCTTGAAATTATTTTGCATAAATTTATTTTCTTAAAAGTGAGAAATACGCTTTCTACTGACCAAGACGGTTTTATGCCTGGCAGATCCACCACCACAAATCTTGCCTCATTCTCGCAGTTTGTGTGCGATGGTATCAATGATGGGAGCGAAATTGACGTGGTCTATACGGATTTTCGCAAAGCCTTTGATCGACTTGATCACTACTTACTGTTGGATAAGGTCGGATCTCGTTTCAGGCTCTCAAATAACCTGATTGATCTTTTAAATTCATACCCTCCTGCATCGCAGGTTTTTTGTAGAAATCAATGAGTTTAGATCGCCTCTCCATATTCCCACTTCAGGTGTTCCCCTGGGTTCCAATCTGGGACCTCTTCTTTTCAATATATTTATTGACGACTTGCTGAGTGAGATAGGTTGCCGGAAGCTTGCTTATGCCGATGACCTTAAGATATTTAAACGCATAGAATCGGTTTCTGATTGCCACGAATTACAGAGCAGCATTAATGCTCTCACCAACTGGTGCTCTACTAACAGGCTCACCTTAAACGTTTCCAAATGCAATGTCCTCCGATATTCCTATCGTAACAACCTTATATTTTTCAATTATTCCGTAGGTGATACTGTTCTACAGAATCTTCGTTCAGTTAGAGATTTGGGTATCATCTTTGACGAGAAATTCTTTTTTGCTGACCATATTGAACAAATGGTTGCTGGTGCATCAAAGATGCTGGGTTTCCTGATTAGAAATTGTAGAGATTTTACTAACATAACTGCGATCAAACTTCTCTATTATTCCTTCGTTAGGTCTAAGTTTGACTATACTTCTATTGTTTGGTATCCAATATACAATTGCCATAACAACTCAATCGAATCGATACAGGGCACTTCATTAAATATCTTATTTTCAAGAGGGATGGTGTCTATCCGGACCGCGGTGTTGATCACGGACTAATCTTGTCAAGGTTTAATGAGTTGCCTCTTGCAAAGCGAAGGGACATTCACTCCATCAAATTCTTATATAAGCTGTTAAATCACCATATTGATTGCCCTTTCCTATTAAGCAATGTATCTTTCCATGCACCACGCCTTGGGGCAAGGCGCTCACCTATTTTTAGCCTCGGCCGTGCTAGGTCAAATATATTATTCCACAGCCCTATTTATAAAATGTACAAAAACGGCAATGTCATTGGAAACTCCGGTGATTTCCATTGCAGTAGGCTGTCGGTGCTTATTGGTTCTCTGCTCAGTGTTTCAAGGTTTGCTCAAATTTGTAGTTTTTTATTTTTACTATTTTTATTTGTTTTTTAATTTGGAGATTGTTCAAACATTTTAATTTTATTTTAATTATATCATGTTCTTCTTTTATATGTAGCTCATTAGTATAAACGTTATTTCTGTAATTGGGCCCTGGTCTGTTGGAATTGAATGTATAAATAAATAAATAAATACTCCATTCTCTCACTTACCATTCTTTTCAATTCAGCTATCGGCTCATACACTGCCCATCCATTGTCCGGAAAAGCCTCAGAATAGTCAAAAGCAAAAAACTTCAACTTGTGGCTGAGCGGAAAACGCGAAACATCTGCAACTTCTCGAACACGTTCCTTCTCGAATGGTTCTCCTGTTTGTGGGCGAATCGAAGATTCCGCATATCTTTACAGAATATCTCGATGCCGTAGGCATTCTCGCCTCTGGAGGAGGCTCCGCCTACTTTTTCTATGCGAGAAACCTGGAAAGTTGATAATAAAGTGTTACATGTGTTAAGTCTCTTTAAAAATTACAATTATAGGCTTATAAAATTTAAACCGGCAAACCCTTGTATCAAGAGAAACTATGAAAAAATAGTGATAAACGTCGCTTCGTTAAAACTATGAAACGCAGATTTATGGTTTTTTTCAGCATGTACGCCAATGGTTGTAGCCAATAGATGCATCAAAAGCAATTGACGAAAACTTTGATAATAACCTGGATTGTTGCAATATTGCCACATGTAAAATGAACAGTTTGTTCTTTTATTTTACAACGAATTCAGGAAATTTTAAGTAAAAAAAAAGAAATTGATGCTGAAGAAACAACTACTTTTAAAGTTCAATGTTTTAAAATAAATGATTCACTAACAAAAATAACATACACCAATAATTTTCTATTTAAGGCTGAAATTGTTTACTACTACTACCCACTAATAATCACTAAATTTTCAGTAGGTAGTTTCATAACATTCTCGTATCACTTTTGCATACTACCCTTGCAATTCTCACGCTCGTACTGGCTGAACCATTGGTAAAACGCACGCTGCGTGAGAATTCATTAGGTGTTAATGTTTGAATTCACATAGTATTAATATTGTCATGTCTAGTTACTTACTTCATCTACTGCGTATTTAAGGAATTAAACATAATTATGTTTTAAGCGTTAGATTAGCTAGTATATTGTGTATTCCCTTAAACTTTAATTAGGATTAGATAATCATCTAAGCTTAAAGATATATCTCAGTTCTGTTGATAAGTTATTTATTTATTTATTTATATATATATATATATATATATATATATATATATATATATATATATATATATATATTTACGTATATATATACATATATATATATATATATATATATATATATATATATATATATATATATATATATATATATATATATATATATATATATACGTATATATATATATATATATATATATATATATATATATATATATATATATATATATATATATATATGTATAATATATATATATATACGTATATATATATACATAATATATATATATATATATATATATATATATATATATATATATATATATATATATATATATATTTACGTATATATATACATATATATATCTATATATATATATATATATATATATATATATATATATATATATATATATATATATATATATATATATAAGAAATATTAAAGACAGTAACAGAGTACTGGTAACAAAAATCGAAAGTTTAACTTCTGAGAAAAGCCCTTATGAGGAAATAAAGATGAACAATCAACGATCTTTAGGCTATAGTTTCTGTTTTTTAATTTTTAACCAAGCTTTCGCTGCCTAATTGGTAGCTTCTTCTGGATACTGAAATGCAAACAAATGACAGAAGGAAAATTAAGATGTTCGCCAGGACGTGTGATATATAAGTTTATGTAAGCTATATAATAGTATACTTACAAAATTGTAACAGGTTTTTCTCTAGTTAAGTATGTAAGTTAAGCATTTCACTGGTTAGTAGCGAATACAATCATACAAAAAACACGAGAACAGCACATTTGGAGAACTATAAAGGTCTTAAGATGTAGAATAATACTAATAACATTTTTAAAGGTTCTTTAGAACCAACTGTGAGAAATACCATGATGCCCTGAAGTACCATTAAGGCAACTATGTCGGGTTCAGCAACGTTAACTTTTTTTTGGAAAAACGGTCGCGTAAGTTTTTGTACCGTTACCTTTTACTGGGTTACTATCACCCCAAGATAGGATTCCAGGTCTGTGTTAAGTTGAATGACTTCCTGCTGTCTGCGGATATTTGCATGAGTATCCGATGCTCGGGGGTTTAAAGTGAACGATGAGATAAACGTACTGTCATCTGCAAAGCTTTAGATTGGATTCCTGGTCCTTTTCAGCAGATGATGAGAAAGAGAGGAGACAATATGGAGCCTTGGGTCACACTAGCATTGATAGTGAAGGTATTAGAAAGAAATCGGTCAATTGCCACCCGTAAAGAATGCTCTCTCAGGAAACACGAGAGGCATAAACAAAACTTTTCAGTCATACCATAAAAGGGTAGCTTAGCCAACAATCCGTCATGCCAAACACGGTCGAATGCCTTGGATATATCAAGTACAACCGCTCGAGATTCTCCAGAGTGTTCAATTGGGTTGTTCCAAACATGTGCTACATAAGTTAGAAGATTTCCTGTTGATTTTTGCTTATGAAAGCCATATTGACGGTCGCTAATTATATTGAATCCTTCTAGATATTTTAGAAGATGCTGGTTGATTGATACACCTATGGTATGTCGGATTTTAATGTTTTGGAGTATTTTTTTTCGAGGTTACGTTTATACTAGAGATTTTTAATAGTGCATAAATAATGATTTTGTGATTAAACAATGGCAGATTAGTTAAAAAAAAAACTGCTAAAAAAAATAAATATAACATTAGCAAGTATTTCTAGTGCAAAAAACAGGAAATTCAAACAATAATCAATAAAATAGTTCAATCTAAAATTTCTACTGAGAATAGTATAGTTTAATTGAGAGAGTTAAATAGATTTTTTTTTTTTATGGGTCTAGCACACGTGCTACAGGGAAGTCCCTAAAGAGCTACAGGAGTGACACGTGTGCGGAGAAAGCGATTCACGTTGTTCTTAAATCGCTGTAAATTGTACTCGGTGGGAGACACAGTCCTGCTATGCCTGCAACATGTTCATGCCAGGACATATTTGCTCCCAAATTTACGCCCAACAATTTGAGTGACGATGTTAGGGGAATGGAGTGCCCCGACATAACTATGTCGGGTTCAGCAACGTTAATTTTTTTAGAAAAAACTGCCGCCTGGGTTTTTGTAGCGTTAAATTCCACTTGGTTACTGTCACCCCAAGATAGAATTTCTTCCAGGTCTTTGTTAAGTTGAATGACTTCCTGCTGTCTGCGGATATTCGTCTGAGTAGCCGATGTCCGAGCGTTCAAAGTGAATGAAGAGATAAGTGTACTGTCATCTGCAAAGCTGTAGATTGGATTCTCGGTCTTTTCCAGCAGATCGTTAATATAAATGAGAAAGAGTAGACAGTATGGAGCCTTGGGGTACACCGGCGTTGATAGTGAAGGTGTTAGAAAGAAATCCGTCGACTGCCACTCGCAAAGAACGCTCTCTGAGGAAACATGAGAGCCATACACAAACTTTTCAGACATACCATAAGAACGTAGCTTAGCCAACAGCCCATCGTGCCAAACACGGTCGAATGCCTTGGATATGTCAAGAGCAACCGCTCGAGATTCTCCAAAGTGTTCAATTGCGTTGTTCCAAACATGTGTTACATAAGTCAGGAGTTCTCCTGTTGATCTATTTTTACGAAAGCCATACTGGTGATCGCTAATAATGTTGAATCCTTCAAGATATTTTAGAAGATGCTGATTGATAGCCTTTTCCGTGACTTTCGATATTATTGAAAGCAGTGCGATTGGTCGGTAGTTATTTGGCAAGGTCTTCTTGCCTTTTTTAGGTATTGGCTGAACTGTGGCACATTTCCAGCAGGAAGGAAATATTCCCTTTCTGTAAGATAGGTTGAAAAGTCTACAGAAAACTGGTGTTAGTTCCCTCGCACAGTTTCTGAGAACTATGGCAGGTATTCCGTCAGAGCCAGAAGTCTTTTTGGTATCTAGCTTCATCAAAATACGTTTTATGATACGCTGCCTGAAGACAATATCGGGCATCCTTGACTGCACTATGGGAATATTAAGTGGTGTTTTTCCTTCGAAATCGACAGTAGAATGTGAAACAAAGAGTTCAGCCAACAAGTTCGCTTTCTCAACAGGTGTCATTGCACTAGAATTATCTGGCCGTGTGAGTGGTGGGATGGTGGATTTGGTGAAATTTTGACTAACTGCCTTAGCGACTGACCAAAAGGACCTGGAATTGCTGGGACAAGCGAGAAGTTTGTTTCTAATCCGTTGATTGTGTGCCTCCTTGATGTCGTCGATAATTTCTTTGCATCTGTTCCTGGCACGAACAAAGGTGTTACGATTTATGGTGTTAGGATTCTCACGCCAATGTCGGTATGCAAGATGTTTAGAAGCAACAGCTTCTTTGCATTTTCGGTCAAACCAAGGCTTGCCGTTGAAGGGCATTTCTTCGAAAAAGGGATGTAAGCCTCCATATCGGCCAAAATAATATCGGAAACCTCCTTGGCGCAGTCAGATGGGTCATCGGATCGAAAACAAACGTCTAACCAAGGGAAAGTTCGAAAATATTCCATGAGATCTTCCCATTTAGCAGATTTATAGCGCCAAATCTTGCGCGGTTTAGGCGCGTCTCTGTCACTGATTGGTAGGATACTCGATGTCGATAATATTTTATGGTCGGAAGAACCTAATGGCGGATTTACGCTGACCGTGTAAATCTCCGGATTGGTGGTTAAAAACAGATCAAGAAGACTGGCGAACTCCCCGTCTCGATCAGGGATCCGTGTTGGTTCGTCAATAAACTGAGTTAAGCCACGACTGATTGAAAATGATTCGGCTTCATGACCTTGTTCATCGGTAGTATTTGAATATTTAAGCCAGTTGATGTTGTGGACATTAAAGTCGCCCAGGATGGCAATTTCGGCATTTGGATAGTTAATTTGTAAATGATCGATGGTGTCTGCAAGAGAAGCGAAAAGTGCTCTAAAGTTAGTATCGCTTGTCGTTATTTTTAACCACATAACATCAAAGTTTGGGGGCTCCAGAGCCTCTTCTCGTTGGCAAGAGAGGTCGATTCTGACAAAAAGACAGATTCCAAAGTTACGCCTAAATCGGGAATAGAAGTCGCACCCAGGATAAAGATAGTTAACTGTGCTGGTCGATGAACTGACCTTGGTTTCACAGAGAGCGAGTACATGAGGTTTATTTGATTGCAGGTGTTGGTGCACTGAATTTATGTTCGAGTTTAAACCTCGTATGTTGCAAAAATCCATTTTAAAATTCTGATCTCTGCATGTCGACGCTCCTGAACCAGTCCCCACCCGGAGATCCGAACGGGGGTCTATTTACCTCCGGAATTTTTTGTATTCAGATGCCTCATCATGCTATTTGATCCCACAGTCCGGGACATCGGCACAGTCACGAAACGTTAAGCAACTTCACGCAGCCTATGCCGATGCGATGGTATCACACCGGGCAATGCTGGTGGGATCTGGGCATCTACCTGCTAGATAGATATCTGAAATGCACCGGCTGCAGATGTCTTTTAGATAAGTTAGTAAATAGTGTAGTGATAAGGAACCAAGTCTCTGATATTAATTAATATTTATTATTATTTATGTTGAATATTAATTGATTTGTTATAAATATTGACTTTTTATTTACGATAACCCATATTTTTTCTATATCTGTGAGCTACACGCATTTATTAAAATCAGCTGTGCGTTGACGGTATTTCAAACTTACCGAGCAGTGCGACGTTGCCAAGTCAAAGACTCTTATTTATCGAGTTATGCGAGGAAAACAAAAAAACGATCAAATGTACCTCACTTTCAACATTTTTTATAAAAAAAAAAAACGAATACCGCTTGCTATAATTTTCTTTGTAGAAAAATATTTGTTATATTTTTAATTAATGATTCTAGGTTTTTCAAAACAATCGTAAGAAAATTACCACTGTATAATAAAACATTCGTTTCAACATAGGTCCGGGTAGGGTTTGTATGTTAAAAATTCAAATTTTAACAGCCAATATTTACAAATTTAGCGCCGTAAGGAGTATTGAAATTTCTCTACATATAAAGGACACTAATAAATATGTATATTCAAATTTTCTAGATAATCGGAAATTTATTTTTTTCGGAACGTCCTTAATAATATTGTCCGGTGAAACTTTTACACAATTAATTTGACTGATTCATTACTGATCATCGATTAATCAATGAGTTCTGAGTCCACTTTAGATAACTGCTAGTTTTTTAATGAAAATTTATAGAAACTTGGCATAAAATTAGAGGAATGTTGTGAATTTGTATGACTACTATCACATTCTTAAGGTTTAGCATTATATTTAGCCACACCCTGTATAATGTCCAAACTCAAACTTACCACTCCCAATGGTACATCGATAACATTAGACAAATCCTTATCTGCAGATCGAAAATACAGTTTGTAATTCGTCACGGTTAGTACGCCTCTGGCTGGTCCCTGATACGGGCACAAATAAGTGACATCACGAGCTTGTCCGGTAACTTTCTCACCAGGAAGGAGGGGCGGGTCGTCGGGCCGATTGAGTGTACCAGTATCATTTGCGGCTTGTGCCTAAAAAATATTAAGGTAAATGAAGTAATAATAGAAAAGTATAAAATTGTATTTTGTAATGTTTACTAAAAAATTACGTTTTCTACTTCTTCTTCTCGTGCCTACCCGTTCAGGTTGTTTGCGATCATCATAGAGATCCTGATTTTGTTAGCTGCCACTCTGAAGAGTTGGATCAATATCATTCCATCATTATCTTAAGTTTAGAGGTCAAGATATTCTTCTGCAACGGCCTCTCTCAACAACTTTCCTCTGGATAATGTTTTGTAATAATTAATATTTTTCGTGCCGACTTCTCTTGAGGCGTTTAACAAGGTGAAAACGTTGTTCTTCTATCCAAGCTGAGAAGCGTGGGTGATTGGCTGGGAAACTGTTTGACAGGATGCAGATTGTTTGCTTGAATAATTACCTCTGTAACAGCATACATGTCCCTTCTGCAGTTCCGCAAAAGTCGCGCCTGAGACCTCTTTTCTTTAATTTGTTTATTAATATTTTGGGTCGTAGATTTACAAGATAACAAATGGAAAACCCACATAAACAATCTATTCGGTAGCCAGCAAGACGAGACTAACGGCGACCAGGTGGAACCAGATGGCGCAGAAAAGCTGTTAGATGAAGAAGAGAATATATCTCAAGAGGAAGTATATGAACCACTGAAAAAAACTAAAGAACAGAAAAATCAGAAATCTACAGAAGCAATTGTCTCGCCCATTTCAGGCCTCACATAAAAGGTGCCTTGTCGTCTTGGATTCTGAAGCAGCCATTTTAAATTAAAAAGATCAAAAAAAAATTGTACACTTAAATATTTATATGATAAAGTACATCAAATAAATTTTCAACTGCTTTTATTATACTCTTGAAAAAATAACCCGAAATTACGCTTTTTTCCTGGGACCTGGAGTGGCCTTACCCCTTAAGCACACTTTTTCTATACACACCCACAGAACCCACTGAGGATAATAATTTTTAACAAGCTCATGTCGGCTTGCCTAGAAGCATCATACTCTTGACTTCTATCAGAGTGATATTTAATGTTTCTTAGGGGAATTTAAAGGTGTTTTTTTGTGACAATTATTGTGTATGTAATTTTAAAAAATTAATAAAACGATTTTTTATTCAATTAACACCGATCCTTGAATTTAATTTCCGAACAATGGTATTATTTTTGGGATCATTAGAATGCTGATTTTCTACTCTTTCCAATAATACCAAAAACATTTGGATTTCCAAAAAGTTTTACTGATTAAAACGGTTTTACTCAATAGAACGGTTTTTCTCTCTCAGCAACATACTTGTTGCGCGCTATTCCCCCCTATAAAAACAAATGCAACTGCATTTTCCTATCATTCCTTTATTGGAACTTGAACCGTCAACATCTCTGTTATATCTGCTCACTAATTACGTCATCGAAAAATGGATACCACCCCGGAAGAAAAGGCGCAAGTCATTGCCCTATTGCAAAAAGGGCATAGTCAACGTGTAGTCGGTGCGCAACTGCACCTGAGCCAGTCAGCTGTCTCCAGAGTCCACAGACGTTACCAAGAGATTGGTGCCTTTACACGGAGATCAGGATCAGGAAGACGAAGGTGTACCTCGAAGCGAGACGATCGCTTCATTGTCAACACAGTTCTAAGAAAGCGTCACTCGACCGGCGTTGAAGTCCAGCAGGAGCTTCGACAAGTTCGTGGTCGGGCTGTCAGTCATTGGACAGTCAGAAGACTTAAAGAAGCTAACCTAACTCCGAAAAGACCAGCTAACGGACCCAAATTGACACCAACCCATCGACAAGCGCTACTAAGATTCGCCCGAGAACATGTCGACTGGATCTTAGAGCAATGGCGCTCCGTTTTATTCTCTGACAAGTCACGAATGTACCTACATGGCAATGATGGAAGAAGATGAGTCTATATAACCTGGGGAGCGCTACGCGCAGTACTGCATTACTGAAACGGTCGCCTAAGGAGGAGGTTCTGTCATGGTGTGGGGAGGCATCTCACTGGATGCGATTTGGTTTTCGTGATTGACGAGACTCGTAGCGGTGGAGTAACTGCTCACCGGTAAATCAAGGAGATACTGCTGGAACACGACAATGCGAGGCCACATGCTGCTGCATCGATGTTGTAATACCTGGCGGAAGTGGGAATACCCACATTAGACTGGCCTATGTGGACTCCTGACCTCAATCCAATCGAGCATATGTGAGATGAGCTCAAAAGAAAGGTTCAAGCCAGTAATCCAGCCCCTACATCGCCGAGGGACTTAAAGGTTGCGATGGCGGAAGAGTGGAAAAGAATCCCACAGACAGTGGTGAAAATGCTCACCTGCACCATAAAAAACTGGCTGAAAGCAGTAATGAGGGCTAGGGGGGTAATATAAAATATTGATTTTGATTTTTATCAATTAATTTAATTGTAAAACACAATTGCTGTCCCTATTTTTGGTGTTCCGTACGGAACACTTATAAGATCACTTCGGTGTCTGTCTGTCACACCTGATTTTCTCCGAAACTATTTGTCATAGAAAGTTGAAATTTGGTAATAATATAGGAATTGATGGCCTCATTAGAGCCATGTAGTTTTGAAAGTTAAATTTTGACTTAAGGGGTTAGTTTTGGGAGGTGAAATCGGAAGTGAAAAAAAACTTTTTTTACTAGGTAATCGAGTGTGGTGTCAAATAAAAGCTTGTGAAAACACGAGTAAAAAAATATATATATAACGTAATACTTGAGCGCACTTTTCTTTGTATTATTTTTTTAAAATCGCGAAAAAACGCCTTATCTCGAAAAGTACTTAACAAAAAATTTTGAAAAAATTCTGGAATATTCTCCACGGGGTGCAGATTGAACGAAAATTATCACGAGTGCATTACCTGTAATAATTTATCTGGTATATAAAAAAAAAACAGAAATTTCAAGGTCATCAATTTTCAGTAAAGATTGGAAATAAACATTGTTGAAAACTCATTTGGGGGTGTGTTTTGTGAAGTCACTGATTATTTTATACTTCCGTTACAACATTTTTTATTTTAAAAGCAATCAACGTACGGAACACTAATTGCGCAAGTTCAACTTGCACTTGACTGGTTATTATTCCTTGTTTCCCCTTTCAATCATTCTAATCAGTAAAAAGCATGAGGTATGCTATGGAATTTAGTATCATTAGGAAGATATTAGAATGGGCTTTCAAATGATACTAAAATCCGTAAAAAATATATGAACACTAAATTCTAGGATCCGTGTTAAATGAAGCCAAATAGTTGGAGTCGATTTTTTTTGCTCGCCAGTGTAGTAACATATTCCTGTAAAAGAGAATCAAACTCTGACAGGAAATAAGCAAGCAGGATTAGTTAAAAACTAAACATTGCAGCTAAAAGCTCACATTAAAATGTTAGTCTTAAAGTTGATGGAACTAAAACCTTTAACAAATAGACCTTCACTTTATTTAATTAAAATAAATATTCAAAATGTTTGTTACCTTTTTTCTTTCAAGAGTAGAGACAACATTTTCTGTTGAAGTTGAACTAGATGAGCAGTAACTCTTACTAGGTGAAGTTTTTCCCCAACTTGTCTAAAAAATAAAACAAGTAAATTTAATTGTAATTGTGCTCCAATCGTTATCTTCAAATGACACTCAAATTTCAATTCTTTGATATAGTTAATAGGACACTTTATATAGTAACTGGCAAAGAGTTGGCAATATATGGGACATTTTTTTATTATTAGAGTATCCAAATTTCTTTTTCGAGTAATATTTCTCCATGTCTGATAGCCTAACAATTGATTTTTAACATAAGTCATGTGACGGTTGGTACGACAAGAAATTTGAATAAACTAATACAAATATGGATTCATGAAAAGTCGGGTTAATTGACAGAATATCGAAAAAACTCAACGAGTAAAATGCGTTTTAAAATTTGGTTTAAATCCTATTTACAAAGTTTTGAACATCTACATAAAAAAATTAAAATCGATTTTTTTTTTTAAATATTTCTTTATCTAGATAAATACTTTCAATTTTTTTTCTCTAACTAGTTTAAGGTATTTCTTATGAGTAACTGTTAAAAGTAGTAATGCTTGAAATTTTGAGAAATAATAAATTCTAGCATCATGCATTTACTGCTTCAGTGTAGATTTACCACGCCGTATTGCCATAATTAACTGTAAAAGTTTCAGATATTTAACACAAAAGACAGGAATCCATACTTTTTCTTCGGTCAAAAGCATGCGTTTTTTACAATTTTTGTTGTCGTATGTGCATTAAAAAGTAAAAAGTCAAAAAAATATATATATATATATATATATATATATATATATATATATATATATATATATATATATATATACATACAAAACTTACTTTGCTTTCGTTTGTTAAAATCTGAAGGCAGTTTACCTCCTAGTTTGTTGCAAAGATATTAGATAAATATTACTATTTCATGTATTTTATGCAGTGGATTTTCGCTGTAGCAACGTGGTTTGAAGAAGACTGCGTGCGCGGACGCGGGCGTTTTTTCAAATTTTGAATAACATACATATATTCATTGCACTGATCGGACTTTCTTTTAAAAGATGCTAGAATAAACGTATTTATTCAGTTATCAATATTTAATAATTGATGTAATTTTAATAAATAATCCAAAGTATCGTTGTAATGAATTGTACATGCTTTTTATTGTATACCATGTAAAAGTATCAAGGTTATTATAAATAACACGTGATTGCGTGCGGCGGGAAGCAAGCAAGAAGCTACATTCATTATATCCTAAAAACCAAATTATTTCGCATAATGCTCTCTCTGTCTTCTCGTAAGAAATACCTTAATCAATTTCTTTTGCTTTGATTACAAGTATAAATATTCTTTTGTTTTTTTTGGCAACTGGGAGACATAATTCAAAAAATGAGTTTCCGCTTGATCGCCAGATGTTTCAATGAATTGTATTTAATTGCTTTTACAACAAAAAAATGTCCTCGAGTGTTTTAAAATTAAACATTCTAACAAAGCGTTACAACATTTGTTAAAATAGGTAAGTTTTGGCTCTAACATCTAGGAGTATTTTGATTTATAAAATATCAATAAGGTTATTAAGATACAAATCATTGCAAAATTTTTGTTCTAAACTTAAGTAAGATTGGACAAGTATCAGAAAACTAACGTATTTTAAAACACTTGAGGACATACACTCTATCAAGTATGCTTAAAAAAAATGTGTTTCAAGAACATATTTTTCCATCAATGTATTCTTTGGTGTGCTAACAACGCACATAGGGGTATATTTGAACGATCTACGCGGCTAAAATTATTTTTCGGTTCTATTGTATACTAAATTATATTACCAAGTTAAATTAATCAGTTACTTTGCATAAAATTACTTAATTTGTAATAAAAAAATAAAAAAAAAAAACGAAACTTAATTTTCCAAAAAAAAAATTTTAAATGAAAACATTTATTTACAAAATAAATGTAAAATTTAAACTTATAACACCCCTCTTTTGCATCGAGGGTTAAAAATACACTATAAACAATCATATTTTATCGTTCACAAACGTATTTTCATCTTCACTTCCAGAAGAACACAGTGGGTTCGGCTCTGCAGGCAGGAGCATTTCTAGCGTCTCTGGTAGGAATGAATGTGACTTTATCCTCTTTATTCGCCTCATACTGCTCAACAAAGGATCGGAACTTAAAAGTAAATGATTAAAAATGTCCCTGTTGCAGCTTTCTCGTGAAAACTTTCGGGCAAAATCTTGTCTGTAAGACCGAAAGTGCTTGTTCCTTGCCTCTGCGGCATCTTCAGACAGCTGCCCAATTGGTAACAAGGCATTTTTTATTATCTCTGCGCCATGAACAAGTATCTTGTGCATCGTGACACATATAGACGAGAAGTTTCTGATGCATATTTGTCATATTTTTCTGGGTCGACTTTATGTCCGCTTGAGATTGTCTCCAAAAATGACTTTTAACCTATATAACAGGTCATAGCTAAGGCCCGTTATTTCTGCTGCCAATTTCGGGTCTTCAAAAAATCTTCGACTGCTGTTCCCATCATTGGTCTTTCCAAAATTTGCCTTTGGCATATCAACCAATAACCCGGTTTCATTGCGAAACCGGGTCTGGATTTCAAGTTTCCTCCCTTTCTCGAGTTCCTTTTCAGCAGTTTATAAGCCAGACACTCTCAAATAATCTTATCCTGACATGTAATACTGAGAGACCGAATTTGTACTGCCTCGAGATTAACTTCTTTTGTTATATCCAATCGGTTAAAATCCTTTGAGGTTGCACCACAAATATAGCACCGGCTTGTTGCTGTGGTTCCAGTGGCGGCATTACACACTTTTCCATCCACCATTGTCATGATAATTTGTGTTTGACTATAAACTTTTTCTCATCAAAATCAACCTCAGTAGGAATGAGAGAGTTAACTGATTTATTCACGTAGTTAATTTCTTGTTCTGTGACATCAGTACTCTCTTTGATAAAACGAAATCTTATTGGCCGACAAAAACGCGGAGAAGACGGAGTCGGATTCTCCCACACGGCTTTTCCATTATTTTTTCCACACACTAATTTTAGAGGCACGAAGCAACTTTGAAAATATATTGCTATCCGAATCCGCATCACTGTCAAACTTTTGTTTGTATTGGGATTGTTGTGATCCGTCGCAACCCCATTTATGAATCATCGTTAGGGTATTCTGTTTTTGTTCATTTAATGTTTGCAATACCTCTTCCAAGTAGTCAGACAATCGTGAACAGTAAGTGCTAGTTATCTTGCACGCTTCTGGTGGCGGGTAACACCTTTTTTTTTTTTCCTTTTGTAGGAGGCTATAAGACGGAAAAATACGTTTGTTCGTCCTTCTTATGATTTCATACTGTTCTCTTGTTAGATCTGCGTCTATGTACATTTGGATTGCTTCCTTGACAGTCCAAGGGGTACTTTTATTTTTTGATGATTTTGTGCGACAATACACCTTTTTATATTTCTTTGCCCAAGTTGGTGTAGTGATGCTTTCTTTGAGTACATTTGAAGCATCTCGCTTTCCCATTTTTCTCAACTCAACTTGCGCGGCATGTACTATCACCTCCTCTTCAAAGGTAGAGCGAAGCTCCTCCGTCTTTCTTCTTTTACTTCTTGCGGTCTATTGTTCAAAAGGTTTGCTTGGTCGACCAGATCGATTTTGCACACTGTCAACCACTGGAATTTCAAAGGTTCCTTCTAGCCATGAACTATTGTATTGAACAAATATGTCTTCCTTATTATGAGCTTTGATCCATCTACGTTTAACTTCAGATTTAAAATGAGAAAAATTCCTTTTTAAGGTTTGTATTTGCTCTTGTGTATATCCTTCAGTTGACAAAAGTTGTTCTTTCAAGCAATTTAGTTTGTCTTCCAAATAAGGTAAATTTTCCTTCATCATGCGGTCAAACAAGTATTTCCGGGTCACAACCTTCATTCCCGATGTACCAAGGGAACCTACAACAAAGAATCGTTAAGTTAAAATTGATAAAATCAAAATCTATTTTTTCTCACAATTTTGACTATAATTTTCAAAGTCCCAAAATGTATCTTATCCGGACTTATCCGGGGCCAGTTTTTAGTGTTCCGTACGGAACACTTATAAGATCACTTCGGTGTCTGTCTGTCTGTCTGTCACACCCGATTTTCTCGGAAACTATTTGACATAGAAAGGTGAAATTTGGTAATAATATAGGAATTGATGGCCTCATCAGAGCCATGTAGTTTTGAGAACTAAATTTTGACTTAAGGGTTTAGTTTTGGGGGGGGTGAAGTCGGAAGTGAAAAAAAAAATTTTTTTACTAGGTCATCGAGTGTGGTGTCAAATGAAAGCTTGTGAAAACACGAGTAAAAAATATATATATAATATTATACTTGCGCGCACTTTTCTTTGTATTATTTTTAAAAAATTCGCGAAAAAATCGCTGCCCCGGGCCTTATCTCGAAAAGTACTTATCAAAAAATTTCGAAAAAATTCTGGAATATTCTCCACGGGGTGTAGATTGAATGAAAATTATCACGAGTGCATTACCTTTAATAATTTATATGGTATACAAAAAAAACAAAAATTTCAAGGTCATCAGATTTCAGTAAAGATTGGAAACAAACTTTGTTGAAAACTCATTTGGGGTGTGTTTTATGAAGTCACTGATCATTTTATACCACCGTAACATAAATTTTGACTTAAGAGGTTCGTTTTGAGGGGTGAAATCGGAAGTGAAAAAAAATTTTTTTTACTAGGTCATCGAGTGTGGTGTCAAATGAAAGCTTGTGAAAACACGAGTAAATATATATATATATATATATATATATATATATATATATATATATATATATATATATATATATATATATAATATATATAATGTAATACTTGTAATAATTTATTTGGTATATAAAAAAAACAAAATTTCAAGGTCACCAGTTTTCAGTAAAGATTGGAAACAAACTTTGTTGAAAATTCATTTGGGGTGTGTTTTGTGAAGTCACTGATCATTTTATGCCACCCTAACAAAAATTTTTATTTTAAAAACAATCAACGTACGGAACACTAATTGTGCAAGTTCAACTTGCACTTGACCGGTTTTTTTTTTATTTATTATTTACTGAAACTACCAACTTTAGAATAATATTCTTATAGCCGGATCTAACAGGGAAGTATGAAAACGACAGTAAAACATATTTTTTTTTAACAAAATAATTCTCGTGGAAAAGACCTTTCTTTACCGTCTCTTACGTTGACTCATAAATAAGTAAATGATAAAAGTTTTATGAAATAACATAGTTACATACCTGTACTTTGAGAATCCATCACTTTTTCCACTACTTTAGAACTTACAGACATAAAATGCCACTTTCACAATTATGAGTTTTAAGAGCGCCAAAAACTGATAACGTACACGAGGTAACAGGATCGAATTCCGACTGACATAAAACAGCTAAGAGTGCACGGGTGGGGTTGGAAGCGGTTGTCTTTTGTTCTCGGAAGGGTCCTCTGTCTCTGGTAGTCGGTTACCTGGCAATATTTTGTGTTTTGATTTTTTGACTTTTGGCCGCGTAGATCGTTCAAATACCTGTATGTGCAACGGCGCAATTACCTTAGTAAGTTTTCCAATCGCCTACTGCATCAATAATCGCCTGATATGCTGACAGCGATATATTCTGCGATGATCTCCAAATTTTTCGAATCTCGCGAGACAAGTGAGTAAAACTCCTCAGTCTTTCCTCTGAGCTTTCTCTTTACAAGGGACCAAATGTTTTCAATAGGGTTGGCGTCCGGCGATTGTGAGGGTAGTATCTTATCGTAGGCTCAAGCGCCGCTTCGCGACGTGATTTTCCGCTCAGCTTATATTTCTTCAACGTGCTTCGGAATTTGATATCATGAATACGAAGATGTGGGCGAATGGTCTCATGGGGCACATTCAAACCGCTCCTTGGCGCAGCGCGAATTTCGGATCCCGTGAAAACTAGGACACGACTCGTTTTTGGACTTTCGGAGTGATTCTGCCTACCCAGTTACGTCTTGGCAAGTCGTCGACATTTTTCGTCTCGTTAAGATGATTTACCCACTTCTTCACAAACGAAACCGACTTTTTAATATACTTAGCGGCCGCGGAATCTGTCATTTTAGGCTCCTTCGGATGAGAACAAAGAAAGACGTGGAAACAAGTGACTCATTTTGGATTTTACGTAATTTCGACGAAAGTTTTCGGAATCGACTGATACTTTTTCCTCTACTGATTTTTTGTGGAATCGCTGGAATCGCATCTACCAAAAATAAATTATCGCGGATACATTCTTTCTAGACAGTATTTTGTTCATTGCGTTGGCGTTCAAGCGTAAACTCATTTTTTAGATCCCACAAACAGAAGAATATTTCTAATTACAATCAAAGTAAAATAAACTTACTTCAGTTAAACTACTCAAACGGAAAAAAAATTAAAAGTTTTTAGCTAGATAAAGAAATATTAAAAAAAAAATTGAGATTTTAATTTTTTTTAAGTAGATGCTCCCAACTTAGCAAGTAGGTTTAAAACAACTTCTAAATACTTTTTACTCTGGATTTTTTAGATATTCTCTCGATTAACCCAACTTTTCATGATTCTATACCAGTTTATTTAAATTTCCAGTCATACCAACCGTCACATGGCTTATGTCAAAATCAATTTTTAGGTTATAGGTCATGCAGAACTGACCACCCGAAAAAGAAATGTAGATACTCTGATAATAAACAAGTTTTCCCATACGTGGCAAATTCTTTGTAGGTCACTGTATGACAAAAACTATTTAAATTGCAAAAGTGAACATTTTCTATATTTCTATTTTTGTATGCTTTACGAGTATGTGCCTTCTCAGGAGTGCCCCAGGGTTACGATCTGGGATCTCTACTGTACCATTACTATTTTTATAAATAACATCCCTAAGGTTATCTACGTCATCTTTCAAATATTTGCATATGATTTAAAGCTGTACGTGCTGGAGGAGAATCTTTAGGATAATAAAAAATTTACTAAATAAAGTTCCCTAACTGGCTTAGTAAAAATAGAGAAAAAAAAAATTGTTTCCTGTGCCCTTTGGATCTGGTCTCAATCTAATAATCTGTTGTTGAATATCAAAAGGTGTTGCTGCATCAGTTTCTTTAAGGGTACTAGAAAATTCAACACTGGCTACTCAATTAATGATAGGGCTTTGCAGGGTGTCACGGTTCTCAGGCATCTTGGAGTCTGGTTCAATGAGATATTGTCCTCTGTCAAGTATATTTCCAGGATAAGCCTGTAAAGCTTGGGTTCCTGGGTTTTGTGACTAGGAATTGTGGTGAATTATCTATGGATATCGCCAAATTGTTGTATACCGCATTGGTGAGGTTAAATCTTGAATATTCCTCTGTTATCTGGTCGTCCCGCTATCCAGTTCACATTGACACTCTTGAGCGTGAACAAAACCAGTTCCTTCACTTTGAGACTAATAAGCTTAATATTAACTATGATCATTACACAGCCCCAAAAAAAAAAAAGTGGGATATACTTTTGATGCGATATATCAGATCCGTAGTATTTTTGCCCGCTGATCACGAATCTGACGTCAGAATATCGCCATCACATCTCAATTTTTTTCTAACCTCAAAAAATAGGTAAAAATTAGTAAAAATTAAGAAAAATATACTCCTAAAAAATTGATTCAAGCTTTTTCATAAATCCAAAGATGTATTAATATGTATTCGGACACGCTAAGCTAATATTCATCGGTTGGATTGAGCCATACAGTTCTGTTTTCTTTCTAAACCTCAATAAATCAGACAGATATAGTGCTTCTCGAATGCAAAAACGAATTCAAATTAAAATTCAACCGATCCTTACCAAATTTGGTACACGGGGATTTTTTGGGTCGCTGATCACGAATCTGAGGTTGGATTTGCAAAATTCAAGATGGCAGATGTTTTCGCGCCATTTTGAACGCCGAGAAAATTCATCGGTCGATTTTTATTCTTCTACCTGCATCCAGGGCACCTCCACGTGGTGACGGTGGGCAACGGTGTTACTCCACTAGCCGGCAGAGTCCCTGGATAACGGCTTAGATGCCGTCATGGCAGGTAGAAGAAAGAGAATTACGATGCAGGGACTCGGAAACCCAGTATCGGCGGTTGGTCAGGGTGGGAAAGCGGGCACGCAGCCGTCGTCATCCAGCGACCGTAGCTCTTCATGTGTGGGTGACTTGGCTCATGTAGAGTATAATGCTACAAGAAAACGGTCTCACGGTACAAGGACTTTTCATAAGTGCGATAAAAACAGTGATTCATTTTGTTATATTTGCTGTCAACACGTATTGAGTAAAATGGGGTCACCGATAACGGATAAGATTAAAACCTTATATAAGGATTGTTTTAACATTGAAATACAGCAACAGGATACAGATTGGGTTCCCCACATCATTTGCAGTTCTTGCAAAATAATGTTGTACATCAATAAGAAGGCGATTAAATATTCCATACGAGCAATATGGAATAGACCATACAGTGAAAATGATTGCTACTTTTGTATGAATGTTGTATCTAGGCATAACCGAAAAAATAAAAGCACTATTACTTATAACGATGTTTCGACAGTAACAAGACCAACTAAAACTAATTCCGCCTCCTGAACCACTTGATGCTGATGTTATGGAAACAAATGATTTCACCTTATCAGTTCATGCCGAAAACATTGAGGACTGTCGAAAAAGATTCAAACACTGTTACTAATGAATGTTCTAGTGACAACCTATCATATACTAGTGACACAGATAAAGAATTTCTACCATACAACCGTAAACCAGAACCAATACTCGTATCACAGTCAGAACTTAGTGATCTAGTCAGAGATTTAGGCTTATCCAAAGATGGTTAAGAGCATCTTGCTTCCTTTTTAAAGAAAAGACATTTACTTAAGCCAGAAGCTACGATTTCTTATTATAGAAACAGAGATGAAGAATTTCGAAAATATTTCACAATGGACGAGGAATTGTCACTTTCATATTGTACCGATGTAAAAGCTCTAATGGATGAATTTCAAAATAACTCATACGATCCTGAAGAATGGAGACTGTTCATTGATTCTTCTAAACGGAGCATTAAGGCAGTTTTGCTGCATAATACCAACGTTTACGCTCCCATTCCGATTGCTCATTCCACAGTTATGGAAGAGCAATATGAAAAAATGAAGCAGCTTTTGATAAAAATAAAATATGCTGATCATAACTGGAAAATTTGTGGAGATCTGAAAATTGTAACAATATTGCTTGGCCAACAGTCAGGGTTTACACTTTATCCCTGTTATAAATGTCTGTGGAATAGCAGAGACAGGGAACGTAATTATAAGAAAAAAATTGGGCCAACAAGAGAATCGTTCACTCCTGGTGAAAATAATGTATTGTTTCCACCATTGGTAGATCCAGGAAAAGTTCTTATTCCCCCGCTTCACATTAAGCTTGGACTTATGAAGCAATTCACGAGAGCATTAGATACAAACGGCCCATGTTTCAAATATTTGCATAAAAAATTTCCGAAATTTTTCTGAAGCTAAAATTAAGGCAGGCGTATTTGACGGGCCACAAATAAGAAAATTGTTTCAAGATTCATTATTTGTTACTAAAATGAATAAAGTTGAAAAAGCTGCTTGGCTTAGTTTTAAAGAAGTCGCAACAAACTTTTTGGGAAATAATAAAAGTCCTAAGTACAAAGAAATAGTCGAGAAAATGGTAAAAAATTTTCAAACATTAGGTTGCTTAATGAATCTAAAATTACATTTCCTGGACCCCACATCGATGATTTCCCAGATAATCTTGGTGACTACAGTGAGGAGCAAGGGGACGTTTTCACCAAGATCTGAAAATCATAGAAAATCGGTATCAAGGACGATGGGATGACCATATGCTAGCAGACTATTGCTGGTAGCTAAAAAGAGAAACAAGTCCTCAAAAGCGTTTGGGCAGAAAGCCTTTGAATAGGTCATTCGCGGAAAAAAGAACAAGATACAGCCAAAAAAAAGGAAAGTTAGGCGCGGGTCTAACCTTCGCAATTCTAGGGCTTAAGGGTCTACTATTTGAGAGTATATGGTTTAAAAGTCCTGGTTTTGAGTTTATTGGGTCTCATTTTTAAAGTTACAGGATTATTGAGGTCTATTTTTGAAGTTACAGGGTGTGGGAGTCTAAGGTTTCAGGGTTTAGGGTTTAAGAGTATCAGGTTTGAGGATTCCCCAACTGTATACCAAATTTGGTAGGAATCGGTTGGTTTTCAAAAATTTTGTCCGCCATCTTGGATCCGCCATTTTGAATTTTGCAAATCCGACCTCAGATTCATGATCAGCAACCCAAAAAACCCCCGTGTACCAAATTTGGTAAGAATCGGTTGAATTTTAATTTGAATTCGTTTTTGCATTCAAGAAGCACTATATCTGTCTGATTTATTGAGGTTAGAAAGAAAACAGAACTGTATGGCTTAATCCAACTGATGAATATTAGCTTAGCGTGTCCGAATACATATTAATACATCTTTGGATTCATGAAAAAGCTTGAATCAATTTTTTAGGAGTATATTTTTCTTAATTTTTACTAATTTTTACCTATTTTTTGAGGTTAGAAAAAAATTCAGATGTGATGGCGATATTCTGACGTCAGATTCGTGATCAGCGGGCACAAATACTACGGATCTGATATATCGCATCAAAAGTATACCCCACTTTTTTTTTTTGTGGGGCTGTGTTATCATAGGTTAGATATGCTGCATAGGTTGACCTTAGACACTCTGCAAGTGAGGCGGGTGCGATTTGATTTGTGCTTTCTTTTCAGACTTATCCACGGACTGATAGATTGTCCCCGTCTCTCATCCACAATTAATTTTAATACCTCCTATCGTGACTTGTGTAACCTTCAACATTCTCTTATTGACAGATCCCTCCAAATTTTAAACAACTTGGACATTGATTTATTTAGGTGCACTCTGTGTAGCTTTAAAGCAGAGTTATCTAGTTTAATTTGAATTGAATTGTTAGTATTGTTGCTATTATGCAGCAGTTGTTGTTGCCAACTTGTAAATTATTTTATTTTCCTATTGTAAGTTTATAAATTGTAAGAATGAGGTAAATCATGAATTTAATAAATAAGTATTTTCTTCGTTAATGTGGAAAATACTTGTGACAGGTATTCTTTTTGTTTAGCACATTGAAGTCTTATATTAACAGTTCAAATGCCTTGAAAAAATCCACATAGATTATATAAACTTGAGAATTACTTTCTAAGACACTCAGTACAAACTGAGTAACATACATCATAGGAATGATACATTTGTCACTAAAAATACTACGCTGTTGAATTAAAGTAAGGTTTATACAGTTTTCTTACTCGAGTTGAAATTATACCTCCAAACAATTTAAGGGGTAACACTGTAAAATTTTCAAAAAACGAAAAAAAATTTTTTTTTTTTGCTCAAAAAAATCCTTTGAACCGTGGAGAAAACGAGGAAAAAACTGTTATACGTGAAAGTAATTTTTTTCCTCGAAATTTCGAGCTATTCACCGAACGCGTCAGACGGCTTCGAAACGACTACCTGCGTCGGATGGATACCTGCTGAGAAGGTATTGCTAATAATTTGCTTGTTGATTTCTAAGTTCTGTAATACATTAATAGATGTCGCTAGATGGTTTTTATGTAGTATTGGACTCATTTTCATACAGAAGCACGTTAATACATGTCATTATTGCGTCAGTGCACGAAAAAGACAATTCCCGCGCTTGAAATTATCACCATCGCTTGTTCTGTGTATAGTGCTACTTTGAATAGGTTTTATATAATTTCGGAGTATTACGAAGTTAAAATGAGTGACAAAAAAATTTATACGAGACAAAAAGGAAGGAAAAGATCGTATCCAACGCGGCATCGGAGCAACGCGTCGAAAAGACGACCGCTGAACAGGTACGAGATTGAGGGTAACGCGGAAGGTGTCAGTGCTTCTTCCAAGAAATTAGAAATGTGTGATAATGATTTCGACGTAAATAATCCATTAAGCTATAGAATTATAAATTTTTTGACCGTTTTTACTGGGATTATTCAAAACTTTAAACTCGTTTTTCTCGAAACACGTTTTTTCACCGCGGCACGCAGCATAACTCGAACAATTTTCAATATTTTCATTCGAATTTTTTACTGTACATTCAAAACAATATTTCAAAGTACAATAGGTAGCGGATTTTCAATACGTTGCGTCAAAAATTTTGTATTGGCAAATAACTGTCATTTTTTTGGTCGAAAAATGAACGACATTATTCAAATACTCGCCAATCACTTAAAAATCAATATTTCTAAAATCCTCTACGTATTATACTAGCTATACCATTGTAGATTATATGTATTTTTTTTTCATTTTTTCAGGTGCAAATTTACGTGACCTACACTGCGTGCCGCAGAGCGCCTGAAATTTAAGATGCCTCGGGAGAATGGCTGCCATGCCACCATTTTGTAATATTTTTCATTCAAAAAATTTTGTGATGTTCTTCAATACATACTTATTAAGTTTCCCACATATTGTTAGTTTGTTTCATTTCCTTCCATCGAAATAAAATTGTCGAAAAAGCGCTTTTTTTAGGGCATTGCAGTGCTGTTACCCCTTAAGTATCTTGTGCAGAATACTTCTAGGTTTATAACTGTTAGGCTTATTACTATTTATACATACAGGTTAGCAAATGAACATCTGCAAGCATACTATAGAAATGGTGAAACATCATTCAGCTCTGGTCATTTATTTGTGTTTAGTAAACACAGTATAGTATAAAGAGTTTGCAAATTAATAATGTATAAATTCAAATTACTGACATTGCTAGGAACAGCACCTAGAACTTTTTCCAATACATCCCCATAAACTGATCAAGGAGAACAAAGATACATATATTGACAAATTATATCACATCTTTACAAGCTAACTGTATATTACTCAGTACAACAATTACTGCTCTCTCAAATATGCACATAATTAGGTGGCAAAATTAATTCATTTTGCAAATGTATCTGTTACCTTTCTAACTCTAAACGTCAGGTTAGTTCATGCGCTATTAAAATGTTATGAACAACTCAGCAGTAGAATGAAGATTACAGATGGTAGATGCCAACTTATACTAATAAAAAATGCCGGTAAATTTTGACATTAATTAGGTAAAATATCTCTGTTTTCCTGCATATTTCCCACAAAATAATTTAATAATAGAAAATGACATCAACAATAAAAACTATAGATTGTTTAATTAAACCACACAATGTTACATTTACAAATCATTACATCAAATGGAAACTTCTGGATTTGGAAAAAAGCTTTGGACTTTGATGGTAAAGCAAACAATAAACTAATTTATGGTTTGAAAGTTTAATTTAAACAAAAAATAAATAAAACAATTTCTAATAATAACTATAACCTGTATCTTACCGATTCCTGGCCTTTTCCCAAATTTAAGCTCTTAGTTTCGGATCTATAAGAGTCCTTTCCAAAATGATTGGGATCCATGTCTAATAACTCTAAACTGCCGCTTTTTCTACTCATTTTTAATTAAATTATTTCTACTACAAAAACTTCAAATTTTGTTAAGAAAAATAACTTTTGACACCTACAGGTGCCAGCTGATTTTGACAATTGGATCGGTACGAGATCCCAAAATCTTATATTCTAGAATTTGCTTTGGCGAATTGTAGGTTATTAACCAGGATATAGGATCGGAATTTGCTTAATTTTGTACTACCCTGATAGCCATGCTGAATCCAACTTTTATAAACTCTAGGGCCGGAATTCGTAGTCAATTTGAAGAAAAAAATTGGAGATTGCAAGTTGTAGTGAAGTTGGCAGTAAATTCATACGCAATTTGAGTACAACTTGACTACAAAAAACTGTACAAGTTATTGGAGTGAACTTGTACAAAAGTTGGAGTACATATTGTAGTACAAATTGCATAAAAGTTCATCATTAAATATTAATACCTATTATTGCTTATAACTAATACCACGAGAAATGATAAACGACGAAAACGTCCCGTAAGAGAGGAGAATTTAAAAAATACAAAACATAAAAAATGTGGTTACTAATAAACCAAAATTCTATAAAGGTGATGAATTAGTAGATTTTTTTGCAAAAATATACATTTCATTTTCGAAACTATATAAACTCGAATAGTCTGCCAAAATTGCCTAATATCATTATTCATCGAATTGCAAGGGCATTCGATCTTAGAATTTCTGGGAATTACAATACAATCATATTTAGATTAATAAAAAACTGACAAGCAACGCTTTCAGCCTTCGATAAAAGATGAAATCCGTCAGAAAACCTAACGGAAAATTACCTTGAAATTCGATGGTTTTTTTTTATTGTAAAAGAATCCTTCAATTTTCTCTGAGGAAACGTCAAATCTTTAACCACATCTACGAGGAATTATTCCTCAATGCTAATAGCATTTCTATATTTGCAGCTTCTCAAATTCCCCTTACTACCCTTCGGTTTTTGGTCGTTTAGTGAAATATGAGCTTAGCTCAATTTTAGTAGTTGATATTGATTCTTGAATACGTGGGCTAGAGCTCTGACAGAAGCACTAAAGAAAATGAGATTTCAATAGGCCCAAATGTAGAGTAACATAATAATAGAATTTAGATACTACCAATTACCGGTTTACTACCTGCACCTTCAAACAATAAAAAGGGTTGGGTAAGCATTTTTCGGTCGGTCGGGGTACTCTCTGTGCGAGTGACATTTTCTGTTCATTAAACATTATTGAATGATTTTTAGCCTGCTCATGCGATTCGTCCGTGGTAGATGTGCTATACCGTGCTTTTCAAAAATGTCTGTGTTTCATCTTCTGACTGTGTGAATTGGCTCGTAACTGGATTTTGATCTCCGCTTGTGAATATGGCAACATACCAACGAGGAATATGCTGACATCCTAATGTGTTACGGATTTTGCGAAGGAGTGTCGTCGCATGCACGTGATGAATACATACTGCGATATCCTACTCGTCGTGTACCTGATGTTAGCGTATTTGATGGAACTTATCGAAGACTACGAGAAACTGGTTCCGTACAAAGACGGCGGACTGACATGGGACGACCACATATCTTTGACGAAGACGAAGAAAACGAAATACGACGTCTCTTTGAGGTGGACCCAACCACATCTACAAATGTCGCACAACAGCTTGGTATTTCGCAGTGGAAGGTATGGTTTGTAATGCATACTGTTGGGCAACACCCTTACCACTATACGCCCGTGCAAGTCATTGAAGAAGGGGATCCGTTGCGACGATTAGAATTCTGCAGATTTATGCTCAATACCGATGTCGAAGATGCATCTTTTTTTAAGAAAATACTATGGACTGACGAGTCGAAATTCGACAAAGACGGTCTTACAAACTACCACAATGCCCACTATTGGGCTTCTAAAGAGGAAGGCAACCCAAACAAAAAAAGAACGAAAGGATCACAAACAAGATTCAGCTTAAATGTGTGGATGGGTATAATTTCAAATTATTTGGTTGGGCCATTCTTCCTGCCAGATAATTTGAATGGCGAGGAATACGACAATTTTTTGCGGAACGATTTACCTAATTTGATGGAAGACCTACCTATTGGTTTGAGACAAAACATGTACTTTCAACACGATGGCTGCCCAGCTCACTACAGAGGAAGTGTTCGTGCATGGTTCAATGACAATTATCCCAACAAATGGATTGGAAGAGGCGGACTCATACCTTGGCCGGTGAGAAGCCCAGACCTAACACCGATGGATTTTTATGTGTGGGGTCACATGAAAAGTCTCGTATACGACCAGATGACTCCTATCGAAAACGTGGATGTCCTAAGACAGACAAAAAATAATTGATGCGGCTGACGAAATGAGGTGGCACCTCACAATCAGCGTTGTGAAAAGTAATTTAAGAAAAAGAATGAGAATTTGTGTTAGAAATAGGGGCGACCATATAGAACATGAATTATAATTAATAAAAAATATTAAATTGCAAGGTTTTTTGTTTTATTTGTGTATTTTTCGTATTTTCACCTAGAACTAAAAATTTACCTTTTGCTACTCGAGCCCGCTTTAGGTGTCATTCTGTGTACAGTTTTCCTATTAAACTCCTAGTATTATACCTTTTTTGATAGCTAAAAAGACGTAAAAGTTTTTAAAATAATTTGCAGAATAACTTCCATACATTTTTTTTTTCTCTTTATTGATTTAAAGTAGGAAACACTTGGTAAAAATTCGTAATTTAGAAATATTAACAAGGCGCCATTTGAAACTGTTAGTAACTAGTTCAAATTTTTTTGATGATTTTTGATACTTGACATACAGACTAACTAAAAAATAACCAAAAAATCGCACTCGAGAACCTCTAATAAAAAAAAATCGATATAAAAGCAAAAATCTTTAAACTTCAATATCTCGAAAACGGTTAAGTTTAGGACATCATGTCATAGAGTCAAATCGGTCAGAAACGACCTAAACTATAACGTCCTTAATTATCTAGGACGACTTTCCCTGTATACATATATACATATACATATATATATATATATATATATATATATATATATATATATATATATATATATATATATATATATATATATATATATATATATATGTATATATGTATGTATATATATATATATATATATATATATATATATATATATATATATATATATATATATATATATATCACTGTTTCAAGTAGGGAGAGTAAGGCAAAATTGACCCTCACTTTAAAAAAATCGCAGATAAAAAATAAATTTTCGTCTACTATATTTAACGGTGATGAAAATGGATTTTCAGCCATTCAGAAAAAGATGCAAAAAGTTTTAGGATTAGATATTCAAAAGAATGAGACACAATTTTGAATTGGGGAATGGCACACTTTCTGACAAATAAAATCATTTTGAAAATTTCTTGTTTCTTTTTCTTATTTTCGGATTTTAGAATTTTGGCAGTTTTAAAATCAAAGTAGTGCTGTTTTTCTTCGCTATAGAGTTTTAGAGCGATTTTATTCTTATTATGGTAATACGTAGGCTCAAAAGTTTTTTGGTCTGACACATAGATGTCGCCCCTTTCAAAAAATCCATATGATTTTTAGGAAGTACCAACATCAAACGATACGTGTTAAAATTTCGTACATTTTGACGATTAGTTTACAAGTTACAGTGGTTTTAGTAGCGCTACTTTTGATATTTTAAAAACAAAGGAAAAAATCGAATTTCGTGTGTTGATTAAACACTGTGTTTTGATGGGAAAACATACCGTTCGAGCAAAGTAATGGCTTGATAAGTGTTATGGCGACTCTGCCCCTGGAAAATCACTCATCATTTACTGGTACGCTAAATTTAAATGCGGTCGTACAGACACAAATAATGCTGATTTCTCTGGACACCCAAATGAGGTGATTAAACCGGAAAACATAAAAAAAGACACAAAATTGTTTTGGATGACGTGTTGATGATTCTGAGCGCTGTTTGGACCTGTTTAAGCGCAAAAAAAAAGGATTTTTTCATGCGATGCGAACATGGATCCACCACTACATACCGGAATCAAATCGGCAGTCAGCCGAGTGGACAGCTGCCGGTGAAAAGCGCCTGAAGCGACCAAAGACACAACAGTCGGCTGGGAAGGTTTGGACCTCTGTATTTTGTGATGCGCATGGAATAATTTTCATCGACTATGCTGAGAAGGGAAAAACCATCAATAGCGAATATTATATAGTTATTGGTGCGTTTGAAGGCAGACATCGCCAAGAAACGGCCCCAAATGAAGAAGAAAAAAGTGCTTTTCCATCAAGGCACTGCACCGTATTACAAGTCAATGGTTACGATAGCAAAATTACATGAATTGAAGTTCGATTTTCTTCCTCATCTACCGTATTCTTCAGATTTGGCTCCCAGCGACTATTATTTATTCGCAGACCCCAAAAAAATGCTCGCGGAAGAGATTTAGCTCCAGTGAAGAAGTTATCGCCGAAACTAAAGCCTATTTTGAAGGGCAAAGACAAATCCTTCTACAAGAGAGGTATAAAAATGTTAGAAAAGCGTTTGACTGATAGTATCGCTCTTGAAAGAGACTATATTGATGAATGAAGTAGAATTTTGCAAAAAAAATGTGTTTCAAGTAACTAGACCAAAAACTTTTCGGCTTTCGTGTTATTGGTGATCATTTATTATAATTTTAAAGGTTAACTAGTCTGTCTGATATACACGATATTACACCATCTCATAAATAACGTGTGTTTTGTATATTTAATGTCGATTTACTGAAATTATTCTTTAGGAGGTTGTGACCTTTATAGCTAACAGTTACGTTACGTTTTTTAAAAACACTTTGAGGATTGAGAGGCGTGGACCAGCAACCAGTAAGCATTTATTGATAATGCTAAATGAGATTTTCGAGAAACGTCTATGACTCAAAAGTCAAAACACTAATTAACGGATGCACACCCGGATATAAGGTCTGTGGATTGCCTCCTTACCTTCCCTTGCTAACCACGCCTATGTTAATAGAGTCTGGAAAACAACCTGTATAAAACGATCACACAAAAATAACACATTTAATATTGTAATTCTATATTTAAAAAGAAAAAAAAACTATTTTATAGACACTATAGACATAAAAAAACGACTTAATAACCTAGGCATGTACAATGTAAAGTATTATTTTATAGAAAAATGCGTTGACTCCAACATATGGCATTAGTATACGTAAGTAGACATTTTCTTAGATACATAGAATAGTTCAATTTATACTAGCTAACACAGAGTGTCAAAAAAAAATACATTGCAGACACATTGTGAATTAGGTGTCTCGATAAGTGATCATGTATTGTTTCCTTTTTTTAATTTAGGAAAAAATACGCTTTTAAACTTATTATAATTTTAAAAGAAAATATAGAAAAAAGTCCGCTTACCAATAAAGTATTGAGAGAAAGAATCTTCTTTTTCATTTATATCAGTAAAGTAACCATTGGAATCCATTTTTAGTTGTCAT
Source organism: Pachyrhynchus sulphureomaculatus (assembly GCA_019049505.1). Classification (NCBI taxonomy): domain Eukaryota; kingdom Metazoa; phylum Arthropoda; class Insecta; order Coleoptera; family Curculionidae; genus Pachyrhynchus; species Pachyrhynchus sulphureomaculatus. Next base: position 10,335,571 of record CM032452.1, on the reverse strand, counting down.
AATTGTCTTTTTTTAAATTTTACCCTTATACAGAAAATATATTTTTGGCTTTTACACCGAATTTCTTATAAATATTAATACAATAGAGAAAATTTGCGTTTATGACGGTAGTAAATATAATAAACCAAGGTGACCGAAATTTTGACCTGTCGACTAACCATCTGCCTAGTTGTTTATTCTGTCGGGCGAGTCGAATAAAAGCCTTTAACATTGATTTGGCGCCCCCGTGCCCTGGAATTCCCAGAAAAGGCCCAAAATGCTATGTCCAAAAGTATACTGTCGTTTAACCACTTGAATCAAATACCATAACATTGGTTGACACTAAAAAAAGTCGGGCGCCTCAAAGGGAAGACGCCGCAGAGACCGGACCCAGCTTTAGGGCCCAAAAATGGACCCTTATTTAACTATATAAAATCAATAAATTTAGTTTGTTCTTGATAAAAGAAGGGGGAACTGCAAAAAGCAGACGCCGCCAATACCGGAAGACGAAGCCGGACCCGCTTTTTCCAGCCAAAAACGGTCGTTTTTTTTTCGAGTTTTTATTTTCTTTCACCATCGATCCTAGCTCGGCTGAAGAGACGTTGATATGGCAAAACGCGTCCCCAGATGGATTCACAGATGCTAGAACAGTCAAAAACTGGGTAAATCAGTCCAAAGGGATGAAGTACTCCATGTGAAAGACTGCTTGGGGTTGTATGAGGAGTGGCAAGCTGAACTTCATACGGATGAGAAGTATTAGCGCGACGTGTATTCCTAGCTTTTGGAGGAATTAAGAGGACCACATCCACCGAACACTTTCCATGAAAATACTTGTAGAATAGACTGAAGTGTCCAAATGTTCAAGGCGGCTGGTCAGTTCTGGGTCTCCAATCAGGCGAACAGCTCTCGTCTGAATGCAGTGTATGTTTGGTAGCAAAGCCCCAAACGTGGTAGCGGTATTCCATCGTCGGGCGAATTTGAGCTTAGTATAGAATTAACAGTTGTCGTGGAATGTAAATCTTACTAATTCGAAATAATATTACCAGCTTTTGCAAAGTTCTCTTTGCTATAGTTGCAATATGTTCATACCAAGACATACTTGCTACCAAATTAACGCCTAGTAAATTGAGTGATGATGCTACAGGAATGGAGTGCCCCCACAAAACTATGTCGGGTTCAGCAACGTTAAGTTTCTCAGAAAAAACTACCACCTGGGTTTTGTAGCCTTAACCTCTACTTAGTTACTATCACCCCAAGGTAGAATTTCTTAAGATAAATGATTTCCTGCTCTCTGCAGATATTTGCATGAGAGTAGTAGATGTTCGAGCGTTGAGAGTGAATGAAGAAATAAGCGTACTGTCATCTGCAAAGCTATAGATTAGATTCCTGGTCTTCTCCAGCAGATCGTTAATGTAAATGAGAAAGAGAATAGGAGAGAGTATGTAGGCTTGGGGCACACTGGCGCACGGTGGGACGAAGTCCCACTGTGCAACTCAAAATTTTTAAGATATTGTATACATTTTTTAAATACTCATCAGACATAGCGTTTCAACTTGTACCTGCAACGTTTTTGTTATTTTTTTTTTGTAAGTTTGGCTGAAAGATGAAAATGGTCTCTATTTTTTAAATAATACTCCTTTGGGCGATGAACTACTAATTTGATTGACTATACTGAAATCTTGATAATTTGCTCATGGTAATATAGGAGGTCGCTAATTACTGTAAAAATAGTCATTTTAAACTATAAACTATTGGTCAATTTCAGTTATTGTTATTTTTTTTATGTTTTTCAGCTGATGACGAAAAAATGAGGAATTTCTGGTTCAACAATATTATTTTAAGGTAGTAAATAATATATATTATAATAATTTTGGCAAAAATTAATCTAGTTTTTAATAAACGACCAATTTTCAATTTATTTAAAAATTTTATTTCTTAGTTTTTAATTTATTTGTACGAGGTAAAAAACTGAATAATATTATTTTGTTCGGAATAAATTTTTATAGTAATTGACTATTTTTTGATCAGTTTTGTTTTTTTTTATATAAATGTGTGAAAAAAAAAAAAAATACAAGCGAATATTGGATAACATTGTGTATCATATTATATATTTTATTTTTACAATTTTAACAGATTTTTTAACTTATATAAAAATTAAATTAAATTATTACAGTTTTTTGACTTTTAGAATAATTTTATATTTAACTAAAAGTATATAATTAATAAATTAGATAGAACAGCCTATCTGCAGGGCCTTGGATAAGACTAGGCTTAGCCAGAAAAAAAACTATATTTATAAATAAAAAAAAACGAATTACACTATCAACTATGATTATCCAGACTTCTTTCCTATAAAACCATGAACAACCACCGTAAAGTAATGATTCCCCGTTCTTTCTTTATCGGCTGAAAAAAACTATAAAAAAACCGGTCAAGTGCAAGTTAAACTTGCGCAATTAGTGTTCCGTACGTTGATTGCTTTTAAAATAAAAAATTTTGTTACGGTGGTATAAAATGATCAGTGACTTCACAAAACACACCCCAACTAAGTTTTTAACAAAGTTTGTTTCTACTCTTTACTTAAAACTGATGAACTTGAAATTTTTGTTTTTTTTATATACCAAATAAATTATTAAAGGTAATGCACTCGTGATAATTTTCGTTCAATCTACACCCCGTGGAGAATATTCCAGAATTTTTTCAAAATTTTTTGATCAGTACTTTTCGAGATAAGGTGGGGGGGGACAGCGATTTTTCGCCATTTTTTAAAAATAATACAAAGAAAAGTGTGCGCAAGTATTACATTATATATATATATATATATATATATATATATATATATATATATATATATATATATATATATATATATATATATATATTTTACTCGTGTTTTCACAAGCTTTCATTTGACACCACACTCGATTACCTAGTAAAAAATTTTTTTTTTTCACTTCCGATTTCACTCCCCAAAACTAACCCTTTAAGTCAAAATTTAACTTTCAAAACTACATGGCTCTGATGAGTCCATCAATTCCTATATTATTACCAAATTTCAACTTTCTATGACAAATAGTTTCGAGAGAAAATCGGGGTGTGGCAGACGGACAGACACCGAAGTGATCTTATAAGTGTTCCGTAGGGAACACTAAAAACAGGAAAATAACCAAAATTGGCCAATAACTGAAAATTCTCAAAATTTTTGCTAAAATGAATATTTTTACAGGAATCAGCGACCTCAGAAACATATGTTACCATAACCAAATTATCGAGACTTCAATGTACAAAGTAAAAAGTTCATCGCCCAAAATGTATGTATGTATGTATGTTTGAATGTAGCGCATCGATAGCAAAGATCATTTAGCGCCAGTTAGTGTGTAATTATATTTTAGAGTAAAGATCCGTTTCTTTTAAAAATTCTATTAGGCTTTTTATGTTATTTATGTTTGGAGCTACTATCTGATGTAAAGGTTTCAATAAATTATGTTTAGATCTTTGGGGAAGATAATCATGGGAAAGGATGTGTTTTATTGTGCGGGTTGAATGGCAGTGGTGACATATTGGGGGAGGTTCTCCCTTTAATATATATGAATGAGTTAGGTGCGTGTGTCCTATAGAAATTCCTCTCCATATAACATTTTCCTTTCTTGTTAAATTTGGTAGATGAAATGGTGGATATACTGTGGACTTAGATTCCCAGAGCTTGTTGTCATCTTGTAAGTCCCAGGAAAGTTGAAATATGTTTCTGAAGGTATCATTGAACAAATTTGTCAGGTCTGATGTTGATAAGATTGTGTTTATGGGTATTCCATAGGAAATTGCCAATATTGCGTTAGTATCCGCTAAATCGTTTCTTTTTATGTTAATATGACTGGGGATCCACAATAAAACTAAGTTAATCTTCCCGATGTAACTTATGTGTATAAGATTCATTATATCTAACACTAGTGGGATTGATGTTTTCGATGAATTTATGGATTTCAGAGAACTAAGGGAATCGGTTATGATAAGAATGTTACTATTTTTTTCTCTTATCGTTAATCTGATTGCTTCCCTTATAGCAAGTAGTTCAGATGTATAAATGGTAGAGATACTCTTAAGTTTAAATTTATGAATAGTATTCGGTGCGATTACTGCGGCACCCACTCCCCGGTCTAATTTTGATCCATCCGTATAATAGTGTATATAGTTTTGGTATTTATCATGTATAAGTTGTAAAAATGATGATTTTATTTGAGAAGGGGTTGCCCAAAGGAATCGCCTAAGAGTATTATTTAAAAAAAAAAAGGATATCTTGTGCACTTTTCAGCCAAAAAAATTAACAAAAAAGGGCTATGTCTAACGACTATTTTGAAATTTAACGTAATATAACTGAAAGGCAGCTGGAATTTTGAGTTGCACAGGCGGTGAGAGTTCCGACATCCCATAAGAGCGTAGCTTAACTAACAATCTATCATGCGAAACACGGTCAAATGCTTTGGATATATCAAGTGCAACCGCTCGAAATTCTCCAAAGTGTTCAAAGGCGTTGTTCGAAACATATGTCACATAATTTAGAAGATCTTCTGTTGATCTTTGCGTGTGAAAGCCATATTGATGGTCGCCAATAACATCCAATCCTTCAAGATATTTTAGAAGACGCTGATTGGTAACTTTTTCCATGACTTTCGACCTTCTTGCCTTTTTTGAATATCGGCTGGACTGTAGCGCATGTCTAGCAGAAAGCAAATATTCTCTTTCTGTAAGATAGGTTGACAAGTCTACAGAAAACTGGAGTTAGTTCGCTTGTGCATTTTTTGAGTACTATGGTAGGTATCCCATCAGTGCCTGAAGTTTTTTTTTTAGTGTCTAGCGTCATTAGTGTACGTTTTATGTTATGCTGTCCGAAGACAATATCAGGCATGCTTGACTGCCCTATGGGAATAGTGAGTGGTGTTTTTCTTTGGAAATCGACAGTAGAATGTGAAGCAGAGTTCGGTCAACAAATTCGCTTTCTTAACAGGTGTTGCAGTAGTGTCCAAAAGGACCTGGAACTGACCTAACCAGCTTAATAAATAAATTGGGGTAAGTTGAAAGTGATTCACCTTCTTTAGTTTTTTTTGTTCTACACAAAAAATGCTTTCTTTTGATCGGCACGTCGCCGCGACACTCGAATGCACCAAAGAATTTTTTTTTAGTTGCCGGCTGAGTATGGCTTTTTACCTGAGGTTTATAGGGGACGCTTAGGTATATCGTATTATTTTTGTTATTAGTGGTGTCTCTTTTTTTGATTTCTTCTTTTGTTTATTGATGTCTTTACCTTTTTTAAGGACTTGATGTAATTTCCACAGTTTTTTGTACAGTATTTTTTGTAGTTGGGTATAAAGATTTCACAATTTTTTTAAAGCTTTAGCGTTAAATTCCGAAGTAGACGGTTCACTATTTAAATGTGGCAATTTATTCGGAGACATTAGGTTTTTGAGTAATTTGCTTGTTTTCATTATTGATAATAATAGAAACGTCTTGTAAGATCAATGTGCTTTTATTACTCGAGTCTGTTCGAGAAAAAGAACATTTATATTTTCAGCTACTTTAAACAAATGTTCATAGGCCAAACACCAGCCGCTTTAAATCCGTTCACAATGGTGCCAATAATCGAAGCTCTTTAGTAAGCTTCTGCAAATAAACTTGCAACTTGATATTACGTTACTTAACGACATTATTTTCCTATTGCTTGGATATATTAATTGCTCATAGGTTTAAAAAAAAGAGGTATCCAGTGGCTGAAGCCGTGAGTAGTAGGGGCTAGCAGTTGTAACACTATTATATCCCATTAGCGTTTGCTATGTTCAACGCTTCCAGCGTATTTCTATCAAGTAGAAGTAACACTTTATTTTCAGGGGTTGGCTTTACGACGCTTATAAAATGTTGCATCCACTTTACAAATCAGTTTGAGTTAACACAGCTAGTGTCTGGAATGGTGACAATACTCTCAGAAGGGGTACCATTCCCCAACTCAGGATTTTATATCATTCTTTTGAATATAAACATTAGTGGCACACACTATCCAGCCCCACTGGCACAACACGAGATCTCTTTTTCCGCTTATGGTTGCGCCGATTTTTTTCTTCCTTTCTAATCTTAAAACGTTTTGTGTTTTGTCTAAATGGTGAAAAATCCACTTTCATCAAGGTTTATTATTTTTGTAGACGTTAATATTATTTTAATCTATGATTCTTTCAAGATGAGGTACGATTTGCCCTACTCGCCTCTCTCAGCTGTTCTCGCTCGTTACCAAGAAATTATCTCTTTTTTTGCTTCTAAATTTTTTTTGCTTCATTGTAAATAGCCACCGTTCATGAGCGGGTTAATATCGTAAATGATTTGGTAAAATGCAGTTTGGCCTTTTTTTTAAAATTTTTCAAAAATTTTCGAATTTGAAAAAAAAAGTATTGAATGTACTTTTACTTGGCCCCACTTGCTTGCCCGTTTCAATATATTCAGTGAATTTCATAACACCCTATATATATATATATATATATATATATATATATATATATATATATATATATATATATATATATATATATACACAGTGGCGTGCAAAAATTTCCGGCCAGTGACATTTCGTACTCTAATTTATTAAAAAAGAAGACTAATGATTTTTAATCATTATGAGATGTGAGTATAAGATATAGGAAACAAAATAAAATAGTAAAAGAATATTATTTATGTTTGTGAATATATTTATTATTATTATTCTTATATTTATATGTGCAAAAGTTTTCGGCCACATAATATACATTGACGCAGTAGGACGTTCAAAGACGTATTTACGAATAATAGCGTATTGAATGTTCACATTTAGTTCATAAAAGGTCGTGAGAGCATAAACATGGCTCGGCAAATGCAAATCCAAATTCGTGAAAGAGTAATAAAATTTTCAAAAGAAGGAACGTCTTCTCGTGAGATTGCTTCATTATTATCGATAGGTAAATCAACGATATTATTGTAAAATACTGTTGTGGATATGGTTTAAAAGATCGTCCGCGTAGTGGAACCAAGAAAATCGTCTAAAAAAGTAGATCGTATCATTAAACGCAAATCAACTGGATATGTCAAGAAAACTGCTGCCGAAAATGCACGCGAGCTAAAGGATGAAAACCTAGCTAATGTTAGTCATAGTACTGTGACACGAAGACTACATGATGTGGGACTTTTTGGCCGTATAGGTATTAAAAAACCATTAATCAGTAAAAAGAATAAGAAGGTCCGATTACAATTTGCCAAAGATCACCTAAATTGGACAATCAAAGATTGGAAAAAAGTAGCTTTCTCAGACGAATCTAAATTTAATCTTTTTGGAAGCGATGGTAGACACATGTACGACGTTCTATTGGTACGAGAAATGATGTTCGGTACCAAATTCCTACTGTAAAACACGGTGGAGGAAGCGTGATGGTTTGGGGAATTTTCTCCGCACAAGGTGTCGGTCCATTGATCGAGATCAATGAAAATATGAACGCTGATATTTACAAGAATATTTTAGAAAACAATTTATTATCATTGCCGCAGAATTGGATATTTCAGCAGGATAATGAGCCCAAACATACAACCAAGTTGTTAAAACAGTGGTTTTTCTGCTTCAAATGTGAGAGTTTTAAGCTGATGGCCAACTCAATCACTGAACTTGAACCCAATAGAACACTTATGGGAAACGCTAGATCGTCAAGTTCGAAAGCATACATATTCAAATAAAGCCGCAATATTCAAATCATTGAAGGAAGAATGGGATAAACTTTCACCTGTTTGTATTAATCGATTAATTGAGTCAATGCCACATCGTTGTGCGGCTGTTATCGCTGTAAAGGGTATGGCTACTAACAAAATATTACCATAAAAATATAATTTAAGTCTATTATAGAGCATATGGACTAATAATTTTTCTCGTAGTACAAAGTGGCCGGAAACTTTTGCCCATATAAATATAAGAATAATAATAATAAATATATTCACAAACATAAATAATATTCTTTTACTATATTATTTTGTTTTCTATATCTCACACTCACATCTCATAATGATTAAAAATTAATAATTTTTTTTTTTTTTAATAAATTAGAGTATGAAATGTCACTAGCCGGAAACTTTTGCACGCCACTGTATATATATATATATATATATATATATATATATATATATATATATATATATATGATTTTTCACTAGGAGACACAAATACTTAGACATTAAAAAAATTACTGAGAATTTTTTAAATAACATTTAGAGAACTTTTATTTATTTCATAAAAAAAGCTCATATCATTGGATTTATACACTCAAAGATGGAATGATTTATTTTTCAGTCGAAAGAGTGCTTCTTAAAAAACTGATTTTTATTATATGCATAGTTATTTAATTGTAAATATACAGGGTAATAACGAAAGACCTCTAAGACTATCACATATAAAGATTTCTTTATTTTTTTTAACACTCATCTGAGGAAGAGTATTCATAATGAACGAAAACAATCGCAAGAGTTGAATGAATTATTTTAAGCATTTTTGAAACTCTATTTCATCTAAGGATCTCTTTTCATTGTAATAAAATTACGCAAAAAATCGTTTTCAAAATATTTAAGCAAATGTTAAAAATTACATAAATTCATTGCATAGAATAGCCATGACATGGATTTTGGGGTCTGATCAGATGAGTATTAATGATTTTTGGGATTAAACCAGTAGGCAAAACGGTGGACAATCATTAGAATTGACACCGTTTAATCTCAAGAAACCCGATTCTAAAAAAATTCATTTCAAAGTTAATTCACTTATATCTGTCAGTATTATCAAAAATACTTGTAGTGTGTAGGAATAATCATTTATCAGAGATTAAACGCTCTCCCACTAAACTAGTATTACTGATTTTTTGAGAAAATTTTGAGATAGCCCTTTTCTAATTATGGTACTTCATATACTTAATATTTTGATGCAGTGCTGTACTCACCATTTCATTTTTTGATTAATCTTGTACTACTTACAAACGGGTCCCAAAATCAAAGCCAATAACATCCTGCGGAGTTGAATAAGTCATTTTTAAAAATAAATTCTTGAATCCATCGGGGACGTTACTTCCTTTGCACACGACCTCACACTATTTATAATTACCACGAAATTAATCGAAAAATAAAAGGGGAATACCACTTGCATCATGTCCTTATAGCAGCTCTTTATTTACCACCCTGTATATCAATATTTGTCTTATTAAGACTTATTAGGATGTAACGAAGCGTAGATGGGCGCAGCCTTGCTCTTGGCCAATTCCGAAGCGTTTTTGGCCGCATCCTTGGCGGCATCTTTAAGTTTATTGGCTGCCGTGACGGTGACGTGGCTCGTGGGAATAACGGTCTGGTTGTTGAACATGTGCTGGAGTACGTAGTTGAAGCCTGATGTCATTTTGTTGGCGTTTTTCTTGAATCTAGGAAAAAACAAGTGGTTGTTTAATTGAAGATAACTCGGTAAATTGGAATCCCCATCTGGATAAACGATCTAGCCAGTTAAACCATCATTAAGGACTTAGACATCGATCGAAACAAAGAGTCCTCTTAAAACGACCTTTTGTCTATATCTTTCTAGAAACGAAGGCAAAGAGGACGACCAATGACACGCTCAGACGGACCGACAATGTACTAGGAAAGCCCAGAGACTTGATTCCAACAACTATTATCAACTATAGACACTACACACCGTAGCTATCCCAGAAAGGGACTAGTACATATGGAATAATGTCGGTCTACTAAAAGCAGACGGCTCTAGAACCAATAAAGGCGTAGGAGCCGGCGTGCATTGATGGTGCCAAAAAATGGATGAGCCTGAGTGAAACATATCTATTTTTCAAGTGAAGATTTATACCTTTGAGCTGTTGAGCTGCTAGAAGAACAGCACTTAAACCACAGAACAATATAAAATATTCTGTGAAAGTCAGCCGGCACTTAAAAAACTTGTTTTCCGTCGCTGCACATTCACTGCACTGCACTGCACTGCACACATGCTACAGGGAAGTCCCTAAAGCGCTACAGGAGCGACACGTGTGCGGAGAAAGCGATTCACGTTGTTCTTGAATCGCTGCAAATTGTACTCGGTGGGAAACACAGTCCTGGGCAAATTATTCCAAAGGGTTTTTGTTCTCCATATAAAAGACTGCTTGAAAAGCGTTGTACGAGGAGTAACAAGCTGAACCTCATACGGACGTGAAGTATTAGCGTGACGTGTACTTCTAACATGCACCGCTCTGGGAGGAATTAAGCGGGCCACATCCTTCGAACACTTTCCATGAAAATACTTGTAGAATAAGGCTCAAGTCGCCAACTGTTCTTCGATGTTCCAGCGAATCAAGGCCGCCGGTCAGTTCTGGGTCTCCAATCAGACGAACAGCTCTTCTCTGAATAGAATCCAACAAATGCAGTGTATGTTTGGGAGCAGAGTTTCAAACATGGGAGCAGTATTCCACAGTTGGTCGAATTTAAGCTTTGTAAAGAATTAACAGTTGTTGTGGAGTGTAAAGCTTTCAGGTTCGAAATAATATTCCCAACTTTTGAGAAGCTCTCCTTGCTATGCCTGCAACATGTTCATGCCAGGACATATTTGCTCCCAAATTAACGCCCTACAAATTGAGTGACGCTGTTAGAGGAATGAAGCGCCCCGACATAACTATGTCGGGTTCAGTAACGTTAACTTTTTTAGGAAAAACTTCTGCCTGGGTTTTTGTAGCGTTAAATTCCACTTAGTTACTGTTACCCCAAGATAGAATTTCTTCCAGGTCTTTTTTAAGTTGAATGACTTCCTGCTGTCTGCGGATATTCGTCTGAGTAACCGATGTCCGAGCGTTCAAAGTAAATGAAGAGATAAGTGTACTGTCATCTGCAAAGCTGTAGATTGGATTCTCGGTCTTTTCCAGCAGATCGTTAATATAAATGAGAAAGAGAGTAGGAGACAGTATGGAGGCTTGGGGTACACCGGCGTTGATAGTGAAGGTGTTAGAAAGAAATCCGTCGACTGCCACTCGTAAAGAACGCTCTCTGAAGAAACATGAGAGCCATAAACAGAACTTTTCAGACATACCATAAGAACGTAGCTTAGACAACAGCCCATCGTGCCAAACACGGTCGAATGCCTTGGATATGTCAAGAGCAACCGCTCGAGATTCTTCCAAGTGTCCAATTGCGTTGTTCCAAACATGTGTTACATAAGTTAGAAGATCTCCTGTAGATCTATTTTTACGAAAGCCATATTGGTCATCGCTAATAATGTTGAATCCTTCAAGATATTTTAGAAGATGCTGATTGATAGCCTTTTCCACGACTTTCGATATTATTGGAAGCAGTGCGATTGGTCGGTAGTTATTTGGCAAGGTTTTCTTGCCTTTTTTAGGTATCGGCTGAACTGTGGCACATTTCCAGCAGGAAGGAATTATTCTCTTTCTATAGGATAGGTTGAAAAGTCTACAAAAAACTGGTGTTAGTTCCCTCGCACAGTTTTTGAGAACTATGACAGGTATTCCGTCAGCGCCAGAAGCCTTTTTGGTGTCTAGCTTCATGAAAATACGTTTTATGATATGCTGTCTGAAGACAATATCGGACATCCTTGGCTGCACTATGGGAATAGTAGATGGTGTTTTTTTCCTTGGAAATCGACAGTAGAATGTGAAGCAAAGAGTTCAGCCAACAAGTTAGCTTTCTCAGCAGGTGTCGTTGCAATAAAATTATCTGACCGTGTGAGTGGTGGTATGGTGGATTTGGTGAAATTTTGACTAACTGCCTTAGCGACTGACCAAAAGGACCTGGAATTGTTGAGACAAGCGAGAAGTTTGTTTCTAATCCGTTGATTGTATGCCTCCTTGGTTTCGTCGATAATTTCTTTGCATCTGTTCCTGGCAGGAACAAAGGTGTTACGATTTATGGTGTTAGGATTTTCACGCCATCGTCGGTATGCAAGATGTTTAAAAGCAACAGCTTCTTTGCATTTTCGGTCAAACTAAGGCTTGCCGTTGGAAGGGAATTTCTTCGAAAAAGGGATGTAAGTCTTCATACCGACCAAAATAACATCGGAAACCTCCCTGGCGCAGTCACATGTGTCGTCGGATCGAAAACAAACGTCTCGGAAGTTCGAAAATATTCCATGAGATCTTTCCATTTAGCAGATTTGTAGTGCCAAATCTTGCGCGGTTTAGGCGCCTCTCTGCCACTGATTGGTAGAATACTTGATGTCGAAAGTAGTTTATCGTCGGAAGAACCTAACGGCGGATTTACGGTGACCGTGTAAATCTCCGGAATGGTGGTTAAAAACAGATCAAGAAGACTGGCGAACTCCCCGTCTCGATCAGGGATCCGTGTTGGTTCGTCAATAAGCTGAGTTAAGCTACAACTGATTGAAAATGATTAGGCTGGCACAGAGTACTGCATTTGAAATACGCAAAAGCATGCATAAGTGGTCTGATGAAACAGATCCACTACTAAAAATGGATAGACAAAAGCTGAAAGCTTTAGTGGGGCTATACTTTGACTGGTATAGGCTAAGGCAGCATACGCAAACTAGTGAATGCCGGCTATGAGTGCCTGAAAGATGACGAAACCGCTAAGCAGGTTCTATGCGAATATCAGGCAGTCGACAGCATCAGGTTTCTTACTTTTGGTACAGAAACCATATCACTAGAAGATCTGAAAAACGTCTCACCAAATACAATAATTCGCTTCAGTATTAGGCACGACCTTCTTCATGAAATCTAAAATGTAGGTGAGAGCCTAAATGGAAAGTCGCGGTAGAGGGTTATCCAACCTATTTATCTTATACCTAACTCTAATTAAAGATATGAATTGAACATGTTTGATATTCATATGACAATGTTATTGTAAACTCAACAAGGTTCCAGATTGTTCCAACTAGGGTTGTAATCTAGTGATTAATCGTGAAAGAAAAATTTTAACTTTCTATAGTTACTGATGTTATTTTTTGGTAAATAATTATTTTTAAAGAACTGTACTTCAAATATGATTTATTTTTGTCGCTTCAGATACAGAAATACAGGTAGAATACACAAAATATGTTAAAGGCAAATTAAGATATTAAATTTTGAAACTATCTTACCTTTCATATCCGAAAGCGCAAATGGCTCTACTGAATCCTCTAACTTGTGAATCTATCCATGCCTGGCGGGTAACTAAAGTCTTGGATGAATTATCTTCACTTTGCTTATACGTAACTTTCTCTGTCACACTCTGTACAAAGAAAAACAGATTTGTTACTATAATGTCTATCCATACACAAGGATAAAAACCAAATTTGAGTTGTAACAAAACAATGGACAATCAGGTTTCAGAAAACAATATAACACTCTACTGCCAATTATGTCAAAGTTGTTTGAAAAGTCGATTCTGAAACATCTTAAAATAATCATTGAAAAATACCACGTAGTTCCATCTGACCGGTTTGGTTTTCGTGACAAACACTCAACTATTGACCAGGTGCATAGAATAACCGACGTCATAGAAAAATCCTTAAAACCCAAAAAAGTATGCTCTGCAATCTTTCTAGATATAGCACAGGCATTCGACCGAGTATGGCATGTCGGCCTGTTACATAAAATAAAATCTATTCTTCCTGATTCTTACAATCAACTCCTCACGTCATACTTAAGCGAACGAAAATTCCGCGTTAAACACGAAGATGCGTACTTAGAACTGGGAGATATCAAAGCCGGTGTACCCCAGGGAAGCGTTTTGGGACCAGTTCTCTACTCACTGTATATAAATGACGTACCAGTAGCGCCGAATTGCACATTTGCTACATTTACGGACGACACCGCAATGATGGCAATAGGAAACTCAATTGAGGATTCGACATCAAAACTGCAGCGTGCAGCGGATAAAATTGCCACCTGGACTCGTAAATGGCGCATCGCACTTAACGAAACAAAATCTACGTATATCAATTTCACCAACAAAACGATTAACCAACAAACAATTTTTCTCAATGGCATAAGAACACAACCTGCCAATATAGCAGAGTACCTTGGAATGACACTTGACGCCAAACTTCGATGGAAGGCACACATCAAGAAGAAACAAGAGGAACTGCAACTTAAATTTCGAAAAATGTACTGGCTGCTTGGACGTCGATTCGAATTGCCATTATACAGCAAGCTGCTCCTATACAAACAAGTGCTGCGACCAATATGGACATAAGGAGTCCAATTATGTGGATGTGCAAAAAAATGTAATATTGATCTAATCCAGCGCTATCAGAACAAAGTTCTAAGATGCATGATCAACGCACCTTGGTATGCACGCAACAGTGATATCCACAGCGAACTAGGAGTTGAAACTGTTGCAACTATCATTGCGAGATTTGCTGTTTCGCATGGAAATCGTCGTCAGCATCACGTAAATGAAAAAGCATCCAGGCAACTTAACCAGACGACTCAAGCGGACCAAACCGTTCGAATTAGGCAAATAGTCAAATAACTAAGGAATCCAATGGGAAAATCTTCGATTTAGTGTGACTTTTAATATATTAGTCTTAGAGCAAAGCAGATCGTTAGTTTATATAAACTAGTTTTTGCAGTATTTTTGAACAAAAAAAAAATGAAAATAATTGTATAACACCATAAATAGCCGAGAATAAGTAAGGAAAAAATGCACTACCTAAACGTGTGTATTTATTCAAATATGAGTCACAACGTACAAACTGTTGACTTTATTTGTTTATTAAAGCAATATTTCGAAATCAACAACGACTATTCGAAAGAATAAGTCTGATATCGTATTTTTCTCGTACTAATTTAATAACGGTATTTTAATAAATCTCTTTCTAATTCAGTTCACAAGTTGACACTTAATTATTATTTGATTCAAATTTTACACGCAGAAGCGTTTTGATTTGGGTAATTTAGTTATAAATTTTTCCTGACCCTTGTTAAGGAAGTAAAACACTCAGGAAGCAAACTTTAAATATGAAATAAAAAAATTAAAAAACATACACGGCGAATCTCTCCCGCCTTGAGCTTAATGCACTGTATACTCCCCAAGATACTTTAAGTAGTACTTATACAACCTAGCCTCTCGAACCCTTGATAAGGATGTTAACCTACTCTATTCTAAAATCATTAAAAAAAAAAAACAAAAAATGTACAGGGTGAGTCAACGCTAGAGTAAAGTTTTGTTTCGGGAATGATGAAAAAATGTTAAATACAATAGTTTTAAGGAATGTTAAGGTGCACAGTTTAAAATTATTTTTGAGTATACAGGGTACTTCAAAAAAGTGTGGCCCATATATCATGGTTTTTTTTAATGGAACATCCTGTTTTCTACTTTATTTTTAAATTCTGCGTAAAATTGTATAACTTTTTTATTAGTAATGTAATGTAATAATACCTAAACCTAGTAGTTTTTCTAATATTTCAATTTTTTTTAAAAAATACTAGTTTTCAGTTCTGTAAAAAATTGCCAGTAGCGCCATTATTTGTGAAGGTGGAATACTCATAATTGGTACGAGCGTTCTATAGAGATGAGAAAAAATATATATGTAAAGAAATTTGAGTTAGATGCTACAGGGTGTTCAAAATAAATGTATGCATTTCGACTATTTTAAATTGAAAAATCTCAAATTTTTTAAATGGCACACCCTGTATATTATTATTTTTTCTGGTAGATTTTACAAAACCCTCCAACTTTTATTAAGTTTGTCATATACCTATTTCTAATAGTTTTCGATTTATTTTGAATTTTTCAATTTTTATCCTTGTTTTTAATACACTTACGCTATTGTGAAAACATAAACAAATAGTTAATAATAATTTTTTAATATAGTTTAACTTATCTAATGATTAATTATTATGACGCAACAAATGTTCAAAAAGATGCCCATCTACTTGAATACACATGTTTAGTCGTTTTACTATATTTTCCTTCACTTTCCTTAGCATAAAGAGCGTTATTGTCCTGCACTCATTCCGTATCCTATTTTCCATATCTACTGGTGTTTAGGGGGATTCACATAAACATCATCGGTGTTAAGTCATATAATCGAGGGGGCCACTGAATGAATCCATCCCTATCGATCCATTTTTGTGGATAAAAATGGTTTAAAAATTACCGAACTTCCCGGAATTCCCGATGGTACTGAGCAGGAGCTTCGTCTTATTGAATCCACATTTGTTCCCTTTCAAAGTTATCAACTTCTTTAAGAAGCTGGGGTCCGTTAAGCGGTTCGCGGAAAAAATATTGACCAATAATTCGAAAATTTAATATTCCACACCATACATTAAGCAACCAATGGTTTTGGTTTTGAAGTTCCCGGACCCAAAATGGATTAACTGTTGAATAATAATGCATGTTATGGCTGTTAATTGCTCCATTACTGAGAAAAGTAGCTTCATCAGACATTATTTTGGATAAAAAATTTGGAACGGCCTCTATTGCTCCATACCATCAAACCGTTCCATTACACAATGAAAAAATTTTATAGATGGTATACGTCTATTAGGGTACTTCGCTCCGTAAAGCCTTACTGCCAAAAGACAATTTTTTTTTCCCGCCGCGCCCAGTATATAAACCATTTTTAGGAAAATCCATAACTATTACCTTTATACGTTACTTACTATAACAAATTAAACTATTTTTACTTGCTTAATAGACACGTTAAAATTTGACAATACCTACATTTTGTTTTGTCTTGGTAACTATGATGTTATAGCGTAAGTGTATAGAAAACAAGGGTAAAAATTGAAAAATTCAAAATAAATCGAAAACTATTAGAAATAGGTATATGATATACTTAATAAAAGTTGGAGGGTTTGGTAAAATCTATCAGAAAAAATAATAAATAGTCGAAATGTATAAATTTATTTTGAATACCCTGTAGCATCTAACTCAAATTTCTTTACATATATCTTTTTCATCTCTATAGAACGCTCGTACCAATTATGAGTATTCCACCTTCAGAAACAATGGCGCTACTGGCATTTTTTTACAAAACTGAAAACTAGTATTTAAAAAAAAATTGAAATATTATAAAAACTACTAGGTTTAGGCATATAACATTATTAGCAAAAAAGTTATCAAATTTTACACAGAATTTAAAAATAAAATAGAAAATAGGATATTCCATTTAAAAAAAAACATATGTTATATCGGCCACCCTTTTTTGACGTACCCTGTATACTCAAAAATAATTTTAAACTGTGGACCTTAACATTCCCTAAAACTACTGTATTTAATATTTTTTCGTCAATCGCGAAACAAATGAGATAATGAACTTTACTCTATCGTTGACTCACCCTGTACAGAGAACTAGTTCAGTTTTATAAAAGTCATACTCTTCGAGATATTTCTACTAGCGATAAACAATCATCAAAAAAATTTAAAACATACTTAGCGTCCACTTGGGTAATTGAATCTTTCAATTATAGCTACTAATTACGGATTAAGTGAAATACAGGTATAGATAATTACGGCATAAAAACCCAAAAAATAATAAAGTATTAATTATTCTATCTTCTTTCCTTTTAAGAGTTGGATTGAGTTGAGAAAAAAAACTGGCTTTAGAATATTTAGTTAGTCAAAAAGGCAAAATTAAGTTGCTTTTAAACGGTTACATGTATATCGAAGATAAATCAACAAACGCAAGAAAGTACTGAAAATGTGAATACTATGCCGAAAGAGATGTAGAGGCCAAGCTATCACAGCAGGAGAAATCATCGTTAAAGAAAATGCCCACAATTATGAAGGGAATGCCACTAGAGTGGAAACCTTAAAAACCAAAAATAAAATTAAAGAGTCGGCCAAAATAACCAACGATACGCCACACTATATAGTTTCGGCAGTCACTTCAGATGTCAAC
This sequence comes from Pachyrhynchus sulphureomaculatus, assembly GCA_019049505.1. Lineage (NCBI taxonomy): Eukaryota > Metazoa > Arthropoda > Insecta > Coleoptera > Curculionidae > Pachyrhynchus > Pachyrhynchus sulphureomaculatus. The sequence goes on along the minus strand of CM032452.1, from coordinate 10,317,720 downwards.
CACTTTACTGCGGCAGCTTTACCTACCGTCGGCAGTCTCAAACAAACAGTACGGAGAGAGAGAAAAAAAAAATGTAGCAAGCAATACTAAATAACCTAAAATATTTGGATATTCGAGAAAAGTACAAAGTGACGACTAAAGGCGAGCCTTTTGTTCGATTCACTACCTGGTAAAGACAGAATAATAATTTTTGCCACGAAAAAGAATCTTGACCTGTAGCAAATGCCTCCATAAAAATAGTTTTTCCATTTTCTAATTATCAGCGTACCATCCAAGTATTTGAAAGTTCATTGAAGCCATCCGAAGAGAACAGGCACTGAGGAACGAAATTAGCACAACTTTGGTCGGGATTGCCCGCGACTCCTCGGAAAACAAAATACGACGCTCTTAAGAATAAAAAAATGTCTTACACCAATTTTGTGTAGATGATCCTCCAGGATTTTTCAGTTATTTAGCTGTAGCATGTTGCTATTTTTAAGTGTCATTGAATACGTATTAAATAACTCCTAATAATTATTACACAACATAAATCTCTATATCTCTGTTTTACCTAATCCCACCTAGTTCTAGCATTTATTATACTTAAAATATTATCTTTCTAAAAGAAGGATAAATTAAGTGCAAAAAAAAAAAATTTAGAGCTGTTTTGGTTTTTTTGCGTAATTTTTATGTTTTTGGGTGTACTGAATCCGGAAATGACTTTCATTTTGTCATAGAACGTCACGTTTTCTGACAATGTAGGTATCTATGTTAAACAAGGTATCATCTTAAAATAAAAGATAAAAGACTAAAAAATTTTTTTTTAATTTATAATTGCGTAACAAAACTAATTTTTTTTTATCTAAAATACATTCATTAGTAAGCACTAAACACATTTCTTTTTCCCAGTGAGACTCCTTTTGGTACATTTTCGATTATAGGAAGCATCTGGAAGGTCTCTCTGAAGCGTCCAACAGTAGTCTGCCATCATTGAGACGCTCCATCTTCCCTGGTATCTTTTTTCCATCTCCTTAATATCTTGGTGAAATCGTTCACCTTGCTCTTCACTCAGATCTCCTAAATTTTCTGGAAAGTAGTCGAGGTGGGAATGAAGAAAATGTACTTTTAAACTCATTAGGCAACCTAAAGCTTGAAATGCTTTTAACATTCTTTTGACGATTTGTTTGTAGTTAGGGTCTTTGTTATTGCCTAAAAATTTCTCTATGACCTCTTTAAAGGCAATCCATCCTTCTCTTTGAGGATCCGTCATGGTTGTGATGAATTGTGGATCAGCCATAAGCCGTCTAATATCTGGTCCATCGAAAAACACCTTCCTTCAACTTTGCCTCCGAGAGGCCTGGAAACTTTGATATTAAGTATTTGAAGCAATTTCCATCTGTTGGAAGTGACTTTACAAATTGCTTCATCAATCCAGGCTTTATGTGAAGCGGTGGTAGAAGAACTTTATGAGGAGGCACCAAAGTTTCATGCAGGACGTTCTTTTCGTCAACTTTAAGCTCCCTCGGAGGCCAACACTTTTTTGTCCAGTGATTTGCTCGGTCTCTACTATCCCATAGACACAAAAAGCAAGGGAATTTGGTAAATCCAGATTGTTGTCCGAGCAACATGCCCAAGATTTTTAAATCACCGCACACTTGCCAACCGTGGTCTTTACATTTTAATTTGCAAAGAACCAATTCCAAGTTCTTGTAGGTTTCCTTGAGGTGTACGGAATGACCGACAGGAATGGAAGCATAGAAACCGCCATTGTGAAGCAGAACTGCTTTAAGGCTTCTTTTTGAAGAATCTATGAAAATACGCCACTGTGCTGGGTCGTATGAGATCTTAAATGTATCCATCAAACCTTTAATATTGGTACAATAAACCAACTCGCCCTCTTGGGCAAAGTAGGAAGTGAACTGCTTCTCACGATATCTAAACCAGGAGGAAGACACTCCCGGCAAAAGTAAGTTCCTGCTTTTGAGCCTTGATCCAAGCAACTCAGCAGCGTTTTTGGAAGATTCAAGTCTCTTACCAAATCATTTAGCTAGCCCTGGGAAAACAATTTCGGACTGCTGTCATCTTCAAATTGAAAACTTGACTTGTCATCGGGTTCAGGTACAGCACCATCTTCGTCAGAACTTTGAATCTCTTCCAAGGTAGCAGGGGCCTTGGGCACTGGTATTTCGGTCCCATGAGGGATGGGACGAATAGCTGATTGTAGATTGGGGTATGAAATGGACTGCTTCCATTTTGAATTATACCCTTTCACATTACACGAACAAAAGTAACAATCATCACTATGGTTCTTTTGCTCGCGCCATACCATAGGAATCGCATATCGGAAAGCTTTTTTCTTGCCCTTAAACCAATTTCGAAGGTCTTCAACACATCGTTTGCAGACTTTATGAGGTGCCCAAACTTTATCCTGATGTCCAAATTTTAAGCCAAAATACGTGAAGTATACTTTTTTTACAAAGTCCGTAATATTAAGTTGTTGCTTTAATACCATATATTCGCCACAAATATAACAGAAACTGTCAGACGAATTCACACACTTCCGCACAGATGACATTGCACTATATTGAACCAAGATCTATAAAACAATGACGAGTTAACACGTAATTGTACCGCGCCACTTTCGACACTATCGGAGCGCGCACGTTCTTGTTACAACGTTTATGTTTGTTAATTTAGCTCACACAGGGCGTTCTTTGTTTAGAAAGTAATGATAGTTATGGCCTGTATACATTTAAAAACAGTAATCAAAATAAAATTGTACCTATTTATTTATGACTTCAAGTTAGCCCAAAAAAAAAAAAACCCTTTTTTATAATAAAATTTTGCGTTTTGCAAAATAACCTGACGTTCTGGAATTTTTTGAGTATTTTTTTAGTTTTCAGAACACCTAAATACATAGAAATCAGTTGAAAACATCCAGACAGCATTTTTGTTGCAGACCTGTGTAATTTATCTTTCGAAATTGTGTCGTGGTCCGGGATCACTAGAGGTAGTTAAAAAGAAAATTAAATGCGGGTAGTTTACAATTTTATAAAGGGTTCAAGACGCGAAGCTGTATAGCCACTAGTTAAAATCTCTCAAGGAATATAGCCTACATCCAACTTAATGTGAAACAAATTATCTGTGCATATTTTTTTGACTTTTTTATTGATTTTAGAATAAAGGTGGTTGACGACCTTACCAAGAGTTCAAGACGTTAAGTTGTATAACTACTAGCTCACGTATCTCAGGAGGTGTACAATATATCAAGGTCAAGGACGGGGATATTCTCTGGCAATATTTTTTAATTTTTATATTTGACCGTTGCTACATAAGTGGTTTACGCCTCTATCAAGGTTCAACGAAAATTCTTAACTAAATGTCCCAAATCAAAACCCTTCTGCGTGTAAAAATTTTAAGTATTGATTAAGTATCAACCAGTGAACTTATTATGTGTAGCCTCTAGAAAATGGAAACTCGTTGGGATTTCGTTGCTGGCTTCAAACGCATGTTTACATAGTCCAGGGAATCCCACATTAGACTTGGAAAATGTTTAGGGGGAAAACATATATATTAACTGAATTTGCATTTAGTGACAGTACACAAATAACAAAATGTTAATAAAAATAATTAAAATAAAAAAAAGTCAATTGAATGGGCATGCCGATAAATAATAGTGAGTTTGTTTTGTTTTTGTGCTAAATTTAGTCACTTTTTTTATTATTTTATACGAAGTAATAGTTTTAAGTAACTAAAAAATACAACAAAAGTTTTAAACGGTGTGTTGTTGATACGTCATTGAATTATTGGTTTGAGAACACAACAAAGTAAGTAATTAGTGATAAAATATCTCCACCCCTCCAGTTAATGTTATCATAAACATCTCACGCTTTTTCTTTCTCATTAAAAAATCTTGGATTTGCCACAAGAAAATTGTTTACCATTTCAGTTTTACTCTTGTAATTGTTATTAGAACAACATTTCTCAAATGCCCGTTCTATTTTGCCCAAACATATAAGGTGAACAGTAACGTCAATTTCAGCTGTTAAGGGGCAATAACCTAGGAGACGTATAAATGCACTTCTTGCTGCGCCTTATCAAGGGATGTCCTTTGAAATAATATATAAAAAAAATCTTCTTTATTATAATTAAATGTTATTTTTTCTAGGTCTGCATATTAACTATTATTATTTTTAGTCATTATTAAATGGATTGTTCCTCAAATGTGAAAATTTATAATTATTGAATACAATCGTGTACTTGGCAACACTGGGGAATTTCCATACCATGTAAAGCATTTTCGCCTTCGGTCTAACGCGTTGGTTCCCAACCGGTGGGTCGCGACCCACAAAGGGGTCGCCTTGGCTTTTTTGAGGGATCGTCGGTTATCAATTTTAAAAACCAAAATTAAAATTTAAAACTTAAAGGTAGGTTTTAACATGTTAATAATTTATTTATGCTTGGCAACATACGAGATATGCGACTTAATGGGTGGACGGCTGGCGCGCGCACCTCCCCTTATGCCTGGCAAAATTCGATTGGGGCAAGCTAGTCGGGTAGTCCGCAACGTCGTTGCCTCTCGAAGAAAGGTGTCAAAGAGAGAGATTTCGAGACGGACAGCAAGACGTTCCGCCAAGCTGAGAATAATCGGGAAAGTACTCCCAACTGATATATAAGCCACGCGCAGAGCCGTACGGGACAACTTCAGTTGTTCAGCCGCAAGTTTAAACTTTCGAATATAAATATAAGTGTACAGATTAACCGTCGCGCTCAGTTAACTTGTTACTTAGTATTAAATCGTTACAGTGTTCTTTTTGTCGTTTGTATATGAATAGTTCGTTGTTAGTTGGTGTCTTGTTTGATCCGCAAAACGGTACAATACTAAGACAGCCTGCCACAATTCGTCTTCGATAGACACGCCTAGAAACAGACTCTTCTATTATTTACCATTTTGGTTTAAACATTTTTTAAAATTATTTTGAAGTATTTTATTTTCCAGATATCAACGTCATGGAGAAATAAAAAGATAATATTTGGAGAACTATTTAAAATTTGGATTTTCTACTGTTACTAATAACGGCATAGAGAAGCCACAGTATATTTTCTGCAATGCTGTTTTTAATGCTGAATCTATGAAACCTTCAAAGCTTCACTTAGAAACAAAGCATTCCAAACATATTACAAAAGCTGTAGTTCAGGCATCATATAAAATTGCTCTAGAAATTGCAAAAAATAAAAAAAAAAAAAACCATACAATTGCAGAAGCCCTCATCAAAACCAGTTTATTAGAGTCGATTAAGCTAATTCTTGGAGAAGCGAGCGAGATTAAAATGCATAATATATCCTTGTCCAACAACACAATTCAAAGGCGCATTTCAGACATGTCTATAGACGTGATGGAACAAATTTTATCTGCAATAAAGGCGTCTCCGGTCTTTTCCTTTCAACTTCACGGGCCTACCGATGTGAGTTGATGTTTCCAGTTACTCGTTTTCGTGAGATATATTCACTTGGAGGACATCAAAGACGAGTTTCTGTTTTGTAAAGCACTAAAAACTACTACGAAAGGTGAAAACGTCATGAAGATGATACGTTCATTCCTCGAAAGTAATGACTTACAATGGAAAAATTTGTGTGGTGTATGTACCGATGGAGCTCTGGCCACACTTGGATCGAGGTCGGGCTCTCAGTCAAAAGTTAAAAGGCCCCAAACAAAGGGACTACACTACATGATTCACCGATTTGCCCTTGCTACCAAGATCCTTCCAAAGCCTTTGCAAGAAGTGGGTGACTCATCGTTGACAATTGTCAATTTATATAAAATCTAGTGCTCTCAATACTAGTCTATTCAAGAAACTATGCAAAAACATGAACGAGGTTTTTCTTTTCTACACTGCAGTTACAGTTCATTGGTTATCAAAAGGAAATGGTGTTTGTTGGCCGAGTCTTTGAATTGAAAAACGAAATAAAACAGTTCTCAAAAATGAAAGGAAAACATGAGTTTAAAATACACTTTAATGGTGAGACCTGGATCCACAGAGTAGCTTATTTATCTGATATCTTAGATTAGCTAAACAACCCAAATTTGAAACTGTAGGGTAAGGGAACGCACATTATTCACTTCAGAGATAATATCCAGGCGTTTGTATTAAAGCTGCAAAACTGGCGTCGTAAAGTAAATTTAGGAAACCTTATCGTGTTCGAACACCTTTTGCATCAAGACTGAAGAATTGGAGACGGGAATTGTAAATAATTTAAGAGAAGAAATTAATAACCACCTTTAAGCCTTTGAATCTGAAATACGTTTTTTCCTGGAATTTTCTGAAGATGAAGCTGCATTAGTACGAAATTCAGTTAAACGAGGCTGAAACATGGATATTAACAGAGAAAAAATCAAAAAAACATGGTAAGATGCAAACTACCCAACGCCACATGGAAATAATAATCCTAAATATTATGCTAAACAGTATACAAACTATAAAATAGATTAGAGAACCTATTAAAATGAAAGACGTCAAAGATAACGACGGGATGAAAACTATGAGAAAAACAAAGAATTGAAGATGAACGCTGAATAGAGGGAGAGTGAGCCAGAAAGATAGAAGGACATAATATCTATTTTTTTTTTATTTATTTATTTATACAATAAATACTTACAGAACAACAACTCCAAATAGTAAAACAGTAGTTATAATTACAAAAAAAAGAATGCACATATAATAATTTACAAAAAGAAGTAATAACAAAGATAACAGATAAATTGTTACTGTCGTTGCCTGAGAGTTACTATATTAATACGGCTATACTTTATTTTCTTTTTAAATGTTGTCATACTATATCTAAACAGATCTAAATCCCTAAAATTTGCATTATAATTACTTAACAGTCTATTAGAAAAACTTTGCCTTCTGTATGTGGTACGATGAAAAGTGATATGAAACAGTTGTTGAGATCTAGTGGTCCTGTTTGGAATCCGAAAATCAACATGGGACAGCAAAGTATGACAGTTTATCTGACCGTTAAGTAATTTGTACAAAAATAAAACTAAAGCATTGCGTCTTCGTGTTTCAAGTGATTCTATACCTACTAATTGAGTACGAGTCAAGTACGGTACATTGCTGTAGAGAAACTTTAGTTTGTATAAAATGAATTTTACAAATTTATTTTGGACAGACTCCAGACGATTAATATGACAGTTATAAACAGAACCCCATATGACACTATTATACTCCAAAACACTCCTAACAAGACAATTATACATAGACTTAATAGCTCCAGTATCACAGATATCATAACAGGTACGGCGTAGAAAACCTAACATATGAGATGCTTTCAGCAATACATTAACAATGTGACTATTAAACTTAAGTCACTGCTAAAAATCACACCCAAATCATTAAAACTATCAACAACTTGTAAAGGTTTGCTATCTAAACAATAATTAAAATTAATAAGATCTTTGCGTTTATAAAAATTAAGAATCCTACATTTTGAGGTATTAATTTCTAAGTTATTTAAGGAACACTATTTGACTAGCTTGTTCAGTTTGTATGTCTACACAGTCTTTTGAAGAGTCAACTGCACAGAACAGTTTAAGATCGTCGGCGTACAGTAAACATTTACATTTTCGAAAGACAGAGGTAACACCATTAATAAATATTAAAAATAAGACCGGACCTAGGTGAGATCCCTGTGGTACACTCGACAACACATTTATTTAACGGGATACGGTACTACCAACTTTAACACACTGTTGCCGTTTTGTTAAATAGGACTCAATCCATTGAATGTATGGGCCGCGCACACCCAGCCTAGACAGGTCCGTGTTAATAACATCAAAAGGTAGCTAAGCTGAATAAAATGTTTTGACTCCCTACGCAGCTTGGAGTATTGTCTATAGTCCTCCAGTGATTTTGTAACTTCAAATTTTTGATATGCCTTATTTTTTTTGAGATTATTATTTTAGTATCTGCTGTATACCATCGGGGATATTTCCTCTGTTTTTTATTCCTTCTTGGTACGTAGCTTTCAACACCGCTGTAGATTATCTTATAGAAGGACTCTATCATAGAGTCGACATTTGTACATTCTTGAATCCAGCTCCAGTCACTAGATAAAAACTGGTTATTAAGTCTGTTGTAGTCTGTTTTCTCGAAATTGAACTCAGGTTCCTCGTCATCATACGCAAGCTTATTATTAGGAGTCGAGACCAAGAATTGCATTTCCAACGGAATGTGATGCCGCACTACTACACTTAGTAGAAAATCAGCACGTCTGACCGTCCAGTTGTCGAATTCGTCACAGAAAATGAGGTCCAGATACTTGCCAAAGTCATTTGGATGGTAGTTGGCTTGCTGTAGCTCATTCATCATCATACCAGTAATCAAGGATTCTGCCATTGGTGAAGTTAAGTCTGATGGAATAAGTACGTTATCCTCTATAGTCCACTTACCAGATGGTAAATTGAAATGTCCTGTAATAATAAATTTGGCAGCTTTGTACTTAGTTCGGTGCGTTTCCACAGTAGTTAGAAACTTCTGATATAAGTCGACAGATGAATTGGGGCGAAAATAGACACAGCCGGACACAAGCAAGATGTTCTGCGCCTTAATAAGCACCCATACATCCTCAATAGCTGGATCGTTAGAGTTGGATAGCATTCTCGAATCGTTGTCCGACTTAACAGCTATCAGTACACACAATATATCAATATATACAGCTTTAATATAACCCACATATCGATAGTTATCGATATGTGGGTAGCTAACGAGAGATCAATAAATATTGATTATTATTATTCAAAAAATAATTACCAGAGTGGAGGGACTTCCAAAAAATACCCCTTTTTTACAAAAAAAAACAATTACCATCCTCTAAAAGTGGTGACGGTGGGCGAGGAGGGTGAAATTAAGTGAGCCTATCGATATATCGATGGTTAATTCATCCATCGTTACTCGATTTATCGAGAACAATTGCTACTGTAAAAAATTCCCATCTCTAGTTACAACACAAATAGTGCGGTGATTTTTCAAAGATGCTGCTCGGTATTGCAGGGGTTCAAAACTTCCTAATATTAATTTAGGAATGATTCTACTCTTATAATACCAAACCATTGAGCATCTTTGAAAAACTCCACAATATTTAAATATCCAGATTTTCGATGTGATCTTTAAGAGCACAAAATAATCTCAATCTGTAAACATAAAATAGCAAAATTTAACGTGTTTAACAATTCATATGTACTTTCGTCAGGCTATGTAAACTTGTTTTATCTTTTATAATTTGTTTATTTTACCACTACACTTTAATTTACACTTAGATTTGACTTTCTTTACATCATTCATATGATCTTATAGACAAATAAATGACTATGAAACATAACGAGACCAATGTGTTTTAGTTTTCTCAAGCTGCACTTAAATTAACAAACAAATAATTTCTAAATCTCTTTTAATATTCCACTATATAATAAAAGACTGTCAATTTCCACTGGTTTATTTAAATTGCGATGACGCGTTTCGCTGTCGACGCAGCTTCTTCAGATCTACATTTTACACTGTCAAGTTAGGTTTAATGTTCACAATTTTTATATAATTTCGTAATTATAATATTACACCTAATTTAAATTACATTGATAGTATTGGAAAATCTACACAGATTTGGAATTAGGAGAATAAATTCAATAATGGTGAATTGCTTAAATCTACCTGGTCATTGAGTAAAGTACCTGTAGTCCTTAATCGATTTATTAGCATTGTCTCTAAAAGGTTTAGTTTTAAACCTTTTTGTTGGGTGTGTAAAATTTTGAAATTCTTGTTAAATGTGTGATTTTCTGTTAAAAGATGATTAGCATATGTTGAATTAGATTTTCTATGGATGAAACTTTTTTGGTGTTCTGTAATTCTTTGTATAAATGTACGTCCAGTTTGTCTTATGTATGTTTTAGGACATGTCCCACATGTTAATTGATAAACCCCTGATTTATTGTCTTTATTGATTTGTGGTTTGTAGTTTTTAAGATATTTCCCTATAATATTATTAGTCTTGTAAGCTATGTTGATATTTTTTTGATTTAAAAATTTCCCCAGTTTTTCCGTTGGTTTGCCGAAATAGGTTAAGCATTTAAATGTGGTATTTCTGTCCTTAAAACGTGGGTATATTTCTGAGATTGCCTTGTTTCTAAGTTTTTTCCTAACGATATTATTGATTAAAGAAATTAAAGAATAACCGTTGGTAACGGCTACTTGTTTTATGTAGTTTAATTCTTTAGTAAAATTTTCCTCTGATAAGGGAATATTAGTTAGTCTATGTATAAAACTATGATAAGCTGCGAGTTTATGATGGTTAGGGTGGTGAGAACTATTGTGAATTGTGGTATCTATATGACAAGGTTTGTAATATATTGCAAATTCATGTTTTTTCATGGTTTTACTGATTGTTAAGTCTAGGAAGTGGATTTTCCCTTCGACTTCTTCTTCCATTGTAAAACTGATATTTCTATGTAAAGAATTAATATACTGTAAAAAGTGAGTTAATTGTCTGCCCGTACCTGTAAAACATACAATTATATCGTCTACGTATCGATACCAGTATAGACAATTATTATTGTTATTATGGTTGTTAAATATCATTGTTTCAATACTGTCCATGAAAATTTCGGCAAGACATAATGGACTCCCCATAATTAACCCTTCCTTACTATGGGTAGAATGTATTGTTAAATGAAATAATTTTGTCTTAGGCAAGTTCTTAATAAATTAATTATGTCCATTGTTTTTTTTTTTGTTTTTATAACTTCATTTTCTTTGTTTTTTGTTAATAGGTTCTCTATTAAAATTATTGTTTCGTTTGGGGGAATACTTAGAAATAAGTTTTTGACATCGAAAGAGACTAATTTAGAATTATCTGGTATTGTTATATTCTTAAGTTTATTCACGAGTTCGTCTGGTCAGACCAGTTGGTTCCTATATGTCTGCGCCAGCATATAAGACGTCATCCTTTTTAATTGATTTGATCAAATATCACACCAAATTTGAACCTAAATATAGTATCAAAAACTCATACGAACTCGTGAATAAAGTTAAGAATATAACAATACCAAATAATTCAAAATTAGTCTCTTTCGATGTCAAAAACTTATTTCCAAGTGTTCCCCCAGACGAAACAATAATTTTAATAGAGAACCTATTAACAAAAAAACAAAGTAAATGAAGTTATAAAAATGGACATAATTAATTTATTAAAAACTTGCCTCAGACAAAATTATTTAACACTACATTCTACAATAGTAAGGAAGGGTTAATTATGGGGAGTCCATTAAGTCCATTACTTGCCGAAATTTTCATGGACAGTATTGAAACAATGATATTTAACAACCATAATAACAATAATAATTGTCTATACTGGTATCGATACGTAGACGATATAATTGTATACTTTACAGGTACGGACAGACAATTAACTCACTTTTTACAGTATATTAATTCTTTACATAGAAATATCAGTTTTACAATGGAAGAAGAAGTCGAAGGGAAAATCAACTTCCTAGACTTAACAATGTAAAACCATGAAAAAACATGAATTTGCAATATATCACAAACCTTGTCATACAGATACCACAATTCACAATAGTTCTCACCACCCTAACCATCATAAACTCGCAGCTTATCATAGTTTTAAACATAGACTAACTAATATTCCCTTATCAGAGATTTTACTAAAGAATTAAACTACAAAAAACAAGTAGCCGTTAATAACGGTTATTCGGTTACTTTAATCAATAATATCGTTAGGAAAAAACTTAGAAACAAGACAATCTCAGAAATATACCCATGTTTTAAGGACAGAAATACCACATTTAAATGCTTAACCTATTTCGGCAAACCAACGGAAAAACTGGGGAAATTTTTAAATCAAAAAAAATATCAACATAGCTTACAAGACTAACAATACTATAGGGAAATATCTTAAAAACTACAAACCACAAATCAATAAAGACAATAAATCAGGGGTTTATCAATTAACATGTGGGTCATGTCCTAAAATACATAGGACAAACTGGACGTACATTTATACAAAGAATTACAGAACACCAAAAAAGTTTCATCCATAGAAAATCTAATTCAACATATGCTAATCATCTTTTAACAGAAAATCACACATTTACCAAGAATTTCAAAATTTTACACAACCAACAAAAAGGTTTAAAACTAAACCTTTTAGAGACAATGCAAATAAATCGATTAAGGACTACAGGTATTTTATTCAATGACCAGGTAGATTTAAGCAATTCACCATTATTGAATTTGTTCTCCTAATTCCAAATCAGTGTGGGTTTTCCAATACTATCAATGTAATTTAAATTAGGTGTAATATTATAATTAAGAAATTATATAAAATAGTGAACATTAAACCTAACTTGACAGTGTAAAATGTAGATCTGAAGAAGCTGCATCGACAGCGAAACGCGTCATCGCAATTTAAATAAACCAGTGGAAATTGACTAAAAACAGTCTTTTATTATATATTTATAATGAATTTCCATCAAGTAGAAGCTACAACAATCCAAAATTTAATATTCCATCTTTATGCACGCTACATTCGGCAAAGTGATTTACTTTAGTGAGTTCTATAAACTCTTAAGAAACAATGCTCCTCCAATTCAGAAAATACCATGTATTCTAATTCACAGGGGTCTATAATATAGACGTAACTAACAATATAAATATTTTACAAGTGTGACAACTTCTAAAGGTTAGTGTGTCATATATCAATGAATAATAACTAAATTTTTTTATCCTCATGTAAATATTTACTAATGAAATGATTAGATAAAATTTTGTTAAATTCTAAAACTAAAAATAAAATAATGCACTTTAAACTGAAGTACTACTAAACAATAGGTACATCTGATATCGTTTTATGTGATAAACACTAGCTATGTATTCTAACAATATTCCTTGCTAGCCTATACTATGCCTCATTGGCAATAATACAACAGTGAAGATTGCTTTGTCTAATTATATTTCTGTTATAAGCAGATAGAGGCGGCCAGGGCTTAGTGGTTAAGGTATCTGCTTTCTACCCCCTTACTTTGGCCGTTCGGAACCGGCATTAAACTGTGATCACCTTTGTTTTTAGAACAAGGCACCAACCAAAGGCGAGAGGGTCGCCTACGTCCTTATCACTTCATGAAGAAGAATTCTAACTTTTGAAGACTAAGAGAAAATATTTCTGTACATTTCTTATTACCTTTTTGAAGTTGGCAAGTCAGCTGTAAATAGATTGATCTTTGACAAGAAGTGCTGCCAAAAAAGCATGATATTTGCACATAAAAAAGTGTAGAGAGAGAGAAAAGAAGCTTGATAGGCAGCGTGAAAGACTTTGTCACGTAGGGTGTATATATATATATATATATATATATATATATATATATATATATATATATATATATATATATATATATATATATATATATATATATATATATATATACATACAGTGAAATTCCCCTTCGTGGACACCCCTCTTACACGGACATCTCCCTTGAACGGACAGTTTCTCATGGTCCCGACCGACTCTCATATAATTGACATTATGTTTACCTCCCTCTTGGACGGACATTCTCTTGAACGGACACGGACACAAATAAATGTTCTCTTAACTGGACAAAAAACAATAAAAAATAAACGCCTTGTCTAATTTTTCTGTGGCGAGTATCGCTGTTGCGTTTCCCAATGGCGCCGCGCGTCAACGTCGCTGCCTTCCTTCACTGAGGGACTTCCGCGAGTAAACCGGGGATTTACCGATCTCAATTTTTCGGTACACGCGGGGATTTAATATTAGTATGACGCCTATGCGAAAAAAAGAGACACAGTGGGCGACACATTCATTGTAGAAATGGCTCCAAATAGAAAAATTCTCTCGCCTAAACAAAAAATTGAGATTGTTGAAGTTCACAATAAGGAAAAGTTAAGTGTAAGGAACTTATCCAGGCGTTTTAATATCGAAAAAACACAAGCTGCTAATATAATTAAACATAAAGAAATCCTTTTTTAAACAAGTGGATGTCGAACAGCAATTTGAATGAAGAAAGAAGCTTTTTGACTGGTAATGGTACCAAAATTGACAAGTTGTGTTATAACTAGTTTATAGCAGCTCGCCATAAGGGGATTCCTTTGACAGGTATGCACATGAATTATTTTTTTTAGATAAGGTTTTCTGGAATTAGTGCGTTGATTTTCTTTTCATATCAATTCCGAAAATAGATAAAAAGGGTAAGATTATCAGTAGGTTTGTCATGACAAAAATGCAAAAAAACTTATTATTAATGTTTTTTTCACGTCCGTTAATACGATGCAAAGCAAAAGAAATAGCCGAGTCTCTGGGACATTCTACATTCAGTGCTTCTTCTGGTTGGCTTAATAAATTTAGAATCCGCCACAACATAAGTTTTAAAGCGATTTCAGGAGAAGGAGCTTCGGTTATTGCCGAAGATGTTTCGTCATTCTGGGAAAAATGCACTTCTTTAATTAAGGGATATTCACCGAGAGACATCTATAATGCCGATGAGACAGGCCTATATTTTAGGGCTCTACCCAACAAAACGCTAACATTAAAAAAAGAAAAATGTGTTGGTGGTAAATATCCCAAAGAGAGGTTGACAATTTTGCATTGTGCAAATAGGGCGGGAGAAAAAGAAAAACTCTTAGTCATTGGTAAGGCAGCTAAACCCAGAGCATTTAAAAATATTAACATAAACCACCATAAAAAAGCTTGGATGACAGAGTGGTTGCAAGATCTTGATTGGAAAATGACAAAAGAAAAAAGAAACATTTTGTTATTTTTAGACAATGCAGGATCTCATCCAGACGTCCATTTAAAAAATATAAAAATCTTGTTTCTGCCCCCTAACTGTACATCAGTTTGCTAACCATTTGACCAGGGAATTATAAAGTTTTAAAATTTATTACCGAAGTCTAATACACCTGATAGTAAACACTGAAACTGCTGGTACAGCTTTTGAGTTAATTAAGAAAATTACGCAATTGGATGCAGTTTACTTTGCAAAAACCGCTTGGGTACAAGTAACCAAGGAAACAATAAAAAACTGCTTCTGTAAAGAAAATATGCAAAGTGACGACCAGTTAACTGAGGCTGTTACATCTAATCCAGAAGATGACTTACCACCTAACATACTTGCAGATATCCTCAAAAAAGCTGTCAGGGATACTATGTAAAAATATATACCTAAGTGGCCCGGATCAGTCAGGCAATGTTTCAACCTTCAGCAGTTCAATACAAGATTTTGTTTATTCCTGCTATTTTAGTTCCGTATAGTCAGGTCTTGTATATTGACTGAAGTTAGTTTTGAAATAATAAGTTTGCAGGCAGAATAAAAAGTAATAGCAATGTTAGTGTGCTTTTTGTTATTGGCTTCCTACACTCTACTCTATAGCTTAGGACTGCAATTATTCTTGCTACCCTGCTTTACAAGTAAAAAAAAAATTAGCATGCAACTACTGCATAAGACCTACGCAAATGACAAACACGATATTACTATATGCATGGATTTCAGTACTACTCAGTATATATCACCACTACACCAAACACTTTATTTTTGCACTCGACGCGCGTTCCTGATGAAGCTAACATGGTTAGCGAAACGCGCGTCGAGTGCAAAAATAAAGTGTTTGGTGTAGTGGTGATATATACCGAGTAGTATCATTGTGCCAAGATTCCACATTCCCAACTTAGATGGATTTCAGTAACAAAGACAAATTCTATACACTCTCCTTGGGCTTGTTTTATTTTGTGGAACTTGCACGTTTTAAAATCCATTAGAACTACTTAACTAATTAATCTGGAGTCTGTTCAACAATCAATCTTCAATCAATGCAATCTGAATAGAAGGTCTGTAGACTATATCCTACTTACCATAACTTTAGTGTACCCCAAATTTCTTGTATATGTCACCAGAATTTTGTTTCTTGTATCGACAATGCTTTCCTCCACAATATAAACATACGTAGTAGTAATAAACCTTTTGGCCCAATTTGGAATGTTGTTCGTCTTACTTAGCAGTCTTGTCGAAAATAACTTCCCTGATCTGACTTCCCTAGCTACTGTGTCTTCGCTTAATACATGAGAACTACAATAAACAATCTTGCTTACATACAAGTTGTACAAAGGTATTTTAATAGGCTTTATTAACAATTCTTTTTTCAATAATAGTTTGCTTGATACAATAAATAATGTGACACCCAGATACTATCTATATATTGTAAACACAGTATCCTGTGTATGTAAATCAGTTGTGGCTATAATATATTTCCTCAGCTAAATATATTATATTTAAAATAATGCTGCTTCAACCATCCTACAGTGTTATACATTTTTTAACAGATGTGTTTTGATGTTTTAAAATAAAAACAAGGTGGTATTTTAAAAAAAAATCATGTTAAAAAAATAGTGTTGCTGGCGTCAGTCGCCCACACAATGAAGTTTTGGATGTGAGGTATAGAAGTGAACTTAAAAAAACTATAAATCTTTGATTTTAAAGAATTGAGCCAGAATAGTAACTCCAAGTAAGTAATGATGTTCCACTCCTGTCCTGGACCTACACTACAGTCAAAAAGCATTTGCCCACCTAGAAATTTCAATCTAACTGCCAAAATTTAATACCTAATTAAACCCTTTTATTATATTAGGTAAATTTAATTGTTCTTAACAAGTGTCATTCATAAAATTGTTTAGATAAGCCTTTTTGGCAAAATCACAAATTAAAAACCAATTAGAACAAATTTCCAAGTTTTGCATGATAATCGTTTTGAGGCGATTTCTGAGAATTCCATTTGAAGTAAGAACTCATTTCACGTTTCTAGGGATTATGGAAATTCCTAGTGACATTTTATGATAAAAACTATGCTATAAATACCATTGCCCTTTTGGAAATTCATCATTCGCAAACAGTACTTTGTCATTGATACAGGCGCAATTGTTTTGTGAAAATGCCAAAAACGAAAGATGTTTCCGTTGAAAATCGGGCTCTGATAATTGCGAGACATCAAAATGGTCACTCGAGTCGAAAAATCGCGAGTGATATGCGGATGCCAAGGAGAACGGTGGACTACATTGTAAAGAAATTTTCTGCGGGACATGGAATTCCAACCAAAAAACGTTCAGGAAGGCCTCGAAAAACTGAGACTCCCGCTGAAGACAGATTTATAACAATCTGCAGTAGACGTAATCGCCGCCTAACCGCACCAGAAATCACGGCTCAAGTAAATGTGGAGCGGCCCATTCCCATCAGCGTGACAACCGTGAAGAACACGTTAGCAGAAGGTGGACTACACGGGAGAGTTATAGTGAGGAAACCACTTCTTAGGCAAATGATTAAATGTAAACAATCAGAATGGGCCCGAGAACATGAAAATTAAACATCAGAACAATGGAATTCCGTCCTTTGGAGCGACGAATCTAAATTCGGAATTTTTGGTTCAAATGACGAGTTTACGTGCGGCGGTCAGCTGGAGAGATGATGTTGGAAGCCTGTCAGTTGCCTACAGTAAAACATGGTGGTGGTTCAGTACTGATTTGGGGATGTTTTGGCAACGGTAAAGTTGGAAAAATCTTTAGGACAGAAGGAATCATGCGAAAAGAATAGTATCAAGAAATTTTTGCTTAAATGCGTCCTTCTGGAAGAGATATTTCTCATGGGAAATTTATTTTTCAGCATGACAACGACGCTAAACATTCTGCTAAACAAATTAGAGAACTTTTGGACCTGGAAGTGATGACTTGGCCTCCACAATTACCCTACTTGAACTCCATTGAATTGTTGTGGGACCATTTGAACAGGTGTGTTGAAAACTCAATCCAACATCAGAAAATCACTTGTGGGAACTTTTACAAGCAGAATGGGTTAAAATAACCGAAGAAACTCTGAAGAAACTACTGGACAGAATGCCGAAACTCTGTAAAGCGGTAATTAAAAACAAAGGAGATCACATAGATGAGAAAGATCCTGGAAAATCATGAATATTTTTTCTGATTTTCTAGACTGTAAATAATGTGAAAATAAATAATAAATAAAAATTAAAAAAATATATGTATTATCTGGGTTTTTGTTGTCTTGGGACTGAAATAATTAGGTGGGCAAATACTTTCTGATAGTAGTGTATAAAAAATGATGGAATGGCAGAAAGAAAGATCTATTCTATTTAAAAGCGGATAAAGGGAATAAGATTGTTATATATGAAAGAATACTCTGAAGGTGTAGATAATCTAATTGAATCCGGCCCTTATAAAAAGGTAATAAAAAATCCATTATCGAGAATGATAACAGAAGTTATGAATTCTTTAAAGAAATGTAAGAACCTTATCTCCAATTTACTAAAATTTAAATTAATTGTGAGTAATCTGACCATACCAAAGTTGTATTACTTGCCCAAAATTCACAAACTTGGAAAAGCAATGAGACCAATTGTTTCATTGGTCAGATCATCCACATCCATATCCAAATGGTTAACAAAAGAACTTACCATTAAATACTTTCACAGTGAAGAATTCTTTAGAATTCATTAGCAAAACAAACAATTAAAGTGAAATCTTAATTTCTTTTGATGTCAGTTCTTTGTTTCCAAGTGTGCCAATAACACAAATTTTACAATACCTCAAAGAATTATTTAGGATGAATGACTTTGAGGACGAAATTATTAATAAATACTTAACATTATCTAAACTTTATACGGAACAAAATTATTTTCAATATAACAGTCATTTTTATGTTCAGAAAGAAGGAACAGCTATGGGTAATTGCTTATCACCTTGCATAGCCAATTTATTCATAAGTAAGTTTGAAACGGAAGCCAGTCAAGAATTTGAGTATTTCCCAAGGGTATGCTATAGGAATGTGGATGATGTTTTTGCGATTTTTGATACAAAGAAAGTAAATATAGATGATTTTTTAAATTAACTTTATTTATGAAATTGAGAACAAAAAGGACAACTGCCATTTCTAGATATTTTAGTTATTAAAAATAATAATAGGTTAAAATTTATATCTATAGAAAAGACACAGGAAGAGACAGATATATTTCTAATGATTCATTTCATTGCAAACCACCCAAATTAGCCACATTACATTTTTTTAGTTCATTGTTTAGTCACTTTCCTCTGAACAGAGTAACCTTCAATAATGAAAGAAATTGTATTAGGAATATAACTAGAATTAATGGTTATGATGGTGACTGAATAAGCAAGTTAACAAATAGACATAAGTTCAGGTTAAATATTCAGAAGTCCACCTTTTTTACACATGAAGAAAATAAGACCAAATATGTCTTCATACCATATAATCCGAAACATAGCAGGGGACTCAATAAGATATTTAATAAGGTAGGCCTCACCCTAATTTATAAGTCATCAGACAATCTGAGGAATATCTTAGGAAATCCCAAAGACAAGATTTCTAATTGTGAGAAAGTGGAGTTTGTGAAATTAATTGTAATGATTGTGACAAAAAGTATGTTGGGCAAACTAAAAGGTCAATTAAAACATAATTTAAACAATATTTAGCACATTTAAAATACAGTAGAACAGAAAAGTCTAGCATTGCCGAATATGCCCTTAAAGCTGATCATATGGTAACAATAGATAATCTAATATTAATTAAATGTATCTGATAGGAGATTGTTGAACATATATGAAAGTATGGAAATTATAAAATGTAAAGTAGTGTAAATAAAGACAGAGGCCCTATTCCTTATAGTCCCCCTCAACTGGTTACTTGACCAGAACTGATGACCTGAGTAATCCAGGTGTTAGGCTAAGTATAAATAGGGTAGATTTGTAGTTTAGCTTTAATCAATCATCACACCTGATAAAGCTAACATGGTTAGTGAAACGCGCGTTGGCTGCAAAAATAAAGTGTTTGGTGTAGTGATGATATATACTGAGTAGTGTCATTGTGCCTAAGATTCCACATTCCCAACAAAGTTTTAAGGTGATTTAAGTCAGACTGAAGCTTATGGCAATCATCGAATGAAGATATTTCCATATATAACTTTTTTTGAGCAAAAAAAGAATAACTGACTATAGTCAAAATGACAATTTCCATCATCATAAAGAAGTGAATATAATACTTTATTTTAAAAAAATGTTAAAGATCATATATTTTAATTGGTAATCGGTATTGCTTAAGATCGCTTTTGCACATATTTAATTTTGCAGATTTATTTCTTGAAAACATGTAACACAACTTTAAGAAAAATATTTCCTCCAGGTCGCCACATTCTTTCTCTATTTTTATGTTTTCTATATTTTAACTAAACTTAACTTACCTATTTGGATTTGGATATCTTTTCCAAAACCCCTGAGCAACCTGCTCCCAAGTATAGTTAAAAACTGTGGAATTTTCAAAAAACTTCATTTTTTCCGGAAATGAACTTTAGTCGCTACAAAAACAATAGTTTTGATGTTGAAATCTTCTGTAATTTGATTCCTTTATGTAATGGAAAACTTATCCTTCTAACAAAGGAACACTAGAATGCGTTTTTCTGCAATTTCATCCATAATTTACGGAAAAAATTCAAGAAACTCTTGAAAATTGCCAAAGAACAAAGATCTTGAGAGCTGTCAGATGGAGATCAAAAACATAACCTCCAAAAATGGCAAAGGTGTAAACAAACGAGAATGTGCAGGATGCTGGGTTAACATTGCCAGATCGTCCTGTAATCTTTGAAAAATACTCTTCGTAGAAACATATTCTCATAAATAAACCAATTAAAAATAAATTCAAGTCTCCTCATATTTTTATGACTCTTAATCAGTCGTTTTCATATGAAGATAAGCTGGAAAATATTCATAAAATTATTACAGTTTGAAAACTTAGAAGTTTGCAAAGTTTTTTTTCGAAGCATGACAACATTGTTTATTTGCCTAAGCTGAGAAACGTGACCATATCCTCGTTTCCGAGAGCGTAAACAATAAAAATTTAATTTCTTAATTAAAAAAAAAATAATTTAGAAATATTTTTAAAAAGTATCATATACTATAGATGCTGATGATATCCGGTTACTATCCGATATCCAGTCTATCCGGCCAACTTTTTTACCATCCGGCCGAATAGTCCCTAATGTTCGGTAAAGGCCGGATAGTTTAGGCATTGTATATAAATAAATAAGAGGAGGCATTTTAATTATGAAATTGCTTTAATATTAAATGTTACATAATATTGCGATTAGAATTTAAAAAAAAATAAACAAAAAGCTTCAATGATCTACATAAATCAATTAATTACATATCAATTAGATGAATTAAATTAGAACTCAATCCTTATAGTTAACTATACTCTATTTCAGGGGTCGGCAACCTTTTAATTAAGGGGTGCCAGTTTTCATCCATACAACATTTTGCGTGCCGACATAGGTACTTACTACAACTAAAATTAAGAAAAATTAACTTAAATTAACTTAAAATATTGCTTTTAGAAGATTTAATTACAAAAAAAAAACATTTAACAAATAATTTTATTATACTAGTCCTAGGACCTAGTGTGACCCCTGTGCTTGAAGTTCTTTAGAGAGTTTTCTTATATCCGGTTAATGTCTGGTTATTTTCAGTGTCACACATGCTTCCGAGTTGTCTATTGTCAGCCTGCTTCGGTACGGGTTTAAAATCACTCTCATATGGGAAAAAAGTTGTTCACAGATATAGGATGATCCGAAAGCTGTAAGCATGGCAAACGCTACTTTCTTAAGACAAATAAATTTCCTCTGGTAAACTCATCCAAGAACTGAGTATCTCGTTTGAATGGTTCTGGCAGTCACCTTCTAATACCCTTCTTAATTCTACAAATTTCGTGTTCCATAACTCGAAGCTTTTAAATTCGATGTATTGATGATCAAAATCATTAATGTCCATCCATGAGAAAAGAGATATGTCAAAGCAACTGCTAGAAAAATCCATTAAATCTAGTTTGATTAAAAAAGTGAACATAGGACCATGTTTATCAAAATCCTGACCCCTCTCGATAAACTCCTCTTTTAAATTAGTCATATATTTAAGAATTTCGTGTATTAGTGCACCATCGTCGACACTGGATATATAAGTTTTTAAATTTGGAAAATATTTATATGTGTTTGTAGTAATATCGCTGATAAATAAATCTATTTTTAATTTGAATGATTTCCAGGATTCATATAAATCCAAAACTGTTTTGCCTGAACCTTGTAACTTTAAGTTGAGTTCACTGAGATGGTTTGTAATATCAGTAAGAAACATTAACATACAGATCCAGTTCTTATCTTCTAGTTCAGGATAAGCATCCACTTGATTTTTTTCCAACAAGAACGATTTAATTTCGCCCAGGCATTGCACAAATCTAGAGAGCACTTTACTAGGGCTGAGTCGGCGCACATTATTCTACAAAACGCCTTAAATTGTCTATGGATCAGTGAAGAACGACCGACTATTTTAACCACCCTATCCATCACGGATTTTAAACTTCCAGCCGAGATTTTAGCGCACAAACTCTCTTGGTGAATTATGCAATGAAAATTCAAAATTAATTGACCCATGCGTTCAATAAGAAGGGAAACAAATCCTTTATGTCTCCTAATCATAGCAGGAGCGCCATTATTTAAATCAATGTTCCGCTTTTCAAAATGTTTAACAAATTCTGAAAATATATCCTCTCCTGTTGTAGTTCCCTGCAATGGGAGCAGACAAATCAGCTCTTCATACACACTGCCATCATCGAGGTATCGCGCAACGATTGCCAGACGGGTAATGTAATTAATATCGACACTTTCATCCAATGCTACACTAAATACAAAACTCCGTTTGATAGCGTCTCTCTGCTGTTTTTGGACATTTTGTGTCATTTCGGTAATACGTCTCCCGATGGTCCGCGCTGATGCCGGTATATCCCTAATCCTGGCTAATATTGTATCCTTATTGGGCAAGTCGTCGAATAAAATCTCGCCAGTACTCAAAAACGTTTGCTTCATAAATTCTCGGTCAGTGAACGGCCTACCCTTTTGTGCCAACGATTGTGCAATTTTGAAACTGCATTCAGTTACCTGATTTTTTCCTTGGAAAACTTTGCTAAAGAATGTTGACTGTTTCTCGTATTGTTTACTTGCTCTTTGTATTGCCTCCCTTTTATCAGCGTTATCTTTAAATGACGATTCATGTTTTATCTGGAAATGTCGTTGAACACTAGATGTCCGGAAAACTACACTTTCCCGACATAGGACACAAATGGCCCGATCGTTTTGCTGTACAAAACCGTAATCTGTTGTCAATGAAGTTTAAAATGATCGAACGTCTACCTTCTGTTTCTTCGCGGCCATAACGCAACGTAATTTTAATTCTTGAACTTTTCAACGACTATTGACTGGAACGGATGTTACTTCTATACTAAATGATCCAAACGTGTAGCCGCTTGCTATATATAGAAAATTCCAATAATTACGTTTATTAAATTTCTTAGAACAAAAATTATTATCTACAACGCGCCCATTGCAATCAAAGGGCCGCCTAGAAGTTAAATCTAACAAAAACTAAAGTTCGGCAATATAAAAAGAGTTGCGGCGCGCGTCGGAACGATTGAAGTCAAGTCAAACAAAAACTGCCTTAAGCGGCTCTTTTGATCTGAATTGAGGACGTTTATTTGTGTTTTTACCTAGGCTTATATTTTGAAGCTTGCCGTCTTTAATACTTGCCGTAATTAATGCCAAACCAATGCATTCAGTAAAATTATAAATTACAAAATATATATTTTGTAGTTTTTGGTAATAATACCTAGTGACCTATATAATATATCGTTTTTGTTTGTATCGTTAAAGTAATACTGTCTTCTATTATTTACTTAATTTCGAAACATGTCACAGATTACAGAATTAATGTGTAAACTTTGAATATGTACGCGTGCAATTCAAAATTGCTTGGCATGCCAGAGATGGCACGCGTGCCATAGGTTGCCGATCTCTGCTCTATTTATTTGAAACTGATACTAATAAAAATTCTAGTGGACTCACCTGGATAATAGAGGCGTGCTATCTATTCCCAGGTAATTTTCAGGGAACAATGCTCTTTTGTAATGAAGTCTTATTGCCGATCAAATCATTTTATTTACATACCTTTCTATTACCCCAACTATAAATATATATTTAGAGCAGCATGCCCAAGTGTCAAGCCAGTTAGTGACAAGCCAGTTAATGTGTTAACAAAATGCGAAACGCCAAAAGTTCGTGCAGCTAACCCATAATGAAAAGTGTATAGTTAAAAACGATGAAAATTGTGATTTAAGTGTGGACGATTGTGTGACAAAATGTTCCTTAATGACCGGAGTTGGTAAAGCCACAGTTTACAGAATTTTAAGAAAAGAAAAAGAGGGAGTTATAGAATCCCAAAAAAGAGACCAGGCAGAAAAGAACTTCAGCTGACAGACAACCCAAAACAAAAAAAAAAATTCGAACTTTGGATATGATCTTGCAGGCTGCGACAAGCCACCCAGAAATACCGAAAATGATTAGAGTAAAACTACGGAATGTTTCAAAAGGTATGAATTTTTATTGGATTGGAGAAATTGTACACTGGAAGAGAGCCTCCGAGTGGGGGCTGGTTCAGGGGCGTAGACATGCAGAGATCATAATTTTAAAATAGAGTTTTGCAACATATGAGGTTTAAACTCGAACATAAATTCAGTGCACCAACACCTGCAATCAAATAAACCTCATGTACTTCCCTCTCTGTGAAAACAAGGTCAGTTCATCGACAGTACAGTCAACTATCTTTATCCTGGGTACGACTTCTATTCCCGATTTAGGCGTAACTTTGGAATCTGTCTTTTTGTCAGAAGCGACCTCTCTTGCCAACGAGAAGAGGCTCTGGAGCCCCCAAATTTTGATGTTATGTGGTTAAAAATAACGACTCAACAAATCACAAGGTTCATCTGCATCCTCTATCGACCACCAAGTGATATTAACTTTAGGACACTTTTCGCTTCTCTTGCAGACACTATCGATCATTTACAAATTAAATATCCAAATGCCGAAATTGCCATCCTGGACGACTTTAATGTCCACAACATCAACTAGCTTAAATATTCAAATACTACCGAACGACAAGGTCGTGAAGCTGAATCATTCTCAATCAGTTGTGGCTTAACCCAGCTTACTGACGAACCAACACGAATACCTGATCGAAACTGGAAGTTCGCTAGTCTTCTTGATCTGTTTTTAACCAACAATCCGGTGATTTACACGGTCACCGTAAATCCGTCGTTAGCTTCTTCAGACCATAAACTGCTTTCGACATCGAGTATCCTACCAATCAGTGACAGAGAGGCGCCTAAACCGCGCAAGATTTGGCACTACAAATCTGCTAAATAGGAAGATCTCAAGGAACTTTCCCTTAGTTAGACGTTCGTTTTTGGTTCCGACGACCATCTGACTGCACCAGGGAGGTTTCCGATGTTATTTTGGCTGGTATGGAAGCTTACATCCCTTTTTCGAAAAAATGCTCTTCCAACGGCAAGCCTTGGTTTGACCGAAAATGCAAAGAAGCTGTTGCTTCTAAACATCTTGCCTACCGATAATGGCGTGAAAATCCTAACACCATAAATCGTAACACCTTTGTTCGTGCCCATAACAGATACAAAGAAATTATCGACGAAACCAAGGAGGCACACAATCAACGAATTAGAAACAAACTTCTCGCTTGTCCCAAGAATTCCAGGTCCTTTTTGGTCAAACGCTAAGGCAGTTAGTTAAAATTTCACCAAATCTACCACACCACCACTCACACGGCCAGACAATTCTATTGCAACAGCACCTGTTGAGAAAGCGAACTTGGGCTCTTTGCTTCACATCCTTTGTCGATTTCCAAGGAAAAACACCATTGCTTCCCATAGTGCAGTTAAAGATGCCCGATATTGTCTTTAGCAGAGTATCATAAAACGTATTTTAATGAAGCTAGACACCAAAAAAAGCTTCTGGCGCTGACGGAAAACCTGCCATAGTTCTCAAAAACTGTGCGAGAGAACTACCACTAGTTTTCTGTAGCCTTTTCAACCTATCCTACAGAACGGAAATATTTCCTTCCTGCTGGAAATGTGCCACAGTTCAGTCAATACCTAAAAAAGGCAAGAAGACCTTGCCAAATAACTACCGAGCAGTCGCACTGCTTTCAAAATATCGAAAGTCATGGAAAATGCTATCAATTAGGATCTTCTAAAATATCTTGAAGGATTCAACATTATTAGCGACAACCAATATGGCTTTCGTAAACATAGATCAACAGGAGATCTTCTGACTTATTTTTTTTTTTTTATTGGTCTAGCACACGTGCTGCAGGGAAGTCCCTAAAGCGCTCCAGGAGCGGCACGAGTGCGGAAAAAAGCGATTCACGTTGTTCTTGAATCGCTGTAAATTGTACTCGGTGGGAAACACAGCGCTGGGCAAATTATTCCAAAGGGATGACGTTCTCCATATAAAAGATTGCTTGAAAAGCGTCGTACGCGGAGTAACAAGCTGAACCTCATACGGATGCGAAGCACCAGCGCGACGTGTATTTCTAACATGCACCGCTTTGGGAGGAATTAAGCGGGCTACATCCTTCGAACACTTTCCATGAAAATACCTGTAGAACAGACTCAAGTCGCCAACCGTTCTTCGATGTTCCAGCGAATCAAGGCCGCCGGTCAATTCCGGGTCCCCAATCAGACGGACCGCTCTTCTCTGAACAGAATCCAACAAATGCAGTGTATGTTTGGGAGCGGAGCCCCAAACGTGGGAGCAGTATTCCATAGTTGGTCGAATTTGGGCTTTGTAAAGAATTAACAGTTGCTGTGGAGTGTAAAGCTTTCTGGTTCTAAATAATATTCCCAATTTTTGAGAAGCTCTCCTTGCTATGCCTGCAACATGTTCATGCCAAGACATATTTGCTCCTAAACTAACGCCCAACAAACTGAGCGACGATGCTAGGGGAATGGAGTGCCCCGACACAACTATGTCGGGTTCAGCAACGTTAACTTTTTTAGAAAAAACTGCCGCTTGGGTTTTTGTAGCGTTAAATTCCCACTTGGTTACTGTCACCCCAAGATAGAATTTCTTCCAGCTCTTTGTTAAGTTGAACGACCTCCTGCTGTCTGCGGATATTCGCCTGAGCATGCCGATGTCCGAGCGTTCAAGGTGAATGAAGAGACAAGCGTACTGTCATCTGCAAAGCTATAGATTGGATTCCCGGTCTTTTCCAGCAGATCGTTAATGTAAATGAGAAAGAGAGTAGGAGACAGTATGGAGCCCTGGGGCACACCGGCGTTGATAGTGAGGGTGTTAGAAAGAAATCCGTCGACCGCCACTCGTAAAGAACGCTCTCTGAGGAAACATGAGAGCCACAAACAGAACCTTTCAGACATACCATAAGAGCGCAACTTAGCCAACAGTCCATCGTGCCAAACACGGTCGAATGCCTTGGATATGTCAAGAGCAACCGCTCGAGATTCTCCAAAGTGTTCAATTGCGTTGTTCCAAACATGTGTTACATAAGTCAGAAGATCTCCTGTTGATCTATGTTTTACGAAAACCATATTGGTGATCGCTAATAATATTGAATCGTTCAAGATTTTTTAGAAGATGCTCATTGATAACCTTTTCCATGACTTTCGATATTATTGAAAGCAGTGCAACTGGTCGGTAGTTATTTGGCAAGGTCTTCTTACCTTTTTTAGGTATCGGCTGAACCGTGGCACATTTCCAGCAGGACGGAAATATTCCCTTTCTGTAGGATAGGTTAAAAAGTCTACAGAAAACTGGTGTTAGTTCCCTTGCACAGTTTTTGAGAACTATGGCAGGTATTCCGTCAGCGCCAGAAGCCTTCTTGGTGTCTAGCTTCATTAAAATACGCTTTATGATGCGCTGTCTGAAGACAACATCGGGCATCCTTGACTGCAATATGGGAATAGTAGGTGGTGTTTTTCCTTGGAAATCGACAGTAGAATGTGAAGCAAAGAGTTCAGCCAATGTGTACTTATGTAACACATATTTGGAATTGAACACTTTGGAGAATGTCGAGCGGTTGTTCTTGACATATCTAAGGCATTCGACCGTGTTTGGCACGATGGATTGTTGGCTAAGTTGCTCTCTTCTGGTATGTCTGAAAAGTTCTGTTTGTGGCTCGACGGATTTCTTTCTAACACCTTCATTATCAACGCCGGTGTGCCCCAAGGCTCCATACTGTCGTCTACTCTCTTTATCAATTAAAATAACGCTCTGCTGGAAAAGACCGGGAATCCAATCTACAGCTTTGCAGATGACCGTACGCTTATCTTTTCATTTACTTTGAATGCTCGGATATCGGCTACTCAGACGAATATCCGCAGACAGCGGAAAGTCGTTCAACTTATCAAAGAACTGGAAGAAATTCTATCTTGGGGTGACAGTAACCGAGTGGAATTTAATGCTATAAAAACCCAGGCGGCAATTTTTTCTAAAAAAGTTAACGTTGCTGAACCCGACATAGTTTTGTCTGAGCACTCCATTCCTCTAACATCGTACCTCACACAAAAGTTATTGAATTGCTGCATGAATGGAGATAAAACTCTAGAGCCCTTCCTACTGCTTGATGATAATTTGCATAATTCTAGATGATCTATTGCTATTACTTTCAAATAAATAGCTCAGCATTCGTTGGAAGTAAACAATTACGCCTATTTTCATACTCAATTCCTACCGCAGAAAAAAACTTTCGCTGTAAACACTGCTGGAAGGCGATGAGAGATAAATTTTAGCGAATTTAGTAAAAATTGGATACAGTTTGATATTAGCTGACCACCATGCACAAGAATCACCATTTCGATCAATTCGAACAGTTTGCAAGTAATATTCTAACTCGGTTGAAATGGCACTTCTTTCTGGAACGTCACGTTCTTCGTTGTCATTCGCAAGTTCATTAAAACACTCCCAAAAAGTATCGCGCATTTCAAGGTCTCCAACATTTTTCTTCTTATTTGGTGGCGGGGAATACGCTTCAGTAGAAGCAGAATCATCATAGCTCATTTTCAGAACCTCTAAAAGAAGTTTCTGCCGAGCTCTCTTTACCGTACTATACCCAAGAAATTAATCTTAAATCTAGAATCCAGAAGAGTTGCAATCAAATAATTATAATTTTCATCAAAATTGAATGGATTCTCTTTCTCTATTTGACTTCTAAGTGAGGTTCCCAGGTTCGGTAATTTAGAAGTCCTTAGAGCAGTCTCTTCCTTTACCAGATATTTAAGTAAAGTAATAACATTTGGGATAACTTCCGAGATATATAAAAGACCTAAACTGGTTATTTATTTATTTCTTCCAACGGTTTCAAAAGTTTAATACATTTTTTTTTATTTATATATTCTAATTTATCATTACAAAGAATTTTTTAAGGTTTACACTTTATTTAAATTTATTTTCAAACTAGAAGACTATAGTATTAATAGTACTTCTTTTCTACCTACCCACAAAAAAAAATCGATAAGGTTCGATATATCGATGGTTATTATTAAAAAATCGATTACCGGAGTGAGAAAAGATATCTAAAAAACCCCTATCTTCTAAAAAAATTTATGTATATATATATATATATATATATATATATATATATATATATATATATATATTTGTATATATATATATATATATATATATATTATATATATATATACTATATATATATATATATATATATATATATATATATATATATATATATGGAGAATCTAGAAGTCGATAACGAAACAACAATCAAAGGAACCGATAGATTTAAATATTTAGGAACCATCATTTCAAAAAACGCAACATC
Organism: Pachyrhynchus sulphureomaculatus; assembly: GCA_019049505.1. Taxonomy (NCBI): domain Eukaryota; kingdom Metazoa; phylum Arthropoda; class Insecta; order Coleoptera; family Curculionidae; genus Pachyrhynchus; species Pachyrhynchus sulphureomaculatus. Next base: position 10,287,894 of record CM032452.1, on the reverse strand, counting down.
AGAAGAAGAGATGAAATCTACATTAGGACAAACGCGAACATGCATAAGACAATTAAATTCGTTCCTGTGGGACAAACACATTACAAAGAGAAACAAAACACGCATATACAAAATTAATAATACAAAGCATAAGGACATATGGGTCAGAAATATGGACGATCAACAAAAGAAAATAAAACTAAAATTAACGCGGTAGAGATGCAGTATTGGAGAAGATTGCTGTAGAGTGACACGTATGGAGAGATACCAAATGAAGAAATAAGAAGCAAAATGAACATCAAAGAGAACGCAATAAACACCATTGAAGAAAAACGATTAAAATGTATGGACACATAAGACGGAGCGAAGATAATAGGTGGATAAAGAAAATAACGGAGAGGAGCCCTATAGGGAAAAAGAAAAAGAGAAAGATCGTGGAGAGACGAAGTTGACGAGGCTATGGAGGACAGGGGTCTAACAGATGGAGATTGTGGGAAGATAGAAATGGATGGAACCAAAGGCTGAGAGAAGAAAGACAACGTCGGCTGTAGAAAATCCTTGAGATATATATATATATATATATATATATATATATATATATATATATATATATATATATATATATATATATATATATATAGATATATATTTATATCAAATTCAAATCTTATCAGAATTACTTTATTATTGTAAATAACCGGTCAAGTGCAAGTTGTTCCGTACGTTGATTGCTTTTAAAATAAAAATTTTCATTACGGAAGTATAATATGATCAGTGACGTCACAAAACGCACCCCAAATGAATTTTCAACAAAGTTTCTTTCTGATCTTTAGTAAAAACTGATGTCCTTGAAATTTTTGTTGTTTTTTTTTTTATATACCAGATAAATGATTAAAGGTAATGCACTCGTGTAGAGATTATTTCAGAATTTTTAAAAAATTTTTTGATTAGTACTTTTCGAGATAAGATGGAGGGACAGAGATTTTTCGCATTTTTTTAAAAAAAATACAATGAAAATTGTGCGGAAGTATTACATTATATATATTTTTGAACTCGTCTTTTTACAAGCTTCCATTTGACACCCCACTGGATGACCTGGTAAAAAAAAAATTTGTCACTTCCGATTTCACCCCCTAAAACTAATCCCTTAAGTCAAAATTTAACTTTCAAAATTACGCGATTCTGATGAGGTCATTAATTTCTCTATTAGTGCCAAATTTCAACTTTCTATGTCAAATAATTTTGGAGAAAATCGGATGTGACAGACAGACGGAGAGACAGACTGACAGACGGACACCGAAGTGATCTTATAAGTGTTCCGTATGGAACACTAAAAATCAATAATGATTTTTCTTTGACAAAGTGTATTAAATCTAAGAAATAAAAAACATAGTTATAATGTAAAAAATATAACATAAAACAAATTAAATTTACTTAAAATAATAAGGAAACCTGAAAACGAAATATATACTAAGCTAAAATATAAAACACGCAACATACATTGACAAACAGCAAGATACCTAGTTAACACAGAATTAGTTCCAGACAAAGTAAAATTAATATTAATATAAAGAACTAAAACAATAATACGTAATTGCCATTAGCAAGGAAAAAAGGAACATGCAAACCAACACAGCATAGGTGCTTTACAATCAAACGGAATGAAGGCCAACATCAGACAGAGGGAGTCATGCAAGCGAATCAACATAAAACTCACCCAGATCATAATATGATTTCGAAATACCCTAAGTGAGTTAGCAGTCTTGATGTCAGTTGGCAAATGGTTAAACAATTTTCTGCCCTCGAATATTAATGAGTGCTTCGTGAGTGCCCTAACTGGAACAGGCAAGGCAGATCCGCAGCCCGTCGGGTGCCCCTCTGAGATGCTACGCGCTGAATACTTAAGCAATTCTTATATATCAACGAAGTGGTCTCCAAGATGAACAGGGAAGTGAGGGTCAGAATTCCCTGCGAGAGAAAGACAGGTCTATAGGATTCCCTCTAATTGGCATTATTGATGAAGCGGACAGCCTTCTTCTTCAGCAAAAACAAAATATTTAGAAGACATTGACAAAACCTCAAAAGGAAATACCATATTTGAGATGGGACTCAAACAATGCAAAATAAGCCGTTCGCGCAATATCCCAAGTTCACTTCTCGTAACCCTAATAGCAAAGCAACCTGAAGAAAGTCTCTTACTCAACTTCATTATGTGATTCGTAAATCCGAGTTCAGTATCAACGAGAACACCTCTCGCAAGAGTCGTCACCCAAGTGTATCACTTGTATATTGCATCCAAAACCAATAGCATGTGTCTTACCGACATTAAAAGACAACCGGTTAGCCCTACGCCACTTCCTAACTGTCAATAAGTCGATGGAAATGTTCGACCTAAGGATTGTAATAATTTTAAATGCCATACGACGGAGGTGTCATCGGCAAAGCGTAAATTTGCCTGATATTTTGATGCGAACAAGGTCATTGATGTATTTTAAAAAAAGAAGCTGTGTATATAAGTGACTTTTGTCGAAAAAATCTCTTTTTTTTCCAAAAATCGATTTTATTCTTCGGCATATCTCTCAAAAGCACTTATTCCATATGATCTTCTATTTGGATACCTGTCATATGGTACGATTTGTCGACCTCTGTAAAATAAGCCTCAGTTTCCCGTTCGGCTTCTTCATTTGAGCCAAATACTTTACCCTGGAGCTACCTTTTCAAATTTAAAAAAGTTAATAATCACTGGGGACCAGATCTGGTGAATACGGCGGATGAGAAAGCAATTCATGGTCCAATTTCACCATCGATTTTATGAAATTGTGAGCTGATTCATTATCTTGGTGAAACAATACTTCTTCTTCGTTAAATGCGGCCTTTTTTCTTGGTTTCACCATTCAATTGGTCCAGTAAATCAACGAAATAGTCTCCGGTGATTATTCGCTACTTCTCAAGATAGTCGATCAGTATTATTCCATGCACATCCAAGAAATACTTACCAAAATCTTTCCAGCTGATGTTTTTGAACACTTCGGTCGGCTTTCATGCGGTTACATCTACTCTGCGGACTGCTTATTGGACTCAGGCATGCAGTTGTGGATCTATGTTTTGTCCACTGGTACGAATCGACGCAAAAATTCCTTTGGGTAACTTGGGGGGACGCCGTAACAGTGCCAAACGTTGCTGTTTTTGATTATACGTAAAAGTGCGCAGCACCCATCGGGCACATAGCTTTTTCATATGCAAATATTCGTTCAAAATATACCTCACGCGTTCTGTTGATTCTTCGCGATGTCATGTCTCTCAGTTCCACTTTACCGACATTCCGAATTATGATGATTTTTGGAGTGACTGCCCATTTAGACGTCCGGAACGTGCATCATCGGCGCTTGTACGACCGCATTTAAGTCCTCCATCGACATATAGTTGCTTTCGACAGAGCAGATGCGCCATAACACTTCTCAAGTCATTCTTGGGTGCTGGCTGTATTTTTTTCCCATCAACAAGCAATGTTGAATAAACACACGAAATTGTTTTTGTTCCGTCGTTTGCAAAAAACAAAGTAGCGCCACTCAAACAGCTGTAACTTAACTAATAGAGAAAATGTTATGAAAATTTTATACGACTCTTCTGAGAGTTTACACATCATAGTATATATATATATATATATATATATATATATATATATATATATATATATATATATATATATATATACTATACATAGTGAAATTCCCCTTCGCGAACACCCCTCTTATACGGACACCTTCCTTGAACGGACAGTTTCTCATGGTCCTGACCGACTCTCAATAATTGGCATTGTGTTAACTCCCTCTTGGACGGACATTCTCTTGGACGAACGCGGACACAAAAAAATATTTTCTTAACCGGGCAAAAAACAAAGAAAAAAAATAAACGCCTTGTCTCCTTTTTCTGTAGCGAGTATCGCTGTTGAGTTTCCCAATCGCGCCGCGCGCCAATGTCACTGCCTGCCTTCACTGAGGGATTTACCGATCTCAATTTTTCGGTACACGCGAGATTTAATATTAGTCTGACGCCTGTGCGAACAAGAGACAGATGGGCAACACATTCATTGTAGAAATGGCTCCAAATAGAAAAATCTCTCAGGCTTAAACAAAAAATTGAGATTGTTGAAGTTCACAATAAGGAAAAGTTAAGTGTAAAGCGTTTTAATATCGGAAATCCTTCTAAACAAGTGGATGTCGAACAGCAATTTGAGTGAAAAAAGAAGTTTTTGACTGGTGATGGTACCAAAATTGACAAGTTATGTTATAACTGGTTTATAGCAGCTTGCCATAAGGGGATTCCTTTGACAGGTATGCACATGAATTATTTTTTTAGGTAGGGTTTTCTGGAATTAGTGCGTTGATTTTCTTTTCATATCAATTCAAGGAATGGATAAAAGGGGTGAGGTATTAGTAGGCTTGTCGTGACAAAAATGCAAAAAACTTATTCTTTAATGTCCGCTAATGCGATGCAAAGGAAAATAAATAGCTGAGTTTCTGGGACATTCTACGTGGTTCTTCTAGCTGGCTTAATAAATTTAGAATCCGCCACAACATAAGTTTTAAAGCGATTTCCGGAGAAGGAGCTTCGGTTATTGTTGAAGATGTTTCATCATTCTGGGAAAAATGCCCTTCTTTAATTAAGGGATGTTCACCGAGAGACATCTATAATGCCGATGAGACAGGCCTGTATTTTAGGGCTCTACCCAACAAAACGATAACATTAAAAAAAGAAAAATATGTTGGGGGTAAATATCCCAAAGAGAGGTTTACAATTTTGCATTGTGCAAATATGGCGGTAGAAAAAGAAAAACTTTGTGTCATTGGAAAGGCAGCTAAACCCAGAGCATTTAAAATATCAACATAAACAACCTGCCGGTAACTTGGAAATATAATAAGAAAGCTTGGATGACAGGAGAAATTATGACAGAGTGGTTGCAAGATCTTAATTGGAAAATTACAAAAGAAAAAAGAAACATTTTGTTATTTTTAGACAATGCAGTATCTCATCCAAAAGATGTCCGCTTAAAAAATATAAAAATCTTGTTTCTGCCCCCTAACTGTACATAAGCTTGTCAACCACTTGACCAGGGAATTATAAAAAAATTTAAAATTTATTATCAGAGTCTAATACTAAAACACCTGATAGTAAACATCGAAACTGCTGGTACAGCTTTTGAGTTAATTAAGAAAATTACGACATTGGATGCAGTTTACTTTGCAAAAACCGTTTGGGAACAAGTAACCAAGGAAACAGTTAAAAACTGCTTCCGTAAAGCGGGATTTAAGCAAGAAAATATGCAAAGTGAAGACCAATTAACTGAGGCTGTTACATCTGATCCAGAAGATGACTTACCACTTAACGTACTTGCAGATATCCTGAAAAATAAGAATTTGTTGGAGTTGACTGATAATGAAAACCTTAATGATTTTTTGAACATAGATGAAAATTTGTATGTTGAAAATCCAGATTCAGAACAAGAAATTAAAAATTAAGTTGAAATACAAGGACTTTCCGAAGATTCTGATATCAATGAGGTTCCAGTACCAACAGATGCTATCCCAAATTATGGTGAAGCTGTTACCCTAATCAATCAGTTTTGCTGAAGATCAAGGAGATGCATAATCTTTAGAGCTTCTTTCCAAATTAGAAATACGATTTGTGGACGCCATTTTAAAGTAAAGGAGGAGACAAACAACAACATATGAATTTTTGCGTCATTAAAGTGACCTTTCATTTTATATGTATAACTCTATCCTATTATATTTTATATGTATCTAAAGGTAACAAATCTTTGTTTTTTTCCTTAAGTTTTAAGTTTTTTGTTTATTTTAAAAACACGTACATACATAAAGTATACGATTTTTTTGTATTTCTTTTAAGCGGACACTCCTCTCGAACGGACACTTTCGGTCGATCGTTTTAATTACAGTTTTCATTAAAAAAACGATTTTTTTGTATTTCTTTTAAGCGGACACCCCTCTTGAACGGACACTTTGGGTTGGTCCCGCCCGTTGGTGTCCGCCCAAGGGAGATTTCACTGTCAGTACTATCGTCACTGCTTATTCCTTATCTTACTCAACGTAATAAAATAACCCCCATTATTTCTCCTTATCTCCCAATATTTCTCCTTATCTCCCATTAACTCTACATAATTTCCATTATCTAGGCTTATCTCTGCTCATCTCCCATTATTTCTCCTTATCTCCCATTATTTCTCCTCATCTCCCATCACCTTATATTATATATTTCGATACCTCGCAATATTCTCCTTATATTATTTGTATATATATCTATATATATATATTATATATCCCATTATCTAGGCTTATATCGAATTATATAGAACATATGTATATTTATACGTAAATCGGATAAGTGGTTCTCGAGTGATAAGCGCACTAACGGACAGACAGACAGAGAGACGTTGCATTTATATATATATTATATTCTTTGCTACATGATATTGTTCCATATTTAATGCTTTAGGCAGTGTATTGCAAGAGAACGCGCTAGCGGCAAATTTTTCTACTTGATTCACTATTTATATCTCGTAAATCGGGAAAAATTTTTTATTCTCAATAGATATCCTTTGCTACATAATATTGTTCCATATTTTAGGCTGTGTATTGCAAAGGAACGCGCTAGCGGCAAACTTTATTCCGGTGCCCATAACGGACAGACAGACAGAGAGGCGTATTTTATATATTTATATATATTATATATATATATATATATATATAATATATATATATATATATATATATATTATATATATATATATATATATAAATATATATATATATATATATATATATATATATATATATATATATATATATATATATTTATATATATATACATATATATATATATATATATATATATATATATATAAATATATATATATATATATATATATATATATATATATATATTATATATAATCTTGTTTTAAGATTCCTATGTAATTGTAAAAAATATTATTTACAAAATAAAGAAAACTATTTTCAGTTTATCTTTTTTGTAGTAACTTTTATTTTAAATTTAGAAAAAAAAAAAAGTACCGCCCGAGCAGGGACTTGAACCCTGGACCCTTGGATTAAAAGTCCAATGCTCTACCGACTGAGCTACCCGGGCTCCTGTTATAAAGTTACCGAATTGCATAGAAATACGTAGAGAAATTAATTGGCCTTTAAAGAATTTTATTATTTATTAATTTCAAATACTTATTATTTAAAGTTAGAATTCAACTCTTAGTTTATGGTAGAGATATAACGAATAATTATTTGGCCGGATACCTGATACCGAATATTCGGTCAGCACCTTGGCTAGATAACCGGATATTCGGCATATTCAAATGATTACAGATGCAAGTTATGTACGACATGTTTCAGCGTTTAGATTATGCCCCCTGCGCGACTTGGTGTGGCGTATGCGGACAGGTGAGGTAAGGGGCAGATTGAGATTGGTACGGAGGAACACACACATCGCGCTCATTCAGTATTTGTTTACTCCATAGACATAGAGGATAGACTAAGCATTAATCTCAGAAAATTGACCACTGTCTAGAAAGAGGCAAAGCGACTGTGCGGCCAATACCTGCCGCTTTTCTGTAGGCCTGTAATAAACAATGCACAGTACCCAAAGACGGAATTCAAGGCGAGAAAAGCCTCGACCCGATTTTAGTTCAAATAAACACTTAGAAATATTATTTTCAGGAGCGCTGTAGCTTAGCGGCATTTTAAAAGGAGATAGCTACTGGCCGCACATTCGCTTTGTCTCTCTCACAGTTTTACGTCCATATTTACTTCACAGCGGGATACGGAACATTCAGTCCATCCTCTATGTCTATAGTTTACTCCTTCATTAAGCCGTTTCCCTATACTAGCTAATAATTAAAAACGAAAAATCGAAAATAAGATATTTTTCATTTGTGAGAGTATATGTCTGTTGGGCAAGTTGCAAGATATTTCGTGCAGGAGAAGGAAAAAAAGGCCGGTACGTCGTTTATGAAAAATAACGTGGAAAATAAACATGCGGAGCAATATACTGAGCTTATTGCCATTCCTTTTACAAGTAAAACTGTTTTCGTGAATTCGTGTGCCCTTGCAAGTAAATCTACAAATTCTTCAATTTTGGCGCAAAAGCAATTGCCCTTGGAAGAAACTGCAGAAAGAAAGTTACTATGGGATGTGAACGATGCAAAATCAAAACGTTATCATTATTTGATTGCAGAGATCATGGCATTAGATAATAAAGCAATGTCTAGTAGAACGAGTTGGTTTTACTCGACTTCTGAAAAATGCTTTGCCTCGAGTCGAATCTTCATAGCTGAGAAAATTATATGTAATATTTATGACCGAATTCATACCAAAATCAAACAAATATTGCTAACGCCACAGCTATTTCAGTTACTTGAGATATGTGGTTTTGTTTACATAATAATGCGACTTTCTTCAATTTTACGGTCCATTGGTTCATTTCTGATTTTAAATTCGAACATGTTGTTTTGGCAATGATACTTTTAAAGGATCACACACAGGAGAAAACACAGCTAAAGAACTGGATGCTATGATGGCTCGCTGGAATATTCCCCAAGCCAAAATACATTTCCTTGAACATGACAGTGGCGTCAATATGGTAAAAGGTGTAAGAGTCGCAGAGTGTGATTCTGGAAAATATTTCATGCATCGCTTCAGCGAGTTATCAACAAATCTTTGCAGTCACAGTCTGAAGTCAGGGATATGATATCTGCTGCCAGGAGAATGGTTACACACTTTAATCACTCTGCTTTGGCTCAAGAAAAACTTGATTGTATTAAAAAAGAGCTCAATTTACTGGAGTATCAGTTAGTTCAAGTTGTCAGTATGCGCTAGAATATTCCTTATTGTTTGCTGGAACGATTGCTAAATAGAAACAGGCTGTGTATACCACCGACCACGACACTTTGATTAAGAACGATCAGTCTTCTAATGGGTACTCCAACATTTAGTAGTAACGAATAGCTAAAATTTTTAGCGTTGTCATACTTCTAAGGTTTAAAAGATTTTTTGGTTCATCGGCTCTCACAATATCACCAAAATTCTAACCTAATGAAGTGCACATTTTAGCTGTTAGATAAGTAATAAATTTGTAGTTTACAGTTAAATATTTTCTTTAATTTGTATTTGAATAAGATGCAGAACCATATATAACAAGTCACTAAAATTAACAAATACAATTGGCAACACTGCTGGTGGTCATTCGGTATTTCAGTTTTCTTTGCGGCGTTGCATGGGTATAGTGTACGGTAATTTTTTGCATATCATTATCAAACAAGAGCAGATTAAAGATTTTTTCGGCGGGGATGATTTCAAAGGTACAATTCATCATTTTGACGAAAAAATCCTAACTAACCAAAAAAAATTGATGATTAAAGGGGGCAATTTTTTGAAGAAAAAAACAATGTCTGAAAGACAGGTCTTCCTAATGAAAAAAATGTCTTTTATATAAATTAAATAATTTTCGAAATGAAAACACGGTCGAGGGGTGATGCCCTTTTCATCCCTTTCATCTTTCAAATCCAAACTTTGTCGGATTCTTTGTAGCAAGATTCCTGACAGCAATATAATAGGAGAACAAAAATATGCTTGCATTTCGAAAAAAATCGTCAAATTACTCTTGCTTATTAGTTAGATTAAATTATACGTCTATTCTATTACCTTTTTCTCATATATTACTATTAATAACTAAAATTTGGATCTGGATTAGCGATGAGAATAGAAAAATCATTTTATATCCACGAAACTCTGAAGATAACGTGGGCGTAGCTTTTATGTAGCAGCTATCCATTTTCTTTTTTTAACCCTATGAAATGAAAAGCAATAACCGATAGCTCCCTCTCCTAAAAAATCTGATACCAAAATACTCTGAAATTGAAATTATTTTTTGGGTTTATTTTGTTTCAAAAATTCAATGTTGAAACTTTTTTTTGTAAAAAGACTAGTAATTCACAATTTGTAATTACGTGATAGTTTTGTGTTTTTCAAATTATGCTTTGTTTCCGGCATACTTTTATCATTTCCGATTTTTCACAGTGTTAAACCAATATTGATGTCATAATCTTTTTACGTATTATCGCCAAACACCAGACTCCGATCGTTCATCTTTGTACCATGTAGTTTAAGCTAAATTTGTGAACCAATCATAAAATTATTTATTTACATTTTTATATATAGGGTACCAAAATCGCTACTCTTGTTCATCTAGTTAACTAAAAAATAATAAAAGGAAAACAATAAAAAGGGGCTATGTATAAATTTCTCACAGATTATAGCAAACAGGAACTATTTAAGATGCTAGAAATGTACAAAAGAAGAAGTCCTTAAACTTAAGTTAGCAATAAATATTACGTAATCGATCGTAGAAAAGCAATTCAAATGTATGCAACCAATCATACATATTCGTAGTAATTAAAATCAAAACCGTAGAAAACATCGTAGCTTTATTTACGAAGCGTAGCGCCGTAGCGTGTTTATGCCACAATTTGACAAGCGAAAATCAAAAAATCGCCAAAATTAGGCCAATTTTTTTGTAAAACTACAATCGAAAAACAAGAACGAATGGTATTTTTGGAAAATAAAAAGCGGTTTCCAAAACAGGCAACCAGTAAAACGCCGAGTAGGCAATTGTTTTCATAAAGAAAAATGGCGATGTGTTAATCAATGTTGGTGTTTTTAAATGGTTTTTATTCAGTGTTTTTTCGTACACAGAAAAACAAAGTTTTAGTCATTATTACATTAAATTGAATTAAAGCCCACGTAATAACCATGTTTTGTCAGAAAGTACGCTTTCTGTTAGTCTATAAGGAGTGACTGAAGAGAACTGATCGAGCCAAAGATGTCTCGAGGTTTTGGAAAATATAGAAGAGGCACGACTCACCATCCCTTTCATTTCGATACTCTTTTCAAGGAAAATAGTAACAGGCCTTCTGCTGCAAGGTCTGCTGCTTCAGTTGGTAAATGGGGCATTACTAGTTTTACGAGTATAAGAACACTAAACGGAAGGCAGGAGAATGAGCCAAGGTATGTTGGTAAATTAAGTAGATTTCAATATTTTACAGACATTAGTTGGGTTTTAAATAGCTTTATTGTATTATTTGTAAGTTTAATTCATCAACGATTTTTATTATTATTATTAATTTTAGTGTAGATGGTAAAGCCTTTTTATCATTATTTTTCCCTCAGTATTTATTAGTTTTTATATTAATTTAATAAACTACCATGATTGTTTTTAAAGGTAATAATACAATCAGCATTAGTTAAACTATTTGGAGCAGCATTCTTGTTGGATAAAACTATATTGAAAAAAAGTCCTATCTCTAAAGGTTCTTGAGAGGTTCTCCTCATAATTTACTATTACGGCTTTGGAATTTCTTATCGTAGTTCAGAGTGTTAAAGGTTAAGTAAGTATAGTAGGAATATCATATTTTGTAGGGCTTATCGAGATCTCAAAACCTTTTGTTTTGTAATGTTGGGACATTTTAACCTATTTTTATAGTTTTCAAAGATACATCAATTTCTTGATGTATCTTTGGATTTCTATTTATGCCATACTGGAGCAGCATGTTCCAAAATTGACAGAATTTTAGATTTTTTTTTTCTTTAAATTGCATATTTGCAACCAAGTTAAATTAGTTCTTTATAATATATCTATCTCATGGTCATCACAATTAATAATGCCCAAATATTTTTGTTGTTTTCGTATCACTAATCCTTTAGATAAAGATGTAAATTCAAATTATTTGATCCCAATTTCTAAGGAAGTCAGTCAGTATTTAATTCCAAAAGTCATGTATATTTATAATGTAATTTTTGAGTAAATAAGGTATACATACTAATTCACTTATTTATTTATTTACTGGTAACTCGTTACATAAAGCAAAAAAAGTACAGGGTGATTATTTTTAGACGCCAGGCCCCGATTTATGGAAAATTGTTGGATATATATTTTTTTTAATAGGGAATTGTCTAGTGCCTGTCAAGGAGTATAGTAGGAGTGATGTACTTGACATTCGATAGTATAGTGAAAACTGTATTGGGCGCCGCGACGCCAAACAACTTATTTTTCCATCGACATACCTTTTGTAAAATGACATTGGAAAGTCCTAATTTTTTTCAACATTTTTTCCTTAAACAGTTTTTTTCTAATTTGTTTTGCAAAACAGTTATGCAGCAAAATCCCTCTAAAATATTATTTTTTGGTCATCGCATTTGCCATGGATTGTATGCCACGTTTATCGGTTTTCAAACAATTTTCCTAGTATATTTAACTCTGACAGCTCTTGTTTGCAGACCTATTCAATTCATATTAAGTAAACAGTGTGTTAATAGCTTCTGGCTGAAGTGGTTTCCCACTATGTTTGGTCGATTAGAACGAAATCTGAGGAGCACTATGGATGCATGTTCTGGGTAGAAAGGTATTTTTGAACAAAAAACTGTTTTTAACAGATGAAAAAGTAGCCAAAATTATGCAGTATTTTCAAAACTATCTGTAAAATTCAATCAGAGTATATCTGGAGAAATTAGCCACTCATCGAGCATTAATGAAAAGAATGGAAAAAGGCATGCTAGAAGAAGAATGACAGAAAATTTCTTTTCATGTTTTTTTTTATTTTTTAAGTTTTAAACATTTAATTTTATAAATATGTAATAAGTTATGTAATGTTAAAAGTTATATAGATTTTTTGTGGTTTTAATAAAAATAATGTATTATTGTTTTTATTGTTCAAAGATAGGAAAAACCTCAATAGCATTTATTTATTTATCCATTTATCAATAAATACAAATATAAAATACAGTGAAATTGCTATAACTAATTACGATAACTAATCTTACATTTTTTCGATACTCAGGATGCCTACGCAAAAAGTATGCCTGTATGCATCCCATTTTAGTCCTTACTATCTATTTAAAAGCCATAGTTTTCAGAAAAAAAAAAACGAGGTTGTGCAATATCCAGATCAAACATAATCATCATTTATACCTATTTTGCCTCTCATATACTGTGGAAAACCAATTTCAGTGAGCATCTACCCGAATAATGGTAGTAATATGCTGTAGGTTTCATAAATACATTTTGTGCAAGCCTTTTCAAATTTATTTTTTATTTCTCTAATATGTCACGGAAGAAAGTTGTAAGATTTTGGAGCAAGGTATTTCAGATACTTTAGATTTAAGTTTTTTTGACTGTCTGGAATCTTTAGGTTTTCGTTAGCCTTTGAGCGGGTGTTGTAGATATGGCTTACATAATTGTGGGTAGTGTTTTTAAACCTTACGAAGCCTAACATGGTTGTTATGTATACTGTTCGTATGTTAGTTGTGTGTTCAGTATACACGAGTCTTGAGGGATACCTTTTATTTTTTCTAAAAATAATTTTTCATACATTTTTGTGTTATGTTCAACTTGTAGAGCATATTCTTGTACAGTCCCTCCTATACCAGTATACCATAACTAATTAATGATCCAACAAGAGATTTGTAAACCAAAATCAAATCTGCTGTATTTAGAATTTCTCTTATATATAACTTGTTTATAAGTTTTTTTAGTTTGTCAGCCAGGTAGTCAATATGTTACCCCGTGGGGGAGCAGGATAGAATATCTCCCCCGGTACGTTCTGCCTGTCGTAGGAGGTGACTTAAAGAACAATCTAGATGGTAGATGCCTAGATCCCACTAGCATCGCCTGGTGTGATACCATCGCATCGGCTTAGGCTGCGTGAAGTTGCTTAACGTGGCTGTGCCGATGTCCCGCACTGTGGGACCAAATAGCATGATGAGGCACCTGGATACAAAAAATTCCAGAGGTAAAATAGCCCCCCGTTCGGATCTCCGGGAATTTTAAAATGGATTTTTGCAACATACGAGGTTTAAACTCGAACATAAATTCACCTGCAATCAAATAAACCTCATGTACCCACTCTCTGTGAAACCAAGGTCAGTTCATCTACCAGCACAGTTAACTATCTTTATCCTGGGTACGACTTCTATTCCTGATTTAGGCGTAACTTTGGAATCTGTCTTTTTGTCAGAAGCGACCTCTCTTGCCAACGAGAAGAGGCTCTGGAAACCCCAAACTTTGATGTTATGTGGTTAAAAATGACAACTCAACCAACCTCAAGGTTCATCCGTATCCTGTATCAACCACCAGGCGATACTAACTTTAGAGCAGTTTTCGCTTCTCTTGCAGACACCATCGATCATTTACAAATTAACTATCCAAATGCCGAAATTGCCATCCTGGGCGACTTTAATGTCCACAACATCAACTGGCTTAAATATTCAAATACTACCGATGAATAAGGTCGTGAAACCGAATCATTTTCAATCAGTTGTGGCTTAACTCAGCTTATTGACGAACCAAGACGGATCCGTGATCGAGGGGGGGGTTCGCCAGTCGTCTTGATCTGTTTTTAACCACCAATCCGGAGATTTACACGGTCAGCGTAAATCCGCCATTAGGTTCTTCCGACCATAAACTACTATCGACATCGAGTATCCTACCGATCAGTGACAGAGAGGCCCCTAAACCGCGCAAGATTTGGCACTACAAATCTGCTAAATGGGAAGATCTCATGGAATATTTTCGAACTTTCCCTTGGTTAGACGTTTGTTTTCGATCCGATGACCCATCTGACTGCGCCAAGGAGGTTTCCGATGTTATTTTGGCCGGTATGGAAGCTTACGTCCCTTTTTCGAAGAAATGCCCTTCCAACGGCAAGCCTTGGTTTGACCGAAAATGCAAAGAAGCTGTTGCTTCTAAACATCTTGCATACCGACATTGGCGTGAAAATCCTAACACCATAAATCGTAACACCTTTGTTCGTGCCAGGAACAGATGCAAAGAAATTATCGACGAAACCAAGGAGGCACACAATCAACGGATTAGAAACAAACTTCTCGCTTGTCCCAACAATTCCAGGTCCTTTTGGTCAGTCGCTAAGGCAGTTACTCAAAATTTCACCAAATCCACCATACCACCACTCACACGGCCAGATAATTCTATTGCAACGACACCTGTTGAGAAAGCGAACTTGGTGGCTGAAGTCTTTGCTTCACATTCTACTGTCGATTTTCAAGGAAAAACACCACCTAATATTCCCATAGTGCAGTCAAGGATGCCCGATATTGTCTTCAAGCAGCGTATCATAAAACGTATTTTGATGAAGCTAGACACCAAAAAGGCTTCTGGCGCTGACGGAATACCTGCCATAGTTCTCAAAAACCGTGCGAGGGAACTAACACCAGTTTTCTGTAGACTTTTCAATCTATCTTACAGAAAGGGAATATTTCCTTCCTGCTGGAAACGTGCCACAGTTCAGCCAATACCTAAAAAAGGCAAGAAGACCTTGCCAAATAACTACCGACCAATCGCACTGCTTTCAATAATATCGAAAGTCATGGAAAAGGCTATCAATCAGCATCTTCTAAAATATCTCGAAGGATTCAACATTATTAGTGATCACCAATATGGCTTTCGTAAAAATAGATCAACAGGAGATCTCCTGACTTATGTAACACATGTTTGGAACAACGCAATTGAACACTTTGGAGAATCTCGAGGAGTTGCTCTTGACATATCCAAGGCATTCGACCGTGTTTGGTACGATGGGCTGTTGGCTAAGCTACGTTCTTATAGTATGTCTGAAAAGTTCTGTTTGTGGCTCTCATGTTTCCTCAGAGAGCGTTCTTTGCGGGTGGCAGTCGACGGATTTCTTTCTAACACCTTCACTATCAACGCTGGTGTACCCCAAGGGTCTGTCTCCTACTCTCTTTCTCATTTATATTAACGATCGATCTGCTGGAAAAGGCCGAGAATCCAATCTACAGCTTTGCAGATGACAGTACACTTATCTCTTCATTCACTTTGAACGCTCGGACATCGGCTACTCAGACGAATATCCGCAGACAGCAGGAAGTCATTCAACTTAACAAATACCAGGAAGAAATTCTATCTTGGGGTGACAGTAACCAAGTGGAATTTAATGCTACAAAAACCCAGGCGGCAGTTTTTTCTAAAAAAGGTAACGTTGCTGAACCCGACATAGTTATGTCGGGGCACTCCATTCCTCTAACATCGTCACTCAATTTGTTGGGCGTTAATTTGGGAGCAAATATGTCCTGGCATGAACATGTTGCAGGCATAGCAAGAAGAGCTTCTCAGAAGTTGGGAATATTATTTCGAACCAGAAAGCTTTACACTGCACAACAACTGTTAATTCTTTACAAAGCTCAAATTCGACCAACTATGGAACACTGCTCCCATGTTTGGGGCTCCGCTCCCAAACATACACTGCATTTGTTGGATTCTATTCAGAGAAGAGCTGTTCATCTGATTGGAGACCCGGAACTGACAGGTGGCCTTGATTCGCTAGAACATCGAAGAACGGTTGGCGACTTGAGCCTATTCTACAAGTATGTTCATGGAAAGTGTTCGAAAGATGTGGCCCGTTTAATTCCCCCCAGAGCGGTGCATGTTAGAAGTACACGTCACACTAATACTTCACATCCGTATGAAGTTCAGCTTGTTACTCCTCGTACAACGCTTTTCAAGCAGTCATTTATATGGAGAACATCATCTCTTTGGAATAATTTGCCCAGGACTGTGTTTCCCACTGAGTACAATTTACAGCGATTTAAGAACAACGTGAATCGCTTTCTCCGCACACGTGTCGCTCCTGTAGCGCTTTAGGGACTTCCCCGTAACACGTGTGCTAGACACATAAAAAAAAAATGGCTGCCGTTTAAGAAACCAATCAATAACGACACCCAAATACTTAGTTTGAGAAACTTCGTTTATTTGAGTGTCATCTACTGGCATACTTGAGAAAGTTGGTTGGTCTGCTCTTGTTATTGAAAAAGCAATGCAATTTGTTTTGGTTATGGTAAGGGTTAATTTATATGTCTCTAACCAATTTTTGATAATCATAAGTCCTCTTGTAGAGTTTCCTCGTGCTTCTTCCCAAGTCTTGCCTTTGAAGATTAGTGCTCTGTCATCTGCATATGAAATTATATAGCCATAAACATATAATTTAACTAATGAATTTATATATGTTATAAACAGTATTGGCCCCAGCACTGATCCC
This sequence comes from Pachyrhynchus sulphureomaculatus, assembly GCA_019049505.1. Classification (NCBI taxonomy): domain Eukaryota; kingdom Metazoa; phylum Arthropoda; class Insecta; order Coleoptera; family Curculionidae; genus Pachyrhynchus; species Pachyrhynchus sulphureomaculatus. Next base: position 10,270,766 of record CM032452.1, on the reverse strand, counting down.
TGCAGTACACCGATCTTGATTTTGCTTACATTACTTAGTACATTGTTAATTCTTACCATTTCTTGTCTGTTTTCAAGATAGTTCACCATCAATTTATGCACTTTTCCTCTGATACCATATTGTTCCAATGTGTCGAGAAGTTTTTTATGTGGGACCATATCAAATACCTTAGCCAGGTCAATGAAGAGCCCTACAGCCTTCTCACGAAGATTTAGATGGTCAGTTATTTCAGATGTAAAATGGTATAGAGAGTCTGTGGTGCTACGCCCTTGCATGAAACCATACTGCCTATCATTTAGACTGTTGCACAGAAAACTCAATCTGATAGATATTTTTCAAAGATTTCAGTGAAACATGTTACCAAGCTAATAGGTTGGTAATTCCCAGTGTTGGTCTTTGATCCACTTTGAATTGGTATAACAACTGAAGGTTTAAAAATTGTTGGTATTTTGTCTGTTTGGAATATCAAGTTAAATAAATGAATTAAGGGAGTCATAATTTCAACATGCATGTCTTTTATCTGCTTAGCTGTTATTCCATCGACACTAGGAGCACACTTCGTTTTCAGCCTGTTTATGTGCTTTATTAGTTCATTTACTTTATTAGTTCATATTTATCATTGGTGATAAATATATTGATTGCAAATCTGGTGTTTCGGCAGGTATAGGAGAGGGGAGGAGGGGTATATGCTCCTCCATTTTGATTCCAATATTTGTATAATAATCATTACAAAAATCGGCCATGTCAGGATCATCCGGAAATGCTCCATCATTGTCTCTATGTATTACAATTCTTTCATCCTTCTCGACATTTATCACCTCATACATCTTCCTGAGGTCTTTTTTGTTCTGATTTAATTCACGTCTATAATAATCTCTCTTCTGTTTGCTGATTATTTTATTTAAAATATTCCTATATGTTTTATGTTCGTTTTTCACACAGTCAGTATAATTATTTATAAGTCACCTTTTTATTTTGTCTCTTTTTTAATTGAATTTATGATTCCATTAGTATTCCATTTTTTCTTCTTTTTATGCATTTTTTATATACCGTGTATTCTCTTTGTGTTTCTTTTTTTTATCTATAAAATTATTTGTCGCATGTTCAGGGTCATACTCTTTTGTTACATTGTCCCATTTTTGTTCTGATAATAATTCTTTAAATTTGTTCATGTCTAATCAGCGTCCGTCTGTTCATTTGGTAGACCTACACAAAGATTTATGGGTCGGTGATCTGTAATGTGACTGTCTAAAATAAAAGACTTTCACAAATAAGTGGTATAGTGTTGTTCCTGAGTCTGATCTTGTCATTGAATTTATGCAAGATATATAACCGATATGTGCTAGTATTGATAAATAGTTGTTTACATTGTTATTTTGTGTGTTTAATACACTACCTTCAGAAAGTATTTGCCCACCTAGAAGTTTCAATGTAACTGCCTGGAGCTGCCCATCCCCATCAGCGTCACAACCGTAAATAACAGGTTAGCAGAAGGTGGACTACTCAGGAGAGTTGCAGTAAGGAAACCACTTCTTAGACAAGTGAATAAACGTAAACGATTAGAATGGGCCCGACAACATGAAAATTGGACGTCAGAACAATGAAATTCCGTCCTTTGGAGCGACGAATTTAAATTCGAAATTTTCGGTTCAAGTCGACGAGTTTACGTGCTGCAGTCACCTGGAAAGAGGATGTTGGAAGCCTGTCAGTTACCTACAGTAAAAACATGGTGGAGGTTCAGTAATGGTTTGGGGTTGTTTTGGCAACGGTAAAGTTGGAAAAATCTTTAGGATAGAACGAATCATGCGAAAAAAACAGTATCAAGAAATGCTTCCTTCTGGAAGAGATATTTTTCAGGGGAAATTTATTTTTCAGCATGACAACGACCCTAAACATTCTGCTAAACAAATTAAAGAACTTTTGGACCAATGGAAATCCGATGACGTCCTGGAAGTGACGACTTGGCCTCCACAATCACCCGACTTGAACCCCATTGAATTGCTGTGGGACCATTTGGACAGGTGTGTTGGAAAACTTAATCCAACATCAGATAATCACTTGTGGGAACTTTTACAAGCCGAATGGGTTAAAATAACCGAAGAAACTCTGAAGAAACTACTGAGGTCACATAGATGAGAAAAATCTTGGAAAATCATGAATATTTTTCTGATTTTCTAGACTATAAATAATGTGAAAATAAATAATGATTCATTAAAATTAAAAAAATATTATCTGGGTTTTTGTTGTGTTGGGACTGAAATAACTAGGTGGGCAAATACTTTCTGACGGTAGCGTATATTGATATTAGCATCGCCAGTAGATATCTCCATTTATTGTTCGTCTATTGTTTCTAAATAGTCTTCGTATAGTAACTAATATTATTATAATTACTGTCAGATTAAAGTATGATAGCCGCCTACTAGATCAGTTGTTTGAAAACCGTCAAATGTGACATAGTATCCATGGCAACTGCGATGACCAAAAAATTATTGGGTTGTTGCTGCATAACTTTCTAACAAAACAAATTAGAAAAAACAGTTTAAAGAAAAAATGTTGAAAAAAATTAGGGCTTTCCAATGCCGATTTACAAAAGGTATGTCGATAGAAAAAAAAGTTGTTTAGGGTCGCGGCGCCCAGCGTCGTTTTCACTACCAAATGTCAAATACGCCCGTATACTCCTTGACATGCATTATACCATTCTACATTTAAATAACCGGTCAAGTGCAAGTTGAACTTGCGCAATTAGTGTTCCGTACGTTGTTTGCTTTTCAAATAAAAAATTTTGTTACAGAGGTATAAAATGATCAGTGACTTCACAAAACACACCCCAAATGAGTTTTCAACAAAGTTTGCTTCCAATCTTTACTGAAATCTGATGACCTTGAATTTTTTTTTTTTTTTTTTTTATATACCAGATAAATTATTAAAGGTAATGCACTCGTGATAATTTTCGTTCAATCTACACCCCGTGGAGAATATTCCAGAATTTTTTCAAAATTTTTTGATAAGTACTTTTCGAGATAAGGCGGGTGGACAGCGATTTTTCGCGATTTTTTAAAAATAATACAAAGAAAAGTGCGTGCAAGTATTACTTGCACGCATATATATATATATATATATATATATATATATATATATATATATATATATATATATATATATATATATATATATATATATATATATATATATACAGTAATACCCCGCTTAGCGCGACCCCGTTACGCGCGGTTTCACTATAACGCGAATTTCAAATTTCGCGCTCATGTAGTCATTAACTTCTCTATGGTCGCGGGGGGATCCCCGCTTTCTCTGAATATTCTCTTTGAAGAATTGGGAATTCCCTGTCCTTCGACTTTGTTCTATGGGGATTTCCTCGTTCGTTTCGTGTGTTCATTTGTTCCGTAATGTTAGTTCGGTCGGCTGGCAGTTTTGTTTTAATATTTATTGGAGATACATACATACATAATTTAACCCTACGTTAAAAATGCCGCCTGTAAAGAAAAAAGAGCGTAAAAGCGTCACTTTGGAATTGAAGATGAAAGTGTTAAGAAGAATGGAAAATGGAGGCAAAGCAACAATTGTTGGGAGAGATTTTGGACTCTCAGAATCGACTGTGAGAACGATTTATAAAAATCGGGAAAAAATTAAAATCTCCAGCGAAGGTTCAACACCTATAAGTGCAACAAAACTTTCTCGTTCGAGATCATCTATCTTAGAAAGAATGGAGAAATTACTGTCAGTCTGGATCGAAGATTTGAATAAGAAGAACACACCACTAAGTCAAGATCTCATATGCACAAAAGCAAAATCTTTGTATGAGATGCTGAAAACAAAAGAAGGAGAAGGGAGTGCCACTCCGACTTTTGCTGCCAGCAGAGGCTGGTTCCATCGGTTCAAGCAGCGTTCTAATCTTCACAATATCCACATAACAGGCGAGGCGGCCAGCGCGGACATTCAAGCTGCAGCTGAGTTTCCAGACAAGTTTCAAGACTTCGTTAGACGAGAGAAAATTCCTGCTTGTCTCATCTTCAATGTTGATGAGACCGCACTTTACTGGAAAAAAATGCCATCTCGAACATTCATTTCTAAGGAAGAACGTCAAGCCAGTGGTTTCAAAGCTGCGAAAGATCGACTAACACTTCTGCTGGGTGGTAATGCCACTGGTGATTTCAAACTGAAACCTTTACTAGTGTACCATTCAGAAACACCCCGTGCAATGCGAGGCACAGACAAGACAAGTCTACCAGTTGTGTGGCGATCAAACAGAAAGGCGTGGGTTACACGGGAAATTTTTCAAGAATGGTATTCTAATAGTTTTTGCCCATCAGTCAAATCATACTGTGACAGAAATGGGCTTGAACCTAAAGTTATATTACTCTTAGACAATGCCCCAGGACATCCAACCTCACTTGATACGCCCAGAGACTTAAAAGTGTACGTAAAGTTCCTTCCACCAAACACTACGTCAATATTACAACCTATGGACCAGGGAGCAATAGCAAACTTCAAAGCTTATTACCATCGCCGCACTTTTAGCCAACTAATTCATGAAACTGACGGGGAAGGAAGACAGTCTATGCGAGAGTGGTGGAAGTCATACAACATTATGAAGTCTATTCACAACATAGAAGAGGCTTGGAAGGAAGTTAAAATGAGTTGTATGAATGGGGTGTGGCGTAATCTTTGGCCAGATGTAGTGGAAGCACCTAGAAGAATTGTCCAGATGCAGAGACAAGTGCTTGAAGACATTGCTGCAATGATTGAGGGGTCTGAACTTGAAGATGTCACGGTAGAAGATCTCGTAGAACTTGTAGCAACGCACGACGATCCTATTAGCAATGAAGATCTGATCGAGTTACAGAATAATCCTATCTACGATGAGGAAGAACAAGTAGAAGAGAAAGTTTTATCTTCAGGGGAAATACAAAATGCACTTTCAAAAATTTATTCAGGTTTGGACATATTGCAGAGTATAGACAATAATGATGACCGTGTCTTGACCGTGTGTCAAACAATTAAAAACAGTGTTGGGTGTTATGAACGTATTTTACAAGAACGTAAACAAAACGTTACCCAAAAGACAATAGATGTATTTTTCCGTAAAAAATAAGAGTATGTATTGCATAAAGTGTTCTTAGAATTAAAGTGATTGATTAAAATGATTTGTATTTTTTTGTATTAAATTTTGACTATGTTTAATCATAAACCTCGATATACGCGAATTTCAGTTAACGCGATTTTTTTCGGAACGTATCCCTCGCGTAAAGCGGGGTATTACTGTATATATATATATATATACACACACACATATATATATATATATATATATATATATATATATATATATATATATATATATATATTACTTGTGTTTTCATAAGCTTTCATTTGACATCACATTCGATGACCTAGTAAAATTTTTTTTTTCACTTCCGATTTCACCCCCAAGTCAAAATTAACTCTCAAGACTACATGGCTCTGATGAGGCCATCAATTCCTGTATTATCACCAAATTTCAACTTTCTATGACAAATAGTTTCGGAGAAAATCGGACAGACGGACAGACAAACGGACAGACACCGAAGTGATCTTATAAGTGTTCCGTACGGAACACTAAAAATAAAGAAATATCCAACACTTTTCCATAAATCGGGGCCGGGTGTCTAAAAACGATCATTCTGTACTGCACAAGTTTAAAACTAATGTTTTACTTATTGTAGGCCTTAAATCTAGATTAAAAATAAATTAAAAGATTATTAATAGGTTAATAAATTACTGGGTCCTGAGCATGCACATACTGTTTCATTTTATGCAAAACATGAAACATGAGATGACAAGAAAACCAGAATAAATATAGTGTGGAACTTACATCAGAATTACCCTTCTATGCAGTCAGCACTCTTCTCAATTATAAGTATTTTAAGCCAGCTCTTTTACCCTGAGATAGAAGCCTCGTGATGGGAGAATGCAAACCATAGTTACACCGATGGAAAGGCTGAATGAAAGTACATTGACACCTGGTTTTCCTTTGAGGAACAGAAAAGTCAATTTGATAGGATTTATGCCAGGTCTTCTAAGGAAGCGTCTGAACTTGTTCCAAAAGTTCGGAGGGGTCATCATCCAGCAACACTTATGGTTTGGTGGAGAGTCAGCGTTGATCAGCCTATCAGTATTCATTTTTGTAAAAACAGTGTGAAAACTTCGGCTGAATTATATCAAGACACTATGTTAGAGAACGTTGTGAGACCTCTAAACTATACTCTTTTCAAAAATAAGCATTGGGTCTTCCAGCAAGATTCTGCACCAGGACACAAAGCTCAAAATAACGCAAGCATGGCTTCAACAAAATGGGCCTTCATTTACTACTATAGAAGATTGGCCTTCTGCAAGTCCTGATCTAAATCCTTCAGATTATAAACTGTGGTCCCTCTTAGAGCGCATGGTTTCCTCTAAAAGACATGCCAATCTTGACTCTTTAAAACGACTTTAACAAATGCGTGATGCCATTGACGACTGGCCGAATGATTTGAGGGCTCGTGAAAGAGCAAAAGGGGGACATTTTGAGTAAATGTTAAATTGAAGACTTGAAAAACGAAGGGGTCCAAGCGCTAAAAGTTTTGTTTCCAGGAAATTGATAAAGTTTTTCGGAAGCAATCAACACATGTACTTTGATTTATTTTTTCTGCACCTAATTAACGTTTTTAACACTACGTGAGAACTGAACGTCATTTGGTTGACATGATTAGACAGTGTCTGGTGACGTCACAAATTACCAGGTGTACAAGTAAAAAAACATGTTAAATTCGGAAGAATGATAAAAAGTGCTTTATTCAAAGTATGCTCCATAGCTTATTATACATTTTTTTTTTTCCATCTTTCGGGCAATTTGTGAATACCACGCCAGTAAAAATCTTCCCCTTTTACTGCGAACCATTTATCGAGCCATTTTTCACATCTTCGTACGAAACAAAGCGCTGCTCAGCAAGTGCGTGACCCATCGATGCAAACAAGTGGTAATCGGAAGGAGCCAAGTCTGATGAGTAAGCCGCATGGGATAGAACTTCCCAGCTGAGTGCTTCCAACGTGTCGCGAACTGGTTTTGCCGTATGTGATGGAGGCTTGTCATGAAGAAAAATGACTTTGTGTTGCCTCTTTCGGTATTCTGGCTTTTTTTTCAAGCAGCGAACGGTTCAAATCGGTCAACTGTTGTTGGTAACGTTTAGTATTAACCGTTTCCCCAGATTTTAATAGCTCATAATAGACCACGCGCTTGAGACTCTCAAAATAAATCCACTTGTCATCCCCTGTAACTATACGATGCAAAAACGACTTCCTTTTGTACCGAGCGAGCAAAATGTCACACGTGTTTTTGCACTTTTCCATCTGCCTGTCGTTCAACTCATGTGGTACCCATCTACTGGTCTTCTGAATCTTTCCCATCTCTCGTAGCCGATTGGAAACAGCTTGTTGACTAACGCCCAATTGCTCGGCGAGTTGTTTTTGTGTTTGCGAATCATCTTCGTCTAACAATGCTTGCAATTCCACATCTTCGTATTTTTTTGGCGGTTTTCCACGTTCCTTGTCTGCAACATTGAAGTCACCACTTTTGAAACTCCGAAACCATCGTTCATACGTATCTTGCAATGGAGTATGTTCACCATAAGCTTCTCGAAGTAATCGGTATGCTAAATTTCGACATATTGAACACAACAACACAACACTATTCACACACTTTTCCAATTTATCACTCGTGCGCGTCTGACACTTGTTGATGACACAACAAAATGGCGCAGTGTCAAATCTTTATAGCACAAACTGCATTGGTGCACCATCTGTTGTCTAAAATCCGCATTTCATACTTGTACACCTGGTAGGAGCCGCACAGAAGGTTCTATGTGCCATTAGCTGAGATACTCAAAACGGTTCAACTCACATGAGAGCCTCGCCCGGGACTAAATGCCAAATTAATGTTATTAAAAATTAAAATCAGATACTTCACAAAATTGAACGTCACCAACCAAGGAACTGTGTGTATATAGGATTAACAACACTGAGTCAAACTATGACGAATAAAACTTTATTAACTCTCGGATCAGGCCTGAATAAAAAGGTTTAGCATCAGCTGGCAAGTACTCCATCATGTTCTTCAGGTCAGCTAGCTTCTCCCGGGAGATGCGATGATTTGATATATATTGTGATAATGCAACTCCATTGATAGCCTGGATATGCACACCTTTCTTGAAAATGTTTATCCCTCTCTAAGGGTCTATCTCGTTGTGTGCCGTCTTCTTATGGACTATCCCTTTCTTGATATAATCTTGAGTAATGCGTAGTTGAGCGGCTTTTGAAATCTTCATTTTTTGAATGCCAAAGATTGAAAATCTTTAAAGTCACATTTTTCGAGGGTCAAGGTTTTGAAAGGTGTATAGTGCATTTTTATCATCTCTGCAATGTCGTCTGGCACAAAATCTTGGCCACTTTCTTTCTTTTTTCAAGTAGAGTAAAGTTTTGGTCACAAAGGAGGTAACCGTGACCGCCTACCAAACATATATGTTGCCTGGCTTCATCCTTCATTGCAGCTGTAAATTTTTACGTTGTGGGCACCACCTCTCTTTTCCATATAAGTAGGCTTGCCATTTTTTTTTCCTATTCGTAAGAACCTGAACATGTTTGTGAGAAACGGAGAAGGTTTCTTCAAACGTTTTGCAGCACACCTGTACGTGGGTCCCTGCTCCATCTGGCAGCACATAACTTAAACTACAATGATACTGGCTTGTAACAGGCGAGACGAGATTTCCGATTCGACGAAGTTTGATTAGGATTATCCATTTGAGTCCTATGAGGAATGAATTTTGCTTTACCTTATTTGTCAGACCACAGAAGTCGTTGAACAATTGCTTGAAGTGAGCTGAAACGAAACTTGTACAGCCATAATTGCACTTACAGGTTACCTACAACAAAAACAGTAACACCTTTTAGCTATAACGTAAGTAATAAGGTCAAAAATAAAATGTACCCCTCGTTCTCTAAATAAAGCCGATGTCATCATCATCTATGCAGTCCATCGTCGGACATAAGCCTCCCCTAAGTGCATACATTTTTTTCGGTATTGGGCCTTGTTTATCCAGTTGTATCCTACTAGTCTTTTGATGTCGTTAGACCATCGGGTTTGCGGGCGTCCTCTACTCGTTTTCTCATTCCAGGGCCTCGGCGTCCTCTACTCGTTTTCTCATTCCAGGGCCTCCAGTTGATTACCTTATGGGTCCATCGATTATCAGAGAGTCTTGCTTTATGACCCTTCCATCTTCACTTCAACCTGCTTGCCCTTTCAACTACATCAGTTATCTTGGACCTTCCTCGAATTTCTTCATTAGTCAGCCTATCCCTCAACAGTATTCCCAACATCCTTCTTTCCACCCCTCGTTGAGCTACTTGTAGGCAATTTATAATGTCTTGATTCAAGGCCCATGTTTCCGTTCCGTATGTCAATACTGGCAAACACGCATTGATCAAATGTGTTCGCTTTTAGTGTATTTGGGATACTGGAAAGAAAAATATTCCTCAATCTGCCAAACGCTGATCAAGCCAATGGTATTCTCCTTGATAGATCCGCTTACATGTTTTCCTTGGATATTACTATTTTTTGTCCAAGATATACGTATGAATCTGTTCTTGTGATTTTCGCGTTTTCAATGTTCAGTTCTGCTTCTTTATCACAGTCGTCATTCGCCATGAACATAGTTTTGGCGATGTTTATCCTAAGACCAATCTCTCTGGACTTGTTAAGTTCGTTCAACATTTCTTTCAATTTTTCTTTGTCGTTAGATATAAGCACAATATCATTTAATGATCTTTGTAAAAGTTTTATACTCTTCTTGTTTTCTTCAATTTTCTCATTGTTATAGTTTGTTACATCTCTTCTAATACATTTCCTTATATCGGTATTTAAAGTTTTTAACTTATTTTCACATGCCACCCTGTGTGGATTTTCGTTTTTGTATTAGTTTGATCGTTTCTTTGGAGAGCTTTTCTTCTTTGATATTTCTGGTGAGAGCTACTTCTTTCGCAGATTCTACTATACAGTAAACGATTTTTCTGTTAATTTCGTTGAGGGATGAAGTATCCTCTTTGATTTCATGTTCTTCGAGTTTATGTATATACTCATTTTTCTGGTGTTTAAGTTGTGTTCTGCCATTTTCATGTTAGATATTATATAATCGATCTCGTTAGCTGTTATTCCGGTTGGGTTTTTCAATGTCCACCTTTTTCCTTCTGCCGACGTATCCATAAATAAATAAATAACTGATTCTATTAAAACTAGGCGAATAATGATTTCATTACACTTACTTCATGTAAAGGCAACTTCCCTGTGCCTCTTGCTTTTTTACCTTTTTTTCCTTCCGTTCATTTTCTCCTTTTCTTTTCCTCCTTTGTGTAACGTTCATACTGTTTTTGTAAAATAAAGAAAACTTTTGTATTGATTTACAAAAAAATTAACAAACTTTGACAATAATATAAAATGACAAATAAACCTGTTGATTTAAGATTGCATAAGATAGACCATCGAGCCGCAGAAGCACGCACGCATGACACTTAGATCCCAACAACACCCATTGGAGTGGAGACCAATTGTCATCTTCTGAGTTCTGCAGGAACTAACAACTCACAAATTTACACATAGAACCTTTAGATTGTTTTTGGGGCTAGTTTATAGATCCTATTGAACCGACTAACTCGAAAAAAAAATTGGTACTTAGACCCTTTTGTTTTTCAAGTCTTCAATTAATTTTGTCACTATGAATATATGAATTAATTCCATAATAATTTGTTTTAATTTTCATAGAAATTAAATTGTAGGCATTATTTCCATTGTAACAGTACGAGGCTGGTTTGAAAAGTCCGTGCAAAGTCCGAGAGATGGCACCACCGGCGCGTATCGAGGTCATGTTTAGTTAGTAGCATCTCTTGAATGAACGCACACCAAGTTTCAGCCATATTGGTCTATTTCTTTGTGTTTGGCATTCGTGTGAATCAAGGAAGTCGAGTGATTTTCAAGAAATGGACGAAAAAAAATTTCGTGTGGTGATTAAACATTACTTTATGAAAGGCAAAACGCCTCAGGAGACTAAAGAGAAGCTTGATAAACATTATGGTGACTCTGCACCTTCGATTAGAACAGTTTATAAGTGGTTTCAAAATTTTTGGACTCTCCATATGGGCACAAGTGACGCTGAACGTTCTGGACGGCCTGTGGAGGTTACGACTCCAGAAATCATTGAGCAAATCCATGATATGGTGATGGATGACAGAAGAGTTAAGGTGCGTGAGATTGCTAGTGCTGTGTGCATCTCGACTGAACGGGTACATAATATTTTGCATAAACATTTGGACATGAGAAAGCTATCCGCAAAATGGGTGCCGCGATTGCTCACGCTTGACCAAAAACGGAATCGTGTGAAGTGTTGCAAGGATGGTTTGCAGCTGTTCCAGAAGAATCCGGAGGATTTCTTTTAAGCGTCGTTTCGTCACTGTGGATGAAACATGGATACATTACTATACTCCTGAGACCAAACAACAATCTAAACAATGGGTTACCAAGGGGGAATCTGCACCAAAAAAGGCGAAGACCGTTCCTTCGGCCGGAAAGGTTATGGCGACTGTCTTTTGGGATTCGCAAGGGATAATCCTCATCGACTATCTGGAAAAGGGTAAAAACTATTACAGGTGAATATTATTCATCGTTATTGGACCGTTTGAAAACCGAGCTGCAAGAAAAACGCCCGCGATTGGCCCCCAAGAAAGTCCCTTTTCCATCACGACAACGCACCAGCACACACCTCAGCAGTTGTGGTCGCAAAATTAATGGAAATAGGATTCCAACTCGTTTCACATCCCCCCTATTCTCCAGACTTGGCTCCCTCGGACTACTATTTGTTCCCCAATTTGAAGAAATGGCTGGTGAGACAAAGATTTTATTCAAACGAGGAGGTGATTGCAGACACTAATGGATATTTTGCAGACTTGGACAAATCCTATTATTCGGAAGGGGTCAACAAACTAGAACATCGTTGGACGAAGTGTATAAGCCTAAAAGGAGACTATGTCGAAAAATAAAAAAGGTTTACCCCAAACACATAAGTAGTTTTTTTTATTTTTGCACGGACTTTTCAAACCAGCCTCGTATTTATGGGAGTACTAGGTATTTAGTTTTTCTTTTAATAGTTTCGAGAGCTTTTTTGAAATTTGTTATTAATGCAATTTTTCTGTTTAGTGTCTAAGTTTAACTGCGGTTTCTCACGAATATTCCTTATGTGAGAGCGAGAATTGCGTACTAATCGTCATTATCACCTTTATTATCAGTTTATTTGATATAATACTTAATTGATAAAGAATACTATAAACGATAGGAATTTAAAATCACCGCTAAAATGACTTTTTTTACTTATAAAAACTTGTGTTTTAGACATCATGTTTCCATGGTTAGATAATAATATAAGGTATGGCCATAAAAGTCAATATTTATCTTTAAATATCTGTAAAAACTCAGTGCCTTAAATACATTATTTTCTTATCATCCAAATTTATTATTTTATAGTGGTAGAATGTACGAAACATATGGAAAAATTATTAGTAGTGATTGTTTATGTTTTAATTCATAATTAGCATTTTTACTGAAAAGATAGGGGTTTGGAATTAGAGGTTATATTCGTGACTGGCTGAAATCATTTTTGAATACAAGTTACCTCTAGGAAATATACTCTGCATTTGGGGATCCGTCAGGGCTGCGTACTTTCTCCCTTATTTATACTTTTTATCAATGATATGATCATCACATATTGCCTCTGTACAGGGTGAGTCAACGATAGAGTAAAGTTCATTAACTCATTTGTTTCGGGAATGACGAAAAAATGTTAAAGACAATAGTTTTAGGGAATGTTAAGGTGTACAGTTTAAAATTATTTTTGAGTATACAGGGTACTTCAGAAAAGTGTAGCCGATATAACATATGTTTTTTTTTTAAATGGAACATCCTATTTCCTAATTTATTTTTAAATTCTACGTAAAATTTTATAACTTTTTTATTAATAATGTTATATACCTAAACCTAGTAGTTTTTCTAATTTTTTTTTTATTTTATTTATTATCAATAAACGGGAAACCCCATTATAAAAGTTATAATATTCAATTTATAAAGTAATAACAACAGTACAGTAACGAGTATTTAGATAGAACAAAAAAAATTATATAACATCACAGTTCAAAACACCCGATCTAATAAACAGGAAACATATCAGTGCTCACATACCACTTTAATGACTTGCCCTTTAAAGCCAGACAGCGAGCCTCCGAATGGGTTGATGGAAGGATTATTATTTAGGAAGAACAAGGATCTAGTCAATGGAGAGTGGACTCCATAGTTAGTACAGTGATGACCGATGACAAATATAACATTTCTTCTTAAGGAGCGTTCTGGAACCTTCAACTAAGAGGGGTGGACAATCAATAACACCATTTAGCAATTTAAATATCGTGGAAAGATCTGATACCCTTCTCCTATCCTCTAATGTCCGCAGACCAAGCATACTAGCCAGGGCTCCTCTGTCACCAACCAACCCCAATCTATGAGAGCAATATCCAATAAATTTATTCTGGACACGTTCAATCCCTGCGCTGTGAACATTGTAGTAAGGTGACCATACCGTTGATGAGGTGAGATCTTCCCTTCGATTCTAAAAAGAAATCCCAACATTTGGAATGCCTTTCTTGTCATGCAAGAGTAGTGTTCCCTAAACGACAACTGAGCGTCCATCATGACTCCTAAATCCTTCAAAGAACTGACCGGTAACAAGTCCTCATCACCAACCTTGTACTGAAAGGTTTTTTTATTCTTTTTCCTACAAAAACTAATCGTACTACACTTCCCAGGGTTTAAAGACAATTCATTATGATTGCACCAATGCACAAACAGATTCAAGCTCTCTTGCAACTTGATATTTCATTTTTTTAAAAAAAATACTAGTTTTCAGTTTTGTAAAAAATTGCCAGTAGCGTCATTGTTTCTGAATGTGGAATACTCATAATTGGTACGAGCGTTCTATAGAGATGAAAAAAAAGATATATTTAAAGAAATTTGAGTTAGATGCTAGTGTTCAAAATAAATTTATGCATTTCGACTATTTTAAATTGAAAAATCTAAAAATTTTTAAATGGCACACCCTGTATATTATTATTTTTTTCTGATAGATTTTACAAAACCCTCCAATTTTTATTAAGTATGTCATATACCTATTTCTAATAGTTTTCGATTTATTTTGAATTTTTAAATTTTTATCCTTTGTTTTTGATACACTTACGTTATAACATCATAGTTTCCAAGACAAAACAAAAATGTAGGCATTGTCAAATTTTGACATATCTATTAAGCAAGTAAAAATAGTTTAATTTGTTGTAGTAAGTGACGTATAAAGGGAATAGTTATGGATTTTCCTAAAAATGAATTAATTGATATAGTTTATATACTACTGGGCGAGGCGGGAAAAAATTGTCTTTTGGAGGCTTTACGGAGCGAAGTACCCTAATAGACGTATACCATCTAGAAAATCTTTTCAGTGCTTAATGGAACGGTTTGATGGTAGTGGTAGCGTTGAGTATACGAAACGAAAAGTAGTAAACCAGAATGCTACCAATGAGGAAAAGGGAATGGAGATTTTACTTCATGTTGAAGATAATCTGCAGGTCAGCAGCCATCAACTAGCTGACTTATCTGACACATCTCAATCTACGGCTAATCGCACCACGAGAAAATACAAGTATCATCCCTTTTATATGGAACCACACCAAGACCGTGATTTTGAACGACGAGTAAACTTTTATACCACCATGAATGGAGCAATAGAGGCCGATCCAAATTTTTTGTAATGTAAGTAATGGAGCAGTTAACAGCCATAACATGCATTATTATTCAACAGTTAATCCATTTTGGGTCCGGGAAGTTCAAAACCAAAACCATTGGTCGCTTAATGTATGTTGTGGAATATTAAATTTTCGAATTATTGGTCCATATTTTTTCCGCGAACCACTTAACGGGTCTAGATATCTAATTTTTTTGCAAAACGAATTACCCCAGCTTCTTGAAGAAGTTGATAACTTTGAAAGGGAACAAATGTGGATTCTACAAGACGGAGCTCCTGCTCATTATGACCGGGAAGTTCGGGAATTTTTAAACGATCGTTACCCACAAAAATGGATCGGTAGGGATGGATTCATTCAGTGGCCCCCTCGATCATGTGACTTAATACCTTTAGACTTCTTTTTGTGGGGCTACATTAAAGATCGTGTTTATGTGAATCCCCCTACATCAGCAGTAGATATGGAAAATAGGATACGGGATGCGTGCAGGACAATAACGTCCTTTATGCTAAGGAAAGTGAAGGAATATACAGTAAAACGACTAAACATGTGTATTCAAGTAGACGGGCATATTTTTGAACATTTATTGTGTCATAATCAATCATTAGATAAGTTAAACTATATTAAAATTATTATTTTAACTATTTGTTTATGTTTTCACAATAGCGTAAGAGTATTAAAAATAAGGGTAAAAATTGAAATATTCAAAATAAATCGAAAACTATTAGAAATAGGTATATGACATACTTAATAAAAGTTGGAGGGTTTTGTAAAATCTATGAGAAAAAATAATAATTTACAGGGTGTGCCTTTTAAAAAATTTGAGATTTTTCAATTGAAAATAGTCGAAATGTATAAATTTATTTTGTACACTAGCATCTAACTCAAATTTCGTTAAATATATCTTTTTTTTTCATCTCTATAGAACGCTCGTACCAATTATGAGTATTCCACCTTCAGAAACAATGGCAATTTTTTACAAAACTGAAAATTAGTATTTTAAAAAAAAAAAATTGAAATATTAGAAAAACTACTAGGTTTAGGTATATAACATTATTATTAATAAAAAAAAGGTATAAAATTTTACTTAGAATTTAAAAAATAAATTAGAAAAATAGGATGTTCCTCTTAAAAAAACATATGTTGTATCGGTCACACTTTTTTGAAGTACCCTGTATACTCAAAAATAATTTTCAAAAAACTGTGCACCTTAACATTCCCTAAAACTATTGTATTTAACATTTTTTTGTCATTCCCCGCAACAAATGAGATAACGAACTTTACTCTATCGTTGACTCACCCTGTACATTATTAGTAAAATTGTTTTATATACTGATTGCTCCACAGTGTGTATGTCAATTCCTGATTCGCGAAAATTGCATGATTGTGGTAGCAGTCTGGTTGAAAGGTTTCTTAACTAGTTAATGTGATACATCTAATAGGTATGTTGTGAGTCACGCATTGTTCTTTTAGTATTTTTATGCTTGCCGTTATTGTTAATGTTATGAACTCAACGTCGCTTATCACTGCCCTGATAAATTTTATATGAGTCAAACCCATTTTTCTGTAAAGTATTTTGAATCCTGTAATATGTTTTGCTCAGATCTTCTGCCGCATCGGTTATACAACCGAAAATAAAAAAGTTAGATATGGGTTTTCGTTTAGCTTTCACAGTAAAGTCCGTTTGTTTGGAGTTGATAGCACACAACATGGGTTGTAAACATTAAAAATGTCATAAACCATAAGCGTCCGAAATTTCTCTACCAATTATTTGCATTTTTAGTTTTAATCACCTTTATTTTCTATTTCTGTACAACAGTGCGACCTTTATCTAGAAAATATTTTATTACATACCTTCTAAACTTTGCAATAAGCTATATAAGCAGTCTTTTATATGGAGAACTTCATCCCTTTGGAATAATTTGGCCAGGACTGTGTTTCCCACCGAGTACAATTTACAGCGATTCAAGAACAACATGAATCGCTTTTTCCGCACACATGTCGCTCCTGTAGCGCTTTAGGGACTTCCCTGCAGCAGGTGTGCTAGACTCATAAAAAAAAATCAACGCACGTCGAAGTTTAGTTTAATGAGTAAACGATTAAACTAAAAATCTTATTTGTATGATAAAGGCCTAAAGGAGAACAATTAACATTTCTTAAAAACTAGAAATCTACACTGTTATAATACAGCTTAATGATAATAGGTACAATAAAATTATTTGGGGTTTTTAGCAGTTATTGGAATATATAATTAACCAAAGTACTGATCGGTAGGAAGGTGCCTAAGTACCTAAGTATGCAATAAAAATATTCTGTGTAAGTATAAAAATAGAGCAAAAACCTATAATATGCTTAGTTCAAATTAGAGCAGCGATGGCTTCAACTTTCAGTTTTGCCCCGGTCAAACTTCGCGGAGTCTGTAAATCTGCATTTTCCCTGCGAGAAAAAACAATGATACTTAACGACCACGATGCCATAGTGCATCAACAGCCAACAAGCCAAGTCCGTGAAATTGTGGAAACCTGTGCCAACATGACGGGAGTTGGATCAGCAACTATTTATAGATTTCTTAACGAAAGAAAACGCGATCCTTGCAATGAACCTTAGAATCACAAAGGAAAGGAGCCCTTACAGGTCGATAAAGACTTCAAAAACGCAGTAAGAAGAAGAGTACACCATTTTTTTTATTAAGAAAGAAATACCTACACTACATAAAGTTTTGCAAAAATCAGAGAAGACCAGAACCTACCAGATTTAAAAAAATGGAAATTATGGAAAAATCCTTCATAACCTGAATTTTCGTTGGGAAAACACAACAAAAAATCTGTTCTTATCGATAAAACAAAAATAATTTGTTGGAGAAGAGAATATCTACGAGTAATCAGAATATTTGGAGCCGAAGAAGGAATTTTTTTTTATTTAGATGAGATTTGGGTTAATGAGGGACACACAGTGAAAAAATTCTGGATTGACAAAAACATTAAGAGCGCCAAACAGGCTTTTATGGAAGGTTGGTCAACTGGATTACAACCCCCAACCCCCCCCCCCCCCCCCCTTCGGGAAAAGGTCGTAGGCTAATCATAGCATATTTTGGAATTCGAATCAAAGTCAACTAAAGATTACCATGAAGAGATGACGGTCGATGTTTTTAAGGAGTACTTCCAACAAATGATTGAATATATGCCAACAGAATCAGTTATAGTATTAGACAATGCCCTAACCATTCTCGATTATTAGAACGACTCCCGACAAATTCATGGAAGAAAGCGGATATTCTTCAGTGGATAAGAGACAACAATCTGAAACATAAAAATGGTATGTTAAAAGCGGAACTTCTCAAAATTGCGAAACAAAATAAGGCACGGTTCAAGACATACGCAGTCGATGAGATGGCAAAGGAATAGAATATCACAGTGCTTAGATTACCTCCATATCATTGCGAATTGAATCCCATAGAGCTAATTTGGGCACAAATGAAAGGTTTCGTTGCAAGGGAAAACAGGTTCAAACTTCATGACGTAAGGCAATTATTACTCCCCGGAATAGAGAGGATCAAAGAGGATAATTGGAAAAATGCCATTCGACATGTTATAGAAGAAGAAAATAAAATGTGGAAACTTGACGAATACAACGAAAAAACTGTGGAAATAGAACCCTTAATTATCAATTTAAGGAAAACCCAGTCTTCAGATTTTGAAGATGACGATTATTTTTGATTGTAATTAAAGTACTTATATATAGTGAATTGTGAATTTGTATATATACATAGATCTATAGATTAAAAAATTATATTTCTATAACTTTATTTTTAAGATAATTTTATTTATTAAACACTAAAAGCGGGTTACGTTCGGACGGCTATGCTACCGATAAACCCTCATTTATATTTTATTAGCCGGGCCCGCGGCTCCGCTCGCGTGGACTTGATTCACCACTATCGTCACTGCTTATTTCTTATGTTACCCAACGTAATAAATTATCTCCCATTATTGCCCCTTATCTCTCAATATTTCTCCTTATCTTCTATTATCTCTACATAATTCCCATTATTTAGGCTTATCTGTGCTCATCTCCCATTATTTCTCCTTATCTTCCATTATTTCTCCTTATCTCCCATTATTTCTCCTTATCTCCCATTATCTCAGCTTATCTCCCATTATCTAGGCTTATCTCGACTTATCTCTCAATATTTCTCCTTATCTCCCATTATTTCTCCTTATCTCCCATTATCTCACCATAACTCCCATTATCTAGACTTATCTCTGCTTATCTCCCATTATTTCTCCTTATCTCCCATTATTTATATTCACATCCCATTATCTCACCTTAGCTCCCATTATCGAGCATTATCTCCCATTATTTCTCCGTATCTCTCATTATCTCAGATTATCTCCCATTATCTAGGCTTATATCGAATTATATAGAACATATGTATAAATTTATAAAAACACGTAAATCGGATAAGTGGTTCTAAAGTGATAAGCGCACTAACGGACAGACAAACAGACAGAGAGACGTTGCATTTTATATATATTCTAGATAGAAGATTATAGATAACCTGGCCAGAGAACAAAAGTATGAATAAAAAAAAAACGTAAATCGGATAAGGGGTTCTCGAGTAATAAGCGCACTAACGGACAGACACACAGACAGAGAGACGTTGCATTCTATATATATTATATTCTTTGCTACATGATATTGTTCCATATTTAATGCTTTAGGCAGTGTATTGCAAGAGAACACGCTAGCAAACTTTTCTCACTATTATCATCACTGCTTATTCCTTATGTCACCTAACGTAATAAAATATATCCTATAACCTGGCCAAAGAACATATGTATGTTTAACAAAAAAGCACGTAAATCGGATAAGTGGTTCTCCAATGATAAGCGCACTAACGGACAGACAGACAGACAGAGAGACGTTGCATTTTATATATATTATAGATATTCTTTGCTACATGATATTGTTCCATATTTAATGGTTTAGCATGTTTTAAAAAAAAAAAAAGCACCACACCAGTGATAAGCGCACAAACGGACAAACAGACAGAGATACGTTACATGTTATATATATTATAGATGTAATAAAATATATATCTATAACCTGGTCAGGGAACATATGTATGAATTTAAAAAATCACGTAAATCGGATAAGTGGATCTCGAGGGATAAGCGCACTAATGGACAGACAGACATACAGAGAGACGTTGCATTTTATATGTATTATAGATATAGATTATTATTATTATTATTATTATTATATAACTTGGCCAAAGATTATATGTATGAATTTTAAAAAAAGACACTTAAATCGGATAAGTGGTTTTCTCGCGATAAACGCACGAATGGACAGAGAGAGAGACATTGCATTTTATATATATTATAGATTACAGATTATAGATATTCTCTGCTACATAATATTGTTCCATATTTAATGGTTTAGGCTGTGTATTGCAAGGGAACGCGCTAGCGGCAAACTTTTTTCCGACATCATTCACTATTTTACGTCACTACTCATTCCTTATGCTACTTATCGTAATAAAATATAGCGTATAACCTGGCCAGAGAACATGTATGTTTTTAAAAAAAAAGTACGTAAATCGAATAAGTGGCTCTCCAGTGATAAGCGCACTAACGGACAGACAGAGAGACGTTGCATTTTATATATATTACAGATGACTCTGTTGTATAGCAGAGGTTTTCTGCCTAAAATATGGTGAACCTTTAAAAATAATTCAAAACAGGTAGCAAAATCTAGTAAAATGCATAAGAAATCTTTTTTTTTTTGGACGCACCCCAACATGTATTTGCATCGACAATGAGAGAATTCTGCTATCAACTCCAAACAAATACACTTTAAGTAAAGTACCGTGGAAATGCAAAAAAAATCCAATTTTTCATGTTCGTTTTTCTCTTTTTTTGTGCAGTCCTTTTCTTTCATGTAAACGTTATTTCAGTTAAAATTGATTTATTTGAAATCTATTTAACGTAGGGATTCCTCTTTGCCTTCCATAAAGGCTGGTATATCACCGTTGTAGCTGCCTTTTTTATAATCATTTTTAATAATTATTTCGAATACATCCAATTTTTTATTTTAGTACTTAGTGTGAATAATGTTCTTGTTAAATCAATAAAAGGTGCAATGGATAACCATTCTTCAAAACAATACAAAAAATTGGAAAAACTAAGTGAATCGACAAAGAAATTGTTAAAGAAGCGAAGAGAAATGGCAAGCGGTAATACACAAGATCATTGAGTTCTTAACAAAGCGGTATCAACATCAATAAGAAGAGATATTAGAAAGTTTAACACCGAACAAGTAATAAAAGTAACACATGGGCTGAAAAGTCCCGGGCCCTAACACATAGATGGCTCTAGTTTTATTGCAGTCACCTTTTTTTCAGTTAATACTAACCTTCAAAAGACAGCTGTTAAAATTTCATGATATTCTATTCATTAGTTTGTGAGTTATTGTGCTAAGAGTGACGCTACTTTTGTTATTTTCAAAACAATGGATCAAAAACAATTTCGTGTTTTAATTTTACACTGCTTCTTGATAGGAAAAAATACCGTTCAAGCGAAGCAATGGCTTGAAAAGTGTTATGGGGACTCCGCTCCATCAGAAACAACAATAAAACGTTGGTTTGCTGACTTCAAACGTGGTCGTAGAGACACCGATGATGCAGAACGCAGTGGACGTCCAAATGAGGCGGTAACACCAGAAAACATCAAAAAATCCATAAAATCGTTTTGAATGATCGAAAAGTGAAGTTGCGTGAGTTAGCTGACATCGTAAAGATATCAAAAGAACGTGTTGGCTTTATATTGCATGAGCATTTGACTATGAGAAAGCTCTGTTCAAAGTGGTGCCGCGTTTGCTCACTGTTGATCAAAAACAAGAACGTGTTGATGATTCTGAGCAGTGTATGGCCATGTTTAAACGTAACAAACCGGAATTTTTGCGTCGATATGTGACAATGGATGAAACATGGATCCATCACTTCACTCCGGAATCAAAACGATCGTCATCTGAGTGGACAGCAACTGGTGAACCGCCCGAAAGCACAACAATCGGCTGGAAAGGTTATGGCCTCGGTATTTTGGGATGTGCGTGGTGTAATATTCATCGACTATCTTGAGAAAGGAAATACCATCAACAGTGAATATTACATAGCGTTAGTGGAGCGTTTGAAGGCCGAAATTGCAAAGAAACGACCGCATATGGCGAAGAAAAAAATTTTGTTTCATCAAGACAACGCACCGTGTCACAAGTCAATCAAAACAATGGCAAAACTACATGAATTGAACTTCGAATTGCTCCCACATCCACCGTATTCGCCAGATTTGGCTCCCAGCGACTACTGGCTGTTCGCAGACCTGAAAAAAATGCTCGCCGGTAAGAAATTTCGCACGAATGAAGAGGTTATCGCTGAAACTGAGGCCTATTTTGAGGCAAAAGATAAATCGTTCTACAAAAGTGGTATTGAAATGTTAGAGCGGCGCTGGAATGATTGCGTTGCTCTTGATGGAGATTACGTTGATGAATAAAGCTAATTTTGAACCAAAAAAACCGTGTTTTCTTTGTTAGGCCCGGGACTTTTCAGCCCATGTGTTAATTGAGGAGAATAAAAGTCTAAAAGTTTTTGAGATCCGAATTATCTACAGGAACCAAAAAATTATACAAAAACTAAAGAACGAAGATGGAAGAGTGATAACGGATAAGGAGGAGATTATGAATATTGTTGAAGGTTTTTATAAACAGCTTTATAAAAACACTAATAACGACACACCGTATGAGATTCCACATCTCGTATGAAACTACCGTCCTATAAGCATCCTCTTCCATGTTTATAAGATGTTCATAAAAATATTGACAAAACTTTTGACCTCAAAGCTAGACTTCTACCAAACACCCGATCAGGCTGGATTCCGAGCAGGATATAGTGTCAATGATCATCTTTTGACTGTTAAGTTAATTGTGGAAAAGTGTGTCGAATATAACAGGCCTTTAATATGAGTGTTCGTGGATTATGAGAAAGCCTTCGATTCAGTGAACCAGGATATGCTTTTTAAGGCCCTTGTGAATGCTGGTGCATCGAAATACTAAGACATATCTACTGTCAGGCAACATCAACAGTTAAATTAAATAGGGAAACAAACAAATTCCAAGTCGAAAGAGGTGTGCGCCAGGGTGACACTATTTCCCCAAACTTGTTTTTCACCCTCCTGGAACACATGTTTAAAAATCTGAATTGGAGCAACATGGGCCTAAATATAAATGGAGAGAACTTGAGATTCACCGATGACATAGCCCTATTAACAGATCGCGCAGATTATTTATGACAAATCTAGTTTTTACCAAGTCATCAGTAAACGGGGGTAAACATCGAGCAAGTCATGACATATATAAATATTTGGGACATGAAATTAAGTTGGGCAGAGATAATTAAACTCAGGAACTACAACGGAGGGTCACTCTAGCTTGGGCCGCATTTGGCAAACTACCAGAAACGCTGAAATCAGGCATACCTATTTGCCTTAAAGGAAAGATCTTTAACCAATGTGTATTACCTGTGCTTATTTATGGAGCAGAAACTTTTTGACAAAGAAGACAATAAATGGGAAAGGGATAAGGGTGGAACGGTCAAGTGTTGGGTTTGCCTCTTCGAGATAAAGTTCCAAATAAAGAAATTAGGAACCGAATGAGAGTGATACATGCAGTTGAGAAAGTTTTCTCTTTGAAATAGAATTTGGTCGGTGATCTAGCCAGAATGCAAGATAACAGATGGACTAGGAAGGTGTTAGAATGGCGACCTAGACAAGAAGCGTGTAGGAATAGAGGAAGACCTCCCACCAGATGGACGGATGATCTGAGAAGAGTAGCGGGAAACTGGATCAAAAAAGCCCAAGACCGGTTAAACTGCAAAAGATTAAGGGAGGCCCATGTCCGGCAGTGGACGCTAAGCGCTGATATATGATGATGATGAATTTAATTGTACATAAATACATTGATCATTAATAAGTTAATAGATCTGATTATTTATCATATATTTTTTTAAAACACTATTCCATTGTAACTTATCTTATAATTAGTTCTGTTAAACACTAACGCTTGTGACTTTCCAGCCTCACGCAGTCTTCTAATTTTGAAAAGTAAAGTTCTCTAAAGATACCTAGTACGTGAAATGTACTTGATCTAAGCATTTATTTATTTTTATGTAATCTTAACAGAGCTCCAGATAGTGCACCAAAACCGAAGAAGTTTTTCAAAAGTCGAGATGCAAGTCAAGATTCGAACAATAGTACCCCAAGTTACCAGTCCCCTAGTTATAGTCCCGCCCAGAAAAAAGCCCGCACAACATATGAGCATACAGATAGGTAAGAATTATTTATTTTATTCTATTTTTTTTCCTTTTAGATTCTGTTTATACTAGCCCATTGTAAATGTAATGTGAAATGTAAGTAAATTACCACTATCTACACTGACTATTGCAATATCATCTTTTGAAAAAAACCAACGTGTAGCTTTTTATTCTATTGTCAGTTTCCAGTTAAAAATGCCATTATGCATGCCAGTTAGTGGAAAATGACTAGGCTAGTGAGGTGATAACATAAGCCTAAAATGAAGCTTCATCGGAAAAAATTACATGGCTCCAGTCTCGATCTGTTTTCCCTCTGCTCACGCGCGTCGTTTCTCACCACTTTAAATCGTTTGCCCGGAGATGACTGCGAATTGTTTCATACGATATATCCAAACCTTTCTCCTTTAGTTTCTGCGCCTCTTGGCGCAAAGTTAATTGCAGATTTCGGAAAAACCTGTTAAGAATCATTTGTTCGTCATTGTCCGATACGTTTTCTCTTGAATCACGTTCTGCTAGGTCGAGATTTTTTAACTGAGAGTATCGTTTCACCCTCTTGCTAACGAATGCCCTCGATTTCAAGCCCGCCATCAGCGGCCGTGCATCGCCGCGGGCGGCACATCCAGGGGCGGCAAATACAAAGATCTCGTCGAAAAATAGATTCGAAGAGTTAAAAACATTTGAAGATGTGTTGGGCTTTTTCAATAGTAAATTATTTAGTTAACTCAAAGACGAATTGGTGAAACATTGCAAAGATTTAAATCTGAAATTAAAAGACGATTCGAGAAATGAAACAGACACTGACGGGTTTTTTTTTTATGGGTCTAGCACACGTGCTACAGGGAAGTCCCTAAAGCGCGCGACACGTGTGCGGAGAAAGCGATTCACGTTGTTCTTGAATCGCTGTTGATTGTACTCGGTGGGAAACACAGTCCTGGGCAAATTATTCCAAAGGGATGATGTTCTCCATATAAAGACTGCTTGAAAAGCGTTGTACGAGGAGTAACAAGCTGAACCTCATACGGATGTGAAGAATTAGCGCGACTGTGTACTTCTAACATGCACCGCTCTGGGAAGAATTAAGCGGGCCACATCCTTCGAATACTTTCCATGAAAGTACTTGTAGCCAACCGTTCTTCAATGTTCCAGCGAATCAAGGCCGGCGGTCAGTTCCGGGTCTCTAATCAGACGAACAGCTCTTCTCTGAATAGAATCCAACAAATGCAGTGTATGTTTGGGAGCGGAGCTCCAAACATGGGAGCAGCGAATTTGAGCTTTGTAAAAGAATTAACAGTTTTTGGGGAGTATAAAGCTTTCTGGTTCGAAATAATATTCCCAACTTTTGAAAAGCTCTCCTTGCTATGCCTGCAACATGTTCATGCCAGGACATATTTGCTCCCAAATTAACGCCCAAGAAATTGAGTGACGATGTGAGGAATGGAGCGCCCCGACATAACTATGTCGGGTTCAGCAACGTTAACTTTTTTAGAAAAAAACTGCCGCCTGGGTTTTTGTAGCGTTAAATTCCACTTGGTTACTGTTACCCCAAGATAGAATTTCTTCCAGGTCTTTGTTAAGTTGAACGACTTCCTGCTGTCTGCGGATATTCGTCTGATTAGCCGATGTCCGAGCGTTCAAAGTGAATGAAGAGATAAGTGTACTGTCATCTGCAAAGCTGTAGATTGGATTCTCAGTCTTTTCCAGCAGATCGTTAATGTAAATGAGAAAGATAGTAGGAGACAGTACGGAACCCTGGGGCACACCGGCGTTGACAGTGAAGGTGTTAGAAAGAAATCCGTCGACTGCCACTCGTAAAGAACGCTCTCTGAGGAAACATGAGAGCCACAAACAGAACTTTTCCGACATACCATAAGAACTTAGCTTAACCAACAGCCCATCGTACCAAACACGGTCGAATGCCTTGGATATGTCAAGAGCAACCGCTCGAGATTCTCCAAAGTGTTCAATTGCATTGTTCCAAACATGTGTTACATAAGTCAGAAGATCTCCTGTTGATCTATTTTTACGAAAGCCGTATTGGTGATCGCTAATAATGTATTGATTTATATAATGAAACTAATGCTTTAAGGGGTTACGCCACCTTCAAATTTTCAAAAAATCGTTTTTTTTTTTGGCTAAATTTATTATTTATACATTTAAGAAACATTTCAAGCTTTACAAAATGGAAATCGCAGATTGTTTTTTCTCGAAACTACT
This sequence comes from Pachyrhynchus sulphureomaculatus, assembly GCA_019049505.1. Taxonomy (NCBI): domain Eukaryota; kingdom Metazoa; phylum Arthropoda; class Insecta; order Coleoptera; family Curculionidae; genus Pachyrhynchus; species Pachyrhynchus sulphureomaculatus. The sequence continues at coordinate 10,244,275 of CM032452.1, read as the reverse complement.
GTTTTCAAACGGTGGACAAAATATCTCGAGATCTACTGAACCGATTTTTTGATAAAATTTATACCACATATTCTTTATAATACGGTGAAGTCTGCTTGTAACGAACCCGTTATAGGGAATTTACCGAAACTCGCTGGGATTCACTCGATTTGTGTTATGCGGTTCTAATGCATATTTGATCAAAGTAGCAAAGTTAATGTTCAAGGTTTTATTTTAAACTGAGTACACAAAAACGTAAAGCGTTTACTTTAAAAGACAAACACGATATTATAAGGAAAATAAAAAATGGAGTTAGACAAAGTGATGTTTGCAAACAGTTGAATTTAACTAAATCTAGGGTTTCTACCATATAGAAGAAGAGGCAAGAAGTCTTATCAATCTATGATAAAAGAAACTTTAGTTGTAACAAAGTACGAAAATCTACACATGACCAAGTCAGTAAAGGACTCCTTAAATGGTTTAGTTAAAAGCGACATGAACGTGTTCCTATTACCGGCTATACTTTACAAGAGAAAGCTAGTGAATTGGGAAGGGAAATAGAGAACATTGAGTTTAGCTGTTCTAGAAGTTGGATTGAACGATTTAAAAAGCTACATAATATTAGTGGGGTTAAGATAGTAGGAGAAACTGCAGGAGTGGATATGATTGTTGTTGATCAATGGTTGGCCAATGTATGGCCGGAAATTCGAGAAAGTTATGAATATGTGGACATTTTTAATGCGGATAAAACGGGTCTGTTTTACAAGATGACGCCTGATAAGACATTAAAGTTTGTTGTAGAGAATTGTGCTGGTGGAAAATTATCAAAAGTAAGGATTACTGTGTTGGTAACTGCACATATGTCTAGAACAGAGAAAAGAAAATTGTTTGTGATCCAATCTCCAGTGTTTTAAAAACAAACATTTACCAGTAAAGTACAAATCAAACACTAAAGCCTGGATGACATCAGAATTTTTAAAAACGAACTGATCGAATGGGGACAGAACAAAGAATTAAAATTCACACAGAAAAAAATTTTGATTGGCAACTGTTCAGCGCACCCTGAAGTTGATCTACAGCAAATAAAATTGGTATTTATGTCTCTAAACACAAGTACAAGGCTCCAGCCTATGGATCAAGGTGTGATATGTTCTTTAAAATGTCATTATAGAAAGATTTTCCTTATGAAAATGTTACAGACGATGGATAAAGGTAACATTGTTTCTGTAACTCTCTTGGACGCTATAAACTTTCTCCATATGGCTTGGCAAAGAGTCAGTAGAGAAACCACTGCAAACTGTTTTAAGGAAGGAATGTAGATATGACTCAGATGATGAGCTACCGTTGACTCAGTGGATTAAAAAAAATCGAGAAGATCCTAATGATTGTCTAGAATTTCTTTACGATGCTGACATTCAACAAAGTACAGTGGAAATCGAGATTAAAAAGATGTTTAATCACTTTAATTTTGAAGAATATGTTATATGCTGATAATGAATTAATGACGAGAGAAATATTAACTGATGATCAAATTGTGACATCAGTGACATCTGGAAAGATTTTAAGCGATAATGACGACGAAGACTAGCTTGGAGAAGGAGATAATATTTATGTTTCATCCATTTCAAAAATGACTAAGAAAATGACCGAAATTCGCATTTTTTTGGAATCTCGTGAACTTCCTGAACATATATGGAATAGTTTTTGTGACCTTGACAATTATATAAACACCATTTCTTTTTCAAGTAAAATTGTACAAACGAAAATTGCTGATTTTATTGTATAAACTACATATTTTAATGTTTTCGTTTATACTCGTATATGTACTAACATACATAATAATAACTTTAGTGGGACCTGTTTTATTTTCCTTTGAACATTTTCTTTTAATTTAATAATTATTATTTATTTATTTTTCTAAGCATTAGCGCCTAATCTAAATAAAAAAAGTAGTGAAAAATGATATTAGATTTTGTTTACTGTTTGTAATGAACTTCGGATATAACGAACCATTTTTAGTGATTTTTTGGAGTTCGTTATAAACAGACTTGACTGTACTTTTAAGAATATTTCAAGTTTTACAAAATGGAATCATAGATTGAAGGTAATATAAAGAAATTATAGAATTTTAAAATGTGGACGCGGGGGGGGGGGGGGGGGTGCGCTGGACAGTTGTCAATCAAAAGTAATATTTTTCTGTTTGTGAATTTTAATTCTTTCTCCCATTCAATCAGTTCATTTTTAAAAACTTCTGGTGTCATCGAGGCTTTACTGTTTGATTTGTACTTTACTGGTAAATGTTTGTTTTTAAAACACCTGGGATTGGCGGACTTTCCTATCACCTACAATTTTCTTTTCTCTGTTCCAGAGATATTTGCAGTTACCAACATAGTAATCCTTACTTTTGATTTTCCACCAGCACAATTCTTTCCGAAAAACTGTAATGTCTTATCAGGCGTCATCTTGTAAAACAAACCCGTTTCATCCGCGGTAAAAATGTCTACACATTCATAAGTTTCTCGAATTTCCGGCCATGCATTGGCCAACCACTGATCAACAACAGTCATGTCCATTCCTGCAGTTTCTCCTATTTTCTTACTCCCACTAATATTATGTCGCTTTTTAAATCGTTCAATTCAACTTCTAGAACAGTTAAACTAGCTTTCTCTTGTAAAGTGACTAAACCATTTAAGGAATCCTTTATTTATTTGGTCATATGTAGATTTTTTTACTTTTTTACAACTAAAGTTTCTTTTATCATAGTTTGATAAGATTTCTTGCCTCTTCTTCCATATGGTAGAAACCGTAGATTTAGTTAAATTCAACTGTTTGCAAACATCACTTCATCTAACTCCATTTTCTATTTTCCTTATAATATCGTGTTTGTCTTTTAAAGTAAACACTTGTGTGTATACTCATTTTAAAATAAAAACTTAAACATTCACTTTGCTACTTTGATCAAATATGTATTAGAACCACATAACACAACAAGTGAAATGAAAATAATACTGCTCGAAATAGCGACGCGCGGAAACAAGTAGAATAGGGGTTCCTAGCGAGTTTCGGTGAATTCACTATATCAAGTCGCGCAACATCGAGCACAGGGTGTGGCAAGTTCGTTATAAACGGACACAAAACATCCAAATTTGGTTCGCTTTATCCGGAAGTTATTTATAACCGGGTTCGTTATAACCGATAAAAATTTGCATTGGTCTTATGGAAGTTTTTTCGTGTATTATAAAATAGTTTGTTTTAACCGGAAATTCGCTATAAACGGGTTCGTTATAAGCAGGCTTCACTGTATTCATTAATTCATATAATTAATTAATTAAAAAAAATGTCTGGTATCCAAAATATCTAAGATTTTATGTGTGATTTCAATGAACTTTCCTTGCTTTTGGCAAAATACTTAGTACACTCGGGCACAGCGTTGGCTGTACATTTCCAGCGTAAAATGACATACATGACGCCGTTAGCGGTCATAGTAATTACTAGTTTGACAAGTCCTATTTATACTGTACCTATTTTTTTGTTGGACAAATATTTTTGAAAATTCTACGTCATAAATATTAATGACAATAAATTGTTTAACTTAACAAAGTGATTCTTTGCTGTTTGATATGCCTTTAATAAAACTAAAAGTCTTTTGTACAAATTACAGTCGGGGAAAATAGGATGGGATGGGGAAAGCTGTAGAAAATTTCCGATGGAGGGAGGCGGCATAGTAGGTTTTGCACGCGGGCGTTCAAGCGCAACAATTGCTAGCGGCGGGCCTGCTCGACTTGCCGATATACCTAGCAGCTGCTGCAAGCTTCATTTTCGGACCTTTTCGATTATTACATAGGAACAGCTTCGAAGCGCGAAGCTGCGTTCCTGTTCGATAATGTACTATTTAATCATAAATAAGATTATACATGAATCTCTTCCCACAAAGCATTGTTTGCTGGGGTGCCAACAATAACTTAAAAAAAGTAGTTTCTTTTTCTGACTACAAGTTACTCTCTTGACCGACTATATTACAACTAGATGCCAAAAAAGATTCTGGAATTTTCAGATGGAATAATTAAAAATTCCAAAAATATAAGTAAATAAAACAGCTGATAACTTACTATTATTTCTTTCCTTAGGAAACGCGGGGAAACACTTCTCCGAAAAAAATTCTTCTCCTCGAAAAATAGCGGACAAGAGAGGCTAGTGCTCACATTGAACGAATCCGGCAAACGGAGGAACTCGGATAGGAGCGATACGAGTGAACCGTCCAAACCTCCCATTGTTTTGAGGATATGTAGAGGAAAGTCACAGCTGGTGAATGATACGGATGAGTCGGAAAAGACTGTTACCCCAAGGTAAGTTGAATTATTTTATTTGAGAATATAGAAAAATATGGCGTTCTAAATTTTTGGAAGAAGTACAACCACAAATTTTAGTTAAGTTGGGAATATGGAATCTTTGGCACAATGACACTACTCAGTATATATCACCACTACACCAAACACTTTATTTTTGCACTCGACGCGCGTTTCGCTAACTATATTAGCTTCATCAGGAGCGATGATTGACTAAAGCTATACTAGAAATCTACCTTATTTATACTTAGCCTAACCCTTGAATTACTCAGGCGGAACTAATAGCATAGGCGAGGCCATCAGTTCCTCTCCTATCACATACATCTTTAATTAATCTTAGATTATCTAATGATCAGCTTCAAGGGCATGTTCGGCAATGGTAGACTTTCTATTCTACTGTATCTTAAGTGTGCTAAATGTTCTTTAAATCGTGTTTTAATTGACGTTTTAGTTTGCCCAATATACTTTTTGTCGCAATCATTACAACTAATTTCGTGAATTCCACTTTTCTCACAATTAGGAAACTTATCTTTGGGATTTCCCAAGATATTTCGCAGATTGTCTGATGACTTATTCGACTAAGGTGAGGCCTGCCTTATTAAATACCTTATTGAGTCCCCTGCTATATTTCGGATTATATGGTATGGAGACATCTTTCTCTCTCTCAATCCTTTCACCTCAATAGGAGTATCGGTGACACTATGCAGTTGCTGCCTCAACAGTCAATCTCCAGCCATCTCGATCCTGCGCTACTTGACTTGACTCATGCATACCCATCGCAAGAAGAGATCTTACTTGGTCAGACCATTTTGTCGGAGACCGTCCCCTTGATCTTCTACCTTCTACTTTCCCCGTTACTACAAGCTTTTCCATGGCATCCACTTTCCTCATGATGTGACCAAAATATTTCAGGTACTGTCTATTAATTCTATTTGAAAGTAGGTCATTTATACTAAGCTCTTCAAGAATAGATACATTAGTACGGTGTTCAGTATATGATACTCTGAGGATTCTTCGATATGCCCACATCTCAAACGCATCGATCTGTCTTTTGTCAGCTTGTTTAATGGTCCATGTTTCCGATGCGTAAGTTGCTATGGGGAATATAAGGCTGGATAGCAACCTTAACTTTGTATTTTTTGTGACAGCTGGATCTTTCTACACCTTAGTGAGTTTGATGGTCGAGTTTCTAGCCATTGCCAAACGTCTTCTTACTTCCGCTTCGCCAGCAATTTTATTTATGCGTGACAGATCTTCATTACGACTAACAATCATAACTTTGGTCTTTGCTCTATTAATTTTCATTCCATAGTTTTTGCTAGTGGCTTTGCAGGCGCTTCATCATTGATTCCAGGTTTTGTATTGAAGTTGCAAGTATAACAGTATAATCCGCATATCTAAGGTTACTTAGCATTTTTCCACCGATTGTCACATCCCCCACTCCAGCCATCCAAAACAGAACTCGGTATATGTTCATTATATATGTTAAAAAGTGAAGGTGACAGAATACAGCCCTGTCTGACGCCAGCTTCTACGGTAAAGGAATCGGAAAAAGAATTATACAGTTTAATTCTACCATTTGTGTTTTCAAACAAGGATCGGATAAGGTTTACGAGATGTTTAGGTGTTCCCATGCTGATTAAAATCCACCAGAGTTTGTTCCATTGTATCCAGTCGAAAGCCTTAGAGTTGTCTATAAAACAAATATGGATTGTTTGTTTAGAATTTCCTGACTTTTTCTATTATCTGGCGTATGTTGAGAATTTGTTCTCTAGTCCCTCTTTCTGGAATGAAGCCTGTTTGTTCGGTAGATATTTGTGGCAGCAGAAAAGTTTTGAGCCTTTCATTTAGGATCCAGAGAAATACCTTAGCAGCGTGTGACACTAGAGCGATTGTTTTACAGTTGCTGCAATCCAAAAGTGATCATTTCTTATTCAAAGGTATAAATGCAACTTCGCACCAGTCTTTCAGCCATCTTCCAGTCTGCCATACCTCATTACACAGTTGATGTGACATAGTCACGGCGGTTGCTTCCATTATCTTTATTATTTCCGTATTGATCTCGTCAGTACCTGCTGCTTTTCTATTCTTTAACCTTTGAAGAGCCTTCCTGACTTCAGACTTAAGAATACATGGCTTTTGTTCTTCTGCGGCTTCTTTGTCGACGTTGCAGTCATCCACTAATTGAGCCACAAAGAGTTCTTTACAGTAATCCGTTCAAACGTCAATGATACCAGGCATGTCGGTGAGTGATCTACCTTCCTCATCTCTGATTATTTGTGTTTTAGGTTTGAATTCTTTCAATAGGTATTTTACCTTTTCATAAGTTCTTGTGGTCGATTGTTCGTAGCATGCTGTTCTAGCTCCTCACTTATATTATTCATTGTCATCGTCATAACCAACCTCTATGGTTATATTTCTAATACGATTCCTTTCATTATTGAAGTTTACTCTATTCAGAGGAAAAGTGACCAAACGATGACTTAGTAAATAAGTTAATAAATAGACGTAAGTTCAGGTTAAGTATTCAGAATTCCACCTTTTTTACACGCCAAGATAATTAGACTAAGTACGTCTCTATACCGTATAATCCGAAATATAGCAGGGGACTCGATAAGGTATTTAATAAGGTAGGCCTCACCTTAGTCTATAAGTCATCAGACAATCTGAGGAATATCTTAGGAAATCCCAAAGATAAGATTCCTAATTGTGACAAAAGTGGAATTTATGAAATTAGTTGTAATGATTGCGACAAAAAGTATGTTGAGCAAACTAAAAGGCCAATTAAAACACAATTTAAAGCACATTTAACACACTTAAAATATAGTAGAACAGAAAAGCATTGCCGAACATGCCCTTGAAGCTGATCATACTGTAACATTAGATAATTTGATTAATTAAAAATGTATCTGCTAAGAGATTGGTGAACGCATACGAAAGTATAGAAATTATAAAAACTTAAAGTTGTTTAAATAAAGGCAGAGGGCATATTGCTTATAGTCCCCTCTACTAGTTACTTGACGGAACTATGGCCTCGCCTATGCTGTTAGCTGTGCCTGAGTAATTTAAGGCTTAGGTTAATCATCGCTCCTGATGAAGCTAACATGGTTAGCGAAACGCGCGTCGAGTGCAAAAATAAAGTGTTTCGTGTAGTGGTGATATACTGGTGTCCAATGCTGGGTCTAGGCCTTCTCCCTGTACTTTATCTTAATCTATTTGCAGCTGTTGTAATCCATCCAATTCCAGCAACCCTCTGTATGGTATATAGTATCGCCATCGTGTTTTGGGACGTCCTTCGCTCCCTTTCTGTTCTAGTGGTCTCCATTCTATTGTTCGATCTGTCATGCTTCCCACGTGTACAGCCCATTGACACTTTATTTCTGTTACATGCTGTACATATAATCCCATCAAAAACATAAAATGTAAAAAATGCTCGCAATGCAGTCCTTCCACCACAAAAAGTTGTGAGGTCTCTTGTAAAACCAAGTCAGTTATTTTAGTTAGTATCTATGGAAGCACCTTTTCAACAACTTTGTCATTAATTGTTATCTATTTAGTTACCTACCAACCGTTATAGTGACTGTATCAATATTAGACATCTTTATTTATATAATAAATATAATGACTTGGCAATCACCCGGCAACATAATCACATAAGAATAATCTACTATTTCGATTGCTAAGTAAGTCTAAATAGTGCACTTAAGAATAAAATATTTTAAATAGTAGATTATTCTATATAGGAAAAACCGATTTTTGTGACCTTTGTCCTTGAATATCTTAAGACGCGGACACGAGATTTTATGAGACTTTAGAGACAACTTTTAGAATGCCAAAATAAAGGTTTATACAAGTTTACAGCTTATTATCTCTCATTCCGAGGTTGACCCTCTTTTTTGGCTTAAGTGACTGTACAATTTAGAAAACGGGACTGAAATTTCGAGATATTTCAGTTTTTCCTTCCTTTATAGGCTAAACACTAACTAAATTCAAAATTTGACGTTTGTGTGTCTGCTAGAAGTACCTTAGAATTCTGATGATCGGTGAGTGTGTCAGTGACAAAATTAAAGAACTTCGACTGGCGATAGTTCGTAAACTATAAGGTATAAATAGTAGGTAATTTAGTAATATAGCTAGTATAGTATGTCCTCTTGGTCACTGAAAATTCAGGCTTCTAGCTTTATCCACAACGAAGTTACAGGGGGTTGAAAGTGCCGTGAGTGGCTTCGAGAAAAGGATGGTACGGCTGTGCTTTCTGCTCGACTTGGCGGGGGCACTGCCTTGCCCCCAGATATCTTTTACTTTCGTTTGTTCACGTATTCACTTGTTTCTCTGTCTGTCTTTAAGTTTTATCCCGATCATCTGTCTTTCGTGTGTTCTCTGGGTTCGCGTAAAGGTAAAAATAACGTAAGGTATTATCTTTATTCTGTACCCCCCTATAACTTTTACTGACAGAACATGTACATTTAACAAAAATCGTTTACAAAGCAGTAAAAAGTATTACGTTAGCTAACAGCCAGGATATACACTGAATTGTATATGACAATAGATAATAAAAATTACACAAAGTAACCTGTTTCCTAATACTAATAAAACATTCATAAAAGTTTCGTAAAGACACATTAACATTAAGCAAAACAGATTAAGAAAAAATGTAAAATAAACTAATTATAGTAATTTAGTGTGAATTATTGGATTCAAACTTAATCATTGCAGATTGTGCACCTCGGTACCGGTTCTTTTTTTTTTCAGTAGATATGAATGAATTTGATAGGTATGCCCTATAGCCATCTTCTTAATAAAATATTTACAGATCTTTTATTGCTCTAATATGTAAGGGTGGGTATACAGTAGATTTTATTGACCATAGTTTATTATCATTATAAGTCCCACTCCACTTGGAATGTATCCCTATTTATTGCGTGCAGCAGTTTAAGGAAATCATTTTTATTGTTTTTCCCTGAGAAAGGTATTCCACTGATTGCTGCTATTTTAGCTTCCTTGTCAACAATGTCATTGCCCTTTATTTGAATATGTCCTGGGATCCATAAGTATGATGATGTTTCTCAAATTTGCCATATATAGGAGGTCTATGATTTGTCGTAGGTATGCATTGTTGGAATTATTTGATTTAATGACCATTAAGGCACTCAAAGAATCTGACGCTGTTAGAATTTGACTTATCTCTAGGGTTGAGAAAATGGCAAATCTTGTTGTCTCCTTAATAGCAAGTAGCTCTACTGTAAAGATGGTGTTGTGGAAATGTAATTTAAATCGTTTTATGATTTTTCCATTGAGCCATCAGTATATATGATAGAATATTCTGGGTACTCGGAATGTATTCTTTTAAGGAATTTGATTTTTATTTCTGTGGGGATATCATCTTTTACGTTCTTTGAATGTTGGTGAAAGTCAACATTTGGAATTGGTGATCAAGGAGAGAACTTATTCCAGAGTGGATAATTGAATTTTGGAGGAGAGAGTCCATGCAGTAGCATGAAATCATTAATTCTGCTATAAACGGGCATTTGTTAGATTAATTGAACTTTTTGTGGGAGGTCTCTGAAGAGAAGATGCATAAAACCTCATCAATGAGTATTGTCTATCCAGACGGAGTGATGGTGTTGCTGAGATACACTGTATGCTAACTTCAGGTGAAGTTCTGAATGCCCCAGTGGTCAATCTCTACGCCTGATTCTGTATTGAGTTTAGACGTCTCTTTACCCCCTGTGATGCTGAATTAAACATGAAATCTCCACATCTCAATTTCGGTAGAATTAGGGATTTATATAATTTCATTAATGTTTGCTAAGAATTTTAGTATATTTAAATCTTGAGTAGTATGAGTCTTGAGACTCCTAATGTTTGGAAAAATTCATTGAATGGAGAGTTTTGTTATTTAGAGTTAATATATTAATTTTTGGACAACCACGTATGCAGATAGATTTTGATGGGGAAAAGGAAAGGTCATTTTCTTTGGCCATGCATTAACTGTAGCTATTGTGGATTGTAATTCACGAGTTAGTTCATTTGCAAATAACTTGAAGCTTATTGAGACAGGAATCCTTTTATTAAAGACAGCATAGCTATATTAAAAAAAGTTGGGCTTAATACCGATCCTTGGGGGACCCCTCTGATTGGAATTTTAGCTGTTTGTATGCTGTCTCAACGACGTTACGCTTTTTCATTTATTATTTACGTTTGAAAGTACCACAAGTTTACGTTTTTTCAAATAAAATTTTCAACTATATATTAGGATTACTTTCAAACGTTTTTGTAACTTTAATAGCTAACACAATGTAATTCTTTGTAGATTACTAGTCCAGATGAAGAAATAAATATAATTCCGAAAGCTAAACAAGAAACAAAAGAGTTTTATTTTGGCCCAACATTTTGACTGCATCCCCAATATATATATATATATATATATATATATATATATATATATATATATATATATATATATATATATATATATATATATATATATATATATATATATATATATATATATATATATATTGAAATAACTACATAAAGGAAATTTTTTTTTAGTATTTTCACAAATAAATACGTATCGTACCTTCTATTTTTTAGCTCAACCCCGTCAACTTCCGCTTCGACCTCGCCTCGTGCCCTCCGCGAGACTTCCAACTCACAAGTGTTAAACAGGCCTTCGAATTGTCGCATCACGCGCAGTGCCCGAAGGAGCATGCAACAAGATCCCAGCAGCAGCCCTGCGACCGCAGATACGCCTGCGGAGTTTAATATATTTTCACCTACCTCAAAGAGAAGTAAGCATTTTATTATTTATTTATTTGTTGATGCCAAGTTGATATCTTCAATAGAAACATGAATTGATGATATTTTGCGTAATAATTTATATTTGACCGTTCTTTTCCTGTTTATATTTTGATATTTATTTGTTTGGCAAATTTTTTCATGCAACCATATACTCAAGACCAACACGTTAAGGGTATTCAAACTTACTATCAAAATAGGTGTTCTGTAAAATCATCGCAAAGTCTGTTATTATTTAGGTCAACATCTAATCGCCGCAATTTGTGATTTGATTATATCTTTTTAAAAGGTAATTCCGAAAGTGACCTCTCGCCACAATACGTGCCAGCCGAGAAATTCGAAGAAGAGCGGCGAGCCCTCTACGCCAGTCTTCTAAAACCTGACTCACCTCCTAGATCAGTAGCTGAAGAGGAACCACTTGTTGTAGAAGAAATACAAGTACAATCACAGGTAAGGGAGGTAGTTGCGTGTATATTCTTAGAAAAAGATACCCTATACAGCTAATTAAACGGTCTTCCACCGACTAATTTTGTAAAATACCATGTTTGTATGGAATTAGTTTTTTTTTTAAGTATAATTTTCACTTCCCTTGCTGAAGGAAACTATTGCATTCGTGAAAAATGACGTTCGGAGATTTTTTGCTTTTTCACGTTTTAGGATAGGTTACGAAAAATACGGTACCTATTTTCGTCGGCCCGTCTGTCTACTTGGCGATCTGTTGTTTCGATAACTTTCGAACGAAATCAAATGTCCATTTTAAATTTGGTTTGGTACTCGATGTGTATGTGGGAAAGAAACCTATAGTTTTTGAGCGATATCCTATGAGGGGAAGGGGGTGAACTTTGTGAAGATCGGTAAATTTTGTATAATTTTATTGGTATTACATGATTTTTTCTGTTTTTTTTAACCTACTTCAAAAAGTGAGGTTTTTAATTCAAAATGTACAGTTGTGTGCAAAAGTTTTGGGCCAAAAATTATTTTTATGATCAATTAGGTTATAAACGGAGAAGAGAAAAAACTAAACTAAATATACCATGATAAACTTATTATGATTATATTAACAACATATACAATTCAAAAATCTTCTACTACAAATAACAATCATTTATAAGAAAAATAACATTTTTCGGCTGTTCATAAGTATTGGGCCAACTTCAAATTTCACAGTAGCAAAAATCACTATAACTCAGAAAAAAGGGGCAGTAAAAGATACATTCTTATCAGTACTTTGTAGCCATACCCTTCGAAGCTTATACGGCGACACATCGTTGAGGCATCGATTCGATTAATTTCAGAATTCTGTCTCTGGTGATATTGGCCCACTCTTCTTGAACATTTTGCCAGAGAGCACCTTCAACCACTTTCATTTTCAACTTTCCACAAATGTTCTATGGGGTTCAAATCCGGTGATTAACTTGGCCATTCTAAAATTCGAAGATTTGTCTTTATGAAAAAACTTTTGCAAAAGTCAATCAATCATGTTTCGGATCATTATCTTGTTAAAAAATCCATCCTCGTGACATATTTCGACGTCCATGAGGAAGCACGTGTTCTGATAGAATATCTCTCTACATAGTACCTTCAATTTTAATTATTGGACCAAGGCCTTGCCACGAAAATGCCCCTAAAGCATAGTACTATCACTACCATGCTTAACAGTCAGTATTTGATACCGAAATTCATGTCTAGTACCTTTTGGTCGTCGAACATATCTTCGTCCATCATTTCCAAATAAAGTAACTTCAGTTTCGTCCGAAAACAGCACTTTTTTCCAGTCCAATATTGGTGTATTTTTGCAAATTTTAATTTGACCTTCTTATTTTTTTTACTGATGAACGGGTTTTTTTTAGTTAAATACGTCCAAGTCCAACTTGTATTAGTCTACAAGAAACAGTACACCTACTGATGACAGCTAAATTTTCTTCACGTAATTCACGTGCAATAATTGCAGCATTTTTTTTACGTCTACAACAGCTTTTCTTTTAATTACTTTGTCGATACGAGTAGTTGTTTTCCTTGGTCTTCCGTGGTTTATCATTCAGAGTACTTGTAGTTTCCCATCTTTTAATTTAATCTTTAACTGTTGTTTTTTCTATGGATAAAAGTTCAGATATTTCACGTGAAACTTTTCTTTTACCGTGCATTTCGGCATCTTTCCCCAATGATACTGATACACAGTTATGAAGTGAACTAAATAAAAAATCAGAAATGTAAATATAACTGAATAAATCACAGTTTCTTAGAAGTTAGCCCGATACTTATGAATAACTGAGAAATGTTATTTTTGTTAAGAATGATTGTTATTTATAGTAGAAGATTTTTTAGTTGTATATGTTATTAGTATAATTAAAGTAGTTTATGATGGTGTATTTGGTTTGTTTCTTTTTCTCCCGGTTTTCATAACTTAATTAATCAGAAAAATATTTTTGGCCTAAAACTTTTTTGCACGCAACTGTATATGTTACTGTCAAAGTATATAATCCGGCATTCTATAGAATGCGTAAAACGTTCAGGCAAAGTATACAATATCCTTTATTTTATTCTTAGCCTAGACCATCTATAGAATGTGTAACTTACAGCTGGCAATGTGTATAATGGATATTGAAAACAATAAGCATAGCGAGTGTCATTCAAGGGGGAGCGCGAAGGGAGTGGTGTCAATACGTTATGACATTAACTAACCGGAACTAATATTTTTTAAAGTTAAAAAACCCAACTTTTACTAATAAAACTAACGTTTGATTTTTCCAAGATTGCCGAAGTCTCTATTTTCATTTTCCTACGCATTCTTTTTATAGAAAGTTGATAATCTTAATATTGTTAATTTTGAATAAACAAAATATATGATTATGGTAATTTGTCTTTCATGTTATACTTATTCATTGCACGATGAACTGTTGTGACACTTGAAAGTATACAGAACCTTCTTCTTAAGACATAATCTGCTGTTAGTTCAGGTTAGTCCTAGTTAGTTCATGTAATACCATATTGACTTCACCCCCACAGCTCTCCCCGTCACCCGCAACATGAATAACAATTAATGCTTATTGTTTTCAATATCTATTTTACACATTGCTGGCTGGACGTTTGGTATTATATGGTAATTGGTCTTTTATTTTATACTTTGTCTAATCTCTTATTGGCTTTTTGTAAAGTTCCTTGGTCTATAGATTGCCTAGGCAAAGTATATAATAGTTAAAACAAAGAAAATATTTCATACATTGCCTAAACGAGCCCGACGTTCTATAGAATGCCTCACTGTTCGTTCTTAACTAAAATGAAACAAATAGCACTAAAATTAACAAAACGACTTCAGATAAAGTGATAAAAAGTTCAAAATAATATCTTCTCTTAATCTTAAAAAATTTAAACCTGCCTGTTTATAAAGGAAAAATGTAATTAGCAAAATAAATCAAATTAAATTTTAGTACACAAATATAATACACAGAATTAAGCAAACGTTTCAAGTCAGCCCAAGTTTTTTACCTAAAAATAAACTTTAATTGATATAATTTAATGTCGAAAAATCGCATCAACCATGGTTGGTTGTTGGCGGGGTGGGCGATTATGCCTGTTTGTGTACTACAGCCTCTTGACTTATTATGTTTTCCTCTCTTGGTTATATAAGCGTCGCCCCGTTCAGAAGTTTTATTGGCTTTCTTCCAAAAGGTAATTTATTGCCACGAGGTAGATCTCCCGAACAGTTTGTCTGTTTCGAGTTAAAGCCTTAGTATGAATATTACTTACGTAAACAAAAAGAGAAAACTCAGACTTTTTGTTTATGATTTTGTGAGGTCAAGAATCGCGATTCTTTTTATTACAATTTATTATTATAATTTTATTATTATAATTATATTTTTTTTATTACATTTATATGTAATAAGCGATATCGCTTATTACATATAAATGAGTGAATTCGCAGAATTTTTCTAAATAAATTCTATATGTATATAAGTAAGTATACGGTAGCGTAAGTTATCGTGAGAAATTGCAGAAGTGGGGCACCTTGGGTGAGAAAAAAACATATATAACATACACAAATATACAAGCTCATCTAAATATTATTAATTTTCGGTTTTAGTCATTTTAAGCTTGATGCTCTTGTATATTCTTGTTTTGGTCTCCACGGAGAGGAATTTATTTCTAAATATGGTATCATTGAGGCATCCCGCTAGCCTATTAGCCTTATTAACTTGATGTTTTACTTCTTCCTCGATTTTTCCGATACTAGATATTTTAATGCCCAGGTAATCGACCTCCATCACCTGTTCTATTGGTTTATCTTCCACCACCAGCTTGCACCTAATCGGCTCTTTTGCTATTACTCTTGTCTTGGTTTTTTCAGTTGAGATTGACATATTATATTGTTTCGCTGCTATGTAGAATTCGTATAGCAGCCTTTGCAGATCGTTCTTGGTTTCAGCCATTATTATCGCGTCATCTACATAACATATAATTTTAAGTTCTCTATTACCCATTCTATATGCCTTCTTTCTTTTGACATTCTTTATAATTTCATCCATGACCATGTTAAATAAAAGAGGACTTAAAGAGTCTTCCTGCCTGATTCCAGATTCTTAGTTGATTGCTTCTGTCATTCCTTGTGCTAATCTTGTGACTACTTTATTGTCTTTATATATATTCTCGATAGTTTTAAATAGGTCTAATGGGATGTTCCTGTTTTATATTAGATGAATAACGTCTTCTATTTGCACATTGTCGAAAGCACAAGTATGCTGAAGTATTGTATTCTATGGATTTTTTTTACCTGTCTCACAATGAATCGGTGCATGAACGCCCACTTCTGAATCCTTGCTATTCTTCTTTCAGTTGTATTTTCGTGTTTATTTTTGTTGTAATAATCTTAATTTCAGTGTACAGTTTAGTAGATTTATGCCACTATAGTTATTTGGATCTTCTTTTTTCTCCCTTCTTGTGCATTAATATAACTGTCGCTGTTCTCCATTTATCTGGAATTCTATTCGATCTTATAATCCTCTGTATAAGTGTCTGGAGAGAGTGTCCCCCATATTTTAGTAGCGCATTAGCTATTTGGTCTTCGCCGGGAGATTTACGGTTTTTTAATTTTTCCAGTGCTTCTATTACGTCTTCTTCCGTTATGTTGGGTCTGGGAAAAAGTTCGTGGCGTTTTTCCCGATAGATGGAGTCAATTGCAAATAACTCAAGAAACACAGATCGTTGGAAAGGTGACACTTCGAGCGTTATTTTGAGTGTATAAACCTCGAAATTGGTGCAGTGGTTGGAAAGTTGTTTGCGTTTGAAAATGGAGAAAATTAATGAAAAATTGCGCTATATTTGGCAATATTATTACGACAAAGGGAAGAACGCTGCGCAGGCTTGTGAAAAAATTTGTGCTGGGTACGGTGAAGGTACTTTATCAAAATCTGCTGCGCGGAAATGGTTCGCTCGCTTTCGTTCTGGTAATTTTGATGTGAAAGATGAGTCACGCTCTGGTCGTCCAATCACTGAAAACACTGATGAAATTCTTGAAAAAGTCCAGCAAGATAAGCATATCAGCAGTGTCGATATTGGTATGGAGCTAGGCATTGACTATAAAACGGTTTTTAAACCATTTACAAAAAGCTGGCTACAAAAAGAAGCTCGATCTATGGGTTCCTTATGAGTTGAGCGCGAAAAAACATGATAGACCGAATTAACATCTGCGATGCGCCGCTGAACGGCAATGAAATCGAGCCATTTCTGAAACGTGTCATAACCGGTGATGAAAAATGGATCACGTACGAGAATCGGAAGCGTAAAAGATCGTGGACAAGGGATGGTGAGCCGTCACAAGAGTTCGCGAAGCCAGGATTGACGCCGAAAAAGGTGATGCTGAGTGTGTGGTAGGACTGGAAGGGAATCGTCCACCATAAGCTACTTCCAGTTGGTCAGACGATTGATTCTCAACTCTACTGTGGACAACTAGATAGATTACGCCAGGCAATTGAAAGAAAACGACCCGAATTGATTAATAGGAAAGGTGTTGTCTTCCATCATGACAACGCCCGACCACACACTTCTTTGATGACCGGGTAAAAATTGCGAGGCTTGGTTGGGAAGTTTTGATGCATCCACCGTATAGTCCAGACATAGCACCCTCTGACTATTACTTGTTCCGATCTTTGCAGAACTCTCTCAATGGAATTAAGCTGCTTTCAAAAGAAACCTGTGAAAACCACTTGATTCAGTTTTTCGACCAGAAACCACAGAAGTTCTTCACCGATGGCATTATGGCTCTACCCGAAAAATGGCGAAACATTGTCGATAATAATGGAGTATATTTGGTTTAAATAAATTCATTTTCGCACTATAAGAAAACCAGTTGAATTTTACTAAAAAAACGCCACGAACTTTTCCCAGACCTATGTTTCTTCGTTTATCGTTATCTCTGGTGTTTGTGGCAGTGTGATACTCTTCTCTTTTATATAATTGTGTAAGATATGTTACCCACGTTCCTTTCGTCACGTGTGTATCTCTATTAGTTCTTTCATCTCGGTTCTCTGCTGTCTTATGAATCTCCAAATTTGTTTTTGTTGACCATAGAAATATGATTCTAATTTTCTTGTGTATCTCTCCCAGTATTCCGTTTTTGTTCTTACTAATTCGTGGACTTCTGTTCGTATTCTTTTATATTTTTGGTAGGCTTCATCTGACCTGATAGACCTGTACTTTAGATAGCTTTCTTTCTTTTCACGGCATTTCTCTTTGATTGCACTGAACCATGGTGTTTTTTGTTCTCCATTTTTTATTTTTACCATATCGACAGTTTTAGTTCCTAATGCCTAATATACAGCATCTAACATTTGTTTTTATTTTTAACCAACCATCATTTATGTTATCATGGTTATTTATTTGATTTATTCTGGTTTTTTATTTCAGTCTTCTCTGGTACAGGTTTCTCGTTGATTTTTTTTGCAAATTTTCTATTCTTATCTTTGTTTCTAGTTCCTTATTTTGGTGTTGATTTGTGTTTCTTATGTTCCACCTTAGTTTACACATAACTAAATTATGATTACTTCCTACGTTTGCTGTTGTCAAGCTTTCTTACGTCTTAATATATGGCGTGGATGTATTTCTCTGTTTGTTAGGACATAATCTATCATTGATCTGTTACCTCTCGTGTTCTTGAATGTACAGCTTGGCCAAAAGTATTAGGCACCCTAAAATTTACTTCATTTCTTGTGTTTCAGGGTAAAAAATTAAATTCGTATGTTTTGTAAAATCGTATATTGAGGTAAAATTATGAAATAAATTAATATTTGGTGTGTCCGCCCTTAGCTTTAATTACAGCAGCAATTCTTCGGGGCATGCTGCGTACAAGCCTAGTAGATCCAGTTGTACTTATGGCATCCCACTCATCCATCAAAGCGCTTTTTAGCGCTGCTTTTGATGCTATGCTATGCTTCCGTATCTTGCGCTTCAGAATACCCCAAAGGTGCTCGATAGGGTTTAGATCTGGAGACTGCGCTGGCCAATTCAACAAGGCAATGTTATTGCCTCTAAACTAGTGCATCTTAGCCACTGATTTATGACAAGGTGCATTATCTTGCTGGAATTTGATGCCGTCTAAATTAGTGTCGCCAAAAATGCGCGTTAGCGAAGGCATCAGTACGGTTTCTAGTACATTTATGTACTTTTGGCTGTTCATGCGGCCTTCACAAACGAACATTTCGCCGACACCTTTAGCAGCCATGCAGCCCCAGATCATAATGCTACCTCCTTCGTGTTTTGCATAGGTACCACGCAATCTGGATGGTATTCCTCGCCGACACGCCTCCTCACGAATGTCACACCTGACGTTCCGAATAGCTGTAAGAATAGAAAAAATACTCATTAAAAAATTAGTTATTATTTTGACTAAAACGGATTAAATCAAGAGAAATTGTATGTAGTTATTTGTTTAAAAAAAATCATATAAAAACTTACCTCAAAATTGGATTCCTCAGACCATACATTAGACCAATCCTCTTCGGTAAAATGTTGGTGCTTCAGAGCCCACTCTAAGCATTTCTTCCTATTGGTCTCTGAAAAAGCTTCTTTCTAGCTTTGCACCCTCTTAATCCAGCTTTTGTCAGTCTTCTCCTTGCCGTTCGAGAACTAATCGGTATCCCAATCTCTTCCGACAGAGTTGCAGCGAGCTCGGATGATGTTTTTTTTTTTCGATTTTTAATAGACTCGTGGATGAGTTTTCTGTCCTGTCGCTCATTAGTCTTACGTTTTCTGCCCGTTCTCATTTTGTTGGCATGAGAGCCAGTCTCCACAAACCTTTTAATAGCACATTGCACTGCGCACCGAGAACATTTCACTAACTTGGCTATTTCTACTTGGGACTTGCCTTGTTCATGTAAGGTTTTTCAATTTTAATCCTCACTTTTTTTCGATACTAATATTTTTTAAAAAACCTTATCGCAATTTTGTGGGCTAGGTGTTTTAAGGACCTATAAAAGAGATGGTCTATTGTTAGCTTTTGACAGCGCCGCCTATAGTATTGTTAAAACAAGATAGTCTTTTTTTTAAATATATTTATTATGGGTTTCACGTGTTTATTAGAGGTGCCTAATACTTTTGGCCAAGGCTGTATGTTTATTTTGCTCTTATGGTCAAAGTATGTATTATTTATTCTCAACTCATTTGTAGCGCAAAAATTTATCATAAGCTCCCCGTTGTCATTTTTATGTTTTCACTAAATCTTTGATTAACTCCTGGTATTACCTCATTTCCAACTCTTGCATTATAGTCACCCTTATTATTATTGTTTCGTCGATTGGTATCTCATCTATCATTTTCTGGAGTTCTTCATAGAATTGTTCCCTGTCTTTTTCTTGTTTACAATTTTCAGGTGCATAAATTCTCACTACATTTGTATTTTTGTTGTTTATTCTTAATTTAACTATTACTATTCTCTCCGATATGTACTGAGATTTCATTATGTAATTTATGTATTTTTTCTTAATCATCAGGGCTACTCCTTCCTTTGCCCGCTGGTCTTTTGCCACACCACTGTAAAGCAGGATATATTCTCCTAATATCATTTGTCCGTTCCCCTTCTTTTTTTTTGTTTCTTGTAAGGCGCATATGTCTATTTTTGTGTTCTCTGAGTTCCTTTTCCATTTATAGATTTTTATATTCCAAGTTCTGAGTCGCATTGCATCCCGTCGTTTCGAATTTCTTATCCTTCTCCTTGCATGTGTTATCGTTAAATCCGTCCTATTCCGAGGCAGGGCTCTCATTCTGTGAGCATTCTTGGTTTTTTTATCCCAGGTAGGTTGCTAGCCTGATCTGGGAACCCTCCTCCTTTACCCGGCTTGGGATTGCCAACAGGCCAATAAGTTACTCAATCCACCCAGCGACCTGCAGGCGGAGTTAGAATAAAATTTGAGGAGCAATATTGATGCATTTTCTGGGCAGAAAGGTATGTCTAAACAAAAAACTCTTTTAACAGATGAAAAAGTACGCGAAATTATGTAATATTTTCAAAACCATCCATGTAATTCAGTCAGACAAGCAATGCAGCACTGTACATAGCACTCCCCAGGCCTCCTATAGACTCCTCTCTTCTTCCATACATTCGGGACGGAGAAATAAAACGGTGCGCTCTTGTTCTAAGGTCCAATCGACATGTTCTCGGGCAAATCTGAGTCGCGCTTGTCGATGAGCTGCTGTCAATTTAGGTCCGTTAGCTGGTCTCTTCGGAGTTAGGTTAGCTTCTTTAAGTCTTCTTCTGACTATCCAATGACTGACAGCCCGACTACGAACTTGTTGGAGTTCCTGCTGCACCTCAACGCCGGTCAAATGACGATTTCTCAGAGTTGTGTTGACAATGAAGCGGTCGTCTCGCTCTGAAGTACACCTTCTTCTTCCTGATCTCCTTATAAAGGCGCCAGTCTGTTGGTAACGTCTGTAGACTCTGGATACAGCTAGCTGGTTCAGGTGCAGTTACGCAGCGACTATACGTTGGCTTTGCCTTTCTTGCAATAGGGCAATGACTTATGTTGTTTCTTCCAGGGTCGTATCCATTTTTCGATGACGTAATTAGTGAGCAGGTATAGCACAAATGTTGACAGTTCAAGTTCCCATAAAGGAATGATAGGAAAATGCAGTTTCATGTGTTTTTATAGGGATGCATAGCGCGCAACGAGTACGAAGCTATGCAAGCAAAAACGGTTCGATTGAGTAAAACCGCATTAATCAGTAAAACCTTTTGGAAATCCAAATGTTTTTGGTATTATTGGAAAGAGTAAAAAATCAGCATTCTAATAATACTGAAAATAATATTACTGTTTGAAAATTAAATTCAAGGATCGATATTAAACGATGCAAAATCGTTTTAGTCGATTTTTTTGCTCACCAGTGTATTAAATAAATCTTAAAATTGCGATGGAAAAAAAATAGAATATAACATAAAATTTCAGGTCCAAGAAGAATCGAATATCGAAGATACTGAAGAGAACGCTGAATCGCACAAAAATGAGTTAGATACGAGTGTAGAAGAAGCCATGGCTCAGTTGAAAGATGTTAATAATGACATCGTCGAGGAACAACACATGGACGTTATAATGGATTTGGAGAGGGATATGACGGATGCTGTGGATGATGCACCTTTGGATGTGAGAAGAGACGAGAAAGTTATGACAGAGGTGAGAGTAAGTGAAAATTCATGTCGCATCAAATTTTAAACGCATTATGTATTTACGCATAATCCTAAGGAAACTTAATTATTTTATGTCAGATTCTTATTTACTGGGTGTACAAATTAATTGTTTATTTTTAACGACCAACTTGGACATTTACTTTTAAAAAGAAGCAAATACTCAATCTTCAAAGTAATTTTCGTTTTTTTTACGCATTTTTGCCATGTCTTAAGCAAATCTCGGATTCTAGATCGGAAAAAAATGATGGTTGTTTCGATGCGATGAATTCATCGAAACTGTTTCTTACCTGTTCAACTTACTCGTACTGAGAATCAGTCAGGCGGTGTTGTAAAAGATACAAGGGATGATTGATAAGCCTGGTAAATTTCTACGAAATGGCGGGAAATTTTGTTAAGCGGCATGACTGTTGATAAGCGAGATTCTTGTAACGGTCGTTTTAAAGTTTCAAACAACAGGCAAACAGAGGCAACGCGCAGTTTTGTTGGCAGCGAGGATTTGTTGGAAATTTCAGTACGACTTCTAGCCGTTCTCTATCCTTTCGATATAGGCCTTTCTCCTGTGCTTCCATATGTCCCTGTTTTGAGCAATTTGATACCAATTGAGCTCCGCTGATCTTTTAATAGCGTCATACCAACGTTGTTGAGGTCTGCCATTACTTCTTTTCCAGTTCAGTATTTCTGGCCACATGGTCAGCCCAGTTCCACTTGAGGGAAGATATCCTCTCAGTTATGTCGTGGACCCCT